>VMOF01000320.1:21311608-21986612 GCA_011764245.1 Trialeurodes vaporariorum
CAGAGTTATTGAGATTTTAAAAAAAATGTGGTTGAATAACGACGGACACCCATCGATTAGTGACTATCGATTGGTGTCCTCGTCCTCCGTTATTCAACCACATTTTTTTTTAATTCTCAATAATTCTGGATAAAATGTCACACAAGGCTTCCTGAAGACCTTCCAAATTACCATTTTTTTTGCTGTTTCATCAAATCTTTTGCGACAAAAACAACTCTACCAGGAAAACTGGCAAAAAATGCGATTGTAATTTTGACAACATTTTATTTTGCGAAGATGCCAAACGTCATTTTGACAATCTGCAAGAAATAACTTTGCGGGGGGCGCGGCGAAATCAAAAAATCGGTTATGCTGTTTGTCCAGACATTTGAATGCGAAAACAGCAGACTTATTTTTTTGGTACATGACTGAAAGATAACCCAAAAAGGAAGGACTGAACCTACACTGCCCATCAAAATTATGGAATCACTAGTACACTCTACGGAGCATGCGGCGTTTTTGCTTTGTATCGCAATGAGAGACTAGAAAAAAAAAAAAAAAAAAAAAAAAAAAAAAAAAAAAAAAAAAAAAAAAAAAAAAAAAAGATCTCTGTACCGCACTCAAATCGCTTGAAAGAGTAATTCGGATTGAAATGCGCGGGGGGGGGGGGGGGGGGGGGGGTGCTGGTGCTGGAGAGTCAGAGAGTATACCAAATGTGATGGACAGAAAATAATCTGACCTGAAAATGGGGATACACTTGCTTTTGTCAATCAAAAGAGTCAATAAGACCAGCTGTGTTGAGTTATGAATGAAACACATTCCCTCCACTCCGAGCCCTTAAGGCTCGATTCGCTACAGTAACTGCAGTCCTATCTCAGGGTCCCAACGCACAGTAGAGCGAGTCAATGGGCGAGGCGGACCTGACGTGGCAACTGTAAATGCACGTATATCTTTGTTAATATGCAATGTAGAAGTTTGATAATAATGTAATTGTTTTTATCATACAATTTTCTATCTAAATCGCTTCATATATAATTTGTTTTTTGACGGTAAAAACATTCAAAATTTCAATTTTAGAAAAATATTCTATGTCCGACCCCGTCCATTGACTCGTTTTTTTGTGCGACAGGACGGGGCGGTGCGTCTCCTTCTTCCAAATTTATTTCAGTAAAATGACAATGAGAGGAAAATGAGCATGTCTGGCAAACTCTCCCATCGGCTAGTGTTAACAGGTTTGAGTGAGACAAGAAAGCGAAATGCTGATTTTTTTCAGATTCTCAAACCTATATGAATATGTATACAGGGTGTAACAGATGTATCCCCCCCCCCCCCGGGCCAACTTTTGAACGAGTTGAGATAAAAAGTTGCGGTTTGGACCATTCTTCATAATTTTGGTGAACTTTTTTTTTGGGGGTCAAAACCCCCCCAGCCACCCTGGGGGCCCCCCCAGGGGCCTATCTCAAAAATTTCAAATGGCAACCCCTATCTTGTGATATTGTTTACGAAGGGATTTTCGAGGAAATTTTCGTAGGGCTGAAAAATTTATATTGATGAGCAAAAAAAAAAAAGGTCATCAGATTTTTTTGGGACCTCAGCCCCTCCCTTGAAAAATTTCTAGATCCGCCACTGCATGGAAAATATTCTACATACTCTGCGCTGTCTGACAACTCAGAGAAATCGGGGGAGGGTCCGAGAACCGAGAGTGACCGGCAAGGCAATCGGCATAGTGACAGATTATTTAATATTCATATGTATACATAGAATGAATTGATACACTTTACTTTTTCCGTTTAAAAAAAAAAAAAAAATTAAAAAAAAAAATAAAAAATAAAAAAAATGCACTTGAAATCGCGGTTTTTGATTATTCCACTTGTAAATTCATCCAAATAACTTTTAGTCAAAAGAAAAAAAATTAACGTTAATCAGACTTAAATAACCACGATAACTCGACCATTTTGTGTTTGGTCAATGGACCATTTTGTTTGTGAATTTAAGCAAAAACCTTAGTCATACGGACAAAAATCAACGTTGATTAGACTTGAATAACTTAGATAACTCAACCATTTTTGTTTGGTCAATGAAACAATTTTATTTGTTACCTTAACCTAAAAATTTGATAAGTGAACAAACATTAAAGTAAATTTGACTAAAACATTCGGGATAATCCAACAATTTTCAATTGCTAATTGGACAAATTATATTGGTCAATTCAACCGAAAAATTATTCAATGGAACAAAAATTCACGTAAAACAGACCTGAAAAACAACGATAATTTAACTAATTTTTTGCTTGGTTAAATTAACAAAGAAATTAGTTGAACAGCCTAAATTCCACGTTGGTTTGAAAAAGTCACCAAATGGTTCATTCAACTAAAAATTCAATAGTTGAATTCACGTTTTGACTTATTTGAATTAAACTCTCTAGAGGTTAATCGAACAAAAATATATTCTGTTCCTCCTACTTTTCCCCTTTTTGGGTTCGATTGACTTTTTTTTTTTTTCAGTGTTTTGTACAAAATTGAGATTGCGACTCACAATTTGGTGACAGTTAAGTTAGCGTCATATGATGAAATATTAATCAGCGCTCCATTTCTTTCTGAAATTTGTGTTACCGAGTCAATTTCTTCTGAAAATTATGTCAGCGTACGTGCTGTTTTTACTTTCTCACTCTAATGAAATTAGAAAAATTGAGAAAGTATTGCGATGGCGCAGAGATTTTCAAGGTATTTTGTTGCGATAGCGGCCTCTCACGACAAAGTCAATCATGATTTATTCAAAGTAATGGCCTCTTATCATGTCTAATACCATCCATAAGAACATCCTTCCATCATACTTTCATATTTTTTAACCCTTTTAAGTTTTTTACTTAGAGAGATTTATGAAAAAAAAATCTGTGGCGCTGTCTGTCAGTCCGTCAGTCCGGCTGTCCGTCAGTCCGTCAGTCCGTACCTAGGCATAACTTTTGAACCATTGATTCTTATGCATCCAGATTTTGCACAGTTATTGCTTTTTAGATTCTCTAGAGGTACTTTTTTGTTTTTTTGAAATTTTAACTTTTAGGGTAGTTATGGGGAAAAAATGTTTTTCATTAAAATCAATGGTAAAATGGAAAAAATGTAAAATTGGAATAATTCAAGTTTGGCTCAATAAATTTTTGATGAAAGTTAGCAAAAAAAAATCTTTTTTGAGCCTACTAAAGAATAAACCACTTAGGGTTTCCCTTTTATTTATTCCTTAAAACTTTTTAAAAAAATCAAAATAAACGGGCTCGAGCCAAAAAATAGAATTATCGTGAGAAATCAATCTTAAAACTTGGAGTCAATCAATAATGGCTCCATGAATTTTGATAAAACTTTGTACACACAATCTATTATCAATAAACTTAAAATTTTCCCTCTGTATCCCAAAAACAACCGATAAAACCACTTCAAGAGGTAATATAAGTGTGATTGAGCAAAAAATTTGGGATTAAGAGCAAATAAAAATATAATCCTTTATTTTGGATAGTTCAGGTTTGGTTCAATAAATTTTGATGAAAGTTAGCAAAAAAAATCTACATCCACCCTACTATAAAATAAACTACTTGTAGTTACAATATTCAACCCTCAAAACTGTTGAAAAAATCAAAGTAGGTGCGCTCGAGCCAAAAAATGGAATTATCGTGAGAAATTAAGTCATCTTAAAACTTGGAGTCAATCAATAATGGCTGGATGAATTTTCATGAAACATTTTACACACAATCTACTATCAAAGTACTAACATATTTTCCTCTCTTGATCACCATACACAACCAATTAGACCTTTTCAAGAGGCAATATAGGTGCGATTGAGAAAAAAATATGGGTATATAAGCAAATAAAAACATAATCTTATTATTTCGGATAATTCAGGTTTAGTCCAATGAATTTTGACAAAATCTGGCAAATAAAATCTACAATTAGTTTACAAAAGAAAGTAGCCCTTACATTTACAATAGAAACCCTTTAAGAGAGTTTAAAAAATCAAAATAGCGTGTTCGACCAAAAAAAAGAATTAAAGTGGGGAAATTTAAATTTTTAAGGGAGTCCATCATTAGGTAATGGGATGGTTTTTGACAAAACTTTGCACAAAATAATGTGTTAAAAAAATACACTAATCACTGCACTGTGTGCACTAAAATATTTTTCTGGTACAGCCTCAAAAAAACCTTAAGACCGTTTTGAGGGGCAATATAGGTACAATCGAGCAAATATCTTTTGAAACTAATTGTAAGCAAATATTAAGACAAACATAATATATTTGGAATAAGTAATTCAAGTATGACTCAATTAAGTTCGATGCAAATTACATAGTTTGCAACCAGCCTAGGCAGACTTTTCTTTAGAATAGAAATTACGGCTCTCAATTAGCCTTCAAATAACAAAATAGGCAACTATTCCCACAGCTTCTCTAGAAGATTGCAAACTCTTCGAACTGAAGGCAGAATTATGTCCGGAGGTGAAAATATTTGAGCTTTGCGGGGGGTATGGGGGTCTCCCCCAGAATTCTTTAGGGGGTTAGGGGGTCTCCTCCAGAATTCTTTAGGGGGGTCTGGGGGTCTCCCCCAGATAAAAATGGGTGAGAAAATGTTCGTAGGGTATTCCCTACAGTTTATTTACTGAAACTTGAGTGAGCGCACAGTTTTGAGCAAAAACATCTTCAAACGCTATAAGAAAAAAAAAAACAATACGTCATTGGAGAAGATGCGGAAATTTAGTGAGCGGCTATACTTTTTCTGAAAATTAAAGTCGTGCACCACAATTTGGTGAAAATTTAAATTATCGCGCTTTTTTTTTTTATGCAAAATGACTCAACGCGCCATGTCTTTCTGAAAATTGTGTAATCTCATCAAATTTTCTAAAAAATTTTGTCAGCGCATCGGTTTTTACTGATACTGAGGTGAGAGCGCTAATTTGAGCCAAAAAAATTTTTAACGCTAATAATCAGAATTAGAGACTGATTAGGTGTGTTGAGGTTGGATCAGTCATGCCTAAAAGTCTAACGCTTAGACTTTTGCACAAAAATTTAGTTTGCGCCTCACAATTTGGTTACAATTAGGTTAGCGTCACATGATGAGAAATGAGTCAGCGCTCCATTTCTTTTTGAAATTTGTGTTACCGAGTCAATTTCCTCTGAAAATTATGTCAGCGTACGTGCTGTTTTTTTCTGAAACTTGAGTGAGCGCACAGTTTTGAGCAAAAATATCTTCAAACGCTATAAGAAAAAAAAAAAACAAGACGGAATTGGAGAAAATGGGGAAATTGAGTGAGCGGCTATACTTTTGCTGAAAATTAAAGTCGTGCACCACAATTTGGTGAAAATTAAGTTAAATTGTGTTAGCGAGTCAATGTCTTCTTAAAATGGGGTGGCATTATGCAATACATTTATTAAAAATTTTTTTGTGAGTATTTGATTGTTCATTACGTACGTTTAGTGATGTGCAGTAGGAAATTCGAAGGGTTTGTTCAATGATTGTCTGTAGTGGTCCTACCCCCCCCCCCCCCCCCACCCCAAATCGCCGCACACAGGTTCGGACCCTAACTTTTGCTGGACAATTTTTTTTAGATGTTGGAAAATTCAAAGGGATTGTTCTAAGATTGTCCGGAGTAGTTTTACACCCCCCTTCCCACACTCGCCGCCCACAGGTTCGGACCCTGACTTTTGCTGGACATTTTTTTTTTAGTTGTTGGAAAATTCAAAGATTTGTTCTAAGATTGCCCGTAGTGGTTCTACATCCCCTCCCTCCTCCACGCGCCGCACACAGGTTCGGACCAAAACTTTTGCTGGACAATTTTTTTGAGTTGTTGAAAAAATTTGAAGGGATTGTCCTAAGATTGTCCGTTGTGGTTCTCCCCCCTCCTACACTCGCCGCACACAGGTTCGTACCCTACCTTTTGCTGGACAATTTTTTTTTAGTTGTTGGAAAATTCAAAGATTTGTTCTAAGATTGTCCGTAGTGCACTGAAAAAAAAAAATTTTATGAATTAACAATTTAATTGTTCAGAATGGGGCTCTCAATTAGTTTTGTTAAATCAACAAAACGAAATGGTGAATCAACAAAATAAGATTGTTAAACTGACAAAATAGATTGTTGAATCAACAAACAATTTGTTGAATCAACAAAAAATTTGTTGAAACAAAAACAATTGTTGAATCAACAAACAATTTGTTGATTCAACAAAAAATTGGTTGATTCAACAATGTGTTTTTTCAGTTTAACAATCTTATTTTGTTGATTCACCATTTTGTTTTGTTGAATTAACAAAACTAATTGAAGGCCCCATTCTGAACAATTAAATTGTTAATTCATACAAATTTTTTTTTTTCAGTGTGGTTCTACATTCCCTCCCTCCTCCACTCGCCGCACACAGGTTCGGACCCAAACTTTTGCTGGACAATTTTTTTGAGTTGTTAGAAAATTCAAAGGGATTGTCCTAAGATTGTCCGTAGTGGTTCTCCCCCCTCCTACACTCGCCGCACACAGGTTTGGACCCTAACTTTTCCGGGACAATTTTTTTAGATGTTGGAAAACTCGAAGGGTTTGAGATTGTCCGTAGTGCCCCCCCCCCACCCGCCGCATACAGGTTCGAACTTGAACTTTTGCTGTAAAATTTTTTTTTAGATGGTGGAAAATTCGAAGGTATTGTTCTAAGATTGTCTGTAGGGGTTCTACACCCCCTCACTCGCCGCACACAGGTTCGGACTCTCACTTTTGCTGCACAATTTTTTTTGAGGTGGTGGAATATTCGAAGGGTTTGTCCCGTATAAGATCGTATGTAGTGGTCCTAACCCCTACCCACTCGCCGCATCCAGGTTCGGACCCGGTTTTTTTTCCGGACACATTATTTTTTAGATGGTGGAAATGGAATTTGACTTATGAGGACCAAATTTGCTCAAGGTGCGCCTTCTCTGACACTGTAGTGTCAGAACTATCTGCTTGTTTTCTTTTTTTTTCCCTAAAAATCTTTAAATTTTTTTAAATTACATTTTGGAACTTCATGCGGCTTTCGAGGTATACGGATGTACGAGTCATTCTAGCTATCAAGGAAACATTGAAAATATCACATTTCACGGTCCGTAACTACTCATAAATTCTCGAATGTAGATTTTCTTCCATTTGAACCTATGCAAAAGTATCGATTTCTGAGGGTTTCAATTGAACCCCCCGAGTATAGATTCTTTTCCAAAGGTTTTTTGTAGAGAAGACATCAATATAATATCGCATATTTCACGAGACGCCCCTGGCTTTACATATTCCACTTCATTCCTTAGATCCACCCCTGCAATGGTTTGTGGCTGTTTTAGATTCTTAAAATATTCACGTGAATCGTGCTATGTAGCGGGAGACAAGGAAATGAACGTCGGAAATGAACGACGCGATGTTCAAATAATGGGTGTTGCCAGATTGAAGAAAAAAAATACACATTTTACTTTAAATTAAAAAAAAAAAATGTATACTTTTTCGTCAAATCTGGCATCACCGTCAATAACTGCTAGCACGATGATGCGCACTGATTTACTGATTGTCAGTTGGCTCCGCTCCTGGGTCCCGCATTGCCCGCGGTAGTTGCATGCGCCACTCTGCCACTGCGCTGCCTGATCTCTGCTACCGATTGTTTTCAACGGTGAAGGCCCTAGCGGAATCCCTCTTCCTCCTTCCCCCATTCCTCCTCCTCCTCCTCCTCCCCACATCCCATCCTCCCTTTCCCCTCCCTTCCTCCCCCCCTTCCTCCCCTCCCTTCCTCCCCACCCGTTCTCGGTCCTCAGTCTTCACTGAACTTTGTTACCTGTATTAGCAATCGTAACAAAGTGTAGTTCCTGCTTCAGGAATGATTGTGATTGTGGGTGATGATGATTCCCGCAACGCACAGTGTCCGTGAATTACTGATTCGGAGGCCAAAAATAAAGAATAATAAAATCTCAGATACGCCAGCTATATACCGTCTAGAAACTTATAGGAAATAATTCATTTCAACTCTTTTTTTTCTCTTAACCATTTCATGAGTGCATTTCGGGAATTGAGTTTTTTGCAAAAGTAGACAATTTTCTATGAACTTTGATGGGTCTTCTTTTTTTTTTTTTTTTTTTTTTTTTTTTCAAAACTCCATTGAATCCCATGTTAAGTCGTCTTACTATCCTTGAAAGGGTTAAATGGTTAAAAAGCGTTTGTTACGATATTAACGGCTCTGGTGATTGAGGGTAGTGTAAGGGAGTCTTCCCAAAAACACTATAGCTTATAGCTACTAGCGGAACCTATTAAGGTTGTTGGCGTGGTGAGTTTGTATCAGAAAGAATCACTCTGTGGTATGAACACGTTCTAAGTGCGTTCCGAATGCGCGTTCAGTACTGATTTATGAATAACACACATTCTGCTCTTGTCCAAAATAAAGTATTTTTTTTTTCAGTGTGGAATTTTATCGAAGAAGTTGTGTGTCAGAACGAATCCGAGACTTCTAAACTTCATTTTTCAGTAAAAGTTATAGGTCACATATTGTGATTTAAATGTGTTTGAAATTGGTTCTGAAAGTTTTGATATGATTCATGTTAGCACTTTCTCCTTTTTGGCCAGGAAATCGGTCTAGTAGCGCTCACTGTGCGACGAGTGCTTCAACAATATAACCCGCGACGCTCTGTCGCTCACCCTTGTTTCCACTCTGTTTTGCAATGACGTGAGTGCCCGAAAAATTAAACTCTCACTTTTGAGCTCAAAATCAGGATGGAAGATGTTTTCAGAGCCAGGGGATAGGGATCAAAAAAACATCGTGAATTTCCTGTTCGGCTATTGGGTGCGGCGAGGTCTTTCCGATTCTTTTTCAAAGAATGTGAGCTGACGAGTTACGAACATGTTCCCCGTCTACGGAGTGTATATTGCTACTTTTTATGCGTTTGTCAACAGAGGGAAATAGAAAGAGAAGGCACTCCTATGGGCAGCAATGCTAATAGAACCGCTGAAGAGGCAAGAACCAAGACTAGACAGAATCAGATGGAAAAGAAAGAGCCTCCCCCACCTCCGGTCAAAATCACAAATTTGTCAAATGCGAATTTGCTTCGGGAAAAAATCAAGGCAACTGGTTTCCCCAAGATAAATGGACGCCCAAAAAACACTAAATAACAATGTGTTTAAAATCAACGTGAAGGACGGAGACTCCTATAAAATTCTGACTGAAAAGCTGAACCAGGATGCTGAAATCAAGTGGTACACCTTTGAAGATAAAGCAAATAGACCTATCAGAGTTGTAGCAAAAGGATTACCCCCCCAACGACAGATGTGAACGAAATAATCACTGATCTATCAAGCAAAGGGTTCAAAATTTCACAAGTGAATGTGTTTAAAAAAAAGGCAACTTAAGTCCTCAGAAGAAACTAGCAAAGAAGCAGCGAAATTTGAGCGAGTAGACATCCCTGCCCATATGCTCACTTTCGAGAAAGATGAAAATATTGCCAACATAATGAATATTAAAGCAATACTCAACACTATCGTAAAAATGGAGCCGTGGAAAAGGTCATCAAGATTGATTCCACAATGCCAAAAATGCCAAACTTTTAACCATAAAAAATATTTTTGCCACAAAGACCCGAGGTGCGTACGTTGTGCGGGGAAAACATCTCTCGATAGACTGTGACAAGGAAAGAAACTCGGAACCAAAATGTTCGAACTGCGGGGGAAAAAACACGTTGCGACTTATAGAGGATGCACTGTAGCTGTTGAACTGCAGAAAATCCATGACGATAAATTCGCGAGTACAGGGAAAAAAAAGAACACAAAGCAGTCATCAATAGAAAGGAACAGGGACCCAAGGCCACCCTTCAAAGACCCTCTCAGCAGGGACAGCGCGCTCACAAGCAGGAAGGGGCTGGACAACCAGGTAAATCATACGCAGATGTTCTGGGTAAGAAAATTAATATTACTGAAAACAGGGCCAACCAAAAAGTTGCAACAAATAATGCTGAATCTCTCTTGTTAAAATTGTTAGAAAAATTCGACTCTGTAGATCAAAGAATCTCCAAATTGGAGTCGACCTCAAAGAAAAGGGTTAAACATGGCTAATATCAGATTAATAACTGATTACTTCAAAAAATGCGACAACAAAGCTGAATCCTGCAGCAATCAAATAAGAAATGATGATGATCCCAAATTTGCAGAGACAGGGCTCTAGACATTGCTGAGTCAGGCGCTTCACACAATAGTATAAACATTTTAAATAAGCAAATTTCCGTACCGTGTAACCGTAGGTCAGGCCTCGTTATAGCAGCCTGGAATGCAAATGGCATTGCCAATAAAAAAAAATTGAACGAACTTAAAGTGTACCTAGCTCAGCACCAGGTAGACATATGTTTAATATCTGAGTCTCATCTTAATAGAGAAGGATACATCAATATTCAGGGTTATATTTCAATTACTGGCAATCACCCATCCGATAGCCCAAAGGGGTGGGGTACTACTGTTGTTTAAAAAAAAGATATAACGCATTACATTGAATTCATTCAATCAGATGATAATATCCAAGCAGTATGTGTTGTGATAAAAACCGAGTTAGGAGCAATTAACGTTGCTGGGATATATTGCCCACCAAATGAAAAAATAAAAAAAGGAGACTTTATCGTTTTTTTCCAAAAGCTTGGAGACAAATTCATTATTGGCGGTGACTGGAACGCGAAGCACACAGAATGGGGTTCTAGATCGCTGACCGCAAGGGGGAGAGAACTTGAGGCTGCAGGTAGGCTTATTCATTGTAATTTTCTTTCCTCCGGTGAACCTACACACTGGCCCTCTAACCAAGAATTTATACCTGATGTGATAGATTTTTTTGCAGTGAAAGGTATTTCAAGAGATAATATGCTCCCCGGAATGGATTTGGAGCTATCCTCGGACCATACCCCCATACGTCTAAGCATTGAGACAAAAACAGTGATACTTGATAAACCACCGGGGTTAGCAAGCAGTAAAACGAATTGGAAAAAGTTTAGAAAAGATTTAAGCGAGATTTTGGAACCAACGCTAATTAATTCAGTCGAGGAGTTAGATAAAGAGTACATTAAACTTACTGATGCAATCTCACAAACGGTCAAAAATTGCACACCCCCACGTAAAATGGTTAGATATAAAAATTCTGTGCCGGGAGGTATAATCGAAATGATCAAAAATAAGAGGAAAGCGAGGAAAAAATGGATAACTAGCAGGTCTCCGGAGGATAGAACCCATTATAACAACCTAAGTAGGCAAGTCACAAATGAATTAAATGAGCACAAAAATGAGAAAAAAGGAACAATTCTTGAAAAACCTCTCATACACTAAAGATACCGAATATTCCCTATGGAAAGCAACCAAATACATTAAAAAACCTGTGATTAGATCTCATCCCATAAGAAACAACGCATTAGCGTCAGGCTGGGCTAAATCTAACCAAGAGAAAACAGAGGCTTTTGCTGACCATCTCGAAAAAGTTTTTTAACCATACCCTTCAGAATTTGGGAAACCCGACGCGGAAGAAGTAGATTTGACACTTCCATGCTCCATTGAAGAAATATCATTTGACATGATTACGGAGCTGGAAGTGAGAGATACGATTCGATACAAAATTAAAACAAAAAAAGCCCCGGGGTTAGATTTAATCACAGGCCAAATACTAAAAGAATTGCCAGCACTAGCTATTAAAAAACTAACTCAAATCTTTAATGCAGTACTTAAATTTAAATATTTCCCGGGGAAAGGGAAAAAAACTGAAATAATTATGATTCTGAAGGCCGGTAAAAAAACCTGAGGAAGAGCGTCCTACAACCCCCAAACTCCCACTCCCTGTAATCTCTAAACTTTTTGAGAGAATATATCTTAAAAGACTGATGCAAATCATCTCCCAAAATAATATTATCCCAAATCATCAATTTGGTTTTAGAGCAAAACACTCCACAATACAGCAAGTCCATAGGCTAGTAGACCCAAAAAGAGCGATCGCTAGAAGACAAAAAAATTGTCTCGGCAGTATTTCCGATGTATCGCAAGCGTTTGATAAAGTCTGGCACCAAGGACTATTAGCTAAATTGAGGGGTCTTTTGCCCCCAAACCATTGTAAATTGTTTGAAAGTTATCTAGAGGATAGGACGTTTAGAGTAAGAATAAAGGGGGAGCCCTCAAGCTTTAGACCAATCAGAGCTGGCGTCCCACAAGGAAGCGTGCTGGGACCTATCCTGTACCTGCTATTTACGAGTGATACCCCTGAAAGTAATGACACACTAACAGCAACTTTTGCAGACGACACTGCAAAAAAAGACAATAGGCAATACACTGCAAGAGGCCAATAGTAAACTCCAACGAGAACTAGACGATTTGTCGAAATGGAGAAAAAAATGGAGGATAAGATTCAATGCCCTCAAATCTATCCACACTGTGTTTACTTATAAGAAAGACGGTCATGAGCCTATCTTCCTGGAAGGTGTGGCGGTACCCTACTCGAGTACAGCCAAAAACCTCGGCATGACTCTGGACTGTAAACTCAAATGGAAAGAGCACGTAAAAAAGAAAAGAAAAGAATTAAATCTAAAATTGCATAAAATGTATTGGCTCCTTGGCAGGAAGTCCAAACTTTCCTTAAGTAATAAATGCTATTATACAAAGCAATACTACGGCCAGTATGGAGCTACGGATGCCAGCTCTGGGGGTGCACAGCTGAAAGCAACCTGAGGCCAATTCAAACGTTCCAAAAAAAAGTACTAAGAATCATAACAGATGCCCCTAGGTATACTAGAAACGCTGATATACATAGGGACCTGGAGATAGATACTGTCAAGCAAGTTATCATGAAAATGGCGGGCAATCATGAAATGGCCCTTGAAATGCATCCTAATACACTAATTGATGACTTGCTTGACAATGAAACAATGACTAGAAGACTCAAACGAAGGAAGACGTTTGAATTGGCTTCAGGTCGCTTTCTTAAAGGTTGAGACCTTTAATCTCATACCAAATAAATGTACTATATGATGTAAATATTTAGGACCTAGTAAAAAGAAATTAACTGCCGAAAGCAGTATGCAATAGTTCAAATTAAGTATTATTGGAAAAAAATTGTAAGATAGTGTGTAAGCATTAGTGTCAATATGTAGCCCATGTAAACATGTGCAAATAATAAAAAAAAAAAAAAAAAAAAAAAAAAAAAAAAAAAAAAAAAAAAAAGAGGTTACATTTAAGTCGCTTGCAAAGAGGAAAAATCCTCTTTTTGACTATGACGTTTTCGACATTGATTTTGGCTATACTCTCCTTCAAAGCGAGATGGTTACATTCTTAAGCAGGCGGGTCCGATATTCTGATATTGATTTGAAGATCTAAAAAGATCAGACTTGCAAATACAATCGACCGACCTGGAGAAAGATCGTACTTTGAATAATGAACAAGATAAGTCCCAGAAACCAACTTAAAAAGCGCACACAAGATGCACTACATGTTAATGACTGCCATGAGAGCGAAAACATTTACAACAAACAAGGTTATATCATTGATTCGTGGATGTTAAAATACACGTGTCTTGGACATAAGATATCAAGAACCATGCATATTTCCTTGTTGCCTATGATTATCTGCATTAGAAGGGTATTCGAAAATGCTTTTAAAAATACACATTGTTAAAACATCCCTATCTTTGATCCGTATACTATTTTTTTTATCCGGGCATTGATTCACAAATTTATCGTGGTTTGAAGTATGTGCGAGGGGCTTACACCATCGCTTAGAAAGTTTTTGTCTTTTCATGTTAACAAAAGGGTCTCTATAGAGAGTTAGTGTTTTGTGCATTCAAAAATCACCCCTTGAAAGTTGCCTTAAAGTTACCCGGCTGAATATTCAGTAAACTGTTTCAATTTGAAATGCTCAGAGGTCATGCTCAATAATCGTTTTAAACAGGCTTTTTCCGCTTACTTCTGTATCATATTCTTTGAATAGTTCAGCTAACGCTTATCTTCAACGAAAAATGTTGACCTCATATTTAAAGTTTGTAATGACACTGTGCAATTTTCTTATCTAAGACTCCTCTACATCTGGAATTGGAACCAACTTTTTCCGATGTCTCCGTTCGCTCAGTTTATGCACGAAAATATGATTTCAACGATATTAATCGATCATCACAGATTTTTGAAAGAACTTGGTAATCACGGTCGTGTTAAGAACATACTAATAGTGTTGAACAATTTGAAAGATATAATTAGCGTGATTCAAGACTTCGCTGACGACGAGAACACAAATGAAACAAATGTTTTCGATAGAATAAGTTTGAATGGTGACATTGCTTTACCTTTTCTAGAGAAACAAAAAGGAAACACTTTAGGTCAGTGCAGCTATCGTTCATTGAAGTACCGGAATACTTCTCAAAATTACCCTTATTACGTGATTAGTGACCAGTCCGTATCAAATACACTGACTCCGAGCGAATCATTCCGTCGAGTCAAACATTTTTACGGAAATCGTATTTTTAATGGTGAAAATAATTTGATTTTCTATGTTCACGAGAGTGAAAAGGACAATGCGAATGGCATTATTCCAAACTTGAGGAACGTGCTGGCAAAAACTCGACGAAAAACATTCAGCATTCAAAAATCTTCGAATTTTGACGTCCGATTAATTTTCAAGTTCATGTGGCAGAAATTTCGGAGTTCTGGAGCGTTCATTTGTCCAGGAGAGAGGGTCTGCTACAGTTACAATCCATTTTCTGAGAATATCATGCACTACACAGGCAAGGAAAACAAGAATTTTGGCAGGTCAAGTTTATCAATAGACACTAAAAATTTATCTGTGTTGTATGTCAGTCCATATATGAAGGTCCCCACCGATTTCCCTTCAAATGTTAATTGGATGCAAGAAAATGCCTTCCGCGCAGTGCTTTGCAGGTATTTCGAATCATATTACAATGGCTTTTTGAATATTTCCTGCTTTATATCAACGAACTGATGTCTGAAGAAGCCGAGTTCTATTCAGCTCTCACCTCAAAAGGCTTAGATGATAAAGTTGATCTAATTGTGTTTGGAGCCGGAGTAAGAATTTTTGAGCCCTCAAATTATGATTTTTCGACAGCTATGGATACGGCTTCACTGTTTTTCATCGCACCCCGACATGGTTACTGGCCTCAGTCCTTAGTTGTGTTCAAAAGTTTCGATCCACTAGTGTGGATGATGATTTTACTTGCATCTGCGTGCAGTATTTTCGTCCATCATCAATTCGGCTATTGGATGGCGAGGTCCTTTCGATTCTTTTTCAATGAAAGTGAGCTGACGAGTTACGAACATTTTCCCCATCTGTGGAGTGTTTATTGCTACTTTATATGCGTTTATCAACCGAGGTTACTATTAAGTCACTTGCAAAGTGGAAAAATCCTCTTTTTGACTATGACTTTTACGACGTTGATTTTGGCTACCCTCCTTCAAAGCGAGATGGTGACATTATTAAGCAGACGAGTGCGATACTCTGATATTGATACTATTGAAGATCTAGAAAGATCAGACTTGCAAATACAATCGACCGACCTGGAGAAAGATTGTGCTTTATTTGGAACCAAATATCGATCAATTCACGAAAGACTCACTGATAAATATTTTAATTTGGATAAATTGATTGACGATATAGTCCATTTTGCCGAAAAATCATTTAATGGAAGCTCCGATCCAATGAGAGCTATGTATAACAAGAGTGCGCATATGAAAGATTACCTGATCAAAATTCACGAACAACAAGTTGAAATAGAAAAAACAGATGCTTTCTTATGCTTAGTCCCTTTTCAGTTGAAACGACAGACTACAGACGCACTTTTTAAAGAACGCGCTGATTATGAGCAGGAGCATGAACAGCACTTTATTTACGATAGTGTAATGACATTCCCGTTCTCGTATGCGTTTCCAAAGTATTCTGTTTTTGCAAAATCATTCAGTGACTTTTTACTTAGGATAACAGCTACTGGCCATCTTAAATTTTTAATAGATGAGACGATCACTGAACCAATACGGTATTTACAAGGAATCTTAATCAACCTTAATTACTTAGCTGAAGTTAGACCTTTTACAATAGCTGACTTGAGCACCGCATTAATAGCTCTAGCGCTTGGCTTGTTTTATAAGTTATCTTGTGCTTATAATTGAGCTTTTGAGTGCATTTGTTTGAGGATCCATCTCAAAAAAGGTAGGCTGTTGTCATCACAGGACATTCGGAAATATAGTCTTGGACCGCAAAAAATCACAATCCCTTATGATCATATTTATTTTACTCAGAGAATTGCATTATTTTTCGTTAATCAATATCGCCGTCTCCTGGGTAAGAGGCTCAAGAGGCTAGTTCGTGGTTAAGTAGTTTTTACAATTGCTGGAACTTTTTGAGTATCTTTTAAACTACCTATACTCTTAATCATTCTTCGTACTTATACATAATGTTTTGGTATTTTATTCTTCGCTCATTCACCCAGTCACTCACTCACTCATTCTGTTCATCATCACAACCATATTTATCCGTTCATCCAGCCATTCATTCATCCTTTTATCCTTCTATTCATTCACTCCATTCTACTCACTCACACACCCTTGTTATCCACTTTCTCACCCACTCACACACTCACCTGCTTAATCATTCGTCCATTTCTCCATTTACCAATTTAATATGTTGACTTGTTTTCATTTACTAGCATTTTTTTACGTTTACTTCTTTTTTTTACTATTAATGTTCATTAGAAATCACTTTACTGATTTATTCAGTACCTTTCACCTTTTGGGCTTGCGTGTTACAAGATATTTTCTTTAGGGCAAACCTCATCAGTCACTTTTATCTTGTCTCTGTTAGTCATAACCTTAGTAACTGTTTCTATCTGATTGGAAAATAAAATAACTATGGTTAATATTATTAAAAAAAGTTCAATTAATTTGCGTCAATTTTTTTCTAATCTCAAAAATTTACTTGAAAAAATAAGTAATCCTGAAAATGTCTACAGTAGTTTTTAGGCAAAAACATGATCAAAGTCTGACAGACCGCAGATTTTGGCTGTAAATTAAATTAATTGAATTCGATAAAAAAAAGCACTTGTTAACAATATGAACGTGAAAAGAGAATATAGATCTTCCCAAAACACTGACCCTTAGCGAAACCTGTCACGGTTGTTAACGTGGTGAGTTTGTGTCAGAAACATATAACTTTGTACTCTGAAAACGTTCAAATAGCGTTCAGAACACGTTCAGTACTTATTTATGAATAACACACATCCTACTCGTGTCAAAAGTATAATATTTTTTTTTCAGTGTCGAATTTCCTCGGCAAAGTTCTGAGATGTCAGGGTTCAGAAATAAGCTGAGACTTCTAAACTTCATTTTACAGTATAAGTTATTTGTCATGTGTGATTTACGTGCGTTTGAAAGTGGTTTTGAAAGCTTTCATACAATTCATGTAAGCATTTTCCTACTTTTTGACTACAAATTCGGTCCAGTGCCGCTCACTATATGACAAGTGCTTCCACAATTTGACACGTGAAGCTCTGTTATTCACCACTATTTTTACTTTCTTTTGCAGTGGCGCGAGTTCCCGAAAAATTGAACTCTCACTTTGGAGCTCAAAATCAGATAAAAAGGATTAAGGATTTTAAGTTTAGGAAAAAAATTCCTCAGAAATACTTCTTTGTACTCGAATTTGCAGAGTCTTAAAGGCGTTCAATTATTCAGGAAAGTCTATTACCATATTCTTGGTTGCTTTTTCCCTCGGAATGTAAAATTGTCAAGAGGGTGCTTGTCAAAAATATTATTTTTTTTTGCTCTATATGATTAAAATGTCCCTATGAGAAGGTAACATATTTAATGAAAGTTTGACCAGACATCTAATTGGAGATTCATGAAAATGAATCAGTCGTAGAACGAGGTCTACTTGAGCATTTTCGTGGACGTAGAACTCATAATCCCAAAAATGTCGCACTAATTGTGTGATTTAATAGCATTTTCCTTTCAAAAAGCGCTTATGGAGAAAATACATTTAATCAAAATCTGTTTCGAGCCAAAGATCTTCGGATATGGCAATCGATACTATTTATCGCTCAACTAAAACAGTCTATAAGATTAACAGTTAGTTAGACGTGGCAACCTTGCTAGAAATCCCAACAATGACAGTGATACGCCCAGTTTGAAAGAAGCGAAAGATGACCAGCAAATATGAAAAATCTAACGGGAGGAAGATAGAGAGAAGGGCGTTGTTTTTTTCCCGCCATTTTGCTTTCCTTTGATTATTTTCAATTTTTTACAATTAGCTGATGCAATATCGGAGTGTCGCTAAGTGTTTTGCAATGAGTATAGAATAGCAGGAACGAGTCATTAATTAACTCCGCCTACCAAACGTACCTTCTTCACCGTTCGATCATTGGAGCATGCATGGTAGCTAAATAGTACGAAAAGATCATCGAATTTTACATTGATCTGAATGGAGGATCCGAAGATTTTCCAGCAAAATCTTGCAACCATGCAATCGGAGGTTCATTTGCTCGTCTTTTGCTCTACGGACTTCGATGAGCTGCTGCGAGAAAGGCTGACACGGCACACTGCGACCGGCAGCATTCTCGTGTTGCAATAATAGGTAATTGTTCTAGTGTATGCTTGCTAGGGTGTTGCCACATTTCAAAGAAATGTATTCATTCATACAGTAAATATCTGGGGGCCGATCATTTACTCCATCGATAAAGGAGTAACGCTTTTGATCGAAAGTCTTTATACTCTGTTCAGGATACGATGAGACTTGGTGAGTCAGGTAGAAACGCACTACTTTGCAACGCGGGCCTTTGAGTTGTATAGCCATTGTACTCACTCGGGCTCTTTTCGACTGGACCCTTCTTCGGGAAGAGGCAATACCGAGAATCGGCTGACTATGAATGTTATCTGTGCAAAAGTCAAATTAGAAACGGTCACAGATACGACGAAATGGATGAAATTTATGCCCAAAGGGCCATAACTCGTCAAAATTAGTCGACTTTGACACCTCGATATCCTCAGACACTAATTTTTTTAAACAATTCAATTGAGGTACACTCATAAATGGAATTCTCAATAAATAAATCTCCGAATATGATGAGGTGTCAAATTCGACTAATTTTGACGAGTTATGGCCCTTTGGGCATAAATTTCATCCATTTCGCCGTGTCTGTGACCGTTTCTAATTTGACTTTTGCACAGATAACATTCATAGTAAGCCGATTCTCGCTATTGCCTCTTCCCGAAGAAGGGTCCAGTCGAAAAGATCCCGAGTGAGCACAATGTGGCTGTACAACTCAAATGGCTACGTTGCAAAGTAGTGCGTTTCTACCTGACTCACCAAGTCTCATCGTATCCTGAACAGAGTATAATTTTAAGTTTAAAATACAGACACCTTAACGATGGTTAATGGTTATAATAGGAGTAGCCAAGTTTTGACATTTTAGACCAATAACATCACTCATAGTCATGCTGACAGTCTTAACGATCGGTATTTCACTGAAGTCAGTGGTGTAGCGTGTAATTTGGCAACGTTGTAATGTGTCCATTTAAATCCATTAAAAAGATCGAGTTACTGGGTGTTCGGCGCGGCGAACGCCTTCGCATTCGACCTTTTGCATGGGTTTAAATGGACTTAACACAATGTTGCCAAATTGCACGCTACGCCACTGACTGAAGTAAATGAGTGCAAAATCACATTCAATGGTGGCACCCATGGCACTCTCTATTTGTAGTTACTCTATAGTTCAGTCTGCAAACAAGAACTAGCTTAGATTTATTTCCCATAAAAGCACCGTTTTCCAAATGGAAATTTTAGTTTGAGCAATACTCTTCACGCGAGTTTTTGTCATGAATGGATTCAACGTATACGTGGTTCAAAAATCCTCTTTGGAAAGAAGTTAGGACATGCTCAGCGGATAATCGCAGCAATTTAACTGCAGTTAAATTGCTGGTTAATTAACCGCTGCCCAATAGCGCCCACAGCGAACGGAACATTTACCATGGCAACGGCTAAGTTTTACAACACTCGATAGTGTCAGTAAATAAACCGGCATTTTCCGACACATAAAGTTGCCGTCACTTCTTTGGAGAAATTTCGAGGAAACAAAATCTAGCGAGAGAGGGGCGGTTTTGGTAGTTTTGAGTTTTCGATGTAATTCAACGCTAGATAACGGGGACAGCGATAGCGTCAAATGAATAAAATTCAAGAAAATTAACTTCTCTAATAATAATTAATGAATAGGCTGTCCAAAAAGTAATGTGACGGTCGACTTGTTGTGCGGTGACAGTTAAGACGGTGACAGCGTGTATTGAGAGAAATTGACAAAAAAGCTTTTCCTACTATAATTTACACATTCAATTATTCTTCATGCATCTGAAGACTCCATATATTTTCCTACCATCTCGAATTAAAGTAGGAAAAGCTTTTTTACTAACTTCTTCCAATACAACGCACTTAAACTCTTATCTCTTTCTTTCTTACTTCTTTGCAACAAGTCCCTAAAATCCTGGGGGCGCTCGTGTTAGCTGCCTCGGGAGAACTATGTATTTCGATCAATTTTTGACCAAATGAGCTGAATAATGTCTCATTTTATCGGTTTTACGCCGTCTCTACGAATGAATCCGTAAACCAAAATTTTTCTAGTTTTTTTCGTTCGCTCAAAAAGTCAACCGTTGCATTACTTTTTGGACAACCTATGTATATAAGCCGCCGGCCTCCCTCCTCTGAAATCTCGAAACAACTCTGATAAAATTGACCAACTTGTCTAGCTGTGTCCAATTTCATCCATTCGGATGGTAAAAATTATACGAATAATTATTTAGTGACAAAATATATATTAAATGTATATATTCAGTGACATAATATATATATTAAATGTATATATTAAGTGACAAAATTCGCAAAACCTAAAATCGGCAATGCGGCAATTACTGTACAATTTTATAATGTTTATAAGCGCGTTGGCTGATGAAGGAGGGGTTGAAGGTGGCGAAGGAAAGGGTGAAGGATGAAGGATCACCAGAGTAAGGCGAGGCGCGGGAACTCCTTGCAGAACTGCCACTAAATGCTCAGTCATCGAGTTCATCAGCTGATCTCTCTCTTTCATTGTCTTGATGTGGATATGGCAGTGGGGAATCGAATCTACTGCGAATCATTTATCAAGATGAGTCTCAAAAGTCATGGCCTTGAGAGGTCTCAAACTGTGCTTACAGGTGGCCAATATCGATGACCCGAGCATGCAAAAACACGGAGCCTCATTTTCGCAACTTCAAGCCTTCATCGTCTCGAGCTCTTTTTTATAATTGACTGCTTTAGTGACGAGAGGCAAATTTAAAATCCAGAAATCTGCGATTAGGTTAGATGCAAATTGACCTGTTTAGTGCGCCGTCACGAAAACAATTGGAACCATACAAATGCTCAATCTCACTCGCTCTCGTGGGTTTTCCCATAAGAAACAGGATCCATATTTTCAAATTCAAATTCGTGCAAATTCGTTCCACTTATTGTAAAGTATAATCACAATTAAAAAACATTTTTGAAACATCACGCATCAATAAACAATCTCAGTTTTTTCGAAGAAAGTCCTATTTTCGTCCTTAATTGTCTCAATCGCAATTTCTTATGGACACAAAATCCTAGGATATGGGCTAATCGGCACCATCTTACAGCGTGTTATACCTCTCGAGCATAAGTTTCATTTGAAGAGATGTTAGGATAATTGAGTGTCATGGTGGTGATACGCTCATAAGAAACCGTGAGTAAGACAAGGAAAAGTATGAGACATCTTCCGATATAATTGTGATTGTAAATTCACTTGTGATCTTTAATTCATGAATGGGTCTGTTGCTTACTTTTGCTACATCAATATAACTCATTGTTTCTAACGTAAAATTTGGCGAAAATAACGATGCGCACATTAAAAATTTTAAAATCCACTCATTAACTCAGAATATACCTTCCATTTCAAACAACCGCGCTACACTAGACACTATGTCACCGACTTATAACTACATAGATGGAACCATCTCGTTTATGTAAACATAAACAGAACTTACAAACATTTGAATGTTTCGTTTAGATGCGTACATTTCTTACATTATTTTGTAATTTTTGATAAAACGCAAGGTACAAGTAGAGCTGAAGCAGCTGTTAAAGTTGTTCCTCAGTTGCTAAAGTTGTTTCACATTTTTGGAAATGGGTCCATATCGAACTTTGACCTTCGATGTATCGAAAACGAAAAATGATATCGACTTCTGGTTTCCTTCAAAAGTCATAGAATTTTATACTCTTTTAAATGTCAAATAAAATTTAGGGGTCCCCTTTGAAGTATGGGATTTAGGGTGGTGGGGACCCTCCTGGGGCCCCCAGGTGGGAGCCGTAAATCGGCGACATCCTTAAAAGATGTCCCCCTCAAAAATATTTGACACGTGTTTCAGCGATTTTTGTAATTCGCGACCGTCTTCGAAAAAACCCAAATGGAAACTATTTTAATCAACACCCTGTAGATTGATTACCATATAAGCAGTATAATGAGGAGGCATATTGAAAGATGGTAGCTCGAAAAACAGGCATTAAAAAGATGAAGAGAGTTCAAAGAAGAAGGAGAAGAAGGTCCGCCGCGAAGCGGCCACAGGCCTCTAGTGGTTTTATCACATCGTCATTTGAAATTGTCAGATTTTGGGGCCATTCCCCCCCTCCCCACCCCTCCTGAGGGCCTAAGAATTTTTGACCCGCTGAAAAGATGTACCCTTTAAAATAAGCGAACCTATGTTTCAGCGTTTTTTTGAAATTCGAAGTAGTTTTTTTACAGCCTCTGAAAATTTCAAAATTGTAAACAAAAATTAGGGTCTCAAACTCCCCGGGTCTCAAGTCCCCCCCCCATTTTCGGGAAATCAAATATTTTTTTCTGAAAGAGACTTTCTCTGTAGAGCATTTGGACCCAAAGTTTCTCTAAATTGGACAATTTAAAAGGAAGTTGTGAATTTTTGAAAATGTGTCCATATCGAACTTTGAACTTCGATATATCGAAAACTAAAAATGATATTGACTTTCGGTTTATACTAAAAGTCTTAGAATTTTGTCTTCTTTCCAATCATGTAATAAAAAATGAAGGTCTCCATTTGAAGTATTGGGCCATTTATTGGGAACGTGTCCCCTCTGGGGGCCCCAAAATCGGCGACCCCCTTGACAGGTGCCTTCCTCGAAATAATTGAACACATATTTTAGCGATTTTCGAAATTAGCAACCGTTTTTGAGATAACTTGAGTGGAACCTATTTTAATAACACACCCTGTATGTAGTCAAACTTTGGTTTTAGAGCTTCCAAAAATGTCAAACGTATTTACACTTCCACGGGGATTTTCTCTAAAATTCCTATTGTCGAACCCTATCGAGTGATATGTCGATCGAACATGCGTAAAAACTGAGTGTTTTGTGGTTAACAACGAGGTCAATATCATTTTTCGAATCCGAGATATCGATTTTTAAAGTTCGATTTGCAAAGTTCGATATCTCGGATTCGAAAAATGATTCGAGGTAATGGAAGTTTTGTCATTTTTTCTGATGTAGCCTAAGGATCCTTTATCATTCCTGAGTATTAAGAATTTTTGCTTTAAGCTCACAGCAGAAGTCTAAACTCATATATCGGACACCCTGTAAGTACAGTGTACGTACATTCTCGAAGTAACAGGCTACTTGTCAAAATAAATAGCTTTCAGCAGAGGCGGACTGGCCCCCAAATTCGGACCGGGAAACCAACTTTGGACCGGCCCATATGAGGGGTGTCGGGGGACACCCCTTACCAAGGGAGAGGGGGTTTGGAAGGGTTGCCCCCCGAGAAAATTTTGGTATTTTCACGGTCAAAAACAACAATTTGAAGCATGTTTGGGCCATCAATTTCATTATTATACAGCCGGGTGTACCAGACCACCCGGATCAGGCATTTTTCTAGAAAACTACTGGACAAATGATTTGAAACAAAAAAGTCAGACAGGGAATCAACCCCAAATTTTTCATTTTCGATACTTTCAAAAGCCCCCGACAGCCCCTGGGGCCCATGGGGGGGGGGGGGGGGGTTCAAACACATTTTTCAAGTTTTCTAGTATAAGTTTCCAATAATGATATAAAAATTAGTTTAGATTCTTCAAGTAGAGACAATTGCCGACATTTTTGCTCCTATAAACTTTTTCCAAAAACCAAAATTTTTGAGCTATGGGAGCTTTTTGGAAATTTTTGAATAGGCCCTTGTGACCACCCTGTTGTGAAATTCTCCCAAATATTGACAGATTCTGAAAGAGTAGACCAAGACCTTTCGATTGATGTGCCACATGTTACCCCCTTCACTGCGCATTTTTTCTTTTTTGACGAAACATGAATTTTCAATTCATCTAGTCACCCTAATAGTGGGAAAAATAGTAAAAAAATCATTGTTATTTTTGATCTATATGCTCAAAAACGTAATTTTCCGCCATTTTTTCCACATGCTGTGACGCATACAAGAAGACGAGATTTTATATTATTTTTCAATTAAATGTTGCTTTTTTTGGTTAAAAAAAAAAAAAAAAAAAAAAAAAAAAAAAAAATGTTGAAAGGAATTTTAAAATGATTACCGAAAGTTAATTGACAGTCATTATAATGAAAAGTCGTTTTTTGATTCAAGTGACAATTTTGCCAATACAATACTGATTTTGACAATACTGATTTTTCATGATTTGATGTGAGATCTCATACGTAGCGCTCTCTGTTTTCGGGACTGTGAACTATTTTTCAATCCTTTCATACACGGAAAAAAAAGATTAGTGAAAATAACCATACGGATACCTGATTTTGGCACCTGCTAGATGTTATGGTAAACTTGACCAGAAGTATGGTACATTTACCGATACTTTGAGTAAATTCGACATGCAATCAGGTAACATCACCTATTACCTAGTCAAAACATAGTATACTTCTGGTTAACATTACCATAACATCTAGCAGGTGCCAAAATCAGGTATCCGTATGGTTATTTTCACCGTAGTTTTTTTTTCCGTGTATGTGCCGTAAGTGACCCAACGCGCAGCAACGTCAAATTTAGATTATACTGGCTGCTAGTGGGTAATAAATTAATTGTTCCACAGGAGGAACGCTGCGCGATGAAGGGTTAAGTGAAAAAATAAGGTGTTTTTCGCCAAATCAAAATTTTGGGGCTTAAATAGCAAGAACCATGGAATCGAGCCAATTCTGCCATTTAAGCCCAAAATTTTAATTTGGCAAAAACACCTTATTTTTTCAATTAAAAGTTCCATGTGGCACATCAATCGAAAGGTCTTGATCTATTCTTTCAGAATCCGTCAATATTTTGAGAATTTCACAACAGGGTGGTCACAAGGGCCTATTCAAAATATTGCCGAATTTTTCCTAGCTCAAATATTGGGGTTTTGGAAAGAGTTTATGGGAGAAAAAATGTCGGCAGTCGCCTCTACTTGAAGAATCTAAACTAATTTTTATATCATTATTGGAGACTTTTACTAGAAAACTTGAAAAATGTGTTTGAACCCCCCCCCCCCCCACAATGGCCCCAAGGGGCTGTCGGGGGCTTTTGAAAATATCGAAAATGTAAAATTGGGGTTGTTTCCCTATCTGACTTATATGTTTCAAATCATTTGGTCCAGTAGTTTTCGAGAAAAATGCCTGATCCGGGTGGTCTGGTACACCCTGTATGATCGCTGACTCTCTGCGTTTTTGTAGGGTTGAGACTGCCATTTTATCTTAGTGACGATAGAAAAGCTCGCATTATCAGTTTTTAGTTTTTTTTATTTTTTTTTATTTTTTTTTTTTTTTTGGTTTTATCGAATGATAGGCCTGGCCCGGCCCTAAAAAATCGAATGAATGATCGGCCCGGTCCGGCCCTAAATAATCAAATGATCGGCCCGGCCCGGCCCTAAAAAATCGAATGACCGGCCCGCAGCCCAAATTTACAAAGTACAAATACATGCCGGCCTCACTTTTATCTTTTTCTCTCGGTTTTTCCTTCTTTTTCTTCCTCTCTCTCTTCTTTTTTCCCTTTTTCTTCCTTTTTTTCTTCCTTTCTTCTTCCTTTCTTCCTTTTTTTTCTCTTTTTTCTTCTTTTTTTCCCTCTCACGATCCAACCGGCCCTAAAGGGCCGCGGCCCACCGGGAAATTTCCCGGTGTCCCGGTGGGCCAGTCCGCCTCTGGCTTTCAGAGGCAAAGGAATAAATTGAATTAATAGGACTATTTTAAGCGTGCCGCACGAAGTATATGGCAAGCTTCCTACTCTCGTTTTGCTGTATACAATGAATAATATTATACAGTGTAAGAGGAGCCCTCTAATGGTCGTGTGTGTTTTGGAGATTTAGTTTTCAATATACAGGGTGTAACAGATGTATCCCCCCCCCTGTCTAACTTTTGAACGAGTTGAGAAAAATTGTTGCGGGTTTGACCTTTCTTCATAATTTTAGTTGAACTTCATTTTTTTGGGGGTCAAAACCCCCACCCCCCCTAGGGGGCCCCCAGGGGGGCTATCTCAAAATTTCAAATAGCAACCCCTATTTTGTGATACATCATTTGAAAGGACGTAAAATTCTAAGACTTTTGACGCAAACCGAAGGTCGATATCGTTTTTCGTTTTCGATATATCGAAAGTCAAAGTTCGACTTTGACCCATTTTCAAAAAATCAGAACTCCCATTTAAAAAGTCGGAATTTAAAAAACTAGGGGTTTAAAATACTCTAAAAAACAAGTACTTTTCAGAAAAAAATGCAGTTCTGCCATAAATTTGGTTTTAGAGCCCCCCAACAGTTGTCAAAATAATTGCCCCTCAAGGGGTCTATCTCAGAAATTCCGAGTTACAAACCCTATCGAGTGATACATTACTCAAAAGAACGCATTAAACTGAGCATTTTGGCGCAAACCGCAGGTCGATGTCGTTTTTAGTTTTCGATAAATCGAATGACGAAGTTGGGTTTTCAACCATTGTCAAATTTCGGTATATCGAAAACTAAAAACGATATCGACCTGCGGTTTGCGCCAAAATGCTCAGTTTAATGCGTTCTTTTGAGTAATTGAGTGATACATTTATCACTCGATAGGGGTCGTGCCTCGGAATTTCTGAGATAGATCCCTTGAGGGTCAATTTTTTGACAACTGTTGGGGGGCTCTAAAACCGAATTTTGACCAACTTTATGGCAAAACCGCATTTTTTTCTGAAAAGAACTTGTTTTTTAGAGTATTTTAAACCCTATTTTTTAAATTCCGACTTTTTAAATGGGAGTTCTGATTTTTTGAAAATGGGTCAAAGTCGAAACTTTGACTTTCGATATATCGAAAACGAAAAACGATATCGACCTTCGGTTTGCTCCAAAATTCTTAGAATTTTACGCCCTTTCAAATGATGTATCACAAAATAGGGGTTGCTATTTGACATTTTTGAGATAGCCCCCCTGGGGGGCCCCCTAGGGGGGGGGGGGTTGACCCCCAAAAAATAAAGTTCAATTAGAATTACGAAGAGTGGTCAAAACCGCAACAATTTATCTCAACTCGTTCAAAAGTTAGACGGGGGGGGGGGATACATCTGTTACACCCTGTATGAATCAAAAATTAAATGCTTGGGTCGTAATATGTATTTCGAGAAATTGTTAAGTACTTACAATGGTACTCTTAGAAAAGTTTAAATTTTTTTATTTGGAGTCATTTGATGCCTTCACCGTTTTTATTTTGTTTTTTTTAGACTTTCCCGTTATTATATTAGTGATGACTTCAGTGGTCTTTGATTTGTCTTCGATGCACACAGGGGCGTGTCGTGGTTTCCAGAGAGGGGGCAAGACTGCAATCTTGGCGTCCTCCGCGAACAAAATTATAAATTTGATTACCTTCTTTTTGTTTTGTTTTTTTGTTACACACTGATTTTGCCGCCCTCTGAAATTCATTTTGAAATTTGATAACCTTTTTTTTTTTCTTTTTCTTTTTCTTTTTTTTGTTCACCCTGATTTTTCCGCCCCCCCCCGAGAGTGCCGTCCGGGCAAGGGTACCCACATGCCCCCCGGCACGCCCCTCGATGCACACACACAGAGACTGCAAAAGTTTTTGATGGCTTCGTCGCACACGCACAGAAAATATACTGAGTTTACACTCACACAAGCTAGATCTCACCCTTCTCACATTTTGACAGTTTTATGATTTACCCCTCTGTTCAAAGCCTGAGTGAGCCAAAAGAGCCAAAGAGTGAGAGAGACGAGATACTGGCGCTGCCAAACCAATTGCGGCACGCTTTACCAATACATGAATTGTATTGGAGTTCCCTGCTTGTTTTTTTTTTTTTTTTTTTTTTTACTGGAACGCACTGGAACATGGTGAATCACTTTAGTGGCGGATCCCGAAATATTTTCTCGGGAAAAGCACGCCTATAAAATTTCTAATTTGAAGCGTCACAGGAAGAAATTTTGTGGCTATTTTCTGTTGAAAAAAGGCAAAATTTGAGACTTCGGGCTTCGGGGGGCTTTCCCCTGGACCCGTTACTGAATCATTACGTTTGCTTATTGAGGTTAGCCAGCGCGGTTCGAGTACCTCATCTTAACGGAACAAAACAAGCCAACCAATCTGAATTGTGGAGTGTGGGTCCTGTGATCGCTTTTCTTTTTAGACAAACCGAGAGTAACCACGAATAACCCGTTCCATCCTGTTCCATCCATTTTTCACGAATTCGAAAGTGAGCCTGTTGTGGCCGACTCCGTTGCTTTTGCATGAATGTATTGTTGGTTGATGGACAAAGTAAGTCTTTCCAGCAATCGGAATCACATGATGGGTGAGAACAAATCAGCACTGACGCCGCTGATTTCCTGGAAATCTCTTTGTATGTTGTGGCAGGGTTTTGCTGTTTGAATAACA
The DNA here is from genome assembly GCA_011764245.1 of Trialeurodes vaporariorum. NCBI lineage: Eukaryota > Metazoa > Arthropoda > Insecta > Hemiptera > Aleyrodidae > Trialeurodes > Trialeurodes vaporariorum. The sequence goes on from VMOF01000320.1 coordinate 21,340,458, forward strand.
GTTTCCCGATGTGGGTCCCAAACACTAAAACATTTTCGGTACTTTTTTTTTAGTTTTGGATCTTGCGTGATTCTGTCGACAAACTTTTACAAGGTTCACCTATCATATTCAGTTTTTACAACCAATAGAAAAGGACCTATTCCATGCGTCATCCTGAAATGGAGATTTTCAATGTCATTCACCAGACGAGGGCAAACTATGGAAAGTTTTGAAATTACAAGTAAATCCACCGTGAATTTTCAGTCATTCTTAATAGCAGCAATCCTAGTTTATTTAATCGCTAAAAAGACAATACACATCGTAAAGTTGAAACAACAGCAAAGTTCGTAGCTAATTAGTCACGTGGTCATTTGGCTCTAGCGGCATAAAACATTTTACGCTTAAAAAGTGTAAAAAAATAGGCTCCATACAAAACAGCAATTCAAGTTATGGGGGAGGGGTAGAACAGCTGAAGAATAAAACAAAATGCGATGTAATTAATGTCGGTGAGACAACAAGTGGAGAGGCAAATAAAAATGTAAAGAAGGCTATGATTGAGGAGAAAGAGCCAAATGATAGTGATGTTAAACAAAATAAATAAATTGATGCGGTTGCTTATATATTCAAATATTTTATTTATTATGGCATTCGTTATACAATGCTTTTTCATAGTTAATAGAATTACGTGTCAATATTGAGGTGGTGCAAAGAGTGTCAAATCCAATATCGGATGCCCATCTAAACCCACGAGAAATATTTGTGAGTCCTATTGCATATCAAAGTAGAGAAGGAAAGTGAGGATTGCTGACAATCTTTTGCTCGTTCTTTGCTCTTTGGTTAGAATGCCATTCTAAAAGGGCAACATATTGAATGAAAGATTGGAAAGAACCAATTAGCGATTCATGAAAATTAATGGATAAAGAAACGTTTCCCTTCTGGATACTTTGAATAATGAACAAGATAAGTCCCAGAAACCAACTTAAAAAGCGCACACAAGATGCACTACATGTTAATGACTGCCATGAGAGCGAAAACATTTACAACAAACAAGGTTATATCATTGATTCGTGGATGTTAAAATACACGTGTCTTGGACATAAGATATCAAGAACCATGCATATTTCCTTGTTGCCTATGATTATCTGCATTAGAAGGGTATTCGAAAATGCTTTTAAAAATACACATTGTTAAAACATCCCTATCTTTGATCCGTATACTATTTTTTTTATCCGGGCATTGATTCACAAATTTATCGTGGTTTGAAGTATGTGCGAGGGGCTTACACCATCGCTTAGAAAGTTTTTGTCTTTTCATGTTAACAAAAGGGTCTCTATAGAGAGTTAGTGTTTTGTGCATTCAAAAATCACCCCTTGAAAGTTGCCTTAAAGTTACCCGGCTGAATATTCAGTAAACTGTTTCAATTTGAAATGCTCAGAGGTCATGCTCAATAATCGTTTTAAACAGGCTTTTTCCGCTTACTTCTGTATCATATTCTTTGAATAGTTCAGCTAACGCTTATCTTCAACGAAAAATGTTGACCTCATATTTAAAGTTTGTAATGACACTGTGCAATTTTCTTATCTAAGACTCCTCTACATCTGGAATTGGAACCAACTTTTTCCGATGTCTCCGTTCGCTCAGTTTATGCACGAAAATATGATTTCAACGATATTAATCGATCATCACAGATTTTTGAAAGAACTTGGTAATCACGGTCGTGTTAAGAACATACTAATAGTGTTGAACAATTTGAAAGATATAATTAGCGTGATTCAAGACTTCGCTGACGACGAGAACACAAATGAAACAAATGTTTTCGATAGAATAAGTTTGAATGGTGACATTGCTTTACCTTTTCTAGAGAAACAAAAAGGAAACACTTTAGGTCAGTGCAGCTATCGTTCATTGAAGTACCGGAATACTTCTCAAAATTACCCTTATTACGTGATTAGTGACCAGTCCGTATCAAATACACTGACTCCGAGCGAATCATTCCGTCGAGTCAAACATTTTTACGGAAATCGTATTTTTAATGGTGAAAATAATTTGATTTTCTATGTTCACGAGAGTGAAAAGGACAATGCGAATGGCATTATTCCAAACTTGAGGAACGTGCTGGCAAAAACTCGACGAAAAACATTCAGCATTCAAAAATCTTCGAATTTTGACGTCCGATTAATTTTCAAGTTCATGTGGCAGAAATTTCGGAGTTCTGGAGCGTTCATTTGTCCAGGAGAGAGGGTCTGCTACAGTTACAATCCATTTTCTGAGAATATCATGCACTACACAGGCAAGGAAAACAAGAATTTTGGCAGGTCAAGTTTATCAATAGACACTAAAAATTTATCTGTGTTGTATGTCAGTCCATATATGAAGGTCCCCACCGATTTCCCTTCAAATGTTAATTGGATGCAAGAAAATGCCTTCCGCGCAGTGCTTTGCAGGTATTTCGAATCATATTACAATGGCTTTTTGAATATTTCCTGCTTTATATCAACGAACTGATGTCTGAAGAAGCCGAGTTCTATTCAGCTCTCACCTCAAAAGGCTTAGATGATAAAGTTGATCTAATTGTGTTTGGAGCCGGAGTAAGAATTTTTGAGCCCTCAAATTATGATTTTTCGACAGCTATGGATACGGCTTCACTGTTTTTCATCGCACCCCGACATGGTTACTGGCCTCAGTCCTTAGTTGTGTTCAAAAGTTTCGATCCACTAGTGTGGATGATGATTTTACTTGCATCTGCGTGCAGTATTTTCGTCCATCATCAATTCGGCTATTGGATGGCGAGGTCCTTTCGATTCTTTTTCAATGAAAGTGAGCTGACGAGTTACGAACATTTTCCCCATCTGTGGAGTGTTTATTGCTACTTTATATGCGTTTATCAACCGAGGTTACTATTAAGTCACTTGCAAAGTGGAAAAATCCTCTTTTTGACTATGACTTTTACGACGTTGATTTTGGCTACCCTCCTTCAAAGCGAGATGGTGACATTATTAAGCAGACGAGTGCGATACTCTGATATTGATACTATTGAAGATCTAGAAAGATCAGACTTGCAAATACAATCGACCGACCTGGAGAAAGATTGTGCTTTATTTGGAACCAAATATCGATCAATTCACGAAAGACTCACTGATAAATATTTTAATTTGGATAAATTGATTGACGATATAGTCCATTTTGCCGAAAAATCATTTAATGGAAGCTCCGATCCAATGAGAGCTATGTATAACAAGAGTGCGCATATGAAAGATTACCTGATCAAAATTCACGAACAACAAGTTGAAATAGAAAAAACAGATGCTTTCTTATGCTTAGTCCCTTTTCAGTTGAAACGACAGACTACAGACGCACTTTTTAAAGAACGCGCTGATTATGAGCAGGAGCATGAACAGCACTTTATTTACGATAGTGTAATGACATTCCCGTTCTCGTATGCGTTTCCAAAGTATTCTGTTTTTGCAAAATCATTCAGTGACTTTTTACTTAGGATAACAGCTACTGGCCATCTTAAATTTTTAATAGATGAGACGATCACTGAACCAATACGGTATTTACAAGGAATCTTAATCAACCTTAATTACTTAGCTGAAGTTAGACCTTTTACAATAGCTGACTTGAGCACCGCATTAATAGCTCTAGCGCTTGGCTTGTTTTATAAGTTATCTTGTGCTTATAATTGAGCTTTTGAGTGCATTTGTTTGAGGATCCATCTCAAAAAAGGTAGGCTGTTGTCATCACAGGACATTCGGAAATATAGTCTTGGACCGCAAAAAATCACAATCCCTTATGATCATATTTATTTTACTCAGAGAATTGCATTATTTTTCGTTAATCAATATCGCCGTCTCCTGGGTAAGAGGCTCAAGAGGCTAGTTCGTGGTTAAGTAGTTTTTACAATTGCTGGAACTTTTTGAGTATCTTTTAAACTACCTATACTCTTAATCATTCTTCGTACTTATACATAATGTTTTGGTATTTTATTCTTCGCTCATTCACCCAGTCACTCACTCACTCATTCTGTTCATCATCACAACCATATTTATCCGTTCATCCAGCCATTCATTCATCCTTTTATCCTTCTATTCATTCACTCCATTCTACTCACTCACACACCCTTGTTATCCACTTTCTCACCCACTCACACACTCACCTGCTTAATCATTCGTCCATTTCTCCATTTACCAATTTAATATGTTGACTTGTTTTCATTTACTAGCATTTTTTTACGTTTACTTCTTTTTTTTACTATTAATGTTCATTAGAAATCACTTTACTGATTTATTCAGTACCTTTCACCTTTTGGGCTTGCGTGTTACAAGATATTTTCTTTAGGGCAAACCTCATCAGTCACTTTTATCTTGTCTCTGTTAGTCATAACCTTAGTAACTGTTTCTATCTGATTGGAAAATAAAATAACTATGGTTAATATTATTAAAAAAAGTTCAATTAATTTGCGTCAATTTTTTTCTAATCTCAAAAATTTACTTGAAAAAATAAGTAATCCTGAAAATGTCTACAGTAGTTTTTAGGCAAAAACATGATCAAAGTCTGACAGACCGCAGATTTTGGCTGTAAATTAAATTAATTGAATTCGATAAAAAAAAAGCACTTGTTAACAATATGAACGTGAAAAGAGAATATAGATCTTCCCAAAACACTGACCCTTAGCGAAACCTGTCACGGTTGTTAACGTGGTGAGTTTGTGTCAGAAACATATAACTTTGTACTCTGAAAACGTTCAAATAGCGTTCAGAACACGTTCAGTACTTATTTATGAATAAACACATCCTACTCGTGTCAAAAGTATAATATTTTTTTTTCAGTGTCGAATTTCCTCGGCAAAGTTCTGAGATGTCAGGGTTCAGAAATAAGCTGAGACTTCTAAACTTCATTTTACAGTATAAGTTATTTGTCATGTGTGATTTACGTGCGTTTGAAAGTGGTTTTGAAAGCTTTCATACAATTCATGTAAGCATTTTCCTACTTTTTGACTACAAATTCGGTCCAGTGCCGCTCACTATATGACAAGTGCTTCCACAATTTGACACGTGAAGCTCTGTTATTCACCACTATTTTTACTTTCTTTTGCAGTGGCGCGAGTTCCCGAAAAATTGAACTCTCACTTTGGAGCTCAAAATCAGATAAAAAGGATTAAGGATTTTAAGTTTAGGAAAAAAATTCCTCAGAAATACTTCTTTGTACTCGAATTTGCAGAGTCTTAAAGGCGTTCAATTATTCAGGAAAGTCTATTACCATATTCTTGGTTGCTTTTTCCCTCGGAATGTAAAATTGTCAAGAGGGTGCTTGTCAAAAATATTATTTTTTTTTGCTCTATATGATTAAAATGTCCCTATGAGAAGGTAACATATTTAATGAAAGTTTGACCAGACATCTAATTGGAGATTCATGAAAATGAATCAGTCGTAGAACGAGGTCTACTTGAGCATTTTCGTGGACGTAGAACTCATAATCCCAAAAATGTCGCACTAATTGTGTGATTTAATAGCATTTTCCTTTCAAAAAGCGCTTATGGAGAAAATACATTTAATCAAAATCTGTTTCGAGCCAAAGATCTTCGGATATGGCAATCGATACTATTTATCGCTCAACTAAAACAGTCTATAAGATTAACAGTTAGTTAGACGTGGCAACCTTGCTAGAAATCCCAACAATGACAGTGATACGCCCAGTTTGAAAGAAGCGAAAGATGACCAGCAAATATGAAAAATCTAACGGGAGGAAGATAGAGAGAAGGGCGTTGTTTTTTTCCCGCCATTTTGCTTTCCTTTGATTATTTTCAATTTTTTACAATTAGCTGATGCAATATCGGAGTGTCGCTAAGTGTTTTGCAATGAGTATAGAATAGCAGGAACGAGTCATTAATTAACTCCGCCTACCAAACGTACCTTCTTCACCGTTCGATCATTGGAGCATGCATGGTAGCTAAATAGTACGAAAAGATCATCGAATTTTACATTGATCTGAATGGAGGATCCGAAGATTTTCCAGCAAAATCTTGCAACCATGCAATCGGAGGTTCATTTGCTCGTCTTTTGCTCTACGGACTTCGATGAGCTGCTGCGAGAAAGGCTGACACGGCACACTGCGACCGGCAGCATTCTCGTGTTGCAATAATAGGTAATTGTTCTAGTGTATGCTTGCTAGGGTGTTGCCACATTTCAAAGAAATGTATTCATTCATACAGTAAATATCTGGGGGCCGATCATTTACTCCATCGATAAAGGAGTAACGCTTTTGATCGAAAGTCTTTATACTCTGTTCAGGATACGATGAGACTTGGTGAGTCAGGTAGAAACGCACTACTTTGCAACGCGGGCCTTTGAGTTGTATAGCCATTGTACTCACTCGGGCTCTTTTCGACTGGACCCTTCTTCGGGAAGAGGCAATACCGAGAATCGGCTGACTATGAATGTTATCTGTGCAAAAGTCAAATTAGAAACGGTCACAGATACGACGAAATGGATGAAATTTATGCCCAAAGGGCCATAACTCGTCAAAATTAGTCGACTTTGACACCTCGATATCCTCAGACACTAATTTTTTTAAACAATTCAATTGAGGTACACTCATAAATGGAATTCTCAATAAATAAATCTCCGAATATGATGAGGTGTCAAATTCGACTAATTTTGACGAGTTATGGCCCTTTGGGCATAAATTTCATCCATTTCGCCGTGTCTGTGACCGTTTCTAATTTGACTTTTGCACAGATAACATTCATAGTAAGCCGATTCTCGCTATTGCCTCTTCCCGAAGAAGGGTCCAGTCGAAAAGATCCCGAGTGAGCACAATGTGGCTGTACAACTCAAATGGCTACGTTGCAAAGTAGTGCGTTTCTACCTGACTCACCAAGTCTCATCGTATCCTGAACAGAGTATAATTTTAAGTTTAAAATACAGACACCTTAACGATGGTTAATGGTTATAATAGGAGTAGCCAAGTTTTGACATTTTAGACCAATAACATCACTCATAGTCATGCTGACAGTCTTAACGATCGGTATTTCACTGAAGTCAGTGGTGTAGCGTGTAATTTGGCAACGTTGTAATGTGTCCATTTAAATCCATTAAAAAGATCGAGTTACTGGGTGTTCGGCGCGGCGAACGCCTTCGCATTCGACCTTTTGCATGGGTTTAAATGGACTTAACACAATGTTGCCAAATTGCACGCTACGCCACTGACTGAAGTAAATGAGTGCAAAATCACATTCAATGGTGGCACCCATGGCACTCTCTATTTGTAGTTACTCTATAGTTCAGTCTGCAAACAAGAACTAGCTTAGATTTATTTCCCATAAAAGCACCGTTTTCCAAATGGAAATTTTAGTTTGAGCAATACTCTTCACGCGAGTTTTTGTCATGAATGGATTCAACGTATACGTGGTTCAAAAATCCTCTTTGGAAAGAAGTTAGGACATGCTCAGCGGATAATCGCAGCAATTTAACTGCAGTTAAATTGCTGGTTAATTAACCGCTGCCCAATAGCGCCCACAGCGAACGGAACATTTACCATGGCAACGGCTAAGTTTTACAACACTCGATAGTGTCAGTAAATAAACCGGCATTTTCCGACACATAAAGTTGCCGTCACTTCTTTGGAGAAATTTCGAGGAAACAAAATCTAGCGAGAGAGGGGCGGTTTTGGTAGTTTTGAGTTTTCGATGTAATTCAACGCTAGATAACGGGGACAGCGATAGCGTCAAATGAATAAAATTCAAGAAAATTAACTTCTCTAATAATAATTAATGAATAGGCTGTCCAAAAAGTAATGTGACGGTCGACTTGTTGTGCGGTGACAGTTAAGACGGTGACAGCGTGTATTGAGAGAAATTGACAAAAAAGCTTTTCCTACTATAATTTACACATTCAATTATTCTTCATGCATCTGAAGACTCCATATATTTTCCTACCATCTCGAATTAAAGTAGGAAAAGCTTTTTTACTAACTTCTTCCAATACAACGCACTTAAACTCTTATCTCTTTCTTTCTTACTTCTTTGCAACAAGTCCCTAAAATCCTGGGGGCGCTCGTGTTAGCTGCCTCGGGAGAACTATGTATTTCGATCAATTTTTGACCAAATGAGCTGAATAATGTCTCATTTTATCGGTTTTACGCCGTCTCTACGAATGAATCCGTAAACCAAAATTTTTCTAGTTTTTTTCGTTCGCTCAAAAAGTCAACCGTTGCATTACTTTTTGGACAACCTATGTATATAAGCCGCCGGCCTCCCTCCTCTGAAATCTCGAAACAACTCTGATAAAATTGACCAACTTGTCTAGCTGTGTCCAATTTCATCCATTCGGATGGTAAAAATTATACGAATAATTATTTAGTGACAAAATATATATTAAATGTATATATTCAGTGACATAATATATATATTAAATGTATATATTAAGTGACAAAATTCGCAAAACCTAAAATCGGCAATGCGGCAATTACTGTACAATTTTATAATGTTTATAAGCGCGTTGGCTGATGAAGGAGGGGTTGAAGGTGGCGAAGGAAAGGGTGAAGGATGAAGGATCACCAGAGTAAGGCGAGGCGCGGGAACTCCTTGCAGAACTGCCACTAAATGCTCAGTCATCGAGTTCATCAGCTGATCTCTCTCTTTCATTGTCTTGATGTGGATATGGCAGTGGGGAATCGAATCTACTGCGAATCATTTATCAAGATGAGTCTCAAAAGTCATGGCCTTGAGAGGTCTCAAACTGTGCTTACAGGTGGCCAATATCGATGACCCGAGCATGCAAAAACACGGAGCCTCAATTTTCGCAACTTCAGCCTTCATCGTCTCGAGCTCTTTTTTATAATTGACTGCTTTAGTGACGAGAGGCAAATTTAAAATCCAGAAATCTGCGATTAGGTTAGATGCAAATTGACCTGTTTAGTGCGCCGTCACGAAAACAATTGGAACCATACAAATGCTCAATCTCACTCGCTCTCGTGGGTTTTCCCATAAGAAACAGGATCCATATTTTCAAATTCAAATTCGTGCAAATTCGTTCCACTTATTGTAAAGTATAATCACAATTAAAAAACATTTTTGAAACATCACGCATCAATAAACAATCTCAGTTTTTTCGAAGAAAGTCCTATTTTTCGTCCTTAATTGTCTCAATCGCAATTTCTTATGGACACAAAATCCTAGGATATGGGCTAATCGGCACCATCTTACAGCGTGTTATACCTCTCGAGCATAAGTTTCATTTGAAGAGATGTTAGGATAATTGAGTGTCATGGTGGTGATACGCTCATAAGAAACCGTGAGTAAGACAAGGGAAAAGTATGAGACATCTTCCGATATAATTGTGATTGTAAATTCACTTGTGATCTTTAATTCATGAATGGGTCTGTTGCTTACTTTTGCTACATCAATATAACTCATTGTTTCTAACGTAAAATTTGGCGAAAATAACGATGCGCACATTAAAAACTTTTAAAATCCACTCATTAACTCAGAATATACCTTCCATTTCAAACAACCCGCGCTACACTAGACACTATGTCACCGACTTATAACTACATAGATGGAACCATCTCGTTTATGTAAACATAAACAGAACTTACAAACATTTGAATGTTTCGTTTAGATGCGTACATTTCTTACATTATTTTGTAATTTTTGATAAACCGAAAAGACCAGACAGCAAATGCAGCCAATGGTTCATGTATTTAGAAGTAAATTCCATCATTTTGTAGTTACGATGTTGTTTACTTATTCACGGTGGTTCCGTCTAACAATAAGTAGCAGTATACCGGTGCAAATAGTGTCTAATGTAGCGCGGGCGGCTGTTTGAAATTGAAGTGATTTCCTGAGTTAATGAGTGGATTTTGAACGTTTTTAATGTGCGCATCATTATTTTCGCCAAATTTTACATAAGAATCAAGGCTCTATATTGTTGCAGCAAAAGTATGCAACAGACCCATTATGTCGGAGCACGGAAAAAGAAAAGATTAGTGAAAATAACCATACGGATACCTGATTTTGGCACCTGCTAGATGTTATGGTATAAACTTGACGAGAAGTATGGTACATTTACCGATACTTTGAGTAAATTCGACATGCAATCAGGTAACATCACCTCATGTACCTCGTCAAACATAGTATACTTCTGGTTAACATTACTATAACATCTAGCCGGTGCCAAAATCAGGTATCCGTATGGTTATTTTCACCGTAGTTTCCCCCCCCCCCCCCCCGTGAGTGAAAAGATACTTTAAGGTACGTGGAATCTAACTATGCAATAAAATGTGAGAAAACTTGCATGAATTTGCATTCGAAAACTTGGATCTGATTTCTTATTGGTAAAATCCACGAGAGTGAGCGAGATAGAGCATTTGTTTGGATCAGATTTTGATCGTGACGTCATCACGAAACAAGTCGATGTGAAACCGACATCTGCGGGCCGATCATCTACTTCATCGTTAAACCGATCGTTAAAACTGTCTACGAGTGATGCTATTGGTCGAAAATTTTAAAACTTGGCTGTTCCTATGGTAACCATCGTTAAGAGTCTCGTTTTATAAAGGCTTTTCATGAGTAACCTTTAAAAAACGGACACTATAACGATGGTTACCATAGCAACGGCTAAGTTTTACAATATTCGACCAATAGCATCACTCGTGGACAGTTATAACGATCGGTTTAACGATGAAGTAAATGATCGGCCCGCTGATTGTTAAATTTTGAATTTCACGCTTCTCTCCAAGACAGTCTAGGCGGATTCCCAAGTTGAGTCGCCAAGAAAGCAATTTTAATTGAGTCTGGTGTTGCGAATTCTGGGATCCGCCCCCCTGGGGGGGGGGGGTGGAGTTTGGCAATCCCCATAAAGGATGTCCCCTTTAAAATAATTGAACACGTGTTTCAGCGATTTTTGAAATTCGAATCCAAACTCGAGTTATTAGGAGCTGCTGCTCCTTTTTTTTACACCATGTATTTAACTATCTTTACTTAATTTGAACGAGCGAAAATTGTTTTGATATCGCACACTGGCGGGTAAAGGGTTAAAAGGAGTTAAAATACTGATCTTGGCGATCTTGGATAGGTCATAAATGCGCAGAGTTGCTGCTTTAGGTAATTCTTACAATAATTACTTTTCTTCGGAAACTCGCATGAAATATGATCATTGTGTTCTGAATAAATGGTGAATTTGAAACTTTTAAAAATAAAAATTGCAAACATTAAAATGCTCTACTTCATGCTTGTAAAATCAATAAGTTTTTGCTGAAGGGAGATTCAAGTTTCTTTGGAAAATATTTCATTTTGCTGTGTTTTATTTTATGTTTCAGGTAAGTTCCAGCTCAAAATTTTGCTCTGCATTTCAGTTTTCTCGATGATGTAACGTTGTGAAGGTAATCAGTACTGTATTTGTATGAAAATGTATATTAACCAACGATGAAATAATAAACTCTTTGAAATTCTGTCCGAGTTTACGCATTTTCAATTAACGCAATGACAAATATAAATCAAATTGTGAAGCAAATTTTTCTGAGTCTGTTAACGCGACAGCAGCGCAATATCGTCAGATTTCAGATTAAATTCCGTGTTTGTTTACCTACTTTCCATTCATTCAAAAAGAAATTGAGCGCACAGTATATTTCAAAAAAGTCCTAACCAAGTTCAAGCTGCCAAAGAAATGTCTCGAGAAACAATCTGTCTCCTCTTTAGTTTTTAGTTCGCAAAATTTCGTATAGAAAGCAATAGACGATTGTGGTAACGAACTACTAACGAGGAGGCTGACGTATTATTGATCAAAATGGGGCACGCGTTTCTTTACTGAAGCCTTATTGTAAATACTTGCAATTTTGGCATTAAAACAAAGCAATATTAAACATAAAAAAAAAAAAAAAAAAAAAAAAAAAAAAAATTAGCCATATGGAAAATGATGCTTTAACATCATGACCCTGTGTGTAGGATGTAAAGTGTAGGGTCCATTTAAACACGCAATTTTCAAAAATTGTCTTTTTGAATCATGGTGGTTCATTTGCATAACAATTTTCGGTCAACGGTGTCGCACTTTTTTATCGTTTCTGCCGATCATTTGCCTTTATTTAAGTACATGTACTTGGAGTTTTGGCCTTGATCGAGTAAGTAATACACGTTTAAAAAAGGTTCAGATTGATCGTTGATGATGATAGACAAAGAGCGGTGTTTGAAAATATCAAGGTTTGCGCAAGGTTTTGACTCGATTAACTGTTGCACATAAACGATCTTCAAAGATCTCCAGCCTTCAAAATTATGAAAGATTATCGATCAAACAATCTTAACAATTACATCACTTTGAAGCTTCACTTTGATCGTGTAAAGCCTGCCTTGTCGCTAGAACTTGAATGAGGAGGGAGGGGTCGGGGACTTGCATTTAGCCTTTAAAAAATCGGAAATTATAAAAATAAAAACCAAAGAGATAAATGCAGGGCAGACGATAATCAAGTTAAATCCTCAGAGCTCTATCCTTATTTCTTCGTCGATTAGCGCGATAATTATCTACGGGTGTATGATTATATGATGTATCAATTAATGAATACTGAACGACAGAATGAATAGAGGGCGGAATATGCGGATTATAATTGCGTCACAGCGCCACGCAGGTAGACAAACGTTATTTGAAATTGGACAACAAAACACTCGAAACACTAAACAACACATGGAATGAGCCCGTAGTGAGCTTTTGCTGTAACGATTTTGATCATCCATTTTAGATAGTTTCAGTAATGATCCAATGATAAAGTTTGTTAATCGTTTCAAACTACCTCTCTTACTCTCACGTGCTGACCCCTGAGCACTGATATATCTCACTCTCATTCTCATCGCTAAAATTGTATGCAGAGATATTTTTCAAGGATTTTTTTGGCAGATTTGAATTTCTGGAGTCATTTGGGTCGCAGTTTTGATACTAAAATGGCGTGAAACAAAGCCCTGTTAACGAATTTTGACAAAATAAGATAGCTAGCACGATGCATGGTCACGTTAGGAGAGAGAGAAATATTTGACCGATGAGTGAAGTAAGCATAAAAAATGACATCATGTGTCCGCGACATTCACCATCCATCAGTGTTAGTTTTACTAATTTTTAGTGTTTTAGAATAATTCCAAGCCTAAAATTTCACTTATTCATCGCTATCATATGTATTTTGAGACGCTGATTTCAAATTTACTATCAGTTTACATCAAACTGGCCTAGATTTTACTTAAATTCGTAACTACGTCTTCTTAGCAAAATATTCGAAATTCTGAAAAAAAAGTATGAGTTTTCAGTAAAAACTAAGGCCGAATTTGAGATCAGCGGGTCAAAACACGTGGGAACTTGCGCGAAAGGGGTGAGAAAGAGGTATTTTATGCTAAGAAAACCTGGTTTTACGTTCATAATAGCCGGACACTCTATGTCGTTAAGGCATAAAAATCCGATGAGTGCATTATTTGCTAACCATAATCAAAATTCATTAAAATTTCAATATACTGAAATGTTCATTGAGCATTAGGAGTGCGGTTCTTTGAAAAAACTTCGTGAGAAACAAGTTTCGTATCAATGACATAAACTGTTCTCTAATCCTTTATTCGTGTCTTTGCACCACTGGGAGGCGGGGCGGTAATCATTCATAAGTACTTACTCACGCATCAGTCAGTCTCAGTTACACTACTTGCGGTAGCGATAGTATCAGATAACTCCGATGTAAATACTAGCTGCCTCTGGTAAATATACTCGACTTGAAGGTATAGTCTCGGTCGGTTGCAATTACAACTCGTGCGTAAGGGAGTGATTGATCCAAGTCCCCTGCAGCTCAATACAAGTCGTCCACACCGTTTATAGATTCCATTCATAATCAGCATTTGTGTTATCGTACAGAAAAACAAGCCTTCCGCGCTATATATCGTAAAACTGGCTCTATGATCGATACAGATATATTGACGCACAAACAATTACACCAGAGTGCAATGCAGAAACGTTTCTTTAACGTGATTCCTCACCTACTTGAAGTGAGATTCTGGATCAGTAGATAGCGCATCTATCATTACTTTTTGAGAATTTGACGGTGAAAGGCTTATAATGGGGCTCTTGCAAACTTTTGCTGTGTGCAAATGAAAAGTCCAATCTGATGTAAAAAGCCTGCAAAAATCAGGTATAAATCACACTGAAGATCTAAAACTCGCAGTAATAATAGGTAGAGGTAGTTTCAGAAGTGTAGGCGGACCTAGACCGATAACCTTTGGAATTTGTCAACATTATCTCTGATATTACTCGATGAAAATGAATAAAAATGAAATTGAGTGTTCACTTTTCAATGAGGACAACTTTAAACACAAAAGTATAAAGTCAGGGGCAAATTCGAATCGGTATTGAATTGAAGAAATAAAACTTGAAAATTCGCCAAAGAATATGGTTTTGGTCCGCCTACACTTCTGGAACGAGCTCTACTCACAAAACTGCGCTTCAACGGCAAGATCGTAATGGTGATTCAACGCAGGTATCATGGGATATTCCTGTCTAATTTGTCACTTTCTCTACAGAAACACAGAGATAAGTCTCAATTTAGATAGGAATCTCATCTCCTATGATACCTGCTTCTCTCCGCCATTAAGCCCGCTTTTGAGAGTTAATTTCGGGATTTTTTGTGTACTCATTGTCAGTTTTAAAAGTTCTTGTACTGTAGCAAAAGTTTGCAAGATCCCCATTTTTAACTGAAAGCATTACTTAATCTAAAGCGGCGTCCTCATTACAGGGACTGCGTAATGTTTTGCCTTGAGCCAAATGTCAATAAGTTTGGTCTTATGTTGACAGAGAAATCAAGCACAGACTTTTTGGCAAAACATGAGGCTGTATGTATACCATGTAGGTGCGTTTTGTCGTATGATGATGCGTCTCTACCTAGTCTAATGTGTTACCGAAATTTCGGTGCTTGATTTCTAAGTCAATATAGGACCAACAATCAACATTATTGAAATTTGGCTAAAAAAATTATGCAGTTCCTTTGCTTTCGATCGTGGTTATTTACGATGAATTGCACGTTGAGTAAGTTCGTCGAATTATTGTCGAATTTATTGACTCTTGACATTTGACAGTCTTAATTAATTTTACGCTAACTCATTGTCAGTTATTGGCAGTTCGACCAATAATAATTGTTAATAAGTGTTGCACACTAACTTATATCGATTAAGGCAGAATTTTTGATCAGCTTCACTGTAAAATCCCAAGTAAGAGGTTGATATTTGTGATTTTTTATTATTATTATTTTTTAGTTATTTTTTTTTTTTTTTTTGTAAGGCCATCAGATTACACCGATAAGGGTACGATTTACTTAAGGTTAAAACGATTATTTGATTTAAAATCTGCGAATTCACCTGTTTCAATGCCAACAAATAATAAGAGACGTAAAGTACATTTTGAAATCGTGTCCTTCATGAGAAACTCAACTATTTGACGCGGGTATCAGTTATTTTAACTAAATGTAAATCAAGAGATATATCTTTGAAGGATATACTCGTAGAAGTGCTCATACTGATGAAACACTTATTCTGACGTAAACCGGTAAACGACTGTAAATCAGCAATCTCCGAAAATTAAGTATACTTTTTCTGGAAGGATTTCTGGTCAAAAAGGCATGATATTTTCTACTCCAGATCTTAATTCTTTATTTGAAATCACCGGAGATTTGGTTTAAAAACCAAATCATATAACTGGGGTACTTTCTTTATTTCTTTTAAAAAAGAGGTCATTCGCCTCACCTCACTCATTAATTTGCACCGGTGGCTGAACAATTGAACAATGCAAGGGACAATGTGTGTCATGCAGCGAGGCTTCGAAATGAAACATATTTAAATTAGAGCATGATGTCATGATGACAAGCGCGGCGCATACTTTTGAATGACTTTTAGCTCATCGCAATGCGAGCTTCAAGGTCGAAGCTAGACTGCTTGTAGATCCCACCTCGACAACTGCTTCAAAAGACCCACATCCTGCGAGGGCTGGCTTGAATTGCGTAATGAGCATTGTCTGTTCATTATGAATGTAAAGAATGGTGAAAGGGGTGTAGAATTGTCGCGTGATAACTCATCACGATCGGCAACACTGGAGTTTATTTAGAGCGCTAGAGGCAGGCGTGACAACCAGAGCTGCCATTTTGCGTATAATTAATGCCATTTTCCTATTCACCGATAATTCCAACAGTTGAGAAAAGATTACACAGTTCAGTTCAGTAGTGTAAGACCGTGCTTCACGGAAATACTATGATCTGCAATATTTTCTCGATCGGTGCAATCGCCGTTCGGACAGCACCCTTAAGCGCAAAAATCCGAAAACTAGAACCCAAAAGCGCAAAAACGATGTTCCAAGAGCGCAAAAAGGATCTCGAGAAATATGCCTAAAAGCGCAAATGCTAATGTAAAAAGATGTGATCCAAAACCGCAAAGATAATTAAATTGCTAATTCTTACCTAAGGCACTGGCAACGCTGTATATTTGCAACCCACTTCTTTCAGATAACTTTTGAGCGTGAGTTGATTGCTTAACACCTGAGAGTGCGAAGAAAGTAGTTGCTTAAATTTGCTCTCTTCCTTGGAATTTGATTTTGGCGGTTTGACCCATATATGCCCATTGGGTCGTTAACGACCCACAAATAATGGTTTTTTTTTTTTTTTTTTTTTTTACCAAATTACAGTAAATTTAGGCAAATTTTACTCAAAACTCAATGTTGTGATCTTTCAGCACCTGTAATTTAGCTGGACCAGAAAATTTCACAATTTTTAAATTTAATTTTTTTTTAACTCTAAGATGGTGTTTTTTGAGAAAAAACACCAGAAAACACCCAATATGTTCAAATAAAGTTGGAAATATATGAGTTAAAAGCAGACTTTAGCTTGATATAAGTTTCTGCTTGTAGAACAGCGATGAAGGAGTGAATGTTTGGATGAGATGGAGCAAAATTTTTTCTAAAGTGTCCATGAAACTAAAATTTTCCACTAAAATTCTCCGATTTTGCATTCCACATTTACTCACTAGAGTTAGCATGGTTGCCAAATCAAACATTATTTTTTAATAGCATTGTGACTGAAAGTGTCTTCAGTAAAATGCACCCATTTGCGCAAATTTTCCTTGCCCAGAACATACCCATATGCGCAAAAGAGTATTTTGCGCATTTGGGGATTTCCGCTTTTGGGATTTGCGCATTTGGGCATTTACCCGCCGTTCAATTATTAAAATATCCGCAAGTTATTTAAAGTCATCGATGACTCTACCGGTTGAGAAAAGATTACAGATGCAAGTATGTTTGTGCATTACGATCATACACTGAACTGAACTATGTATAATCTTTTCTCAAACGGTGAAATCACCGGTGAATGGGGCAGTTGCAAGGGTATGAACTTTTGTGTTTTTTTTTTTTTTTTTAAAGAAATTTATAGTACTTGGTGAGCTGCGAACAATGGTGCCTTTGGTTTTTTTCCAAGTGTTTCGGTTTAAGAGATACACAGGTGTAAAGTTGTAAAAAATTGTGTGCGTAGTGACGTCACTACGCGAAATTCCCATTTACAAAAATGTATTTTTGGCCAAAATCTCATCTCCGGAACAATGGGACTTAATTAGATACCAAAGGAATTTTCGTTCTCAGCTTTTCAAGTACTTTCATTTTCTTTATAAAAAACACAACATTTCAGACCCTTGCAACTGCCCTATTGAAAAAATGTCTGTAATTATACACGAAACGGAAGCTTTAGTATGTCAATTCATCATGATTGCTCGATGAACATGGATGCTGCAAAATAGAGTCCCGATATGTAGAGAGTTAAGACAAGACGGTAGTCAACCTCTGATTGGTTAAGGAGTTCTAGGCTCTACGGGTGCCTCCATATTGGATGCTTTTTAGCACATTTGTTTACAAAGGAAAAGATCCAACGGTATTTTACGAATAAATAAGCGTTAGTATCTATAATTCCGAAAATAATCTTTAAAAGCGTAAATATAGATGTCCATCAACAAAAGCTGTGAAAGATTACAATGTTAGAAACTCCGTGGTATCGTAAACTTTACAGTGGCCCAAAACACAAAAACGGCCTTCAGAATGTAAATAAATGTGTAAAAACGCATCCAATGGCGGCGCTCATGATGGTTTCTTTTGTTTTAACTCTCGACTACACAAAGGGACTCTTTACTGCACACTTTTGCCACAGGCACTAGGCAATGCCTTACCTATAGGTAACTATAGAGTGCATTCTACAATGGAAATAACAACGACAACAACAAAATATGCTGCTATATTAGCAAAATCGGACTTGCGATACTTATAAAACGCAAATTTGGCAGTTTGCTGTATTAACCAACTGTATATTGCGGGATTGGCAAACAAGCGAACTTCACAAGTCTAATTTGCTAGTTTTACAAGTAAAAGTGTTTGCATGCTAGGATAGCAACCTTAACGTTTGTAACTTTAGCGGTTGATGTTGCTACGTTAGCAGAATGTTTGCAATTTTGGCAACTGAGATTGCTGGTTTAGCAAAAAAAAATCCGATTTTTGTAATTTCTCGTAAATTGTTGGTCTAGCAAAAATTTTGCGGAACAAATCGTACTATTCATACTGTTATTTCAACAACTATGAATATTGCGATTTTAGCGAAGCGTTTGTAGGCTGGGTTTTTAGCAATACTTAATTGCGAAAGTTGCAATGCAGATGGGTATTTTAGCATTATTTATTTATTTATTTTCTTTTTTAGATTGACAATGTGAAATATATATATATATAGTCCGTTTAAACCCATGGAAAAGTCGAATTTGAGGGGCACCCAACAGTTTGATCTTTTGCATGATGCGTTTAAATGAACGTCTACCGTTGCTGATTCTTGGTCACCAAATTAATTATTTGTGACCAATGTTCGACGTTCAAAGTTCACATTATCACCGTCTTTTTAGCGCAGGTGACGTCACCTTGTCTCAATGGCCGATACACCACACTGAGAAAGTGGTTGCTATTGTCTGATAAGAGATACACACAACATCATAAAAAACAGGAAAGGAGAGAAGTTGAAGAAAAGGAAAGAGAGAGAGGGAGAGGGAGAGAGAGAGAGGGGGGGAGAGAGAGAGAGAGAGAGAGAGAGAGAGAGAGAAAGGGTGAGAAAAAAAAAGACATTGATCCTTCACCTGATTCTTTGTCTTTTCGTACTTTTGCAGGCTCGCCTACGCTTTTGTAGCACCACTCTCCTTAATTCTGTGATGCCAAATTTAAATGTGCGCTGAGCGAGAATAAATTACATCAAGTCCAGCGTTGCCAGATAATACGGTAATTACGGTGGATTTCAATTTACTTGCAATTTTGTCATCATCTATCGACGTTTAGTAAGTGACTCTGGAGCCACACTGTATGTCAACTTTAAGGGAAGGATCGAAGGCCAGTTTTTCTTTTTTATTTTCGCGTAAAACTCGTTTTTTGACAATTAAGTTTTGGGACTCCACGCCATTAGCCCAAGTCAATTTTCACGTTTTTATGTTCAAACTGGCTAGTTTTTTTAAAGGCTTTTTTTTTTTTTTTTTTGGCTCTTTTCTCAGCCAGATTGATTTTCTCGTGCAGTCAAACTAATATCGCCGTTTTTCTAAGGGATGTGAAAAAGTACGTATTTCGATACATCTTCGTATGGTTAGAGGAGACTGACCAAACTATAACCTTCTGTTTTTTATTTGTATACTGCGTAGTATTTTACTTTCTCGCTGCAAGTGAGTTGAGTAATTGAGTTTTTCTCTTTTTTACTGGTACGCAATAAATGTACGCATACTATAAGGTGTGCATTATATTATAATTATATTATTATCACTTTCTTTGCGCATTTTGATGTAGGAATATATTCTGTTCTGAAAAATGTGAATACTTGCATGTATGTAATAAGTCTGCTCATGTCCATGCCGCAGTATTAAAATTTTTCTCATTTCTTTACGTTTGAAAAAACTTGAGCAAGGAAAAGATGCTTCGAAAAAATTCGAGTATAGAATGTCATGCTATATTTATAAACCGATTATATTCACTACAGTTAAAGTGCATCAAGCTTAAATGAATTTTTATCCGTACATTTTTGAAGAGGAATTTGTTTGCTCACTACATCGACGTTTCTTTAAAAAGAAAAAAACAAAAACAAACCGCTGCAGTTGATCCACGTCCAACGAATTTAATTTTTGGAAAAAGTTCACGCTTGCTTTAATTGTTCGGAAAAGAACAGCGAGTGGTATATTATCTGGAACTAAGCGAACTTCGATTCAATGTGCATAAACCTCAGGAATGCAATCCTACATTTAGAGAGGCTGAATTCCAACATTTACTTATGCACTCTTACTTGAAAAATAAAAGAATTTAAACGGGACCCTATAGTCTGTAAAATTCTTTACAAATTTCCTGTCACCGACAATGGCGTCGCGTGCCATCTGGCAACAATGCAACTGCTCCATTTAAACTAATTAAATATATCGAATTTTCCTTGTGCACTGTGCACCCCCTGAATTCGATCTTTTACATGAGTTTAAATGGATAGAATACATTGTCGCCAAATTGCACGCGACGCCACTGGTCGCACCGATGAGTCGGTTGCCTCGGTTCATGCCTAAAATTAGTGTGCTTCATATTTGTCTAAATGTTATTCAGGTAAAACTGTCCTGACCTTTCTGGATTTTCAAGTTTTTTTCAAGTTTTTTTTTTTTACAAGAAGTCATGCTGAAGTAAATATAGGGCTATAAAGTTAAAAAAAACAAGCAACTTGCGGACATAATTTTATGTTATTGAGAGTTTGGCGCAGGAGCGTTTTTGAAACCTCCCGACGAAAGAGAAATATCATCGGTGAGTCGAACAGTCGACAGAGATTCCAAAGTCGTATACCTCACGAGTCACGACTGTTATCTCTGCAGTCGTTAAAGCCTGAAAACTCTGCAGTCCGCGAGTCGTTTTCCCGTAAAAAGCATGCTTTCATTAAACTTTATAGCCGAATATTTATTTCATTTTAACTTACTGCACTTTATTTGCGATTAGTTATTTGTGCTACCACTAAAAACCCACAAAAAATCTACTCCTAAATCATAAAATGCTTTCAAATGCGCAAGCGAAATGGCGGCGTTGGGCACTAATAATGACACATTCCTATCTTAATTTCATCACTCTCTTCTTGTTGATCATGAGGAACATTCATAGAGTAATCATAAGCACCATAGATTAGTGATCCACATCTGATTAATGTGGTACTGTGACACCTGGTGATACCGGTGTCAAAGGAAAGTCATCTGATATTGGTCACCTTTTGATACATCCCATTATTATTGTCCAATCCCATATCACGCCCTCGCTTTTAATAGCACTTTATGAGTTTATATGAGGATTTCGTGAGTTTTTAGTGCTATCATCCTTATTTTTGGAGGTATTTAAAACTCAGTCAACTCATATTCAACCCTTAAATTTATGACAGCAAAATTGTGCAACAGCCACATTGCCATTTTCTAGAAAAATTGCAATTAATATCTGAAGGCAGGTAAAAAAAAAAAAAAAAAAAAAAAAAAAAAAAAAAAAAAAAAAAAAAACATAATTTATTTAAAAATATCCAGTAGGTATGGACTTAGTCACTCAAATAAGCAAAAGAAAAAAGAAACAAACAACCACTAAGTAATGTGAAAATCATTTGAGGTCTTTTTTTACACCCCCCCCCCCCCGGTCATTCGTTAATGAAATAACTTGAGCTCTCACAAGGGTTAAGTGAGCCCTGATCGTTCGACAAAGCAAATCTTTGCAGTGATCTGAAACGCGTCGTGAGAAGAAATCAGCGCTTTTAAACTTCCTATACAAACCATTTTTTAAGAGTGAATTGTGACAAGTGCTGCTTATGGTGTCAATGATTCAACTTGTGTACAATTCAGACTATGTTTCGATAGAACAATAAATCAAATTAACAGCTAGAATAAGAAATCGCAAATAATCAGCTTGAAAATAAAAATCAATAAATTTTAACAAGGAATAGAAGGATGTCATCTGTGACCCGACACAGTAGCGTGGCGTGCAATTTGGCAACGTTGCAGTTCGTCCATTTAAATCCACGAAAACGATCGAAGTAGTGGGTGTTCAGTGAACACCTTCGCATTCGACCTTTCACATGAGTTTAAATGCACGAAGTACAACGTTGTCACATTGCACGCTACGCTACTGATCCGACATCTATGCGGTGAAGGATGCATCGCACGAGGCGGTCGCATGCATTCGGAGATGCTAGAAATAAAACTGGAAATGGAAAGTAATTAATATAGTAAGTAAGTACCAGATAGTTTTGCTTGCCCCTGGTCGCCGCTCGGGTTGATTGACAAATACCTACTCGCACATCTCAGGCTCATTCACATGTCATGCACACTATATACTACTACATACTTGATCGCTATCAAGTCATCTATCGCGGGGTCGTCGGTTTATGAACGATGAGGGTATTGTATTGTCTCGTGCTATGTGTTGAGAAGTCGAGTCATTGATCTCTCCGTCTCCGGTGTGTCCTTATCATCGTTAATGGTTAATCTGTCATTCTGATTACTGATTGCTGATCGGTGATTGCTGCGTTGGAGCTAAATGAAAAAATTGCATTCTCCTCACCATCACATGCGCGCAACCTATGCGAGATACACGATTCCGGCCTGTAGCGGCGCACTTTGCAACAATTCTAGCGGTTTTCAGACATGAAACAGATCAACGAACAACAATCGATTTCTTGTTTTACAAATAATTTAACCCCTTCTGGGCCAAGCCCGAGTTTACTCGTTTTTCTACTCGAGTCTATTTCATATTTTCTTAGTCTACATTCCGGATAAACGCAAATATAGATGAAAACACTGCAATACATAAGGTCTCGTCGGGCGCCTTCAATCTGTCATATAGGCAATTCCAACTCCACCGAGTACGAACAGTTAACTACCTTCCCTATATAAACGAGGGAATGGCGTTCTCTTCACGGAAAAAAAAGATTAGTGAAAATAACCATACGGATACCTGATTTTGGCACCTGCTAGATGTTATGGTAAACTTGACCAGAAGTATGGTACATTCACCGATACTTTAAGTAAATTCGACATGCAATCAGGTAACATCACCTACTACCTAGTCAAAACATAGTATACTTCTGGTTAACATTACCATAACATCAAGCAGGTGCCAAAATCAGGTATCCGTATGGTTATTTTCACCGTAGTTTTTTTCCGTGTTGAACTAACCTGGTCTTTGAAGGGTTAATGGAGGAAAAACATATGGTTGCTAAATTGCACGTGCCGCCACTGCTTCCATTTACTCAGTAAAAAAGCTCAAAAAAGTCTCTGGGGTTACCAACATGCGAGAGGGCTTTGGGATTAAGGGTTTTTTTCCCCTTTAGAAATATAAGCTCTACGGTTTGTGAAGACCCCCACCCGCGAAGATTTATGATTAAATTCCGGCTCTATTCATTGTAAGAAATGCATGTGCTTTAGCCCAATGCGCGGTGATCATCAATGCAACATGCATGATTTGCAGCACGCTTTGCATGCACTCTCAAGTTCTATGCAACAGGATGCTTGAATGATGATGCATAGTAATGGCGCTGCAATTATGATTGATAACTTCATGAGCCACCCACTGAGTGTCCTAATTTTTGTATTTTCAAACAAAAACCTCGCCCTTTAATTTGATCCCGCCTTTGAAAAACCTCGGTACACTTGTTTGTTTAATCGTTCACTGAAAAAACAAAGTTTAAGTAAAGCCGGAGCAGCTTTTTAAAATAGCTTCGCAGAGCAAAAGTCCCAGCTCTACTGGAGAAAGTTGCGGTTGTCCTGTAGCACTACTTCGGCAGAGCCGAAGCAAGAAAAGAGGTTGTCACTCTAAAGAAGTACTGCTTTGGTAGACCTGAAACTTTCTCCGGTACAGCTTGAGTTTTTGTTCTGCGAAGCTATTTTAAAAAGCTGCTTCGTCTGTATATAAACTTTGTTTTTTCAGTGTTAAAAAATCATCGGTAACAAAGTTGAGGAAATAATATGAGTGAACGAACTATTCTATTAAGAATAGAACGCTTGGCGTCCAATTTTTCCGACACTCAAAAATTCAAAGTTGTCTTACGAGCGTACTTTACTTAGGATCCTGAAATTGTATGACTTCTAATCATTTTAAAGGTACCCCTGACCACCACGTTTTATCGAAATCTTCCCTTTTCTTTAAGTAGGGCACCCCCCCCCCCCAGGATGATAGTTTTTGGGTTTTTTCGTATAGCGTTCTGATTTTGGTACCTACTTTTATTATTTTAATTGTAAGTATTACTTTTTGTTTATTCCTATTCTTTACCACATGTTTAATGTTCTTATTTCTTATTTTGTATGACTCTCATTGTCGGGCTTAAGATTTTACTTTTAAAGGGAAAGTGCAAATATCAATTGGATTTTTTTTCCTTTTTTGGAAACGACATTTTTCTTCACAGTTTGATATTAAAACGTTCTTTTGAGTAACGGCTCGCGCTATTTGCCAATCAAGTTTTTTGCCATTCATTCGTAGTCGAAGTATCGATTTCTAATGGACTCCAGTAAATCCCCTGAAGATCGATTTTATTTTACGTAGGTTTAAATGGAGAGAAAATCCGTTGTTGCCAGAGATTGCCTCTGGTTTTGTTCCTTGCCGAGGTTTGTTAAGTTTTTTCTCTCTATTCTTAAGTTGTGAGTGATTTCTATACGGGTAGTAAATGTTTTTGCGTTTATAGGCTTGGACAGTGCGCATGCCCGCAACGCGGCGATCCATCAAAATCCTATACTAAACCCCCAAAGTTTCCTCGAATTCGCAGTTTTAAGTTGATTTTTTTGGGTTACGTAAGTACACAGACCGACGCGCAACTTGAAATCCCCGCCCTATAAACCAGAGCCTGGACCTTTTGGACTTTTGCAGTTTGAGTAACTAATGATGTATAATGTACTATAACAATTATCCCATCAGCATTTCTAAGCGTGTTGAAATCAGGAAGCACGAATCTCATTCCGATAAATACCAGCTGCTAAACTTATATACGGGGGGGAGGGTGGAGGGGGGGAGGGGGCTGAATAAATATTTTTAGTTTCTCTGACAAAACTTTCCGTAGAAAAATGACCCAGCAAAATACTTAGTTGAGCCAACCGAATCTTTAGTTCACCCAGCAACATTTCTTTAGCTATAGACGTACAAAAACTTCGGCAAAACAGGTGCACTCTGGTTGGATATATGTATAAGATGTTCTCGAACATGAAAAGTTGTTGTTATTTTTTTGCTTTAAAAACATGCTAGTGTACTCGATTCAACCTTTGAAATCAATGAATTCACAAATTCTCAAGTTTATCTCGGTATTTATTGTTCATAGTCTTGGTTTTTATCCGAAAAATTACGTCCGGAAAAATCCATTATTCAAGCCACTGCAAGATGGTTGCATATTTGTGAGAAAAACGGCGTTTGCTCACGACTAAACTCCATCGAGTGACACACCCAACTTATGCTGCAACCTAGCGGCGAAATCCTAAGTTAAACATTCTATAATTTTATCACTTCGCACTATGGTCTGAGATCGGGAAAAAAATGGCAAAGAATCTATGGAAAAGAAAAGTAGTAAAAAATCATTGTTTTCGACCCTCAAATGCTTAATTAAATAACTTTCCAGTTTCCAGTGTCATTTCAAGGTTTAAATAACTTATCTTGAAGTGTTTTCTGTGATTAAAATTGGTCTTGAAATTTTGTAAAGTGCTAAATCGATGAGAAACGCTCTGATATTTTGCCACTTTTTGAAAAATCTCAGACCATAATGCTGCGCTTGTATGTTACGGTAAGTCATTGATAATGAACCACTACTCACGCGTAATTTTTTATCGATTCAAGGAAAAAGTTGAACACACAAAAGCTTCCCAGCGCGGCGGAACTTAAATTAAGATTCAACTATGACTCATTTAGAATGCATAGCAGTCAAACAGCTAGTGAGATAATTCCTGGAGGGAGAGGAGGGGGAAAATTAGGTGATGTATACACAGTTCTATCAAATTCAATGTCTCTGATAAAACAAACACATATATTCATTCATGATTTCTTAATGCACCAATTTATCTTGTTTTTGTTTTTGTTTTTGTTTTTTTTTTTGTTTTTTTTGTCTTCTTAAAACTACTATCAGTAATAAGTGATTTGCTCCGTACGTACTCACCTAATTTTATGATTAGACCCAGTGATTACAGTCATTTGACCCGCATGGCCGCAGCAGCGTGGGTGGTTAGAAGATTATATAATTTCGTTTCTCATTGGCAAATCCAGAAATCTTACTACAGCGTATTCTTCCCATTTGATTGCCTTAGAAATGATCGATTAGTCACCGGGCGACAGCCATTTCAAGGATCGATTGTTTATCATACATTCAAATGTGAAGTCATCAATTTATAATTTATTTAAACTTTAAATACCAATTTTAAACGTAAAGAACACACTTTTAACAAGTAATTAAAACCCAGATATGTCACTGGAAAGTTTTAAATTAAGCTTGTAAGGTCAAAACGATGATTTTTGATGACTTTTTTTCTCGGATTTTCGGCCAAATTTTGTTCGATCTCAGATCAAAGTCCGCCACACACAACCGTTCAGTTTAAATTGATCCGTTGGTCGTTAAAAAAACATGAAAGGTGCGTTTTGGCAATTGAAACCGTAAATAGAAATTCGAATGAAAGTCAAGAAGTGGATGACGCATTTAGTTTCACTCATCAAAGCCGGCAGAGAATTCAACGAAACATTATAAAATACAAACAAATCCAAGAATTATTTGCAGCTATAAAGAAGTTGTAAATCCCGTTTTTACATTTTTATAGCTCGTTTTATAAACATTCGAATGCCAAAAGATTATCAGAGAGAAAATCAACTACCACTGAATACGTTGGGTATTATAGATATCGACGTAATTTTACCCTATGAAGGAAGCTAAAGCACCCTTTTGGCAAAACTGAGGTAGTTTAATATTGAGTTAATGCTTCCTTACAAATATACATAATGTACCTCTACGCTGAATTTTCACATTTTTTTATGACGAAACATACAAAAATAATAGAAATAAAATCAGAAAAAGGCACGGAGGCACGGTGTTACAATGAAGTTTCATGAGAAAGCAATGCACTTTCAACCTCCTTCGGTAAAATTTTCAAATTGCTTCTCTCAGCCCTTTTTGCAGATTCGCAAGTCAATAATATTCTCGTACAATATACGAAACGCAATACTTGCTTAGATCCCATGTTATATACTGGAAAAAAAATTACCATAAAAGTTTCACCTTATAATGATGAATAATTTTTGCACCGAGGAAAGAATATGGTAAACTTCGCAACGCACACGTCAGGTGGAATGAAATAAGACACGATTTTAAGTTAACTTTAAATTGAGGCATTTTCAACCAATTGCTTGGTTTTTATTTCACCCAGGAGGCATGATTATGAACGGTCGTATCGTAATGCTATCGAGTCGATGATCGAGTGCGTGTTATCTTATGGGTAGTGCCATTCCGAAATGTTTCATTCCGATAGAAACCCTCCCATCTCTGCGGAAATTCTCCGATAGCTCAGGAGTCATCGGAGAATTTCCGAAGAGATGGGAGGGCAGTGGCGTAGCCAGACATTTTTCAGGGGGGGGGGGGTCCGAGGTCCGAAAATTTTCATGGGGGGGGGTCCAAAGATACTAATTTGGTCAAAATTGTCTGATTACGCAAAAAATGACCTTTTTTTAGGACAAATTTTGGTGTCGTGAGGGGTCCAGACCCCCTGGACCCCCCCCCCCCCCCCCCCCCCTGCTACGCCACTGTGGAGGGTTTCTATCGGAATAAACCTTTCGGAATGGCACTACCCATAAGATAACACGCACTCGATCATCGACTCGATAGCATTACGATACGAGCGTTCATAAAATCAGCCTCCAGTATCGTGTCAATAAGTTTACCATCTCGATGGTTAATCTGACCAATTAATCATTTATGTGCATGATAATCGTACATGTTTTTGACGCCTGCGCGAGAAGATTTATTTTAAAATCAGCCCCCTATTTCCGCTCTTTCCGGGACACCCCCGTCCCCCAATTGCAGCAAGGCTTTTGAAATCAAACCATGAAACAAAATAACACCGCTCTTAATCAGTCAATGCAAGGACATCTTTTAAGAAAAATTGCTGTTTTGTTTTTTTTTTTTTTCTGGTCCAAAACCTCATAGAAAAACAGCCAGTGCGTTGACGTACTGAGTGAAGTTGAAGTTCCAGTATATGTAAAAGTTATATTTGTGAGTCAGTACGTTCACGCCTGGGGCAACCAAAGTGGACACGTATACGTGAAACGGCCGTCAAAACAAGTAGACGGAGTACAGACAGACCTGAGATGACTGGCCGCTTTGGCGCTTGTCATGGTTTATTGAGGATCAATATTTGTTTATTCCAACTTCCAACGACTGGTTATTGTATAGTATATGAAGACCAGCAATCAGTGACCGATGACCGCACCGCACCGCGGCGCGCGGCGGCCGCGGGTACGCGCCGAGCAAGCACAAGCATCGACGCGCTTTCGAGCTCGCAGAATGGGAAGTTTAATGAGACGGTCTCTTTATGACGCTGCAAAGCGATGCCGGGCAACCGGCCTGGCGCACCATGGTCTGAGATGATTAAAAAGTGGTCCAAAAATCCAGAAATTAAATTTCACTTCAATTCATCGATTAAAAACTTCTAAGACCAATTTTAATCACAGAAAACATTCTTAAAAAGTAATCAACTCCGATGAATGTCATCTGGAGTGCTTTAGATTAAGCTTGGAAGGTCCAAAACGTTGATTTTTTTAAAATTTATTTTTCACTGATTTTGTGTCAATTTTTTTCCGATCTCAGACTATGGTTCGCCGGGTGGCGGCGTCTAGCTGAGTTGTGTTGATTCCTTGTTTCGACAACCTCCTTGCACTTGAGTAACAACAACATCATGACATGTTTGAAGCGATGTTGCCGATTTTATGTACATTATTTCAAATGGCCCGTCAATAATAAAGGAATTTATAAAAATAATAAAATAACATTGAAATATAAAAAAACCATTGATTATATACTGACATAAGCATTTCTGGCCATTTTAGTGTTCTGTTTTGTTACAGGTAAACCCTAATTTTTTTTTTTTTTTTTTTTTTTTTTTTTTTTTTTTTTTAAATGTATATTTTTCAAGAGTGCGAATAAGGCGCGAGGGCTGAAATATGTATAAGTAGTTATACAAACTCTCCGTTTGCACAAATATGTTTTTTTTCTCCAGAGACATGGCAACATTGCAACACGACTGGAGATGCAGCTTTGGCTTGGAGTTTGCTGTGCACATTTTACATTCTGTCGCTGGAATATGAAAAGTTGTCGACAAAACATGACAAACAAACCGTTGCCGTTAGCCACTGTTAATTGGCTATTGGCCATGCACAAAGCTCACACGCTGATCAGTTTATTTTGTTTTAATTGCAAGGCGTCGAAGCGTTGCACCTAGGTCATTGATTGAAAACAAATGGACAAAAATCTGTAAAACAAATAAGTCATCAGAGTTATTGTTTCCGACCTTTTACACTTATTAATTTAAACAATTTTTGTGAGATTGTTAGGATTCAATTGGGCTCTCGCAAACTTTTGCTATAGGCAAATAAAGAGTCCAATCTGATGTACAGACGAGCGGAAATCACAAAAATCGGAAATCACAAAAATCGCACTAAGAAAGTCTAAATTTTTTCAGTAATAAACTCACAGAACTGCTATAACGGCAAGATCGTAATGGCGGTTCGACGCAGGTATCATGGGACTCCTGTCTATTATGTCACTTTCTCTACGGAAACACAGAGATATGTCTCAATTTAGATAGTAATCTCCCATGATACCTGCGTCTCTCCGCCATTAAGCCCGATTCTGAGAGTGAATTTCGGGATTTTTTAGTGTTCTCATCTTCATTTTTACAGGTTTTTATGCAAGAACCAACTCTACAATCCCCTACAGCAAAAGTTTGCAAGAGCCCTGTCAAGCAGTTTTCCCTCTTATTTTATCATATGTTTTTTTTTAAAAAAACCTTGCTATAGCAACCTATATATGAAAATAGTCTGTCTGTCATACCGCGACTAACAAGAGAGAAAATAAGATACTCTCTTATTCCTCAAAACCATTAAAAATTGTCAAACCTTACTTGTGTAAGTTTATTACTATCAAATATTGGTTAAATAAACTATGAATCAATATATTAACTATTGTTACTAATTATTAAATACACAAGCCCTATTACTTGTTGAAAGTGTTTTCTACAGTTAAAACTAGTCTTGGGAGTTTATAAATGATAATGTTGATGAGAAATTTGCTCTTTGATTTTGGCCACTTTTTGAGGATCGCAGACCACATGGTGCGTCGCTCCCTGTCCTCAGTCGTTGTCGATGTACACCGCTCAAACTCGTAAATTAATCAGTGGCATAGCTAGAAATTACCTTTCTCTCACTTTGCCCATTAAAATGTGTAAGTCAGAAAAGGATAGGAAAGGGGGATCAATCCCCTCTTCCTATCCTTTTTCTACCTGTACATTCAAATGAGTAAAAAGAGAGATAGAATGATTTCTAGTTACGCTACTGAAATTAATTATTATCAACATTTACTAGTCGGGATAATCCGCTTAGATCTTGATGTCTTTCTCATGGGCCAGTCTCACAGTCATCAGAGTCCACCTTTTCATGATTGGCTCTTTCGCACTATGATCTGAAATCGTCAAAAAGTGGCCAAAAACCGGGAAAAAAATTATTGAAATGTTGAAAAACCTTTTCTGGCTAACATCATCTACTGTTAGGGCCAGATACAAATAGAGACGGAGCACTAACGGCTGCAGCAGCAGAGGCACTCTGAATTCTCGCGGATTCAACAAAACAACTGTCAACTTCGCATGGTGTTGAATGGTGAGCACCCTCCTCTTCACTTCCCGCCCATCCCCCCCTCCGTGTTTACCGAATGTCACCGTTCAACACCATGCAACATCAAAACTGTTGTTTACATGTTATTTTGTTGAATCTCCGAAAATTCAGTGTGCCTCAAATCTTCCCTATATGTACCTATTTTAGCGTAGTTCCGTCTCTATTTGTCTTTGGTTAGGGCAAATGTTTTAACCAACAAACTTGTTTTACGAGTTTATTCAGGTGATTCCAGGCTAAACTTTGCCAGATTTCAATCCGATGGAAAGCGCGCCATGTACTAGTCGCTTTAGAGAGAGAAGACGTGTTTTTGGCATTTTAAATTGAAATCAAAGAATAAATGCAAAATCTAAGAACGTCAGCACCTGCGAAATTTTTTTACGGATTTTTTGAGCCCAAACCGAGCAAAATTGGCTAGAGAATTAAAGCCGTAAATGATGAAATTCACGTCGCGATCAGATAAGTGAGTGATGCGAGTGAGTGAAAGAGATAGTACCTATGTCTATCTGCCTCACTCGCACTCATTGAGGCTCATGGGCATTTTCGTATTTCATAATTTCCAGTTTTACGTTTGAGTATTTCAGCTTGAAACTTTCAGGATTTCTTTCTGAGATATGTTTGCAGGTGTTGACGTTCCAAAAATGTATGTTTTTTGCGTAAAGTCAATTTCTGCCAAAAACTGTTGACTTTTAGTGCAGCACGCACGACGCGACGCACTATGGTCCAGAAGTCCGATTTAGGAAGACATCAGTTTGCATTAAAATCGTCCAATATCTTGAAAACGGTTCATCTGACACCAAAACTGGTTATACAAAAAAGATAGAACGTAAACCGTTTAACTTTTTGTGATAAACATTTTTAATGTCAGATGAACCGTTTTCAGATTGTTGGACGATTTTAATGCAAACTGATGTCTTCCTAAATCGGACTTCTGGACCATAGTGCGACGTGGTGTCCACGCCCACGGTTCGAACTAATCGGCCCTGGAATCATCTTAGCATAGGCGGATCCACCAATCTGGCAACAGTGTTTTCATCCCATTTGATTGCATGGCAAGTAATCGATTAGTCACGGGGTCAAAAAATCGATTGTTTATCATACATTCAAATGGGAATAATGCCCAGTTGTCAGATTGCTGGATCCGCCTATGCATCTTAGTATGTATAGCTAAAAACCTATATCCGAGGTTGCCAAATCCGGGGGAAGGGAAATTCAAAAATGTTACATAGAATTATAGATGGGAAAAAAAATCCGTTTAAATTTACGCAAAACGGCTGCCTTAAGCCTATCTGACCCGAAGAAAAAGATGGAGTCAAGATCAATGAACAGCCTAAGCCGCAAGCATACGGAAACTACTAAACAGGAGGTGCGAGTCGGTGTCGGTTGTATTTTGGCGTATCAAAATGGACATTAATAGACTTTCAATGGACTTTCAATGGCCATTCATAACTTCGCCACTCGTCAGACGATAGATTCATTTTCTCTCGAGGCCATTTTTTTTTTTTTTTTAAACCCTCAATCAACGGGCGATTGAGGCAGTCTTCCTGAGGAGGGCTCTTTAATCATCCGGTTTGCTCTTCCTTAGAATTTAGAATTGCTGTTAAATTGGGATTTCTTTAGAAGAGCATCATACACCGCATGTTCAATGGACCCCTCTCACTAACTGAGATCATCTCAGGTAATTCTTGAACGTGATAGACAAAACGATTACGACAATACAACACACATTTATGCATGCCCTGTCTCCTATCTTTTTCGTACGTATCTTCTTCAGTCACTTGGGTTATAGCTGGAGCGAAGAGGCGATGATTTGGGGGGGGGGGGGTTGTTGCTTGATTGGGTGTTTTTAAGCCCTGCAGGAGCAGGAAGTTGAAAAATAAAATCTTACCTGAACGAATTTGTTTTCGAGAACAAACAAAAGTATGTCTGATAGGAGATATTTTACAGGTAAAATACTTGGTTCTTAAAAAGATGATTTGAAAGGTTCGTCGGGAGGAGGGGGCCTGTTTTTCTCATTACACGTAACTTGATTGTTAAGCCCTCCAGGAGCATAAAATTAAAAGAACAGTCTTACCCGAACGATTTTTTTTCATTATTCATTTTCAACAGCAAATACTATGACTGTCGGGCGATATTTTATGGGTAGAATTTTAGCGCTTTGTTGGCTCTCAGGGAGGAGAGTTGGAGGGAGATGGAGAGGGTTTTTTTCTGACAATCGACAACTGTTTTGAAGTTCGTATATAAGCCGTGGATGCGAGAGAAGGACATTGGAAAACAAAATTTTACTCGAACGAATTCTTTGACAATACACAAA
Organism: Trialeurodes vaporariorum; assembly: GCA_011764245.1. Lineage (NCBI taxonomy): Eukaryota > Metazoa > Arthropoda > Insecta > Hemiptera > Aleyrodidae > Trialeurodes > Trialeurodes vaporariorum. Next base: position 21,373,698 of record VMOF01000320.1, read on the forward strand.
ACTGACGAGCGATAATTCACAATGACTGGTGCGCCATTTCGAGTAACTTAGACAATGATATGGGGGGGGGGGGAGTTTTTAGATTGACCAAATTTAAATTGATAATTATAAAATCTGGAAACAAAGTATAGAAAATCGTGGATGTATAGTACATGACGGAAGCACTGTATAGTGTATATTCAATGGAAAGGTGCATTCAGGGTTTTTCGTGTCGTAAAATAATAGTTATTATTATGTTGAAAAGAAATCGCATAACGAAAACTATCAATCGAGCTAAAGCAATAGAAAGGCTTGGAGCCGTTTGCAAAAATAAATGATTCGTATAGCTTAGGGCTTCATTGCAAGAGGTATTAAACTTGAAATCTAAAACCATAGACGTATAAATTAAGTTCCAGACAAGAATAACCCAAACCATGAAATGAACAACAGGTAGACAACCAATGAAATAATGGAAACAAAAGGAGCAAAAAGCAAACAGTGGCGAGGCGTGAAACTTGGCAACAATGTATTTCCTCCATTTGAATTCACTAGAAAAGTCGAACGGTTCAGTCATCGGCGATGACCAAGCCCTTCGATCTTTCTAGTGTTTTTAAATGGGGAAATAGGAACGTTGCCAAATCGCACGCTTCGCTACTGAAAGCACAGTGAAGAAAAATTATCTTTCGTTTGAAGTTTCTCCAAATTCGAATCGTTTGTAATTCGTTTCATTTTTACGAACAGCTGGCAGCGAGGTCAATGCACGACAATGGATATTTTTTGTTAGGGAAATAAGTAATCACCAAGTCAACAATAACGATTATGATGTTGAGATTCGACCAAAATATAACACTTGCGTGCGAAAAAAGAAATAAAAAAAGAAAATGGTGATCACGCCGAATAATAATGATGCGAGATACGCGAAAGGTGTTACCATAGGAAGGTCAAACGTCTCGAAAAAAGATTGAAATAACGTACAAAGCAATAAAACTTTAAAATACATAGATAACGGAGACAATTGATGATGAAAATAAAACAAAAAACAAAAACAAGAAAGAAACCTTGACAAAACGAAGAAGGAAGCCAAACAGATTTGTGATGCTCGATTTTAATTGAGACACTTGTCCAATGTCCAGTGTCCACAGGGCGAATAAGCATCTAATAAAATAATGGAACTTATTGGACTTGTCAAAAAAGACTGGCGTCAATCTTCTTGAACCAAAATCGATTGGAAAAATACTGAAGGAGTGGAATTGCTTCTCCACTCCTGTAACTCTGATTGCTATACACATTATACACGATGGATCGGTTCTAGAAATATCCGATTCCAATACCTGCATGGTTGCCGCGTTCCGTCAGTAAGCATCTTGCAAATTGCAAACATTGCAGTATGTCCATTGAGAGTTTGCAAAAGATTGAATTCGAGGATGCACCCGATAATTTGAATTTTTGCTTGGCTTTAAAGTGGACAAAATTCAACGTCCAAGAAAATTGCTCGCTTCGCAACTGCGTTTTACCGGAATGCTCAATTTCAACAGTGATGTAGAGATAATTTCAATTCACCGATAATTCCAGGGGGTCGAGAAAATATTACACAGTTCAGTTCAGTGTCTGATTGTAATGCACGTAAATACTCTGATCTGTAATATTTTCTCAACCGGTGGAGTCGTCGATGACTTTAAAAAACTTGCGGATATTTTAATCAATCAACTGCGTTTCCACCGATTGAGAAAAGATTACAGATCAAAGTATTTTCGTGCAATGCAGTCACACACTGAACTTAACTCTGTAATCTCTCAGCTTCAAATTTTGACTGCAGTTCCTTTTAATCACTCATATACTCAATTTTCCGTTTTGAATTTACTACCCATGCATACTGCAAAGAAGCGTTTAAAACTGACTCAGGTTTGTTCAAAGTATCTGAAATATAGCCCCATTTTGCTAAACTATGTCTATATGGCAACAATGTTAGGTTAGCGAGGAGTTTTGAGCCTGATTCTATGGTCACGGGTCTGTATACCTTGTGTTTGATTAAAAGGATTATTAGGACTCGTAAGTTAAGGCACTTGATTAGGTATTATAGGTGGGGAAAATCAGAGGAGATGACAGTTAATTTACTCTTGACATTTTTTACCCTTTGCGGGTGCTCCTCAGCTCAAGTCTTTTTATTCAATCAGACAACAGCCGGCAGTTTGTATGTATAAACCAGGTAATAACAAACGTCACTCAAATGTCGCACCCCAGAAAAAAAAATCGTCATTTGGACGTAAAACTCCATAAATATTTGTTTTTCGCCGATTCCTTCTCGAGGTCAAAAGACGGCATTTCAGACCAATTCAAGACTTTTTCACAATTTCTTTCGAATGTCCTCCAGACGTCCTGAGAACATTCAACGCCCATTTTTTTTCCAGGATATAGTGAAGCTGGTCTATGGTAAGGCAGAGCTGCAGGTTTCTGTAAATATTTAATGTGCGTAGGTAAACGGCTCCAAATTCATGGATTTCGAGTAAAAAGTCGTGCATATCCTTGGGCATTAAAAAGGAGTTAATGGAAAGCTATACGTTATTTGGTTGTTAATCCCGAGTTAGCCTCTGATCCAAATAACATACCAGATGAGCTCGAAACGGAAAACAGTGCAGGGCCTAAACAATGTTTTCTCAGAATCTGTGGAGTTTTTCTCCCCCACCGCTTTCGTCAGTAAGTGTTCATGTTTACATTTAGACAGTTGCAGTGCTTTATGGTCCTATTGTGAGATCGAAAAAAGTTGCCAAAACTCGATCAGTAAAAAAATGCCTTCAAAAATCACCTTTCTTGACCTTTAAAGTTTAATTTAAAACTGTAATGTATCATTCCTAGGTTTATGAGTTACTTGTTAAGAGTGTAATATGTGATTAAAATTGATCTTGAAATTTTATAAATGAGAAATTCATGAGAAGTTTACTTTCTGGGTTTTGGCTGCTTTTCAATGATCTCAGACCATAATACGATGTTGTACTGCACACAAAGGGAATTTTTATGAGTGGCCGTAGTTTGCACCTTTTTGTTTTAAAGTAAATTGAATTGAAATTATAAAATATTTTTTTATTCAGAACCGCTACTTAGTTGGGGGGGGGGGGGAATCGAGTCCCAGAAACTATGTATGGATCTAGTTGTATTCGTGGTTTGAGAATTTTGCGAAAGATTTTACCAAATTACCTTTTGCCCCACTTGCGAATCCACAGCACAGGAAATCACAGGTATACATGTACTTACATGCCCCCTAAAAACTTCATTCATTCCATTCATTATACAGAAAAAAGTCCAAAAACACAACCTTTCAAATTTCATTTCTCAGCCCCCCTCCCCTCCTTCTTATCCCAAAAAACCACATTTGGTCATACTTACTCAACGGCGGATTCATACAGGGGCCCCGGACGCAAATGCACCCTAAAAGCCTCCTTTATCGCATTTATTCAAGATCAAAAAGTCCCACAAAACTGCTTCTTACATTCTTCCAATTCCATTTGGCCCCCCCCCCCAAGAAAAACTTTCGGGACCCGCCACTGCAATCGTCCTGCAGCAGCTGAAAGAGACTCGAGCAGTTTGACTGAATCTGTTTACTTTAGATCGAAACGCGAAAGATTTGCATTATTGATTTGTGGTATTGCTGGTTGCATCATTCTTTTTTGAAGGTACTTTATTAGACATCGACTACGATGATTACGTGCGTTCGAGTCTCCGCATACAAAAATAGACCTAAAAAAATACTGTGACGTAAAGCCTCTGGATAATATCAATTTATCTATTACGTCATGTTAGTCATGTTACCTCAAGATGGCTCATTGAGAACACGATCTGATAGTATTTTATGATTTGATAAGTTTCTTACGTATACGGTTCCACTCTTATAGAGACGATTGCCGACAAAATATAATCAAGATTGACTCGAAGGCTCTGGAGCATCGAACTCTTAAGTGTGCATTAAAAGATATGATCAATGGATTATTATATTTTTGCTCGGATGCTGGGTAAACTTATCAATGCAGCGCGCCTAAATCACTTTAATAGGATACTTCTCGGCTTTGTAGACACTGGTTCAATAATGACTCGGTGCATAGTCGCAGCTTTGGATAAAGGTGTCGTTACATCGCACTATACTCTGTTCGGGATAAGAAATCCGATGGAAAGTCAGGTAAAAACGCACTGTATTGCAACGCAGCGGTTTTTCGGCCGTCAATTCTCGACCTCTTCGTTCGTTCAGGAGACCGGCCTTTTAGACCTTTTTATTGGAACAGACAATACCGTGAACTGACCAATTGTCGAGTCCTTTGAACGCCCACTCGAAAATTAAACTTTTGCGGCATTCGCGAATTTTGAAAAACTGACTTCAAAATTAAATTCTGCTCGAGGTGCACAGAAGAATGATACTTAACGGTGGTTCAATAAGTCATTTTTCAAAGATTCCGGCATCCCTGATTGAGTGATTTCAGAAAGTCGTAATCTTTGGAAAATTACACGTTGAATCGTCGTTAGGTATCATTCTTCTGTGCACCTCGAGGAGAATTAAATTTTGAAGTCAGTTTTTTATTCAAAATTCGCGAATGCCGCAAAAGTTTAATTTTCGAGTGGGCGTTTAAAGGACTAGATAATTGGTCAGTTCACGGTATTGTCTGCTCCAATAAAAGGGTCTGAAAGGCAGGTCTCCTGAACGAACGAAGCGGTCGAGAATCTACGGCCGAAGAACCGCTGCGTTGCAATATAGTGCGTTTTTACCTGACTTCCCATCGGACTTCTTATCCCGAACAGATTTATAACGAAAAACGGTTGACCATCGATGGCTTGAAGCACGTGATCGAATATGGAAGCTTTTAATATCCCTCAAACATTTCCATTTTCTTTTGCAGATTTGGACTCAGCGTAAAATTTCAAGGAAAGTGTGTGTACAACTGTGCTTATATGCTTCTGCAGCAAAAACTTTGAAAATTGCAGACTGGTGATTAATGAATATACGATTCATCAAATACTTGCGTGGAAAGGCTTCGCTACAAAGCCGTAGTCAAGATATCGTCTCTCTCCCTCTCTCTCTCTCCCCTCTCTCTCTCTCTCCCTCTCTCTCCTCCTCCTCTCCTCTCTTTTCTCTCCTCTCTCTCTCCCTCTCTCTCTCTCCCTCTCCCTCTTCTCTCCCCTCTCTCTCTCTCTCTCTCTCTCTCTCCCTCTCTCTCCCCTCTCTCTCTCTCCTTCTCTTCTCTCTCTCCCTCTCTCCTCCTCTCTCTCTCTCTCTCTCTCTCTCTCTCTCTCTCTCTCTCTCTCTCTCTCTCTCTCTCTCTCTCTCTCTCCCCTCTCTCTCTCTCTCTCTCTCTCTCTCTCTCCTCTCTTCTCTCTCTCTCTCTCTCTCTCTCTCTCTCTCTCTCTCTCTCTCTCTCTCTCTCTCTCTCTCTCTCTCTCTCTCTCTCTCTCTCTCTCTCTCTCTCTCTCTCTCTCTCTCTGAACTGAAGGCTGCCAGATTTCGATACAAATTGCAGATCAGGGCCGGTCAGGGGGTTTTTTTTACCCCCCTCCTCCCCAGAATCCTTGAACCCCACATAAACTGCGGTTGGAGAAATGAAATGACGACGGAAAAATGACAATTCATGTTTTACGTCTTGCAATTAAAGAATCCAAATCGAGGCTTCAATTTGCGTATAAACGCAAGCAATTAAGCGTTCGCTCTAATATCGCATCTGAGAGAAGAACTGTGAAGCATGAATTCACCGAAATGTTACGTCGTTTCTTACGGCGCTGCGCGAGAAGGCTTATGCGGTCGTTATCGATATAATGGTGCAGAAGCCGCAGTTGCAATGGGATGGTGAGGGGCGACGCGAGGTCAAGCTTCATCCAATTTATGCAATAAATTGTAGCAGAGTAATCAAGAATTTGGTCTGATCGATGTCAAACAATTTCTCGCGAGAACATCTCGAAAGAGGTTTATCGATATTTTATGAAATGATATTGGCAACAATATAGCTTCTGGGCTCATAGTTAGCAGCTTTACTTCCAAAATAGAGTACCTAATGATTCTTTTTTTTAAGACCAAAAAACTGAGGTAAATCGGTTTTTTTCCACTCGCATCAGTTCATGAAGTCATGAACTCTGGTTTTTCAAACAACTTGGTAAGATCAAACTGTACGAAACCAAGCACAACTATAACTCGTAAATTGGAATGTTTACATCGACAAAATGGCTACTGATTTAGTCTACGAGAAATTAAAATGTCCATGCACGACAAAAATAGTCCAGTGATTCTTATGAGCTGTCTCATGTGGAGGATTTAGAGGGGGTGCGCGAGGTTAAATTGTTCGTTAACTTTTCGTAGAACTTTGACCTTCGATATCTTTAAAAGGAAAAACGAGTTTGACTTCGGGTCTTCGCAAAAATGCAATATATGCAATATGCATGGTGGTTGAAAATGTAACCGTCTCAAAACCCACCGGCACTGGCATTTAATGTATAATTCCATCCATGCACTTCTTTAAACGTCGAAATGAGCAGAGCTCTATGTTTCTTAAAGCATTTGACTTACATTTTTTACCGTCGGGGGGGGGGGGCTTGGACCCAAATTGAAATCATGCATTTGACACCCCTCTTATTTTTGATGATATGCGTATTATTTACACCCTAATATAATTATTAGGGTTTATTGCCTCTTGAGTAGACATATTTTCGACACTTATCAGAATTCTGGCAATATTACATTCATTAATTTCCTTGAAAGTGACTAGTAAATATGACTCGACACATCCACCAGAGTGAGTTTTTGTTATTTTTTAAGGTACAAATAAATAGATTAAAATTCTTTAGATAGTATGCTGAGGTATTCATCTTAAATTAAACGAATTTTCGTTTGAATTTTGATAAACTATTGTTTACAGTATGTGACTACCTTTCCGCAGGAATGATTCACATTTTATTATTCAATTTTATTTTTTTTTATGCTAGAGGGGATTTCGTTGTTCGCCTTGACCGCTCCGGGATGTTTGGAATATATGATCTCGTCAATTTCCAGCCGATCCACTCTCCACGATTCGTATAATTTGTTCCCATGCATCATTTTTTGTTCAAATTACGAGACCGTGACATTTAAAGTTAAGCTTCAAAACCCACCGCTATCTCATAAAAATAAAATAAAAATTAGACAAAAATGTTCACCATCAGTAAAAAAAAAAAAAAAATATATTAAAAATGGGGGGGGGGGGAGGAAAGCCTTAAAAAAAACATAATTTTCATATTTCAGGAGCAATATTTGATTCCGGCGAAGCCTTCCATTATACACGGAAAAAAAAGATTAGTGAAAATAACCATACAGATACCTAATTTTGGCACCTGCTAGATATTATGGTAAACTTGAACAGAAGTATGGTACATTTACCGATACTTTGAGTAAATTCGACATGCAATCAAGTAACATCACCTAGTACCTAGTCAAAACATAGCATACTTCTGATTAACATTACCATAACATCTAGCAGGTGCCAAAATCAGGTATCCGTATGGTTATTTTCACCGTAGTTTTTTTTCCGCGTACTTAACTCTTTTGCTCATAATAGTCCCATTTACGAAAAGGGAAGTAACCATTCCATCCCCTCTCTTAACTTTTGGCTGGTTGAAGATTTATTTATTCGACGAAATGCAGAGTTGCCAGATGGCACTCGTCAGTCATCACGCCGCCAATGACATGATTATACAAAGGTGTTCGTAACCCGAGCGAGGGGATGAAGAATAATTTTCAGGATAGACTTCAATATTTCAAGTAATCCCGCTTAAATGTTAGCACCCACTGTTGGACCGACTCCGGTTACATAAAAGGCATGATTTCTCCCGGTATAAAATATTCGGAGTAAGATATCTGTGGAGTGAAAACTGATGCCAAAAAGAGAAAAGAGATATAGTCATAATTTGCTATTCTTCGAATTTGAGAAATAATAATACTCCACCGAGGAGGCATACGGACCCATCTAAATAGTATTTTTCACCCTTTACTCCCTGTAAACCCTAATTTTACTCCGCATGAGAGCAGGGGCGTCGAGAGGATTTTGGGGGCCCGAGGCAAACTGTGCATTTGGGGCCCTATGTTATGTTTTGTATCATCCCCCCTCGGGGGTCTGGGGGGACACCCCCAGGTTAAGGGGGTACGGGGGTCCTCCCCCGGAAAATTTTTAAAATCAAGCTTCTAATTGACGCAATTTTAAGCTATCTCTACTGAAACATTTCAAACAATCACAGCAAAAGAATGTTTGATTTTTACGTTTATTTTGCCACATGATGTGACAGACTTGAAGATTTTCGACACAAAAAATTCTTCGTTTCGGCTTAGATTTCTATAAATAAAAAAAAACAAAAAAAAAAACATTCATTTTTCAACTTTTCATTTCTCAGCCCTCCTTGACTAATCACATTTTCACAAGTGTTGGCTGGGACGTCGAGAAAGTTCTGGAGGTTTTGCGGAGAACCAGTGGCGCTTTGCCTTAAGGGGGGGGGGGGGGGGGGGTTGTACGACTTAAACTCCGGGGGGCTCGGGGGCCCTCCCCCGGCAAAAAATTTCAATTTTCCTTACCTTCAAATTGAATTTTACGGTACTTTCATGTTCGCAATAAAATTGAAATGCTGAAATATATTTTCGATTTTGCTGCATGAAATCTTTGCTCTCAACTCATAATTGGAGGGAGAAGAGTCAAGTGGAAAGTGGTTGAAGGAGCCATGGAATATTTACCGAGGGGTTCACTGAAATAGGGGGGGGGGTCCGGGGGCCCTCCCCGGAATTTTTTTTAAATTTTCCTGACCTTCAGATTGAATTTTACGGTACTTTCATTTGAGTAAAATTGAAATTTTCAAATAAATTTTCGATTTTGCCTCCATAAATCAAACATTTGGCTCTAATTATTAAAGTCGTATTTATCAGATGCTTTCTCAGCTACCACGGCGCTTGAGGGAGGGGCGCATTCAGAGACCCGTGTGTACGCCTGCTTTCAAATCTGATCCGAGTTAGTTTAGTCGAACTTTAACATTTTTGTTTTTAAGGTAAATTCAAGTCGGCCGGGGGCCCCCAATTTATTCGGCTCGCCACAGGCCGTGTAATTACGTAGTCTCTTTCCTTTTCGACCCCACTTTCAAGCACCATGTCATCAGTCACTCTCTTCCCCTCTCTTTTCCCCTTTTCTTTACTCTTCATATCCCCTTCTTCGTTTTTTTCCCTGTTTTCCTTTTCTCCTTTTTCCTTTTTTTCTTTTTTTCTTGTTTCTTTTTTTCCTTTTCCTTTTCCTTTCCTTTCCTTTTTTTTCCTTCTCATGATTTGGGGGCCCCCTAAGAGCGGGGGCCCGGGGCATTTTGCCCCATCTCGACGCCCCTGCATGAGAGTAAACTGGACCCTCATTTTTATGTTCACTCCTATTATCACCTTTGATCTTTTGGTCGATTTTTAACAGTGCACTTAAAAGCATACACTGAAAAAAATGAAATTACTAAAATTAAGTTTTGTAAAATCAGTAAAATAAAGCACATGCTAATTTTACTTGTTAATTTCGGTGAATCCTACTAAACTTATGGCTAATTTTACGATTTGAATTGTAAATTTTGCTTAAGTTTTAGTAATTTTTCTATTTGGATTGCAAGTTTTTCAATCTAACTAGTACATTTTACAATCCAAATCATTGTAACTTTTGCATATTACATGGCTGTCTTGGTGTGACAGCTATACAACTTGCAAAAATTACAATGCTTTGAATTGTTAAATTTACAATCCCATTGGTAAAATTTATGATCCAAATTGAAAAATAAATCAAAATTAAGCAAAATTTACGATCCAAAACGTAAAATTAGCTATGTGTGTAGTAAATTTTACTAAAAACGGATGGTAAAATTAGTCTTTGCTTCATTTTACTGATTTCACAAATCTATTTTTTTCAGTGTACTAAGCAGCCATATCTGACCTAATTTGCCAGTAGTTCTTTCCAGTTTTATATAGTATAAGCCAAAGTGCAGTTTTGTTGCTACACCTCAGGTCAAGGTCTTTATAATTTTTTTTTTGTTGTTTTTTTTTTTTTTTTTAATCGAGGCAGGAGTGACAAGACTGGCAACAAGCCAATCTGATAGAACATGGTTAAAAAAAAATAAAAAATGCAAATCGATCTATAACTAATTTTTTCTTCGACTTTCTTCCTTGGAATGTGCTACCATTCTTTTTGTGAATAGACAAGAATTTAAGAATAAAAAAGAAGGGGGGAAAAAAAAAAAAAAACAAACAAAAACAAACAAAAAACGAAGTCAGTAAATTAAATTCAAATGAAACATTCTATAATTTAATTCACATTTTTGCCGCATACCAAAACGTTGAAAGAACAAGTTTTCTCGATTAAAAGTTAAGAGGCTGTGCGTTACTGCTCTCCGACTACTATGTGACCATTGAAATTACAACAAAAAAAGAAGCTTGTTGCGTAACCTCCCTTAACAAATGCGTCTTTATTCCATCTTTTTCTTCGCGGTAGGTGCTCCCATTTTGGGATTGGGTGGTCACGCGTATGCACGCATGTCCAAGGTTGCCAAATGTGCGCGAGAGGAACAAACATTTTATTGATTAGCTCAAAGTATTAATCTTCTTTGTTCAATATTCTTTCGTAACGTGGTTTTCTGCAAGTGGGGTCCACGGGTCCACTGACTTTGGCGGCTTGTGCAATGGGGCTCTTGCAAACTTTTGCTATTGGGGATTGAAGAGTTGATTCTAGTATAAAAACCAGTAAAAATGACGATGAGTACACTAAAAAATCACGAAATGCACTTTCAGAATCGGGCTTAATGGCGGAGAGACGATCGAAGGTATCATGGGTGATTCCTATCTAAATTGAGACATGTCTCTGTGTTTCCGTAGAGAAATGGACATAATAGACTGGAATCTCCCATGAATACCTGCGTTGAACCACCATTACGATCTTGCCGGTATAGCAGTTATGTGAGTTTATTATTGAATTTAAGACTTTCTTAATGTGATTTTCGCGGTTTCCGCTGGTCTTTACATCATATTGTTATTAGACTGTTTATTTTTTTATAGCGAAAGTTTGCAAGAGCCTCATTTGATAACGTTGATTCTCTGGATTTGATTTGATTTAAAACAATTGATTCGTTACTGAAGCAGCGCTTCCCCAGCAGTCGATCCTTTTTCCTTGTTTTAAATGGAGGAAAAACATTAAACATTCCATTTAATATTTGTTTGGATTTGGTTGATGTACACTAAAGATAAGTTTCATTGATTTTCAACCCATTTTGGACTCAAGTGACCTCTTCATTCTTCAAGTGTTACAGGTGGTTTCCAAAAAATAATTTTAATAGTTTTCTTTATCATATGTCCATCTCACCTTTGAAATTAGAATCGGTCAAGGTCAATTTTTTTTACTTGAAACGGTCATATATGCATTGATAATTTGCACGGGGGCTCTTGAGTTCAAAAAAAAAAAAAAGGAATTACGGTAACATTTATGGGGGAAAAAAAGAACAAAAATATTTGGATTCTTATTGAAATCAGCAAATCAACGATTCACAGTGAAATGCATTTACATGAATTGATGAAGACTTGTAAACACTTGAAAAATATTTTCCTCACAGGATCTTTGACAAATTCTCTGATAAAAATTTGAAAAGTGATGCAAGTTTTTTTTCCTTCTTATTTCAGCACCTTATGTCCTTGAGAAGACCAATATTTTCAAATTTTGAAAATATTAGTCTTCTCAAGGACATACTTAAGGTGTTGAAATAAGAAGGGAAAAAAGCTTGAAAAGTCGTTACATTAGGACGTCCAGGACTTTGTTTGCTTATTCGCGACTGACGAGAGACATTCGGAAACAGATCTTGTCATGATGTAAGCATGTCTGTAAAACGTCTCAATGCAAGGTTATAGATTTTAAAAATGACCCAAACTGTCCATCAGACCATAACGTTTTTCGAAAGGTCTTACAAACTAGTTTTCATTTTTCTAATTTTTTTACAGCGAGACGCGAAAATTGTATTTCTTGACCTCACACCTATCACTGAAAAAACAAAGTTCATGTACAGCCGAAGCAGCCTTTTAAAATAGCGTCGCAGGGCAAAAGTTCAAGCTGTACCGGAGAAAGTTGCAAGTGTACCAAAGCTCTACTTCTTTAGAGCAACAGCCTCTTTTGTTGCTTTGGCTCTACCGAAGTAGTGCTTCGGGACAACCGCAACTTGCTCCGGTAGAGCTAGGACTTTTGTTCTGCGATGCTATTTTAAAAAGCTGCTTCAGTTCTACTTAAACTTCGTTTTTCGGTGCTGGTTGATAAAACGTTGATGCCCAAGGAGGCTCGAATTTTTGCCCCTCATTGACTTTCTTGCCTATATACCTACACGGTCCTACGGGAAACTTTGATAAATATGCCCGATTTTTATCTAAAAAGCTTCGGAATACCCTCATCTAATTAAAAAACAATTATTGTTCTTAATGTGATCTAATAACTTATTTCGTGTAGTCTCAGAACATTTTTTGGTATTATCTCACATAAAACCTATAAATTTCAAAATTCAAAGAAATCAAAGGAAAGTGTGCGTATTTTTTTTTTTTTTTTTTTTTTTTTTTTTTTTTTTTTTTTTTTTTTTTTTTGAAAATTTAAACAACTTACTTTTTTGAAAAATTTTAACCCAAACATTTAAAAATCAAACAACTTGAAAGAAAAAAAAACAGACACATTGACTTATTACTATTCCTCAAAGAACACGCAGTACAAGATAGTTCTTACAGATTTTAAAAATACGAGTATTATAAAAAATATGCCATCGGTGAAGCTTTTGAGTTGGGGTGAAAATTCACTCCCTCTCTTGGTTTTCAGAAGATTTAAAATACCTTGGGCAAACAAGGGTTAAACCTGAAACACCCTGTAGAACCAAACCTTCGTGCAGTTAAATGTGAGCCGTGAGGGCCGGCCAGGGGACCGGGCACTGGGCAGTGAGAGAAACGTAGTATTCTGTTCTCAATATCCATCCGGTGCCGAGTCTTTCTAGGTTTAGTTCAAACGTTCAATTTCCAGTGTAGTTCAGCCTGGAGTTGTTCAGCTGAGATAAATTAACGCCTATAATTGTGAGCTTTAATCCGTTCATTCGTTCAAGCATCCGAGTGTCCAAACGTCCCGTCCTATTGTGTCTAATGTCGCGGTGTGTCGCATTATTGTTGCGTCGCGTCGCGTCGCCTTCGATTTGTCAAAGCGTTTTTGATCGTCAGATTCCACTCGCGCTACGCGACTGCAACTGCGGACGGACGCGAATCTTTGCGCAGCGCAGTGTTGCCATATGTATTTCAAAAATGTAACCCTTTTCTGCATTTTTTTTTTTTTTTTTTTTTTTTTTTTTTTTTTTTTTTTTAATAAGATTCATCGATTGATTTTGACTCAACAGAAAAGGGGAAATAGTGATGAAATTCCAGGCTTTGATGAATAGGTAGGAAACTTTTGCTAAAGTTGTATCCCTGGCAGTGGTGGCTCGTGCATTTTGGCAACAATGTTTACCCTCCATTTGATTCAATGCAAAATAATCGATTCGATAGTGAAGCAGCGCTTCACTTGCAATCGAGTGTTTTACATGTATTCAAATGGAGGGAAAACATTGTTGCCAAATTGCACGAGCCGCCACTGATCCCTGGTTGAAATGATTCATTCGAAAAAGTCCAAATTTGCATAGAATTTCATGAGTTCCCATGCAAAATTCAGAACGCATGGGAAATCATGACTCTTTATGACCTTCTCATGGAAACTCATATCAAAACCATGATGAGAACCCATGATTCCCTATGAGCTCCCTTGTTTTTCGTGGGAGCCCATGATTTTCCGTTGGTTTTACTCTCATGAGTTGACCAGAGAGCTCGTGAGAATTATCATAGCTTTACTTACTAGGAAATCATAATTAATATTTGTCATGGGTTCACGTATGAGAACTCATGATTTCCCACGCAAAGTTGGCCATAATTTCTCATGAGTCATTTCTACCTACCTGAGGGTTGATTTATCTGCTCATTTCACGAAATGAGACGAGATGACTCCGAGTCGTCCCGTCCTATCTCTTTGCATAAGATAGAGTCGTTTATATCGTCTATCGCTCGTGTCGTCTCGTACAAGATATACAGGGAGAATCAGCCTGTTTACCCTCCATTTGATTCAATGCAAAATAATCGATTCGATAGTGAAGCAGCGCTTCACCTGCAATCGATTGTTTTACTTGTATTCAAATGGAGGGAAAACATTGTTGCCAAATAACACGAGCCGCCACATCGATCCGACAACACCGGAGGGTCACGTAACAATGATAGTACTGAGAATTGGAATATAAAATTCATTCATGTAAGCAGATACTATTCGAAGTCGTCCGTTAATTGACAGCACGACGCGACTTAAAGCTCCACTTTCACTACGAAAGCTCTACCGCGAAATGCCGCGGTCGAGGGTATCACAGTGTCAAAGTATATGCGACAGTAGCGCATCCAGGATATCTTTTATCTCTCTCACTTTCCCGATAAGTTCATTCGTTAGTGAAGGATAAAAGTATAGGGGTATCCTAGTCTAACTTATGTGTTTTCATGGCGAGATGAGAGAGACAGAGGATTATTCGTTGCATTGCTGTAATCTCACTGTGAGGGTTCACTTGGCGTATGTATTTCAATGTCGGATAATGCTTTTAAGCCCGTGCCACACCGGAGCGAATGCGAACGCGAACGCGAACGGGTTCTCATTCGCGTTCGCGTTCGCTCGGAGCGAATCGCTCCGGTGTGGCATGCTTTGGCCTTTGCGACGCTACGCAAAGTAGCCTTTACGGTATAGGTACATCTTCCTGCTTTTGTCCATTTGTAATTAATCTGCTATATTTCGTGTTTTCCAAGAAAAGTGAACATTTTATAGTGAGTACTATTAGAAACCTTTATACTCCTTTCTTCCAATATTTCTAATGTCATTATTTCCTCAATGGGACCTCTTATGGGGCTGCTGCACTCTGCTGTAAGCTACTTATTTAATAGTCGATTCTGATGTAGAAACCTCCAAAACTAACGATGGCAGCACTAAAAACTTCCAAAATCCTCTCCTCAACTCAATAAACGCTTTTCTTTGCGCGAACGTAATTGTGGCTCAGGGCAGTAATAATGGGAGATTCCCTGTAACTCCATCAAGAAGTGAACAATAAGAGACGATTTTAATTTGACACCGATGTCACTAGATGTCACAGTATACCATTAATCGAATGAGGATTACTACTCTGATGAATAATTTTTCTGTGAATCATCTTTGTCAGCAAAGTGAATGTGACGGCGAAATTAAGGTAGGAATCTCCCATTATTACTGCCCTGTGCCACCATTACGCACTCGCGTAAATAAAAGATTTTATGGAGCTTAGGAGTAAAATTTCGGAAATTTTAGTGCTGCCATCGTTATTTTTGGAGGTTTTTACGCACTAGAATCGACTATTATAAATCGCTTTTAGCGAAAAAGTGCAACATCGCTAACCCCATTCGTCAATATCTACATATTACATCATGGAACTCAAGTATCAAAGACGAAACCCCTTGGATCCCTTGCAAAATGCCAAAACTTCCTCGAACGCGTTCACGTTTGCCCGGTGCACTATGGTATGAAATCGTCAAAAAGTGGCCAAAACTCAGAGACTAAATTTTTCATGAATTTATCATTTTTAAGCTTTTGAGATCAATTTTAATCACTGGAGAACATTTTTAACAAGTCATTCTAACCTAGAAGTGTCACTGGAAATTTTTAGATTGATTTTGAAAGGTCGAAAACGATGATTTTTTATGATTTTTCATCACTGATTTTTGACCACTTTTTTCCGATCTCAGACCATAGTGCGGTGTGACGACTTGCATTGAAATATATGTATGGCGCGGACTTTTTTTAAGCAGCGTTCGCGCGTTCGTTCACGTTCTTGTTCGCCCCGGTGTGGCACGGGCTTTATCCGTTTCAATTTCCGTTCGATCTTTAGGTCATTGTGGAAAGGACAGCTGAGAGGGAAAGAGAGGGACAGACGAGGAAGGAGGGTGGATGGTAGATAGAAGAGGAGGAATGAGGGAGGGAAGTTGAGGGATAAGGTGGGACAAAATGGAAGAAAGGGAATAAAGTTAAGCTCCGAGCTTATAATATCGGTGTTTTACAACTCGGAGGTCTCCTTGAGCTAATTAGAGTACTTGAAGAATTTTCTTCGACTTCGCGTTTAGGATATGAGAATGAGTGCCCGTATAGCATTGGATGTCTGACTAGGGAGAAATGGACGGTATATTACATACGTTACGCACCCTGTTACCCATCCCCTCCCCCTTCGGATAACTCGAGGTCAATTTCTAAATTTAGTAACGAATCACACTCCGTTCTTATTGTGACCTAGCAGTTTTTACTGTGTGCTGAAAAGGCTCCCCTCAAAAAATCTATCTTCTGAAAAATGTCTTGGTGCGCTCTAATGAGTCTCATTTTGCGATTGACTCCGATTCTTAAATATTATACAGCTTTTTTAAGGCTATACCGTTTTACAGATATATTAAGAATTTTTTAAACTATCGATAATTTCACGGAGAAAAATTTATATTTGGGGCCAGAATTACTTCTACGTAATATAGTTAAATGTTCATTCGTGTATCCTTAACTAGATTTCTGGTAATATTCAAAATACAGTTTTCGTTGAAACCAGCAATATCTTAACAGATACCAGAATTTACATTTAACTATTCCGTTGAAGTAATTCTGCTGTAGCCCCTAATATAAATTTTTCTCCGTGTTCACCGGTTGATAAAAGATTACACAGTCCACAGTTCAGCATTATGACTGTTTCTCTGATCAGCATTTTTTTTTTTTTTTCAACCAATAGAGAATCATCGAGGTGAATATCAAAATTTCATAAAAATTTTAAAGTCAACGTTCATTCTATCGGCTGCCGAAAACATATCAGAAAGTTTTCCGACACAACTTTGTTCAATTGGTCGGTGTATGCCATGAGCGGATACTAGAAAGTAGCTCACTCTCTTCTCATTTGAAGGTGTGAGTTAGAGCAGGACGGAGATAGGGACTAAAGTCAAGTGATGGCCCCTTCTGTTGTCCTTTTCTAACAGATGTGTTCAAATGGCCGGAGAGAGAGAAAGACAAAATATTGTATTCGCGGCCACGGTGTATGCTTTTTGTCAACATTAGGAATCTTCGGTACGATATGAACCGAAAAACGACAGCCATGGTTTAGTCGCGAAAGAACTGGTGCAGTGATTGAAATAAAATAGTTCTATATGATGTACGGTAATCGCAAGAAAACAGAGAGTAAAATATTCAACCTATTATTTCGGTTTCCTCGATTCCATCTGTCGAATACTGCAGATTTATAACAATATTTGCCACATACTCTCGTGATAGAATGCAACACTGCAACACAGCAATATTCACTATTATTGATTTAATGACAAAGGAAAAACCTGATTCATGACCAAATGCATATTAAGGACAAACTAATAAATTATGTAAAAATAGCTTTATACCCATCACTATGTTCACAGACTGAAAAATTAACGTTTAAGACAAAAAATCAATTAGGTCGTGTCCAATAGTACAGGTGTACCTGCCAAGCAATTGTCTGGCACAGGTTTAGGTAAAACTAATGGCTACGCAGTACGCTGCAATTATACTGCAAATATACCTGTATACACCGAGAGGAAAAGAGCATCTATTCCGACTTCCTCGAGTTGGGGTTGCATCACACGTAATTGAAGGAGAACTTACCACGCATATCTCAACGAATGTTACCAATGATACATGATTGCACTGTTTCATCATATGGTCCTCCGATCATCGTCATTTCACCAGGAATCGATTGCTATATTCTTCTCCCTTTTGAACTTGAATGCAAAATTATCGATTATTTTGGAGGTTCGTTGTAAAGTTTGATTTTCTTCCGATGTGCGAATAATGAGGAAGAAAAGTATTATTATAAAGTAGTAATGTGTCTGTTGCAAACTTTTCAAGTTGCAACTTGCGAAACGTTGTATTTTGCAAACTTTTGTCAAATTTTCGCGCAATTTTACGTGTAATCGACCCTCTATCATGCTGTAGTAAAACTTTGCAACTGACCCATTTTTTGCACTGTATGCGCGCAAAAAAATATTATTAGCATTATGCCAATCAGGCAAGGATGACGTTAATTAAAAGCAATGCAGTGGACCAGCTGTTCGTTGCCTTTGGCATTTCTAAAATCCGACAGTTATTTAACCAATTGAAACAAAGATTACTGATTCCAGCATTTCTATAAGCCGGCCTTGTTATACTTTTCAACTTTTTGAAGGGAGAGTTATTATGACTAACACAAATAGCTTTTAATTAACAATAAGTTAATTGCTGCTTTGATCTTTACTCCCGCTCAAGAGAGTGTGTTTAAAAATTCCTGGCATAAAGTAAACATTCGCCGCCTAGGCTCCGACTGTTATTTCTATGGTTGATATTGTTAAAGACCATCGGTTTCCAACCTATAAGTGGTCAGTGACCCCCTGAACAATAGACGAGCCCGCTTTCGACCTCCTTGAAAATTGATGACCCTGTTTTTTAAACTTTTCGAAGTTCTCTTCTTTTCGACTTACCATAGTTTAAAAAATAAAAAATAAAAAATAATAAAAGGAACAAATAGTAGAAGCAGTAGTAGTAGTCGTAGTCGCCAATAATTTTAATAGTCGCTGTAATGCATTTGTGGTTTTTTTGCGAATTTAAAGAAATTTATGAATTCAATTTTTTGCAGGAGTGTTTTACATGGTAAGCTGTATCAGATTCTTAAGTTAGCTTTTTTGAAAATACTCTCATGTGAGTTTTCTGGGGAAAATGAATGAAATCATTCATGAGTCTGTCTTTGGAGTATTTTTTCTCGGGGAAATGCTTGTTTTTCTCTCCCAACAGGATGGCCACTAGGGCCGATTCCATTCTTTTTTCCACAAAGCCCCCATACTTAGCTCAAAAAAATGTGGGATTATTGGAAGAAATTATAAGCAAAACAAGTGTCAGAAATTGCCTGTTCTGCTAGGATCCAAACATATTTCAGTGCCTTCGCTGAGCGATTTGTGGAGAAATTTTAAAAAAAAAAACTAGTTTTGAATCATCCATATACTTGTCCTCAGGGGGGCTCAAGGGGCTATGAAAACATCTTTTCGGATTCCTTGAAGTTAATTCCCTACGTGACTTTTATAGTTTCAGATCATAACTCCCAGCCGGTTTCCAGAAAAAATGGGGTGAACGGAATACTACCATCCGTAGTCCGTATCCGTCCAGTATACAGTATTGCTTCTTTCCCCGCACTTCGACTCATTTTCCCCTCCCAAGGGCGGATCCAGCAATACGGCAACCATGTATTCTTCCCATTTGAACGTATGAGGAAGAATCGATTCTCGAGGGGGCCATGGCTCCCTGACTAATCGATTGTTTCTCACGCATTCAAATGGGAAGAATACACAGTTGCCAAATCGCTGGATCCCCCCATGCCCTCCATGAAAGCCTAAAACCAGCAACCAATTAGAGCTCGTAGAGCTCATGTTTATTGGCCGTGCTCCATGTAGAATTATCCACTAAGAAGCTAAAATCACTTAAACATAGACATTAAAGAAACAGGTGAAACGGAATATGCCGTAAAACACGCAAAAAAAATTGGTGAGGGCGTTTCGGCTCAAATTGCAGTCATTTTTGACTCAAAAATTTAAAAAACGAATAAAATAATTTCAAACTGTAGAGAGAGCCACTACTATACAGGGTGTTTTTTTTAATCTCCCCCCCTGGTTTTTTTCTTGCTAATTGAGATAAAATGTTGCGGTTTAGACTATTCTTCATCATTTTAGCTGAATTTTTTTTTTTGGGGTCGAAACCCCCCCAGCCCCCCTAGGAGGGCCCCCAGGGGGGCTATCTCAAAAATTTCAAATGGCAACCCCTATCTTGTGATACATCGTGCGAAAGGGCATAAAATTCTAAGACTTTTGGCGCAAACCGGAAGTTGATATCGTTTTTCGTTTTCGATATATTGAATTTCAAAGTTCGATTTGGACCCATTTTCAAACAATCATTACTCCACTTTGGAAAGTCGGAATTAAAAAAACTATGGGTTCAAAATACTCTAAAAAGCAAGTACTTTTCAGATAACGAAATGGTTTTGACATAAAATTAGTCCAAATTTAATTTTAGAGCCCCAAATTATTTTTAAAAATTTTGCCCCTAAAAGGGGCTATCTTGAAAATTCCCTTCCATGACCCTTATTGAATGATACGTCGATCAAAAAATCATACAAAACGGAACATTTTGGCGCAATCCGGATATCGATATCGTTTTTCGTTTTCGAGATATCGAATTTTGAAGATAGGCGAAAATTGAATTTTTAATATTCGATATCTCGAATAAGAAAAACGATATCGATATCCGGATTGCGCCAAAATGTCCAGTTTTTTATGCTTTTTTGATCGACGTATCATTCAATAAGGGTCGTCGAAGGGAATTTTCAAGATAGCCCCATTTTAGGGGCAAAATTTTTAAAAAAAATTTGGGGCTCTAAAATCAAATTTGGACTAATTTTATGTCAAAACCATTTCGTTATCTGAAAAGTACTTGCTTTTTAGAGTATTTTGAACCCATAGTTTTTTTTAATTCCGACTTTCCAAAGTGGAGTAATGAATTTTTTGAAAATGTCCAAATTGAACTTTGAAATTCGATATATCGAAAACGAAAAACGATATCAACTTCCGGTTTGCGCCAAAAGTCTTAGAATTTTATGCCCTTTCGAACGATGTATCACAAGATAGGGGTTGCCATTTGAAATTTTTGAGATAGCCCCCCTTGGGGCCCCCCTAGGGGGGCTGGGGGGGGGGGGTTTCGACCCCAAAAAAAGAAAATTCAGCTAAAATGATGAAGAATAGTCCAAACCGCAACATTTTATCTCAATGGGGCAGTTGCAAGGGTCTGTAATATTGTGTTTTTTATACAGAAAATGGTAGTACTTGATGAGCTGAGAACAATGGTGCCTTTGGTTTTTTCTTGAGTTTCTCGGTTTCGGAGATACATACGTGTAAAGTTGTAAAAAATCGTGTGTGTAGTGACGTCACTACGCTGAATTCCCATTGAAAACAATGTATTTTGGGCCAAAATCTCTTCTCTGGAACGATGGGACACAATTAGAAACCAAAGGCATCTTTGTTCTCAGCTCATCAAGTACTTACATTTTCTTTATAAAAAATACAACTTTTCAGACCCTTGCAACTGCCCCATTAGCAAGAAAAAAACCTGGGGGGGGAGATAAAAAAACACCCTGTATATAGCTCTAGCACGGTGTAATCACCGAAATCAATACTTCCTCACCAAATATTTTTTGCGTGTTTCCAAGCATTTTTCCGTTTCATCTGTTTCTTTAACCCTTTCAAACCTGAAAATACTTTTTCTTCAGGGACGGAGTTTGGCCATCGTAGCTGATCTGGGCACAATTTTCTCATAAAAAACGATACGCATATCATATTTTCATTTTTTTATTTTTTTTTATAAATAAGATTCTATGTCATTCATATGTAGGTACATTGAAATGTACACCAGGTATGAAAGGGTCAGTGTCAAGTCGTCGTTGGTTCCTTTTGTATCTTGTTTCTTTATGATATAGACGGTATATCATTATCATTTATCTGAAAATAATCGATAGATTTTCAAAAAGGGGACAAAACCGATATTCAATTTATAGAGAGCTGCTACCGAGTCATCCAGCAGGAGATCGAAAAGGCGCATATTTATAATATGCACAAACGCGCATTCGCAAGCCAAGCGAAACAAGATGTGCGGCATAACTCTTGCGGTTACGTAAGAAATTCCCAACTTAAGGTAACTCCCGCTCGGCTCCTGCGCCGCTCTTAACTCTTGCCGCAAGTGGAACGACTGCATCTTTACTGACACGAGCTGTGAGCACCGTTCACGAGACATCGGCACGGCCAGCGCGGTGAGTTTGAACTTGCTCTTGGGTTGTGAGTTTGTGACTTGTGGTGAGTCATTCAAATGGGATATAATGGTTGGTTACGTTACGTCTATCGCACCCCTGTGCTCCCCTGCACCCCCTTACCTCTGCACCCTTGCTACGGTGGCTCTGCCATGCCGCTTGGGTCCGTGCCTCGCCTTTTCCATCTTTCCATCTTTTGGTTCTCGTTGGATACCGATGCATCGACTCATGTCTCACTCGCACAGAAACCAAGTCGGGTCACGAGTCTCGATTCTGAGAATGGCGCGCGAGTCTCGTTACGTAAGATATCCATACACAAAACATTGCACCAGTGGCGCTAACATGGTAGCAATGAGCGATCATGAGCGATCGACTGTCGATTTTCCTCTCATTTGAAAATGTGCGAAAGTATATGGATTATTTTAGCTAAAATCGACCCATCTCCCTCTCCTCCTCAGATACTACGCTCTGTTCAAGATAAGAAGCAGTGGCGTCATTTGAGGGGGGCAGGGTGGACATCAGTGGCGTCGCGTGCCAACTGGCAACAATGCAACAGCTCCATTTAAACTCATTGAATATATCGAATTTCCCTTGTGCACCGTGCACCCCCCTGAATTCGATCTTTTGCAAGAGTTTAAATGGATAGAATACATTGTTGCCAAATTGCACGCGACGCTACTGGTGGGCATTTGCCGCCCCCCCCCCCCAAGGATTTGAAGTCAGGCTCAAAAACGGGAATACATTATATTGATGAGGGAAAAAAAAGGTCATCAGATTTTTGCCCCCCCCCCCCCAAGCCAGACTCGAAATGACGCCCCTGATAAGAAGAAACTTGATGATTCAGGAGAAACGCACTATTTTGCAACGCCGAACCTTTGAATGCAAGCATTTGCGCTCACGAGGGCTTTAATTGTCCGACTTGAACCTATACACCGGCCGGAACGAAGCAATACCGATAATCGCTTGACTATGAATTTTATCCGTGCAAAAGTCAAATAATTGTAACGGTTACAGATACGACAAAATTGATGAAATTTTGGACCAAAGGCTCGTTAGTCGACAAAATTAGTCTAAATGGACTCCTCGCCACCCTTTGATATTTATTTTTTCAAGAATCCAATCAAATTACACCCACAAATAAATCTTTTGAAAAATGAATATCCTAGGATGGATGGCGAGGAGTCCATTTCGACTAACTTTGTCGGATTAACGAGTCTCTTAATTTTATCAATGTTATCGTATGTGTAACCGTTACTACTTTGACTTTTGCACGGAATAAATTCATAGTCAGGCGATTCTCGGTATTGCCTCGTCCCGATGGAGGTTCGAGTCGGACAAAGCCCTCGTGAGCGCAAATGCTTGCATTCAAAGGTTCGGCGTTGCAAAATAGTGCGTTTCTACCTGAATCGTTAAGTTTCTTCTTATCTTGAACAGAGTATGTGTCCAATTTTGCATAGGTCCATCCACTATTAACATCCACTGCTGTGAGTGTCCAGTGTATGATATGTCCACTTATAAATGTGCACACATCTATTAAGTTAATCTTTCTTTTAAGTTCATTTTTTCAATCAATTGTTGTGCAAATAAATTCAACAACATTCAGTGGCGTCGCGTGCCCTCGGTCAACAATGCAACTGCTCCATTTAAACTCATTAAATATATCGAATTTTCCTTGTGCACTGTGCACCCCCTGAATTCAATATTTTACATGAGTTCGAATGGATAGAATACATTGTTGCCAAATTACACGCGACGCCACTGACAACACTGCTCTTCTTTCTAAGCCGTGTCTGGATTCAGTGTCTGACACAACGTAATGTGGCAACACTGCATTTTGTCCATTTAATTGCATGACAAGTATTGAAGTATATTGAAAGTGTAAAGTTCACTCTTTTATCACTCCTTAATCGATATTTCACATGGCTTAGACTGGAAAAAATGCAACAATAATGTCCTCGTGCGAATCATTGGTAGATATACATGTGAAACCTACCGGAATGAGGATCTCATGGATATGTAAGTACATAACTCCGTGGAATCTCATATAAATTTAAAAAAAAAATCGAACAAACGATATCGTTGACAATACCTACTTGTCATTGGACTAAAATTTGTTTTGGACATCAAAGTTTCGGACAAATCGTCTTGGAACCATAGAAATGTGGACTTTTTCAGACATGAAAAGTTGTTATTTTGATGTTAAAAATGTAAGTATTGATATATTCTTGCAAAAAAAACATGTTATTTGGCTCTTTTTTCACCCTAACGCATGGATGATTCCTCATATTTTCAATGTATCTTTCCAGTAAAGTTGTTGGTCATTGACTTGATTATGCCCGGATTGATTGTGTCCGGAGGGTTTCCAGCTATGATCCACTGCACAATTTCAAATAAAATCGATATAATCAATGATAAATGATTTTACTTCCTTCCTCTGGCTTATGTAAACGGATAGGGTGTTTCATTATTATTACTCTTCCTGCATGATAACATATTCACGCGTCAAGGCAAGCGTAAATGCCGTGGATTCCATCATGCGCAACTCTCATAGACTGAAATCGGTCTGAAAAGGAAGCGAGGATCGCTTTTCAAGGGACTGAGACTTATTTGCATTCGGTCAAAAAGTTAATAGGGACTCTAGGAAGAGGAGCAACAGTCGCAAGCTTTGCACTGACAATGAGTCATCTCTAATTGACTCTGTTTTTCCTTTTGGGATGAGATAGCAGTTCTCATTCATCTTTTTCTATAATGCGTGTTCGGAAAAGCCGCGCTATAATGAATGGAAATTTGTTGCTAAACACCCATACTCACTGATTCCAATAAATACGAATAAAAGCGATCATATGGGTTCGATGAACGTGCTTCTCTGTGTCCAAAACTTGGAGATTCCGAATTCTCCAACTCGAACGTGGACGTATTCAGTAGATATGGATCTTCCAATGATGATTACGTAAACCTCATTTTAGTGGTCTGATCGCTGATCATTGAGTGCTTGTGGGTCTGCTGTCTTGAAATTTGTCTTCGTTAAATGCCCTGCGTCTGACCCGTCTGAGTCTATCGTCCGGTCTGCGCTGCGCCCTCTTTATCGATACCGCGGAGAGCGGGGAAACATGAGTCGTGCTGCTCCGAAGAGATCAGACGTTGATCTCGTTGGTGATTCACCGGAATAGCACACCCAGTGTTTTTATAATCTCTTCTTCCGCCGCAATTCATTCACAAGGTGTGCGTGTCAATATCGCAGGAGGAAGCTCTCAGTTGCTGTTACCGTATAGTTTTCTCGGTCAACAGTGACAAGTGGTCACGGAGAAGGGCATGCAACTAAAGTGCAGTGACCCTGCACAGATTATATCGCTTTTTTGATAGCCATCTTTCTCACAGTGACGCCATATTTATGGCGAAATTGATAAAAAAAAAAAAAAAAAAAAAACGCAATAATAATAATCATAATTGATGAGTCAATTATTTAAACTGATTCACTCTTTTTACCCATATGAAACGATCAGAAGAACTTTTCCGTGCTAAACTTCAGACATTGCCTATTTTTCATGATC
This sequence comes from Trialeurodes vaporariorum, assembly GCA_011764245.1. NCBI lineage: Eukaryota > Metazoa > Arthropoda > Insecta > Hemiptera > Aleyrodidae > Trialeurodes > Trialeurodes vaporariorum. Next base: position 21,399,197 of record VMOF01000320.1, read on the forward strand.
GTAAGACAAGAAATGAAAGCCAATTTGATCAAAAACTATTTGTATACCTTCATCAAGACAAAATTCTAAAATTGTCCTTTCTTTCAGAATGAGATAATTTTTTTTTCTTCCGCTGACAGGCAGTCAGTTTTCCCATTCCTCAGAATGGACAATTATTCAATCGGGGAGTAACATATGTGCACCGGAAAAAAGATGCAGAATTTAACCATTCACTTGGTCAAAAACATGGAGAAAGCTTAAAACAGAAAGTTTTATCATTTGAAATAGTTGAATTAACACCACACGGAGGTAATTCTACTATTTCAAATGGTAAAACTAACAGTTTGAATTTATCTAGATACTTTTACCCAGGTAAATAGTTCAATTCAGCGATTTTTTTTTTTTTTTTTTTTTTTTTTTTTTTATTTTGATAAATATGGCAGCATCACCGAGAAAAAAGAGCAGTAGCGATTACCAGGTGGAATTTACCATCCCGCATGCCTCTATTTGCTACAACGTGATGCATAGATCATGTACACCAATCAAGAATGGTAAACACTACCGTTGACGATAACGGTGACGTGGACCATGAGACGAGGCTCAGAGACCCCCAGGAATGGTAAATCTCATCTTTCGGATTTTTAAAGAGGGCCACTTCTTTCTGTCACTACGATCTCTCTCTTTAGATCACCAAAGATTTAAAACAAACGGTTTGCATATTTTATACAACCAAGTATTCATTTATTTACATTGTGATAAGTGATATAAGTCCTTTTAGGAGTCTAAAAAAAAAGGAAAATATAAAATTGAAATTTTGCTGACTCCCGACTTCCTGTCGCGTACAAATTTTGTCGACCAGACCGGGATTTGCACCTACAACCCTCCTAATCCTAACCGAGAACCCTAACCACTACACTGCGCCTAACCTATATAGAACCATGGAGAATAAATTCGGTATATAAGCTCGCAGACGTGCAGACGTAGGTACGTTCGTCAGTTCGTAAGATGAGAGTGATTGTTTCATTCCGAGTTCTTTTTCAGTATTTAATCGTCGCGCCACTGCCATATTATTTCGCGTAGTTTATTCAGAGATGGCGTAGGTCGGCCGAATGATGCGACACGAATGACACGATTGAAGTAAGAAGAACAAGAAAGAGACTCCCCCCTTGTTTCTTGTTGTTTATTTACATTCGTTCTCGTTCGTCAATAAGGAATAAGCAATGGACAATTCTCTCTTCTCTCAGTATTCTTTGAAAAATTAATTTCAAATCTTTAATATGTGTAAGATAAACTTGTGTTTTATTTCCGTCCCTCCGTTTACTTATTTTACCCACGGGCACGATTCCGGGTGAAGTTTATTTCAACCTGCAGAAAAGGTGCAATTTACATTGATGAAACCAAAAATGATTAGAAAGTTCTTCATCGGGAAAATTATCATTTGAAATAATTGCAATAATATACACAGGTATTTGGTATTAAAAATTTCAAAAATACGAATTCAAAAATACTTCTTGGAATTAAACTTTGGTTAATTACGTTATGACCGTGACATGATTTACTTGTGAGAATGGTAAATTTGACTTATCTGGGAAATGTAATGCTTTGTGGTGAATGACGGAACGAGTCCGTTAAGAGCGAGATATCGATGGAATAGTAAAATAGCTTGTCCCAAAAAAAATTTGGTTTTACTCTTGTATGGTTTTAGAATGGATCAGCTTCTTACGCTTGACCAATGGTCCCAAATCTGTGGATTGAAGCAAGTTTCAGTAAATAGCGCCGCAGGAAAGCTCGTATTTGGAACAGGTAGGTTTATGAAAAATCACTTTAGCCCCTTGACCAAAAAAGGTTGCCCTAAATGTTGATGGAAGTAAATGTTGCATTCAAAACATTGTCAAGTCCAATCATTCATGGGAAACCTATACCCCCTTGTACATAACTTGAGAAGGGAAAAAGATTCACGGTTGCCCTGGAGTCCACCGAATTTAGGGGGTTTCAGCTAATTATTTTTCCACATTTTTCAACTTCGGTTTGCTATTATGGAACGGTAAACCTACCACTAATATTTTCTCGATGTAGCAGAACAATTGACACGGGGTGTCAATACATGAATTTAGTGATCATTTCACGGAGGAGTATACACTTCGATATTTATTGAGACTTAAAAAATTTTTCCAGTTTGTAATTCGTTCTTGTAAATCTTGGTAGAATGGATGGTTGATCTAAGTTTGCGATTGGTCCAAATAATCTCAAAATTGCGCGAAAAAGATGCCAGGAAAGCTCGAATTGAAATCTTATTTGGAACAGGATTCCCGCTACTTTAATCACTAAGACTCCATTGAAAAAAAAAAAAAAAAAAAAAAGGTACTTTATGTTAATTTTTTAAAAAATGGTCCGCCTTCACCTTTTACTAAAATTGGTGGTCCGTAAAAATTTGGGCCCTGTGCTGTAGAGGGCCCGTATCAAGAAGTAAAATTGAATAATGTAATTCATTAGAGAACAAAAGGCTAGCAAACATTGATATTTGACTTAATTCAGGAACCACATGACATTTATAATATCAGAAAATGAATATGGACTAAATGCGGCTATGATGTAGGAATATCTACTTTAGAGATCGTCATTTTGAGGCGGATCCGAATTTTTCATTTTTAAGTAAGTCATTCACTGCCAGGAAATTTTCAAGAAGTATATATTCCAAGGAAAAAGTGCAATGGTTTGGAAATTTATTTTTTTTTTAAAGTTAAGATTAAACCCTTTTAATACCTAAAAATTTTTCGCAAATCCAAAACCCCCCAAAAAGGGGGAAAGGAAAAGGAAACCTGTAACAGGAAAAGGTAAATAGAAAGGAAAACGAACGACTGAGGGGAATCGAAAGACTTTATGAAAGCAAAGAATTAGGAAATAAGTATTTAATACTGAAAAATTCGCGCAATCTTTAAAAATTCTCAAAAGGGAATACATTTTCGGCAACCCGTAAAAAATAAAAACTAGTGAAAAGAACGACTGGGTATACTGAACCCAGACAAATTTAAATTTGGTTTACAAAAATATTTTGATAATAAAGATTAAATTTAAAAGATTCTGTTTGTTATAAAAATTCTCAAAAAGTCCCAAAATTTTCCCCTCTACAAAAAAATTTTTTATCCCGTTTTTTTGGGTTTTTTACGCTTAAACGGGAAAAATTTTTAAATTTTTTTCCCTTTCCAAAATTTTAAATCTTCAAATGGTGCATGAAATCAAAAGTTCGATTATAAAAACGAGATAACTTAAAGTCAAGCCACATATTACAGTTATAAATCCGGCTCCCAAGTCAGCTATTGAAAAAGGTCTAACTTGATTAAAGTAATCTGATTTAATAGGTGAATCTACAAAGAATCGCTCCAATGGCTCAGTGATCACTTTACCTATCAAACGTTTGAGGAGACCGACATCAATTAACTGGAGGATATGGTCGCTGAATTTTTTTACAAAAAAGAATACTTTGGAAATGCATAAGAGAACGGGAATGTCATGACAACTTCATGAGAAAAGTGCTGCTCCTGCTCCTCCTCTTCAACACTTTCAGGATAAGAAAACAATTTACGAAGATTGTTTTTAATTATATGATTTAACTGAACAGGGATTAAGCAAAGGAAAGCGTCTGTTTTTCTCATTTCGTCTTGTTTTTTGTGAATTGTTCCAATCAGCTTCATAATATTTTCACTACTGTTATACATAGTTATCACTGGAGTGACGCTTTCATTGAATGTTTTGTAGGCATATTGAGTTATTCCGTCAATCAATTTATCCAAATTGAAATATTTATCAGAGAGTCTTTTGTTAATTGATGGATATTTGGTTCCAAATAAAGCACGATCTTTCTCCAAGTCAGTCGATTGTATTTGCAAGTCTGATTTTTCTAGATCTTCAATAGTATCAATATCAGCGTACCGCACCCGCCTGCTTAACAATGTCACCATCTCGCTTTGAAGGAGGGTAGCCAAAATCAATGTTGTAAAGGTCATAGTCAAAAAGAGGATTTTGCCACTTTGCAGTCGACTTAAAAGTAACCTCTGTTGACAAACACATAAAAAGTAGCAATATACACTCCACAAATGGGGAAAATTTTCGTAACTCGTCAGCTCGCATTCTTTGAAAAAGAATCGAAAGGACTTCGTCACCCAATAGCTGAACTGATGATGCACGAGTACACTGAACGCAGCTGCAATTAAAATCATTATCCACACTTGAGGATCGAAGCTTTTGAACACGACTAATGATTGAGGCCAGTAACCACGTCGGGGCGCGACAAAATCAATGAACCCGTATCAATAGCTGTCGAAAAATCATAATTAGAGGGCTCAGAAATTCTTACTCCGTCCCCAAACACAATCAGATCAACTTTTTCAGAAAAGCTTTTTGAGGTGAGAGTAGAATGGAACTCAGCTTTGTCGGACATCAGTTCGTCGATACGAAATGAAAACATGTTCACAGAGCCATTAAAATATGTTAAAGAAAAATATTCAAGCAGTGCTTCGGAGAAAGATTCCTGCATCCAACTGTTTGAAGGAAAAGAGCCGGTGCGCTCTGTCGCAGGGGTGATATATAATACCGATAAACTTTTATTGCGTTTTGAGAAGCTTGATCTGCCAAAATACTTGCTTTTCTTGTCTTTGTATTGCAGAATATTTTCAGAAAAAGGATTGTAACTGTAGCACATCTTGTCACCGGGGCAAATTAATGCTCCAAGACTCCGATATTTTCGCCACATGAACCTGAAAATCAATCGAACGTCAAAAATCGAAGACTTGTTGGTAACGAATATTTCTGGTCGATTTTTTCCCAGCCCGTTCCTTAAGTTTGGAAAAATTCTGTCCGCGTTGTCCTCATCATTCTCGTAAACATAGAAAATCAAATTATTTTCACCGTTAAATATACGATTGCCATATAAGTTTATTACTAATTCACTGGGAGTTATTACTGTATGTGATGCGGACTGGTCACTGGTCAGGTACAGAAGGTAATCGAGAGAAGTATTGCCGTACTTCAAAGGACAATAGCTACACTGACCTAAAGTATTTTTATTCTGTTTCCCTGGTTCACGATTGAAAATAGTTTTGTCGAAAACTTTTGTTTCGTTCGTGTTCTCGTCTTCAGCGAAGTCTCGAATCAAGCTAATAATATCTTCCAAATTGCTCAACACAATCAGTATGTTCTTCACACGATTATGGTTTCTAATTTCTTCCAAAAATTTGTGATGATCAATGGATACGGTTGAAATCAAATTACCGTGCATTAACTGAACGAACGGAGACGTCGGAAAATTACGGTTCCAATTCCAGATGTAGAGGAGTGGAGGATCAGAAAATTTTAGAGTGTCATTACAAACCTTAAATACGAAGTCAAGATTTGTCGTTGAAGGATAAGAGTCCGCTGGAATTATCAAAGAAAATAAGGGGTAGAAACAAGCGAAAAATCCCTGTTTAAAACGAACGTTGTAGACTCTGAACATTTTAGATTGAAACCGATTACTGAATAGTCAAACAGACGACTTTCAGGTTTTTAAAGGAGTGATTCTTGAATTTTTAAAGCACTTTTTAAAGATGTTTAACGTTCTGTTTCCTTGAAAACGACCAAAACTTTAAAAATGATTGAACTAGCCCCGAGCACATATTATTTTCAACCACGATAAATTGATTAAACATCGTCCACCTTAAACAAACAGCTCACGGATCATGGATAGGTATGTTGGAATAATATACGTATTCTCAAATTTATCTGGGAATACTTCTAATGGAGGTAGTTGCAGCCATCATTGGAACAAGCTTGGGCTTCTCGAATTTTCATGGCACAAAAGAAATGTTAAAACATCCACGTCTCAAAGTACTAAACCGCGTTTGCCGTGAATGGTTTTGCTCTCATGACATGTTTCGTTTGACATGTACTCGTGCCACTCTCGGCATGTCTTGTTTACCCCTTTTAACTTATTTTCTCTGACTTTTACGCATTATCCTGATTCATTTATTATTTAAATCAAAGTCTCTATAAGAAACAGGCTTCCTTATTCATTTCATTTTTATGAATCAGAAATCTTTTATTGATTTTTTCACGAATCGGATGTTTATGTGAGCAAACATCGGATTCAATGCATTGCCTTCTCAAAATGAAGAAAATGAGATTCCAAGCTGTATGGAAACGAGACCGTCCAATAAATGTAACTGATGGATTCTCATTACTTTCAATAAAAAACGCCTTCAAAACAAAGTATATACCATACTATGAACACTTAAGCTCTAACTTAAGCACTGTTTTTTGAGTGAGCTCTGTCCAGCATTCAACGATCCTATTTTTCCTAATTTAATGAATTAAGACCATGTGAAACATATTGATGTAAATAAATGCACTGGTCTAGCAACTAAAAAGATCTAAAGCTCTATCAATAAGGTAACTGTGAATAATTGACAGACTTTGCATAAATAACGAATAAAATAATTTTTAATTGAGGTTGGAAAAAGTCAGGATTTGGAGGAAACCTCCAGATTGGTCCAGACCAGCCTTGAGATCTCCTCCAAATCTCAAAACATTTCCTCACCGCGATTTCTAATTTTCTCAATAAATATCCATTCTATTTCTATCACTTTAACCTTTTCAATGAGCCCCGCATCCATTCTATGTTGCAATATTTTTAAGTCCCCTGTAACGGGTACCTCACAAATCTATTTCCAATTGGTCCGCACTCTCATCCTCTATATGTATTCCAAATAAAACTTTTCGAGTCGAAAAGAAGAAAGTCGAAGGAAGTTTCGAGGAAAAGTCGAGGAAAGGGAGACAATAATAATATAGAACAAATAAAACAGTGAAATTATTTGAAAAAGAGATACTGAAACAGTGGAATGGAGAAATGTCGTTACTCCCTCATAGCCGCATCGTATCCATTGTTTCGCGAATCATTTGGATTCATAAATCTACGGATAATCACATCAGACCGATCAAATTTTCTTTTTTCGCTTTCCCGCAGCAATTCGCCGATGGAGATTATTTCAGCGAATGCATTTAGTGTGGAGTTAATTCTTCTTCTTTAGTTGAATGCTCTGGGAATTTAACGAGTGCTTTTCAGAAGCTCTAAAAAGGCATTCGGAGCACGAGCAACTTGTATAATCTATCTTGGATATGAGGAGGAAAAAACCATGGATTGACGGTTTAAGCACTCAAGCATGTATACTTGTTGAAAAACATCGGTACCTAATGAAATTCAACAAGATCTCTAAGTACCTGTTCAGCTTGAATTAGTAAAAATGAAATGAAAGCAGGAAAAAATTGTAAAATAGAATAAAGCATGAATCGTAAAACGTATCGGGCTTGTTGTACATGACAGACTATTTCAGTGGCAAAAATTAAAATGAATAAAAAAATAAAATAAAAATAGAAGCAATAGACTGTTTTAGTAAAGCGGTATATCGTATTGATTGCCGTCCGAGGGCCTTTGGTTCCAAAAAACTCTGATTCAATGCATTTTCCCCATAAGCGGATTTTTGAACGGAAAAACTATTAAATCAAACAATTAATGCGACCTTTTTGCGCTTATGAATTCTACATCCTCGAAAATGCTTAATTTTGCCTGGTTCCACCACTAAAACTGCCGAAATCAATAAGATATTACAGATTAAACGTTGCGTTTGGAGGTTAGAAGCACCCAAATTTTATTGATGTTGTTGTGGAATTGGCGGGATTTCGGGAGATTCTAACCAACAAATGCAACATTCAATCTGCGTAATATCTTATTGATTTCGGCGGATTTAGTCAAGGAACCAGGCATAATTAAGCATTTTTGAGGACGTAGAATTCATAATCGCAAACATTTCGCATTAATTGTTTGATTTAATACCCTAAATTTCCGATCGAAAGTTCGCTTATGGGAAAATTATACATTGAACCAGAGTTTGTTTGGAACCAGAGGCCCTCGAACGGCAATCGATACGATATAATCACTCTGCTAAAACAGTCTATAAGGACTTAAGTAAGATCATTATATTGTGCACAATGGTCAGAAATTGTAAAAAAGTGGCCTATAATTAGACTGTAAATTTCTCATTTATAAATTTTCAAGACCAATACTTTAATCACAGAAGGCACTTCTAACAAATAATTTAAACCTAGAAATGTTCCTTCAAAGTTTTAAATTACGCTTAAAATAATTAAAACAAATTATTTTTGATGAACTTTTCCGCCGATTTTTGGCCACTTTTTTTTAACTCATAGACTGTTGTGATGTGGTGAAAATAAAAATAAACGATTGAATCCTCCCAGCTTATATTTATAATTATAACTCAAACAGTTTAATTTACTTACTACACTGACATTTATATTATAGTTCTTTGGGTCGGGTTCACTCCGGTATTTTAGGAAAAGTCGTGAAAGCGTTTACGCAGAACGCGGGCATATGGGAAAAAGGAAAAACGAATGTCAGAGCACCTCAGAGAGGAAGGTCTTATTCGGGGGTCTATGTCATGCATGTGGAAAAAATAAATTGTATCTCATTTCCACATCTAACGTCGGAAAATTTTAAAAGAAACTTCTCTTTGACGTCATTAGACACATTTAATGGTAGAACCTGGTCGAATCTGGTAGAGAGCAGAACCAATTTGAGTATCGGGTTCTGATGAGTAGCGGCGCGGCGGCGCACAGTGCGAAATTTCAGCAATCTAGCGGAACTTTAATCGATTTTTTTAAACTTCTCTATAATACCTGCATATGTACATTTTTCTTCATTGGAGAGACTATACTTTACGTATTTAACCTCATTTATCCAACAAATTGAACGGAGCGGCTGTGAGGCTGCGTGACATGTCCTTATTATCTGCTTTTTTAACTTGCAGAAAAAACAGACGCTGCGCGCTCAAAAATCGACCACATCTTTTCTACGCTAAACTTACTTTAGGTGTTCACATATGATCAGCCAGGACTTACTGGTAACCTCCTGTGTGAAATAAACCATTTTACATGTTTTGCTTGACTGAAACATCGTTTTTGTACTCTTGCCAAGCTTACTAAGTTTTGTTATATATGTTCAAAGCGGCAAAAGCTTGAAATGTAAAATCTACAATTTTTCAGATGAACATTTGGCTATATATATATCAAAATATACCAATATCGGACCGTGATTTTCTGAAAGCCAATACTTTTGAGTACAGGAATATTTCATCCGTTCTTGCTTAAGTTTGCCGCAAACATTTTTTCAGAGCGAGATAAGAAAGCAACCTTCTAAAATAAAACGGTTAAAAATGCACGGAAATCGACATTTAGGCAAGTTTCAGATGCAAGTTTCACTAAATATACCAAAATATACCAATATCGGACCGTAATTTTCTGAAAGCCAGTACTTTTGAGTGCAGGAATATTTCATCCGTTCTTGCTTAAATTTGCCGCTTACACTTTTTCAGAGCGAGATAAGAAAGCAACCTTCTAAAATAAAACGGTTAAAAATGCACGGAAATCGACATTTATGCAAGTTTCAGATGCAAGTTTCACTGAATATACCGAAATATACCAATATTGCACCGTGATTTTCTGATAGCCAGTACTTTTGAGTGCAGGAATATTTCATGCGTTCTTGCTTAAGTTTGCCGCAAACATTTTTTCAGAGCGAGATAAGAAAGCAACCTTCTATAATAAAACGGCTAGAAACGTAGGGAAATCGACAGTAGTTATATGCAAGTTTCAAATTCGGATTCATTCAGTGACCTAAATACATGTTCAACAAACGTAAAACACTGCATCAAATTTGTTTAAGGTAAGCCTAATTTAGCGCCTCCGTTGCCCAGACAACTGCCCCAAAAATGAAAATTTGGGCCGAAATAGATAGAAATCCAAAACAGTTTGAAAGTGCAATTTCCGTGCATTTTTAACCGTTTTATTTTAAAAGGTTGCTTTCTTATCTCGCTCTGAAAAAGTGTAAGCGGCAAATTTAAGCAAGAACGGATGAAATATTCCTGCACTCAAAAGTACTGGCTTTCAGAAAATCACGGTCGATATTGGTATATTGCGGTATATTCAGTGAAACTTGCATCTGAAACTTGCCTAAATGTCGATTTCCTTGCATTTTTAACCGTTTTATTTTAGAAGGTTGCTTTCTTATCTCGCTCTGAAAAAATGTTTGCGGCAAACTTAAGCAAGAACGGATGAAATATTCCTGCACTCAAAAGTACTGGCTATCAGAAAATCACGGTGCAATATTGGTATATTTCGGTATATTCAGTGAAACTTGCATCTGAAACTTGCATAAATGTCGATTTCCGTGCATTTTTAACCGTTTTATTTTAGAAGGTTGCTTTCTTATCTCGCTCTGAAAAAGTGTAAGCGGCAAATTTAAGCAAGAACGGATGAAATATTCCTGCACTCAAAAGTACTGGCTTTCAGAAAATCACGGTGCGATATTGGTATATTGCGGTATATTCAGTGAAACTTGCATCTGAAACTTGCCTAAATGTCGATTTCCCTGCATTTTTAACCGTTTTATTTTAGAAGGTTGCTTTCTTATCTCGCTCTGAAAAAATGTTTGCGGCAAACTTAAGCAAGAACGGATGAAATATTCCTGCACTCAAAAGTACTGGCTATCAGAAAATCACGGTGCAATATTGGTATATTTCGGTATATTCAGTGAAACTTGCATCTGAAACTTGCATAAATGTCGATTTCCGTGCATTTTTAACCGTTTTATTTTAGAAGGTTGCTTTCTTATCTCGCTCTGAAAAAGTGTAAGCGGCAAATTTAAGCAAGAACGGATGAAATATTCCTGCACTCAAAAGTACTGGCTTTCAGAAAATTACGGTCCGATATTGGTATATTTTGGTATATTTAGTGAAACTTGCATCTGAAACTTGCCTAAATGTCGATTTCCGTGCATTTTTAACCGTTTTATTTTAGAAGGTTGCTTTCTTATCTCGCTCTGAAAAAATGTTTGCGGCAAACTTAAGCAAGAACGGATGAAATATTCCTGTACTCAAAAGTATTGGCTTTCAGAAAATCACGGTCCGATATTGGTATATTTTGATATATATATAGCCAAATGTTCATCTGAAAAATTGTAGATTTTACATTTCAAGCTTTTGCCGCTTTGAACATATATAACAAAACTTAGTAAGCTTGGCAAGAGTACAAAAACGATGTTTCAGTCAAGCAAAACATGTAAAATGGTTTATTTCACACAGGAGGTTACCAGTAAGTCCTGGCTGATCATATGTGAACACCTAAAGTAAGTTTAGCGTAGAAAAGATGTGGTCGATTTTTGAGCGCGCAGCGTCTGTTTTTTCTGCAAGTTAAAAAAGCAGATAATAAGGACATGTCACGCAGCCTCACAGCCGCTCCGTTCAATTTGTTGGATAAATGAGGTTAAATACGTAAAGTATAGTCTCTCCAATGAAGAAAAATGTACATATGCAGGTATTATAGAGAAGTTTAAAAAAATCGATTAAAGTTCCGCTAGATTGCTGAAATTTCGCACTGTGCGGCGCGGCTAGGGTGTTGCTTATTTTTTAGAATTGTTCGGATTGAGCCTTGCGAAAAATGATACCCAACGGCGGTTCAAGGAGTAAATTTTCGAAGATTTTGGCATTCCTGATTGAATGATTCCAAGAAGCTGTAATCTTTGAAAAATTACACATTGAACCGTCGTTAGGTATCATTTTTCTGTGCACGTCGAGCAGAATTTAAATTTAAAGTCAGTTATTCAAAATTCGCGAATGCCGCAAAAGTTTAATTTTTGAGTGGGCGTTTAAAGGACTATATAAATTGGTCAGTTCACGGTATTGTCTTTTTCAATAAAAGGGTCTGAAAGGCAGGTCCTCCTGAACGCACGTAGCGGGGAAGAATCGACAGCTGAGAAACCGCTACGTTGCAATGTAGTGCGTTTTTACCTGACTTCCCATCGGACTTCTTATCCCGAACAGAGTATAGAGTCCCTATGTATGAAAGAGTCAAGACACGTGAACAGAAGTGAAGAAGAAGAAGGTGTCAGGGGAGCCTGGAGGCTCGCCTCTTGTTTACATCTTTATCCAACGATCTTCCTGCCAAAGATTACTTATACATGTATTCGTGGGTAAGTAATCTTTGTTAGGTCAACCTAACCTCCAATACCCGTTGGCTTCACTACTTGTTTTAAAAGTAATGCGTGAATTTTATTCTGTTCTGAACTCATTTTCATCAATTTCTAATTCAAATTTCATCAGTTCAAGCTAAAAATTCCGAAAGAAGTTTCCTCAAAGCTGGGCAGCAGTGAAGGTGGTTCCATGAAGATGTAAACAAGAGGCGCGCCTCCAGGCTTCATAGACCCCTTCTTCTTCTTTTTCTTCTTCACTTTTCAGCAGCCAATCAGAGATGGAATCTCGTATGGCGAGACTCTTTCATGTATAGGGACTTTACCCGTACCTAAAGCGGGCTTTTCCTGAGTGTTCTGAGATAAGAGTGATCACTGAGCAATGCCTTTGATTGCGAAACAATACAGTCAATGCAGAGTCATTGAACGCAGAATGGACGCGCCGAAACTATGAGTAAGCAAGCTGAAACCCCGGTTCATCTCAGAACTCTCCTTCAGTCTAGCTCTGCAGTGTTGCCATCTAAGGTTTTTTTTTTTTTTTTTTTTTAGTCGTTGAAGTCTCTTCACTCGACCCGACGTTTCGAAGAGACAATAAATTATGTAATTCGCGAGTGAGAATGAAAACTATGCGATAATTTTTTTATTACAGAAGTAATCTATACGGTTACATAAGTTAGCTTAATTTGTTCAGCAAACAGATCTCACTTCACTTTACGCTTGCATAATAATATATTAGTCATAATTGTGCATGTCTCCACTCTAAAAAAGCAACACTCACAAGACTTAACTCGAAAGTAAAGAGTTTGAAGTAAACAGTAAGCACCGCATCGCCGATCTTATAAATTACATAAAAGATAATTTGAGCAAATTAGGTCGCAATTTATTGGTTTTGTGGTATCTCTTCTTTATAAAGCATTATTGTGAGAGAATCAATCTTTATGTGATTCAATTGAGTCTCCAAAAAAGCGATACTTTTGATATGGTTCAAGTAGAAGGAACATCATAAATCGCGTTTGTTCACGAGAGGCTTCTGATTCCAAATTTAATTCATGATTTTGAAACCGACCTAATTATTTTTGAGGTTGTGCAAACGTCGAAACTAACCTTGGTCTTGATCCTTTCATAATGTAAACCAATTTTTTTACTAATTTTTAAACGCGAAAAATTCAACGACAACAAAATGAATTTTACGTAAAACTTTGATTGGTTAAACAGGAAATAGAATAGTTTTCAAAATTATCAACCCCAATTCCATTACTTTGCATGATTTCGATAAAATGTTTGCAAAAAAAAAAAAAAAAAACAAAAACAAAAACAAAAAAAAAAAAAAAAAAATTGAAAAACATGGAATTTAGTTAAAAATGATACATTGATGTTTAGTGTTTATAGCGGAGAAAATAAGATAACACGGACGATAAGCCGGATAATTAATAGCATAAGTACCTTCCTTTCTCCCTTTTCCCGTCAATCCTATAAACCGTCGAAAGTTTCGAGGTAGTTCATAAAATTGGCTGAGAAATCACCGAAGGTACTTTCTTTTGGCGTCGATAGTACATCGTTGGCAGAGCTGCCACTTTGTGCGTAGATTTATTGGCATTTCTTTGAATTTACCGATGAGTTTATCAATTGACCAGAAGATTACTGCACAATACAGCTTAAAGTAAGAATTTGTATTCACAAAAATACTCTGATCCGTAATCTTTTCGCGACCGGTGCTGCGGAGTCTCGGTTACTGACTTGAAAAACCGTGCGAAGATTTTCAAGGGCGTATCCAAATAAAGTTTCAGGGGAGCATAGGCGGCGCGTCTAAGGGGCTATTGGGGCTATAGCCCCCCCCCACTTTTTTGAGAACGAGGGGCTGAAAAAATTTTCGAACGAGAAAAAAAGGAAAAAAGGGGAAAAGGAAAAAGAAAGAAAAAGAGAAAAAGAAGAAAACAAGCAGGGAAAATTCCAACACGCAGGTGTTGGAAAAGCGTGCCACTAAAGTCTGAACAGCTTTAATGCTTTTGCTAGCAATGATAATAATTAGACAGCATTCAACATGGAGCTGATCTCGAGAAAATTGAGTCCAAAGTTGAAGAGCTAGCATTTAAACAAAAAACTTGGAATTACTTACGTTTTGATTTCATTCAACTACCGTGTTGTGTTTTTGCATTTCAACACCGGAAAAGTGGAATTTACTATGTAGGAAAGGTTCTTAATTTTTAGCGTTTAAAGTGACTTGGTTCCTTTCTTCTTTTTTTTTTGGCATAATCACGAAAAACGAAACTCTAAGAGAAACCAAACGGCAGAGTTGGTTTACACTGTTGATTATTTTAAAATCCGTTAATCCGGACTTAAGTCCGTTCCCAATTCTATAAAAGGAACCAGTGGCGGCTCGTGCAATGTGGCAACAGTGGAATCCCTCCTTTTAAACCTATGTAAAACAATCGATCTTCAGGAGGTGCAATGCCCCCCCAAGATATCGATACTTTTGCATAGGTTTAAATGGTAAAAAAGCATGGTTGCCAAATCGCACGAGCCGCCACTGAAAGGAACCAAGTCGGAGTTGGTTCCTTACGTGACTCGGATTAAGGTTTAACCTAATCAGCCAAAGGAACCAAGTTCTCATTTTATTTCATCATATGGACAATGACATCAATGAGGCTCACCAGCTCACTTTTACCTGGAATTTTGACGGGAAATAGTTGTTATTACAGAAGAAGCACTTGTTGCTTCGAGATTCAGTATTGCTAGCTCTATCAATCAATAACTCAATTTTATCAACAATGTCACTCGGTTCTTTTGTGACAAGTGCTGTCCAATTGAGCTTGTTTGGTGAGAAATTATGAAAAAAATAAATTTAGATCAGATGTATCTGTAAGGAGATGAGTCAAAGGCGTTGTTTTTTTGTGTTTGTTTTTTGTTTTTTGTTTTCAAAACTTTGGAGGGCTCTAGCTCAGAAGAGAAACAATTGCAGCATTACTCATGTAGGAAAATAAAGTCTTATATATATGTATGTTGACCCCAAAAATACACTCCATAAGTTTGGCACTCAAGTTTTGAAACACCCTGTTCTTGATATTTTGCTTCCCCCCCCCCGCCCCCTTCACAAAAGACAACATCTTGACCATGCACATTTTTAAAATCACAGTTTGACTGTAGAGATATTTTCTCCCCCCCCCCCTTAACGAAAAAGGGGAGAATGGGTCACCTATCTCTGATGTTCGTTTTGCGCGTGCACAGATTGTTCGGCTTTACGACTGCAATTTTGGCTTTCTTTATAATGCGTTTTTTGGGTTTATTAGTGGATTTTATGACTATTTGATGCCGCCAATGAAATTTTTCAGACAATTTTACATCAGAATCAAAACTCTATAGCACTGTAGCAAAAGTTTGCAACAAACCCATTGAAAGCTGAAAAGAGAAAATTATTTGATAAGGCTCGATCTTTTTACCCACATAAACTATAGACAATAGATATTTCTAAATCCCTCCACCTTTTAAACGGCTTGTTCAGGGATCAAACATGAGGTGGCGTTCTTTTGAAGTCAAAAGTGTCATATTCGGAAAAGCCGTGATTCTAAATAATAAACAGTTTTTTTTATCTTTTTTTCCGTTTTAGGTGCTGTCAGCACTTGTTGCGATTGTCACGATGTAGATACGTAATATGCATAAATGGAACACTTGCGAATTCATGAAACAATAATCCTTTAATATACAGAACTAACCATTTCAAGTGCCCTTTACACATCAAGCATTCTAGGGGTATAGATTAGTAGGTGTGGAGGTTTAAGAGGTTTGTGGATTTTAATCCCCCTCTCCCCATTTATTTTCTTGAAAAGTATCGAAAGTTTACAGTTAAAACTATGCCATTATTCACTATAACGCATTGTCATATTATTTCTTTTTTTTTCTGTTGCCGTCGGTCGATATCATTTTTCGTGTTGGAAAAGCAAAGTTCCATATGGACCTATAGTTTCCAAAATTTGAAGAAGCTTCCAGTGAAAAATTTTGTACACGCAACGAACTTTTTAGGATAGGTAAATAAGTTATTCCAGAGTCAATTCCATAGCCGCAGCGAGGAAGCTGTCCAGGGGTGGAAGACACGTGACAGCCCCTCTCACTTTTTAGAGCAATTAATGCGAATTTTACCCCTCTGGCTCCCTGTGTTCTGGATTTTAAACACCTATTTTTCAACAAAACGCCAAAATGTCCTCAAAAATCCCTTGATTCCATCGACGCTCATTGAGGGGCTTTCAATTTGCCGATCCCCTAGAATTTCAAATGTTTCCGATGCAAAGACCTGTTTAGTGTGACGTCATGAAAAAAATTGGTTCCAAACAAAGGCTCCGTCTCACTCGCTCTCGTGGGTTTTCCCATACGAAACACAGTCCAAATTTTCAAATACAAGTGCTAGTAAACAACACGTTCTTTACACGTTGTGTTTATCACACCATTGGGTTCCACGTCCCTTATAAAAATTTCCGATTGTTTCAAAAAATTTTCCGATTGGATATATATTCCCGCGCTTTATTTCCCATAGAAATAATCGAAATTCCATAGAGACAATCAGAATTCGTGTAGATTCAAGCGCGCTGACTACAGCAACGATAGGTCTCATGATTGAAATAAGGCGAAATCATCTATGGTTCTATTCTTACAGTTTTAACAGCCACTTTTTTCTCAGTGATAAAAAATGAGCCCGCTATCACAAACTTTTTGAAACATCGCGCATCGATGCACAATCACAGTTATCAGTTTCTTAAGAGCACAAAATTCTAGAATATAGGCTCATCAGCACCATCACGGCATGTGTTATACCTCGAACAATAGCTTCGATACGGAGAGAAGTTAGAATGATTGAGTGTCATGCCGGTGATACTACCATAAGAGACCGTGAGCAAGACAAGGACAAAACGTAGAACGTCTTTCGGTATAACTGTGATTGTAAATTCGCTTGTGATCTTTTAGGAATTATGTTACAGTGAAAAGATACTTTAAGGCAAGTGGAATCTAATGGTGCAATAAAATTTGAGAAAGCTGTTGGTTAACTAGCATGAATTTGCGTTCGAAAATTTGGATCTGGTAAATCCACGAGAGTGAGCGAGATAGAGCATTTGTTTGGAACTAATTCTGATCGTGACGTCATCACTAAACAGGTCTACATAGGTAGCGTTCTAGAATTCAACCATTTACTGCATCCGTGCAAAAAAGATTACATTACCCTGTGATACTGTATATCTATGTACATTGGAAAGTGCTGCTATTCATAATCTTTTCTGCATCGAGACAATAAAGGGATGAATTCTAGAACGGTACCTTAAGGATATGAATGAGCCTCTCTCTTTTCTATACCCCTCCCTCTCTTCATCAATACCTCGTCGCTTCTTATCGATGTACCCTCGTCAAACAGATGTTGACACATTTACGACCGCTTAATGCACCGTGAAGAAATCTTGAGACCGGTGGAGCCCAAAGGCGAGGGGCAAAGAGGGTTCCTGCGGGAGATGTTTCCACCCCCCTCCTGCCTTTGAATTTTGACTCATAGGTTGGCACAAATGACTTAGGTTGCTGGACCTGTATGGAATTCTCGTTTGAAGGAATTCGACTTTGACGCTTAATAACTTATTGAAATTAACAGGAATACCAAAACTTTTACAATTTTAAGAAAATAGACGCCGA
The DNA here is from genome assembly GCA_011764245.1 of Trialeurodes vaporariorum. NCBI lineage: Eukaryota > Metazoa > Arthropoda > Insecta > Hemiptera > Aleyrodidae > Trialeurodes > Trialeurodes vaporariorum. The sequence goes on from VMOF01000320.1 coordinate 21,416,910, forward strand.
GACCTCCTGGATTGCAGCAATAAATTAACGATTAATGAAACCAGTTTTAAGAAAACACGTTTTTAATTTTTCAAACCTTTCCCGCCAAGGTTTTGCCATAAGCAAGGCATTGGACTTATATATTAGATATGAAAATGAAAACAAGAAGCGCACCGTATATATACGGCACGCTTAAAAGGATATTTATCCTCCCCCCGCCTGCTTCAAACGTTATTGTGAAAAAGGTGAAGAAAGAAAAAAAAAAAAAAAAAAAAGCTGTTGAGTTTTAGCCCCCCCCCCACTTTTTGACCCCACGCGCCGCCCATGCAGGGGAGGGGGTAGCAAAATCAGGGGACTAAAGTTCGATTTTTGCCAATTTTTGCCATTTTTGCCAAGAAATTACGAGTATATGAAGTTTCCGTACGAATTTAATCAATACCTTCAAATTCGCAATTTCTTGCCAATACTTTGGACCCAAAAAATTGGTCGCAGAAAGCTCATAATGGTATCAAAATGCTCCTTAAGATTTGATCATGAATGCTACAGTCGAAAATTTTTAAAAAAAAAATTGACTCTCGCTCACGCAAATGATGGTCAAAGCGGCGAATCTTTGTTTTCGGAGAGCGCGCGACAGTAGCGCGATCTAGTGCCTTTATATCGCTATTTGAATCTCACTACACTAGTCACTGAGGTTTCACCATGAATGGGAATAGATCTGTAGCAAACTTTTGCTACATGCTTATTAAAAGATGATTATGAGGTAAAACCCTGTAAAAATAATGATTAGGGCACTAAAAGAATACGAAATCCACTCCCAAACTTATAAAATGCTTTCAAACGCGAGATCGTAATGGCGGCCGTCGCCGCAGTTTACATTTGGTTTCCCTATCTTCAATCAGCTCCATCTACACGAAGTGTTCTCGCAACACCACGCAAGAAGAAGACACACCTCGTTGAGGTTATAAGATTTGAGCTTTCTGCGACCAATTTTTTGGGTCCAAAGTATTGGCAAGAAATTGCGAGTTTGAAGGCGTTGATTAAATTCGTACGGAAACTGCATACTCGTAATTTCTTGCCAATACTTTGGACCCAAAAAAATTATCGTAGAAAGCTCAAAACGGTATTAAAATGTTCCTAAGGATTTAATCTTGAACGCAACGTTCAAAGATTTACGGAAAATTGAATCTAACTTCAAATGACGGTCAACGGCGGCAAGCCTTTGGTTTCAGAGAACGCGTGCTAGTGGCGCGATCGGATTTGAATCTCACTACAGGTCGCTGAGGATTCATCGTGAAACAATGTTTTTTGGGACAAAAAATTGCATATCCTGATCTATACAACTTTGTATGAAACCGAAAGGCAACCTTGTCAGCTCTCACTGAACTTTTTCATTTGCTTACTAAAAAACATCAAAATTCAGACCCTCTTGCAACTGCTCCCATTAAAACAATCAAACACACATAAATGTCATTAAACATAGGTATACTCAAAGCGGCAGCGGTTGTGATCATCGAAGTTCATTGCTTGCGGATGTACTTGCAGCGTCTGACTGTAGCATATTGATATATTAGAAGTAGGATGTACACTATACCGATACAGACACATCTAAGATAGGAATTTTCTGCAACTTGGTGGTCGTAAGAACAATCAATTTACAGGTCAAATTCCACAGAAAGTCAGTACGAGCGAAGCATCTCTGAGAACGCGACTTTATAACATCAAACGTCATCAAATAGTCCGACAGTCTTGAGCCGAGATCTGTAGACAGCGCAGCGTCATTGATGTGTAGATCGCGTGGACAGCGTTGCCATGCGGAAAATAAAACTAAATTAAAAACAAAATAAAGTGTTTTTTTTTTTTTTTTTTTTTTTTTTTTTTTTTTTTTTTTTTTTTTTTATGTAAGTTGCTTCGATTTGTCTTATTAACGCATCCGCTCCAACGGTGGTTTTCAAAATTGACGAATTTGCTAGCAAAAATGATGTAAAGCATCTCTAGGATTTCCGGGCGAGAATTCAAAACTCAAAAATCGATTATTTTTCGAGGTACCGCACAAATGTTAAAGATTCGGAAAACACACGTTTCTGGTGTTGAAAAAAGTGTATGCTTCGCGAGGCGAGGTGCGCTCAGTGACCTTCCGCATAGAGTTAAATTGATACAGAATAGCGAGACAAAATTTGATACGTGAGGCGTGAAACTTCATAATGTCGAAAGTCTCATCAGATGCTGCATAAATATTGTGGAACTTTTTCTTCCTGTGAACAATAACAGCGGATGCTCCTGAAAGAACGAAATTTTAGGAAAATATTTCTCTGCAACAAGATAATTTTTTTTTTTTTTTTTTTTTTTTTTTTTTTTCCGGAAAAACTCAAACAGATAGTGAACTTTCGATCTAACTTCTGAAGAAAGTTACATAATCTGTGCAACGTACGATGGCCCTTAAGATGTCTCTATGAATTTTGACGCCTCAACAATGGCCGTGCAATGTGGCACCAGCGTACAATCTCCGTTTAAACCTACGTAAAATAATCGATCCTCAGGGAATTCCCACCTGAGAAATCGATGCTTTAGAATAGGTTCAAATGTCGAAAACATGGTTGCTAAATAACACGAACCACATCTATATAGTGCAGTGGCGTAGCGTGCCATTTGGCAGCGTTGCAGTTCATCCATTTAAACCCACAAAAAAGATCGAAGTATTGGGTGTTCGGTGAACACCTTCGCATTCGACCTTTTACATGGGTTTTAATGGACACAGTACAACGTTGCCAAATTGTACGCTGCGCCACTGATATAGTGGCCTCAAGTATGAAAATCCACCGGTCAGTTTAGCATGACTTCAATAAAACTTTGGTTTCACGCAAGCAGTCGCGAGCACTAATATAAGCAAATCGTTCTCCATGAACTCGAGTATATTCTCAGAAGAGCAATCCAAAGGGAGGGGGCCGCGGACCCTCTCAGACCCTCACATTTTGACTGAAAAAAAGTAATCTCCATGATTTTCACTCTCATAGAGTTTGAGAACGAAACCCCTCCCCCCCTCCCCGACTTAGGCCTGCTAAAGAATTTTTGGTTATGGTAGGTTTCTGGATTCTAAAACTGAAGTAAGCCTAGGAAAGTTCTTACACTAAAAAATTAGAGGGATAAATCATTTTAATCATTTACCGTGAATGGGTCTGTTGCAAACTTTTGCTACAACGATTAAGAGTGTTTAATCCAATGTAAAATCGCCTGATAAGTCCATTGGTGGTAGCAGAAAGTCATAAAATGCAATAATAAACTCACAAGAGGCGTTTAATGAAATCCAAGATGGCGGGATAATATCGAGCAATTTGTATGCATGCACCACGAACATCCAAGGATAGCCAACCTCACAATATCGATCATAACCAATCACAACGTAAACAAACACATAACCTCTACTTGCAGTGAGGTTGTCAAAGTTGGCCATCCTTGGATGTTCACGGTGCATGCATACAGCTTGCTCGATATCTATCCGCCATCTTGGATTTCATTAAACGCCTCTGGTGAGTTTATTATTGCATTGTATGACTTTCTGATGCCACCAATGGACTTTTCAAGCGATTTTACATTGGATTATACACTCTTAATCGTTATTCCAAAAATTTGCAACAGACCCATTACTACCCTTAGATGGTTCCTACCAAAGTTGGGCAAATGGGACTAGAGTACTGAGGTTGAATTTCCGCCGAGTTCTTTCAGTACTCGAAGAGTCAATCTGACTATACGGAAGCGTTCTAGAATTCTCCGATCCGGTAAACCGGGAAAGTGCATCAGAATTTCCGGGGAGTGTTTACGGTAAAGCCGATAATGTTTTGATGAAGCTCATCGGTTCTCCGATGAATTTAAGAACGATCACAGGCGTAGCTTGTTATTGCTAAAAATGTCTGTTTACATTTCAATAACCTCCAAAACACCCATAAGAACACATGAAAATAGGTTGTTTACTTCTTGGAGGTTAGTTTTCATCGGCTTTACCGGAGTTAGAACTCCGGTAAAGCCGGTGTACTCCGGGGAAGAGTTCTGATGAACTTCATCGGAGTTCAAGAACGCTCCGATGAGCTTCCCCGGGTTATCAGAAACGAAATCGGAGAATAAAAAAACGACTTGGTAATTTAGCGGTTTAGCGGGGAAGCTACTTGGAGAATTCTAGAACGCTCCCTACGCGTACATTTTGAACTCGGGATTCGGGCAGTTTTCAACCCGTTACTACAGAATGATCCGGATTTTTTTTTCTGTTTTTTTTTTTTTTTTTTTTTTTTGTTTCAAAAATCAAGGATAATGACCTCGTTCAATCACACTACACAGTGACTGAAAATAAGATTTTATTTTTGAAAATCAACGTCGATTAAACTTTATTTGGAGTTTGAAGACTGCCCTCTCCAGGAGCACAAAATGCACTTGTAGAGTCAGCTCGAATACTGGAAGTACTCGGCAGTGCACCCTCGGTACTTGAGTCCTCAAGTTTTGCCCAGCTCTGGTTTCTACATTGTGTAGCAATTTGGGTAGTTACTACGTACATCGCAGTGGTTAAAATAATACAGGACTTTTTCGGTATTCTTAACAGTCTATCGGTTATAATATTCATGATTAGATATGGTTATTTATAAATCATCCAAATCGCTATACAATATATATAGGAACCATCTAAGGATAAAATTTACACTTCCGACCTTTTTTTTTCTGTTTGGTGAATCCGCATGATTATCATCTCCGGGATGCACCTCCTTAAAAATCCGTGAATATTCTCGCCAACGTTCCGATTATTTTTAGAACTTGTTGACAAATAGCTTTCCGGACAAATACCTGAAAAAAATATCCTCTAGAGAAAGACACAAAAAAAAAACATGCAAATCGGGAAGAACAGAAATAACAACCAACCAATCCACCTCAGGAAGAGCGAGATACATCAAAGGTCACCATCAGACAACTTTTACTCTCAATAATGAGTTCAGTCAGTGATGCCTTGTGCCCTTTGGTCAAAATGTTTTTCCTTCACTCGAATCTATGCATGACATCAGTCAACTCCTGGTAAAGTGTCGTTTCAATAGCCAATCGACTGTTTTATATTAACGAAGTGATTATTCGTCGGTACGGTACCGACGTCTAAGCCGTTATTTGTCGGTACGGTACCGACGTCTAAGCCGTTATTCGTCGGTACACCGACCGTACCGACGTCTAAGCCGTTATTCGTCGGTACCGGAAAACTTTTTTCTACCGCTAACTTGGCTAAACTGGGAAACTTTTCTCTACCGCTAACTTGGCTTTACCGGAAACCTTTTTTCTACCGCTAAACCGACAAGCTAACGCCATCTATAGTAATCCTTTGTCATTATGAGAAGGAACCGCGATAACGTAGTGCGTGACCGCGGTGTACTGACTCTACTATTTATCAACCTCACGCGTTATCACAGTCAACACACGAGACCTAGGGAAATTTTGCGCTTTTTCCGGCTAACTGAGACGGTCAATTCGTTTTGGTGAGGTGACTAGGTGAGTACCTGGCATGTTTACAGTTACACGGCTTGCTCAGTGATAAGAGAAGCATCTTAGCAAATCATGGAAAGTATTTTACGTATTTTTTTTAAGTACTTTAAGAATTTTCAAGTTTTTCTTTGGAATTTAATGCTCATAAAAAGTTAATTTTGAAATTATGGTTTTAGTGCTGTATTGAAGTGTATGCAGAAAGTGTTTGTCCGATTACCGAAAGGACGGTTGGTGTATAAACTACAACTATGTACCACACATAACGAATCCCTATTATGGCAAGTTGCTTATTCGATTGTTTTGTTTCTTCTAATTTTTTTTTCTGATTGAAAATTGGAAAAGGAAACTGACAAATGAAAAATATTCATTCTTGTGACATGGTTGGGACTTGAATGCCTACCTACTTGTTGTATGAACTTTTTTCTAATTTGACCATGTATGTATTTTTTCGCATGTTTGCATACCTACTTGTTATATTTGACGTGATTTCAATAAACCAAAGAAATTTTCATGATTCAGTTTTGAGTACATTTAAAACGATTCCTTATTAAGTACCCTCATTTCTTGTAAAAAAGTTTATTATTGAATTTGCAATTCTTAAAAATACACTCCAGTACCGACCTAACCTGATCCAGTTAGCGGTAGAAAAAAGTTTTCCCGTACCGACGAATAACGGCTTAGACGTCGGTACCGTACCGACGAATAACGGCTTAGACGTCGGTACCGTACCGACGAATAACGGCTTAGACGTCGGTACCGTACCGACGAATAACGGCTTAGACGTCGGTACCGTACCGACGAATAACGGCTTAGACGTCGGTACCGTACCGACGAATAACGCCATCCTTATATCAAATCAAATAAAGGAAAAACATCGTTATACCAAATAGCATGAGCCGCCAAACTGAACGAGGGACTCGATGATTGAAAGGGATAAAGTTCTGGGAGGCAGTTTCAAGCAAGAACTGTCACGAATTGGTAAAACAGGGACACTTTGTTACCCTGTTCAGCCAAAGAAGGGGGTAGCGAGGAGAAAGGAATGGGAATGAAGAAAGAGAGAAAAAAGATGAAAGGGGAGTCCTCGGGGTGCAAGAATCCCAAGTTTGCCCCCCCCCCCCCGTGGCTAGGGCTGGATCCGCCAATGTGAAAACACACGGTTTTCCAGTCAACTTTAGACTAAACCCGAAGTTTCTCAAACCGATTTGGATTTTCAGCAAGTGTCTCTGAATGGGGTTGTTATTCAAGGGTCTAAAATTGTGTGTCTCATGAAGAAAATTACTTTACTTACTTGATGAGCTGAGAATAATGGTGCCTTAGGCTTTTTACTGCGTGTCTCGGTTTTGGAGATACACACGTGTTTAAGTTGTAAAAAATTGTGTGCCTATACAGTCACTACGCGTAGTTCCCTCTTAAAACTATGTATTTGGGGCTAAATTCTCATGTCCGGAACAATGGGACGTAATTAGAAACCATCGAAAGCATCTTCTGAGCTCATCAAGTAAGTATACCTTCATTTTCTTTATAAAAAAACACAACATTTCAGACCCTTCTAACTTCCCTATTGCCAGTGGCGTCGCGTGCAATTTGGCAACAATGTATTCTATCTATTTAAACTCATGTAAAAGATCCAATTCAGGAGGTGCACAGTGCACGAGGAAAATTCGGTATATTTAATGAATTTCAATGGAGCAGTTGCATTGTTGCCAGATGGCACGCAACGCCACTGCCTATTGCTGTTTTTCTCCCTCGACCTCTAATCAGTGAAAGTATTTCTCAAGCCAAACCAAGTCAAGGGGATCTCAAGCAAAGTCTTTCAGTTGCACTCTATGCTTACGGATTCTTCAAATTTGTCTTCTCTTTTTCTCCTTCAATAATTTTTAATTCTACTTGTACAATTAGTATTTTTGAAAGTAAAAATAAAAAAAAAATGAATCGACAAAAAAATAAATTAATAATAATATCAATGGGGCTCTTGCAAACTTTTACTGTGAGCAAATGAATATAGTCCATTCCTATGTAAAAACCAGCGAAAATCACGAAAATCACACTGAGAAAGTCTAAAATTCAGTAATAAACCTACATAACTACTTTAATGGCAAGATCGTAATGGCGGTTCGACGCAGGTATTATGGGAGATTCCTGTCTACGTATTATGTCACTTTCTCTACGGAAACACAGAGATATGTTTCAATTTAGATAGGAATCTCCCGCATGATACCTGCATCAAACCGCCATGAAGCTCGATTCTGAGAGTGAATTTCGTGATTTTTCAGTGCGCTCATCGTCATTTTTACAGGTTTTTGTGCAAGAACCAACTCTTCAATCCCCTGTATAGCAAAAGTTTGCAAGAGCCCCATTAAAGATAAAGAGGTTAACCCTCGGAATGCGCTTTTATACTTTGGCAACACTGCAATGATTGGCGTCATACCGGCTCGATTCTCGGCGCTCGTCAGCGAAAAAGTGAAAGAAAAAAGAAAAAGGTGAGCGAAAAACGTAAACAATTGAAAACAATCATCAGTCGGACTGTGGACGTGGGCACATCAAAAAAAAAAGTACACAAATCGCAGCAAAATTTGAAAAAACAAATAAAATCAATCAATCTTTTTACAAAGTTACAAAAAAAGAAGAAAGAAAGAAAGAAAGAAAGAAAGAAAGAAAGAAAGAAAGAAAGAAAGAAAGAAAGAAAGAAAGAAAGAAAGAAACTGAAACTCGTAGCCGATCGGACGTGTGGTGTTACGTAAGAAGTTTAGCTGTGGCAAAGACAGACACATCCTGTTAGGATTTTAAAGCCATCCGTGCATAGTTACACCTCGTCCGCCGAGTCAACGGGTCCGTCCGATCCTCCAATCGATCCTTTTTCTCCGTCCACTTTGTTCCTGAATTTTCTGTGATCCTTAGCGCGCTGATCCTTCATCAGCTGACCCTCCGCAGTCGCACGCGCCCTTGCTAATCCGCCGTCTCACGTCAATCGGACCCGCTGACCAACTGATCACCGCGCTGATCAAATAAAACAACAGTTAACCTCCGTACGTACTTATCGTGGAGTGGATTCGCAGCATACGTACCGTGTTTTCTAACAAGTGTTCCAGTTTAATTGTCAATTGTTCACGTGTAATTTGTCTTTGTAATTATATTGTTTTAATTCGTTTTTTATACTTTGAGTGCGATTTATTTATAACCATCGCGATTCAACAATCTTGTCAAGTGGGATCGTGAAGTAGGATTTCGGCCACTTGAATACATCTCACGAGCTTCTGATCAAAGTTCGAAAGTTTTTCGCTCTTCGGATTTCAGCCCCTTTAAAAAAAACTGGATCCGCGAGTATTTAAACAGAATTTTTTTGGCTCTCAAGCGCTCACTTTCACGACGACTCTTTCGTCCCCTGCGTACACCCGAATTTAACTAGATTCGATTTCATGTAAAAAAAAAAAAAAAAAAAAAAAAAAAAAAAAAAATTAAAAGAAAATCGAAATTTTTGTTTTATCCCGCGGAATTTCCTCAAAGGCTCGTGATTTGCATAAATATTTTGCGAGTATTAGCTTAAGTGTCTGTCAGAGGCAGAGTGTGGTGGTCTCCAAATCAGGTCATCGATACAAGTTTCTGGATTAAACTCAGTGACACAGTTACCTTTATTTCCTTAAAATTCCAGTTTAATTTAATATATTTATTCGTTCGGCGTTACTGGAATTTTTTCGGGGGTCATCAACAAGAATTCTCGAAAACTCCTAAAAAGAAAACAAAACTCAAATATGAGTTAAACCAAGCAAATAACCTTTTGTTTCCGTAAATTCAGTGACGGGCTCCCACCCACCATCACTCCATCACAAAGTGCGCATGCAACAGTTTTAAAAAATACCATGTGTCTGTGACACGTTTTCAACGGGAACAATATTTTCGTCTTCTTCGTCAATAAGAAGCTCTTACCACGGGTGACCTTTCTTAAATTTTAGAAAGTAGCCAAGACATTAAACATAAGTACCGTTATATACACACGAATAAATTTTAGTGGATAGTAAAAGCTATATCATTTATATTAAATCTTCGCGCTTTTTTTCCGGCTCAGCTACAGACGATTCTGCAATTATAACCCGTGGTGGATTCATCACAATAAACATCGAATTTTCCTTCATTGACAGTGCCGAACGCAAATTCAACCGAATATGACAGAAAAAAAGAATCTCAAAGCAACGCATCACAATTATAAGATAGTCAGGTAATATTTGACCTATTTACTTTAACCCTTTCACTCCATAGTCCCGTATAGAGTACGTTATTTTAACAAGGATTGTTATGAGCTTTCAAAAAAATCGACAAGCACATAAGATTGTATGATAATTGTATGAATTATTGAATCACCCTTTCACTTGACTAAATTAAAATATAAAATTAGACCTAGTGCGATGAATTTCTAGAAGCTTCCCCAGCGGGCCGATCATTTACTTCATCGTTAAATCGATCGTTAAGACTGTCTACGAGTGATGCTATTGGTCGAATATTGTAAAACTTAGCCGTTGCTATGCATGGTAACCATCGTTATAGTGTCCGTTTTTTAAAGGTTACTCATGAATAGCCTTTATAAAACGAGACTCATAACGATGGTTACCATAGCAACAGCCAAGTTTTACAATTTTCGACCTATAGCATCACTCGTAGGCAGTTTTAACGATCGCTTTATCGAAAAAGTAAATGATCGGCCCGCAGGAACTTTCTTCTTCTCTTTGTTAAGTCTTGTTCCTGAAAATTACGAGCAATTTTATCGATCAACTTATTTTTAAGGGAATATTAAAAAGTCTCGATTAAATGGCATCCTCGGAATGCTAGAAGGCCTGTTTAGTATAAATAAGTCCAATTGAATCTATGAATTGACAAGTTTATGAAAAAAAACTATTTATTGATTGTTGTTTTCCTATGCGACTTGATATCGATACATCGATGTCTCGCGATTTTTTAAGCATTAATCAACAAACATGTGACTGCTCAATAGATACTCCGTAGGATTACTTGGGTTATAGAGGGTTACGGTGTTTAAAATAACATTTCTGCGAAGAGATTAAGGTGCTACAAAGTGAAGGTGTATTATGATTATTATGGTACTCATTTAATTGAGAGAAAGCATGATTTCAATGTTTATATGCGCATACATGTCACTAATGAAGACATTAACACTGAGTTACGATTGTTTGAATAGTTTTATGAATAAGGAAATACCACGGATGATCCTATCTACCGCGGCAATTTATAGTCTGATCTAGAGTAAATGACACCTGGCCTATCTTATTTGCTTTTACGAGGGTTATAGTGCCAAGCTACCACGGACAGTGAGCGTAGAGAATTGCCGACAAGAAACACAGTGGTGAGAAAATCTTGTGATTATCGGACGTTGATGTCGAGTGATATAGGGACAAAATAATGTGGATTCATCACCAACCCGCAAATGTTTTCCAACCTTTTGGTGTTCGTGAACCACCTAAGGGGTCACGAGGTCGTGGACCACCAACAACATTTGATGAATTTTGTTTTCTTTAAAAAAAAAACCAAATTTTTTCCTTATAGCTACGTTTTTGGCATATTCGCAAAGTGCGCTAAGCAGGGGCACGAACCTTTATAACTTCATCAAAAATGTAATTGAAGAATGTATGCAAAAAAATGTAAAATAAACTGTAGGGAATACCCTACGAATACTTTCTTACATCAAATTTAATCTGGAGGAGACCCCCAGACCCCACTTCAATATCCTGGGGGAAACCCCCAACCCCCCTTTGATATTTTCATCCAGATCTAAAGGTTCATTTTTAAAATATTTAAATTTGTCTTTTTTATTTTGACCCATTGATTTTAATGGAAACCATTTCCTTCATGCAATCGAACTTTACTTCGCACAAGGAAAACTGTCACAAGTGAACGTGTTTCCTTGTTGTTAAAGAAGTGATTTCTCTCAGTGTAACGTCTTTTGGGATTATTTGCGTAATATAATTTTGTCCCTGATCCTTGATTCTAAGTTCCTTCTCAGCGATATCCAGAAATCCTATGATTTAACCCACTGTGTGCAAGGGTGCGTAGCTTGGCCACAACAATGCTCTTATCTTGTAACTGTGTCATTGACCCTCACCCTTGGTTTTTTAATCACACCCGATCTACCGTGGAATTAACCTGCTACCCCCAAACCTTTCGTCTGATCCTTTTACTTTCACAGACCCTAAAAAACCTTTCTGGACCACCGCTCCTCCAGGCATCTCAAACCTGATTAGAATACCTTTCTTTCACCGATTGACCCTCGAGAATCTTTCGTTTACATTAATTTATACCAAAAATGTGACCTAATCTAGCCTCGATATCCAAGGTGACTCCAAGTCGTTGACCCATCATTGCTTACATACATCGATCGATTGGTGGGGACAAAGATCTTGAAAGTTACGAGTTTAATCAGTGGCATAGCATGCAACTTGACAACAGTGCATTTTATCTATAGGTCGCAGGCAAATACGTAGGCAAATACCATGCCACTTAATTATTTTATGGTATAAAAAAGGGGGGATTCAGACTTGGTGTGCTTTCCAGCATTACAAAATTATAGTATAGAAACTTACTTAAGCTCATTAAAAAGTTAATAAGTTGCGGAATCTAGTGGTTTCTTCTGAAAAGATTTTCCTTGACTTTGGCCCTTTAATTAGAATGTTTCGAAGAGAGAAAATACAGTTCTTGGAACACACTGCATGCGTTCAAAACAACATTATAAGAGAAACTGTCAAAGAAACCCTTATAATGTATATAAAACTCACTGGATTCATTAGCGCATTAGCTTTTGAGTTTTATGTTTTTGAGATTACGAAGAGCACGTGCCAGATCTAGTTTTTTGTAACCGTGAAATGAGCAGTATGATGTTTGCCTAGGAATTTTACAAGCCGCTTGTAAAATGCCCGAGAATGTAAATTGCCTGCGACGTATATGCAAACCAATGGGAAATTTCGAATTTGACAATGTTCATCGAACAACCAAAAGTTGAGCGTTTCTTTTGTTAGGTTTGAATGGACAAAATGCAGCGTTACAAAATTGAGCACTTCACCACTGAATTTAATGGGTCAAACACAGCGCTAAAAATGTGTCTTCAAAAATAGAAATTTTCGCAAGATTAATGGCAATTATACGAAATAAATAAAAAATTTGTTCGTTGCGTAATAATATAGGGGTTTACTGTTTGAAGCCTCCGCACATAGTGCCTTCAAAAAGCACAGAAAATAATGCAACTTCGTATTGGTGCACCGCATAGCAGGCATCGCCACCTTGGCCTTGGCAGCCACGGCTAACACAGGAAATAAAGTGGGCGCTTGTGGTGCACAAATACAAAGGTGGCATCGTTTCCTGTTGCTTAAAGTCTTTATGGACGGAAATTTTAAACGAATATATTTCTTTTAGTATGCAACATAGGACTAGTTAATTTGATGATATCATAGTTATGATCATTTCAAAACTAGACTAAGGCCAAATAAAGCTGTCTGCGCTTTTAATCTTATCTAAACACCAAAAAAGGACCCGATCAATATATATTTAAGTGAGTAAAGTGTCAAGCAGTGGCGGCGTGCTCGTCCATTTAAACGCATGTAAAATGTCGATTCGATGGAGTGCACTCCCAATATGTCGATGTTTTTCTTGACTTTCAATGGACTGATTGCCAGATTGCCACGCTGCCACTGGTGCTAAGAGCAATGATAAGGTTTGTAAACTCAAAAACGACAAAAGTTGCTAGCGTGCAATTTGGCAACATTGTTGTTCGTCCATTTAAACCCATGAAAAAGATCGGACCGTTAATGGGTGCTCGGTGAACACCTTCGCTCTCGACCTTTTGCACGGGTTTAAATGGACACAATTCAACGTTGCCAAATTATGGACGCTACGCCACTGAAAAGTTACATCATTTTTAAGAGCTATGAAAAGATATATGTGCAGAATGAAATTACCTTTGATAATCTTCGATTAGTATAACTCTTTTTTATAAGAGTTTAAGAATTGCCGTCATTTCAAGTGTCGAGTTTCGAGAGTCATTCCCGTGCAGCTTCTTTTTCGCGGTCATTCCGATAAAGAGGCTGTTGTCGAGGTTGGCCAGATTTCTCTTTCTTCTGAGCATTTGTAACCGATGATATATATATCAAACCCGGGACTAAAGCTGTGGCCGTCGGGAAAAGCAGACGAGTGAAAATAATATTCCACTTTTTGCTTCTTACGGATATCGTTGAAACAATGGCATATATCAGTTACGTAGCTTGCAATCTGACACTGTTGCATTTTGAACATTGAAAAAAAAAAAAATTGCCTGCAAAATTTTCGAATTTTTTTTATATTTTAATGGATTTAAATGGATTGAATGCAACATGCAACGTTGCCAGATTGTACGCTACGCCTCTATGCATACGTTCCATACTGCAAGGCGCTGCTGAATGGAGCTGTGGCGATCTTTTGCTACAGGTTTATAACAGTCGATTCGGAGTAAAACCCTGAAAAAATCATGAAATCCACTCCCAAACTCACAAAAAATGCTTTCAAACGTGAAATCGTAATGGCGGTGATATCCACCTAAATCTTATGACAAATTTATGCTTCTTCATCTTTTTCGTGTGTGTTGCCGTGAGAACACCTCTTGAAGATGGATCTTAATGAGATGGGGAAACTCAATGTAAAAGGCGGCTATCACCACTTTTAACAAGGGGACGCTCAGAAGTCGCCGCCTCCGATTTTGAAAACAATTGCACGAAAATGTAGCTAAAGTAAAACTATTAGACCCGTGTTTCTCACTTTTTGCCAATGGGCCTTCCTAAAATCCTAAAGCGCCAGGAATTTTTTGAAAGTTTCCGAAATTCACATAAACATTCGGAACGCTCTCCGCTCGGGTTTTTACGTGAATTTCGGCAACTTTCAAAAAATTCTTGACGCTTTAGGAAGGCCCATTTGCAAAAAGTGAGAAACACGGGTCTAATATAGTTTTACTTTAGCTACATTTTCGTTCAATTGTTTTCAAAATCGGAGGCGGCGACTTCTGAGCCTCCCCTTGTAAGACTCGCGTTTGGAAGCAATTTACGAGTTTGGGAGTGGATTTCGTGATGTTTAAGTTCGCTTATCGCAATTTTTGTAGGGTTCCACATTTGAATCAACTTGGAATAAGCCAGTGGGAAAAATTTGCAACAGCTTCATTGGCTTCAATTTTCCCAATTCCGCTCCGACCTGAATTTTTTATTTTTAGCTCATGGGTAGAGTTATGGCTTTCACATTTTCCTTCCAAATAGGAATGCCTACCAAAGAATGTAGGCATATGCTTAAAAGTGTTCGGGAACCAAAAACAAAACAAATTGTCCTCATGATACAATGTAACGAGCACTTAAACACAGGGGATAAGATTATAAACTTGATTAGATTAAAGAAAAGATTGAAACAAAAGTGTATGGTTGTCAAACATAATAGAAAAGGAAGAGTGTGTTTAAACGTAAATTTTTTAACACCATTTTTGAATACTATTTCATTACGGGACTCTGGTTATGCAATTACTTAACTGTTCGTTATTTTCAGAATTTCCTTTATTTTGTTTTTTGTTCGTTTTTCTCTCATTATTATCTAAGGACAAAAAATTGAAGAAGGCTAGCCTAAAGAACTCGGAAGTTTGTGTGACAGAGCACTTGCCGTCTTACTAAGATATCCTAATTTTTGATTCCCACCTACCTTTTTTTCCTGCCCCTAACTGTTTGATTAGAATAACCGGGAGTTAACTTGACCCACACGGAAAAAAAATGGAAATTAAAAAGAGAGCCACCTCGATCCTCCCTAAAACCCGACGGGGTTTTAACTCGGTATTATCCCCCGAAATGCGTCAAAGATATAGGCTACATCACAACCTGAGTGACTATGGATCTTGAATATAATCTATGATTAAACACTCGTCTTCCTTAGAGTTTCTTCATTTCAATAGACCAATTTAGTGCGATGTCACGAGAATAATTGGATCAAAATAAAATAAATATCCTGCCTCACTCGCTTCCAAATTTTCAATTTCAAAATCTTGCTAGTAAACAACCTGTTATTTTCCAGATTTTATCACACCATTGGATTTCACGTACCTTAGAGTATAATTACGGTTCAACAACATTTTCCAAGGATCACGCATTAATTTATAATCACAGTTAGATCGCTAAGAAAAACCTATATTATGTTTTGTTGTTGTCTCGCGTACAGTCTTTTAAGGGCATAGCATTCTAGGATATGCGCTCATCCTCACCATCATACCACACGTGTGTTATACATACCTCCAAAGAGTAAACAAGAGTCGCAATTGAATGGAAGGCCTGCGTGGTCAACGTAGATAAGGGATCCGAACGCGGGCTGGCCTGGGCTGGCCTCTGATTGGCTGCAACGGGTGGAGCAAAAATGACTCGGGGTATAGGGAAAATAACACGGGATTTTCGTTCCGGGGCGTTTATCTCGAAACCTAAGCAAAATCGTATCTAAACAATTTATACGAGTCGATTCAGCAGATTTTTCCAAACAATTTGATAGGTCATAAGTGCCACTTTATTGCAAATTCGAAAAGACCGTTTCTGTTTAAAAGTACGCACAATAGTGAGTTACTCAAACACTGCTCGAACACACGCCAAGCATGTAATCACACTATTGTGCGTACTTTTAAACTGAAACAGTCTTTTCGAATTTGCAATAAAGTGGCACTTATGACCTATCAAATTGTTCGGAAAAATCTGCTGAATCGACTCGTATAAATTGTTTAGATACGATTTTGCTTAGGTTTCGAGATAAACGCCCCGGAACGAAAATCCCATGTTATTTTCCCTATACCCCGAGTCATTTTTGCTCCACCCGTTGCAGCCAATCAGAGGCCAGCCCAGGCCAGCCCGCGTTCGGATCCCTTATCTACGTTGACCACGCAGGCCTTCCATTCAATTGCGACTCTTGTTTACTCTTTGCATACCTCAAACAAGCTTCGATACGGAAGAGAGGTTATGATGATTGAGTGTCATGGCGGTTATATGCCCATAAAAGACTGTGAGTATAAGACAACTACAAAACATATAAGACTTTATCGTTATATAATTATGATTGTAAATTTACTTGTGATACATGAATTATGATATGGAGTGAAAAGATACTATGAGGTTAGTAGAATCCAATGGTGCGCGAGAAAGCTGACTGTTTACGATCATGAATTTTCATTTGAAAATGATCTAATTTTTTATGAGTAACAAATCCATAGAGTGAGCGAGATAGAACATCTGTTTGGATTCAATTTTGATCTAGACCAATGGTAGATCGTGCAATGTGGCAACAACGTATTTTCTCCATTTGAACGTATACGTAAAATAATTAGTCTTTGGGGGATTCACTGAGTCCCTGAGAAATCGATACTTTTGCCGAAGTTCTAATGACAAAAATACATATATGGTTGCCAAATAGCACCAGCCAGCACAGCGTCGAGCTGCCACTGATCGTGACGTCATCTCTAAAACTATAAATCTTAGGTAGCGTTCTAGAATTCAATCATTTACTGCATCCATGCAAAAACATTACATTATCCTTTGATGTAGTATATATAAATGTATATTGAAAAGAGCTGCTATTCATAATCTTTTTTGCATCGAGACAATATAGGGATAAATTCTAGAACGCTACCTTCAGGTGATTCCTCAGTCCTCACCTGCTTGTAGTAAGATTCTGGCTCAATAGATAGAGTCACTAGTCACTTTTAGAGTATTTGAACTTGAAGGTTTATAATTTTTTGTTCCGAAACTGGCGTTAATCGCAAAAGGGGCATCCCCACAAATACTGGGTAGTTTGTTCACTCAATTTTGTTAGCCATAAACAACCATATTGGCTCTAGATTGGTGGAGAAATCAAGCCCAGTAATGGTAAAATGTCGAGCTTCGTCACATGATAAAACGCGCCCCTATCTACAACCTACATAGCCTAATATTTTCTCAGACTTTCGGTGCTTGATTTCGTCGTTAATCTAGGACCGCAATAGATGACCAAAATTGTTGGAATTTGGCTAAAAAAAATTGAGCAAAAAATTACCCAGTTACTGCTTTCGATTAATGCTTTCAGAACAATAATTGAGGACCTTTCTGGAAGGAGGGGCCATAAAACAATGGGTGTGCTCTTCCTGAGGATGTGCTGTGTGAGCTAATGGAGGTTTTTAGCATATAAGGCACACCTGTTGTTTGATCCGCCCTTCTTTCAGAAAAGTCCTCAATTATAAGCCTCTCTATGTCAAACTCTCAAAAAGTGACAAATGGCGGCTCTGTGTATGTATCGCCAAATCCTTACTTCAGACATGCGAGGAATCACCTTAACCACTGGGTCTTTTCCGTGTTTCCAGCGACCTCGTGTAACTCCCTGATCTTGCCAAATTTCCCAGTTGCACGACTTACCGACTTACCGATTCACATACTATTTGAAAAGAGTGGGGTAATCCAATGCAGTTCATCAGTTATCGTTTCTATAATTAACCCGAGGGTAAAATCCTGCGTGCGTCTGCTGTTTTGAGTTCACACAGAGGGATTATTGTGCGATTCCACCGCATGTGCGAGCACAGTGCTACTTTCTATTCTTGAACTTGTCCTGTGTCCTCCATTTGGCACATATCTATACAGTCATGAAATGAGGGTAAAACAAAAATAAACAGACGATTATGACGTAACGTAGATTGCATCACTGATCCATTACTATTGCAGGGTCGGAGCCTCCAACCCTGTTTGTTGTGTGTAATATAACAAGGTATCTGGAACACGAACTATTAATAGCTAAATATTAATTACAATTTTGCATAATTTAATGGGGCTGTTGCAAACTTTTGCTACAACTATAGAGAGAGGGTCCATCCTGCTGTAAAATATCGAGAAAGCAGTGACGTCGCGTGCAATCTGGCAACGTTGTTTTCTGTCCGTTTAAACCCTTTTAAAATATCGATTCGAAGGAGTGCACTGTGCACCAACCCCCAATAGTTTGACCTTTTTAATAGGTTTACATGGACTAAATGCAACGGAGCCAAATTGCACGCGACACCACTATACGAGAAAGTCACGTTGAAAGCATCGAAGAGTTTCAAAATCCACTTTATTATAACCCATGCACAAAGGGCGTTTGAAGAGAAATCTAAGGCGGTCAAATGAGCAGATCACAATCAGTGGCGTAGCGTGCAATTTGGCAACGTTGCAGTCTGTCCATTTAAAACCATGAAAAATATCAAACTATTGGGTGTTCGGTGAACACCTTCGCATTCGACCTTTTACATGGATTTAAATGGACGCAATACAACGTTGACAAATTGCACGCTACGCTATACTGATCACAATGGGTGAGTCTTATCTGATCGCTTCTGTCCATGATGAAGACATTGAATTTGTGAATTAACTTTGGAATTTTCTAAATGCTCATAACATTTAACGAATTTCAAAAATTGGAATGAGGTCAACTCTTGCATCATTTTTGAAGAGTTGCCATTAACTCAATCTCTCGCAAAAATCGATATTGTTCTTGTTGAGTCTAGATGTGATGTCACAACTTGAAGACTTTTTTCCAACTTTACGAAAGTGTTTGCTAGGCTGCAAAAAAGAGAAATCAAAACCAAAATACATCTTCGTTCCTAGCTCATCGAGTACTGTCATTTTCTCGCGCAATAAAAAAACGATACAACTCAGAACACCACGCAACTGCCCCGTTTGAAAATAAAAGTCAGTGAAATAACTTTGTAAAGAAGAAGCGCTTTCGGTACTCAGCGTGGTTTCCAAGAAATTATGTAAAATTGCTGATATTGCCTATTCTCTGATTGTGCTGACTTAAGCGGTGTTTTGAGTTTAAAAAACACCTGATCAGACATATCAATCAGACAATAGTTATTACTTCACTTGTTGTGCCAGAAGTATGAACTTAAAAGACACGGCGCCAACAGCCATCACAAAACCATTGAAATGTTTAACTATTTGCCGGTTGATAATACGGAAGATTATATACAGAGAAAAAAAGGCTGAAAAGTCTATAAGATAAGTCCGCTTTTTGCCAAAGGAATGGTCGTTACAATATTCCTACCGAAAAGCCAACAACCGCGGACTTTTCCTGTGGATTTAACAGTATTTTTTCTCAGAGCATCTGCTTCAACCCTCTTTACAGCTAGGTGTGTCAGCATAGGCGGAACAAGGAATTTTTTCTGGGGGGGGGGGGGGGCGGGGCTGAGTCCAAAGGGATCTTAGAGACACCTCAAGACCGCCCCCTCTCCAAGAGGGGTATACCATGACCCCCCCCCCCAACTTACTTAGGCGTATGATGTACTTACAGTTACAGTCGACAAATTAAATAATGTCAGATAACGTCCTGGATTTTGACTTAAGTAGGCCACATGCGATGCTTTTTACTGTGATAGGTATATCGCAGGTAGTCTACTTGAACCAAAATATAAGGCGGCATCTGACATTCGTTTGTTGGCTGTAAGTAAGTACCTACATCATACACACCTAAGTTAAGATAGGTTCAAAAACAGACTGCCAAGCTCTCTCTCTACCATGGGAATAAAAAGTTATTGTAGCGAACAGAATTTTTAATTCGTAGACGGATTCAATGCTCCCCTCATATACTGTAATATTTTTTGTTGTTGCTGTGGGTAAACGTTTTTTTGTTTCCAAAATTTTCTGGGGAGGGGGGGCTTGGCAGACCTTTGGGGGGGCTTAGCCCCCTCCAGCCCCCCCCCTATTTCCGCCTATGTGTGTCAGGGGCTAAAAATCGGGATTTTTTTTAGACTCTTTTAATCCTAAAAAATTGTTTACAGCACGTACTTTACAAGAAAACAGGCGCTGATTGGTTCCTACCCATCACGTAATCCCAGTTTGCTGCAAAGTTTATTACCGGACCGTCAAACTTTGTAGCTTTTTTTCAAGGGCAAAGATTATCTTAATTGGTAGGCTTATATGGATGGTTTTTTTTGTTTTGTATTGTTTTTTTCTTTAATCCAGTGTGAGTGTCTGCTAAATAACGTGTGAGAGATGTGATGGAATAGAAGCTCTATAACTCACAGCCATTAAAGACACCTTTTGGCATGTGGAATAATTAAAGTTCCCAATCCATTCGTTTGTAGATTAGGTTAGGCGGACTAGATTCGTTCACGACCTTTGTTTCGATCGCATATCCTACGCTTTTACATTGGTTTGTGTCGATTCACTCTGATTCAATCCGGAATCAAACTTTAAACAAACGATCACAGCTACTTCTTTAAAGTTATTGAATATAAATAGCTTGATTTAGAGTCTAACTTTGCTTGCTTCACCTGTTACTGTCGATACTTCCCACCATTGGATTTTTATCGCACTTTTGCAGAGATGCGCAAATCACCAATGCGAGCTAGCTTCCAACAAAAACCACTTTGTACATGTCGAGGCAGGGGCTTCAGGCTTCACCCGCGGAGTTTTTTCAACGAGCAACTGTTGGATTATTTTCTAGGATGACTGGAAAAAAAAAACTCAGCACATTGCCGATCACCAAAGGATCCGATTAATTTTATCACACAGCTCAATTGCTCATTGATACCATTGCACTTATGGTCTGAAATCGAAAAAAGTGGCAAATATGATCATTACAAAAAAATCCATTGAAAATCATGGTTTTCGATCTTATTTAAGCTTGATTTAAAACTTTTCGAATGACATACCTAGGTTCAAATGGGGCTCTTGCGAACTTTTGCTATGAACAAATGAATAGTCCACTATGATATAATAACCAGCAAAAATCACGAAAATCACCCTAGAAAAAAGACTAAAATTTAGTAATAAACTCACATAAACTGCTACAACGGCAAGTTCGTAATGGCGGTTTAACGCTAATATCATGAGAGGTTCCTGTCTATTACGTCACTTTTTCTACAGAAACACAGAGATATGTCTCAATTTAGATAGCCCATGATACCTGCGTCTTTCCACCGTTAAGCCCGATTTTGAGAGTGAATTTCGTGATTTTTGAATGTACTCATCGTCATTTTTACAGGTTTTTATGCAAAAATCAACTCTTCAATCCCCTGTAGCAAAAGTTTAGAAGAACCCCACTATACTTGTTTAAAGAGTTTCCGGTGATTACAATGGGTCAGTTGCAAACTTTTGCTACAACGATTAAGAGTGTTTACTTTAAAGTAAAATCGCCTGAAAAGTCCATTTGTGGCATCAGAAAGTCATAAAATGCAGTAATAAACTCACAAGAGGCGTTTAATGAAATCCAATATGGTGGTGAAATATCGAGCAATGTGTATGCATGCACCACAAACATCCAAAGGATGGCAAACTTTGACAACTTCACCGGAGGTAGAGGTTATGTGTTTGTTTACGTTGTGATTGGTTGTGACTTGTGATCGATATTGTGTGGTTGGCTCCTTGGATGTTCGTAGTGCATGCATACACATTGCTCGATATTTATTCGCCATCTTGGATTCCATTAAACGCACCTTGTGGGTTTATTGTTGCATTTCATGACTTTCTGATTTTTGGCCACTTTTTGACGATCTCAGACCACAGTGCGTTCATATCATTCTGAATAGGTTATAAGTAAGGAAATTGGTTGTAAAATAGAACTCGATACATTCATCGGGCCGTGTAGCTCTAAATAGGTTTCAAAAACCATAACCTGGTCATAAAGTTTGAGACCAAAGATGGTGGACATCCATTTTATTACTCTATAAGAAAGTGACCCGAGCTCTATTACTACATCATTTGTAATTATTAATTTATCACGCAGTAGTACAGTTTATTCAATTTTATAGGAAACACACCCTTCCGCGTGAATTTATTAATTGATACGGTCAGATTTGTTTCATGTACACATGCTCAACCATTCATTGAAAGAGTAAGAATAAAAACGCAAATTGTATATGTTCAGTAACGCTGTGCATTTACCGTCATCCATCTCGAGTGAGCCACGTTTTGTAAGTCAACGGTAAACACTAAACAATCATCTTTCTCACCTTGGCCTTCGATGAAAAAGCACGAATTTGCGGTGAGCGAATCGGCGATTTCGATGAAGTTTCATCTTCAAGTCAAGATAACGCAAGTACTCTGCGCTAAGCTAATCGTTTATCACGGTTGACGGACATCGACCTCTTAAGCATTAGGTACTGTATAGTGTATACTTGTGTGTGAGCTTTAGTCAAGTATCAATATATACTAGCTGTTGCGGTTTGTTTTTTATACGCGCTGCATGCACCTTCTTGTTGATTCCTATTTGCAAAAGTTACATCATATTTGTGAATTATTTGAAAAGTTTTAAACGCAAGCTGCAAGTTCTATGATGATAGGTAAATGCAATTTTGGGGTGTGAAGAACTGGAAAACCCCGAAATTCATCATAGAGTGTACAATATAAATCAAGGGAAACTACACTCAGAAAAATCTCCTGTTACGAAAACCGGAATTCCGTTCAGAAAAGTAGTGAAACAGAATTCCGGTTAAGGTAACAGGAATTTTGGTAGATGTGACCGGCATTCTCGTTACTTTAACAAAATTCTTTTTAATACTTTCCTGAACAGAATTCGGTTGAATTAACAGGACATCTTTTCTCTGTAAGGTAAGAGACCTATAGTCGGTAGTTTTTGTTTGTTTGTTTTATTTTAAAATATTTGATTCTTTTTTCCATGTTCAAAATTTTTCTCCGCGGATTAATTTGATGAAATTGAAGTTTAAATAGAGGTCTAAGACATACTGTACATTTTTTACACTTTAAGAATCCACGAATAAAAAATGAAATTGAGACGGTGATATAATGTTTTGAATGCCGGAATGGAGGCTCTTGCAAACTTTTGCTGTAAGCAAATAAATAGTCCAGTCTGATGTAAAGACCAGCGAAATTCACCAAAAATCACACTGAGAAAGTCTACAATTCAGTAATAAACCTACAAAATTACTTCAATGGCAAGATCGTAATGGCGATTCAACGCAGGTATCATGGGAGATTCCTGTCTATTATGTCACTTTCTCTACGGAAACACAGAGGTATGTCTCAATTTAGATATAGGAATCTCCCATGATACCTGCGTCCCTCCGCCACTAAGCCGCGATTCTGAGAGTAATTTTCGGGATTTTTTAGTCATCGTCGTTCTTACTGGTTTTTATGCAAGAATCAACTCTTCAATCCCCTATAGCAAAAGTTTGCAAGATCCCTATTGCTAGTTGGATTCATCAAGTAGGCTGAATCCTTTTTATTTTTTACTATACATCACCACGCTCCTCAATTAAATTGGAAAAAAACAAAAACAAAACTATGAAAAGAACTTTCCATTGTGAGAGAGAACCTCTCCAAGTAGAAATCCTGTCCGAAAGTAGTACTTGACTTGATTTTCAAGAGCACAACTGGATATCTATTGATAAATCCTCAAAAAATCTAAAACTAGCATCAAATAAAAACCTCTCGTTTCAAAAAGTCAATAGGTGAAATATTCAAATGTTGGATATTTATCAATCAACAATAATTAGAGGAATCAATCGAAAGTATGCGCATTTTGATAAGACAACAAGTATCTTGTAAGTACATCGAAGCCGCACACTATGGTCTGAGATCGTAAAAAAGTGGGAAAAAAAATTAGAATTTAAATTTCTCATCAATATATCATTTATAAACTTTCCAGACCAATTTTAATCACGGAGAACACTACTACCGCAAGTAAAAACCTAAAAACGACATCGAAAAGTTTTAAATTTATAGCTTGAAAGGATTGAAAACGATGAATTTCGCTGACTTATTTTGCATTGATTTTTTTGGCCACTTTTTTTTCGATCTCAGACCATACACTATACAGTGCGGTGGCCACTTGAAATCACGTTCCGAATGCTGGTATCAGTGAAGTACCCTCTTGAAACAATGTGCGCTAGAACGTTTCATATAGGAAATGACATTTGAAGCTCTGAGGATCGAAATCTGCCTAATTTATCTTCTTCAACTTCTGGACAGATAAAAATAAATTCCAATTTGTTATCGATTATTCGCGAGGATATGGTTTTATCCATACTAAACCTTGAACAGATTGAAACAAAAAAGCTGAATTGTAAGCTCAAGATTAGACTTTTATACTGACTTTGTATCAAATAGACTGTTTTAGTGTAACGATATACAGGGTGTCCGAGAAATGAGTTCACACTTTTGCTGTGAGCGCCTGGTTGATTGTAAAAATCTGAAAAATTCAGGAATAATCTATTACCCCTAAGCGACTTCAGAGAAAATATCGGGGGGCTCCCACCCCCCTTAAGGGGGGGCGTAGGCCCCAAAATGTACCCCGTGTTGCCAATATATTGCATATTTCAAATGGCAGGGGGTATTTTTTATTTCATCATTCAAAAGAGCTCAAAAAACTGAGTAATTTCGTTTTTTCAGATTTTCGGTAGCCCCTCTCAAAACAAAATGGCGGCCAAATAGCTACCCCATACTTTAGAGGCCCACAACTTCAGTTTGAATCAATATTTTTTCAAAAACTAAAAACTTCCTGAATCCTCAGAACGTCCTTTTTTCAATGATGTGCCACACTTTATCATTTGGTGGAAAAAAAATGGGGCGCGGAGCCCCCCCAAAAATTTCTGAGTTTGGGGGGCTGTAGCTCAAAAAAGTCAAATGTAAAGGGGGGTCGTGTTGTACATCAATCGAAAGGTCTTAAAAAAAGGAAGAATTTGGCGCAAACCCGAAGTCGCTACAATGCGTCTATTCAAAATGGCGGCCATTTAACCATTTGGGGGTGGGGGACCGTCCCCCCCAAATAAAATCCCTCCATCGAGTGATACACCAATCGAAAGGTCTTGGAAAGAGAAAGAGAATGGCGCAAACCGGACGTCAATACAATGCTTGCATCCAAAATGGCGGACGGTTAAAGTTTTTTGGCTATAGGCCTGCAGGGTCATAAGCCAAAAAACTTTGACCGTCCGCCATTTTGGATGCAAGCATCGTATTGACGTCCGGTTTGCGCCATTCTCTTTCTCTTTCCAAGACCTTTCGATTGGTGTATCACTCGATGGAGGGATTTTATTTGGGGGGGACGGTCCCCCACCCCCAAATGGTTAAATGGCCGCCATTTTGAATAGACGCATTGTAGCGACTTCGGGTTTGCGCCAAATTCTTCCTTTTTTAAGACCTTTCGATTGATGTACAACACGACCCCCCTTTACATTTGACTTTTTTGAGCTACAGCCCCCCAAACTCAAAAATTTTTTGGGGGGGCTCCGCGCCCCATTTTTTTTCCACCAAATGATAAAGTGTGGCACATCATTGGAAAAAGGACGTTCTGAGGATTCAGGAAGTTTTTAGTTTTTGAAAAAATATTGATTCAAACTGAAGTTGTGGGCCTCTAAAGTATGGGGTAGCTATTTGGCCGCCATTTTGTTTTGAGAGGGGCTACCGAAAATCTGAAAAAACGAAATTACTCAGTTTTTTGAGCTCTTTTGAATGATGAAATAAAAAATACCCCCTGCTATTTGAAATATGCAATATATTGGCAACACGGGGTACATTTTGGGCCTACGCCCCCCCTTAAGGGGGGGGAGCCCCCGATATTTTCTCTGAAGTCGCTTAGGGGTAATAGATTATTCCTGAATTTTTCAGATTTTTACAATCAACCAGGCGCTCACAGCAAAAGTGTGAACTCATTTCTCGGACACCCTGTAGGTACAAGCAGAGCCATATATGTCCTGCGTCGACGATTCGACGCAACCCGCATTACATGTACAGTTAATGCTCTCTTATCTTTCTTTTCTTTTGTTCTCTCAAGACCGAGCAAGGCTCGGGCTACGTGTAGTGCGGGTTGCGTCGAATCGTCGACGCAGGGCAGGACTAATGGCTCTGCTTGTACAGTATCGATTGGTCATATCGTATCAAGGACATCTGGTTCCACACAAACTCTAAATCAATGCCATTTTCCCATTAGGGTAGCTTTGAATGGAAAAAGCATAGATATTGAAACTATATTATAAGCTGCAATTAGACGGGACTCCGCCATTGTGACTAGGTCATTCGACCGCCATCTTTAAATTTTGTTAATTGAATTAATTGAGTATGTAAGTGGATTTTAGAACTTTCTGATGCTCTCAACGAACGTTATTTGCAAGTGATTTTACACGCAGGAATCAAACTTCCCTGAGATTTAGCAAAAGTTTTCGACAAACCTATAGGTACAGCCAGTAATTAAAAGATCAACAGAATTCATTTCTGATACTATACATCCGGCGAAAAAGTCCAATTTTCGAATTAAAAACTTGGAGAGAGAGATAGCTCTAAACTAGAGCTACGTAACTAACTAGAGCCTCAAGTTAAGGTCATGTGAGAGTAAGAGAGATATAAGATGATGGTTTGGAACCGAACAATCAAAAACGTACGTATACTTTCATGAAAACATTACGTAAAATTATAGGTAGCACTTACGCGATTATTGAAACCAATGAGAGCGTAAAAATTAAAAAGTGTGTGTATTTCTTGTAAAATAACTTAAACGTATACTATTGTGTTCCGCTCTCAGACTACTACACAGCAACTGTATCAATGTATCATGTTGTTGAGCCGACGCAACCCGTCGATGAAAGTCATTGGTATCCTGACCTGACCTACGCCTGCAGCAAGTCACAAACTTGAACTGATTTCATTGATGAGAGGGTCAATTGTTAAGGTACCGCCATCTCTTGTCCATGGTGCTGCAAGCGAGAGTTACAAAAATTTTGCGTTCCTCAGTATATGTTCTTTTTGATTCGAGAGATTCACTGACCGATTAGAAACTTCGATGTTTTTTCATATCGTACTGAGCAAAAGCCCTAGCTAACCAGCTTGTTCTTTTCTTTCCGACGAAAAAATTTTACGACAACTGTGTTTACTAGTGCTCAATTCAGCTTAATTCCGGTTCCGATTTCAGGCGTTTTCTGCAAAACGGTTCGTGGCTCAGGAAATTCGATGGTTCGCAGTTTGGTTCGGATATCGGTTCAAAGCCCTGTCGTAAAGTCCGTGCTAACGCATATCCATGGAAAATGAAATTTCGTCGAACTTATTTGGAAATCTATGACATTTTCATGGAAATTTGTAAAATTGAAATGGAAACCAGCAAGATTATTCGTCTTACTCCATGCTTCAACCATTAATTACGACATGGCCTGAATCGATTTTTAGTAGGGTTTCTCCTGAAATACGGATGCATTTCTGAAATAACGCACGCTCAATCTTTAGGGGGGAGGGGGGGGGACAAAACAGTTTAATGCAACAGAGGCCCTGGTTGAAAAGTAGATTGTATTGACCTATTAATTATATTTTATCCGTATCACTATACCACAAACATCATTTTAAAACAGATCGGATAAAGCGGAAGAATTATGTTCTTACGAAAAACGCATCGATGGCTCTATGCAATACGGAAATCAATCCGCGGCTGATGGGTGAAGGCAACGCATTAGCGACCCAAGCAGTTCATAATTTACATGCGAGCCTTCAACAAGATATTAAATTATTTAACCAAGCCATGCAGTTGTTTCAAATCATACGGTCGATCAGCGAGCAATAATTACTTATTGAACGCATAGATCACGCTAGATAAGGAACGTTATAGACTTTAATAAGCACAATGTCTTCACGTTCAGTGAGAGTGGTGTCGTTTAAAATACTCTCATCTCAAGATGAGTTGATCTCATATAAAAATGTTGGCTGAATTAGACAAGAGTTTTGCGTAAAAAGACTAATATCAGACTTATCCATTTTCCCCGATACTTACATTAAAGAAGAAAAAAATCAATTTTACGACTTGTATACAAGCATTATCACTTACTGATGCTTTTAGGAACAAAACACTTGGCGGTATTACGTAGTATGAATTGAATATTTGTATTTCTGAAGTATTGTTTTTTGTTATTATTGTTGTTGTTATTTTTTTTCTACGCAATGACAAGGTGGTAAAAATAATTATAATAAGTTGATTCAGCTGATTCTGTTCTTCGAAAGGTCGTCTAATTATGAGAACGGCTATACAGCGAGTGCTGGGGGATTCCTCTCTTACTTTATCGAGCAATTGCATAAGAATCTAAAATGTAGTATTTTTTTATCATGGGCTTGCCGAGGTTTCCGGAGTGGGGGGGGGGGCGGCGTACGATTTGGCAACAACGTTTTCCCTCCATTTGGATCAACGTAAAGTAATTGTGCAGGTTGAGCTCAGCTTCACTATCGAATCGATTGTTTAGCATGGAATCAAATAGAGGAAAAACATTGTTGCTATATTGAACGAGCCGCCGCTGATAATGAATTCCGCGGTTGTCTGCATTTTGTAAGCGTTAATCGGCGTGCATCTATGAAGTGTACTTACACTTGAATAGTTCCGGTTTGGATGTTCCTCATTATTTTATTTGTTATCAATCAAACGAAGATCGATTTATTTCAAAGCATGATTTAACTGTTCCTTGATTTGATTGTTTCAGTACGACAGACGTTGAACTGAACCAGACGCTAGAGAAGAATGATGCGGAGCGGGGCGGCGGAAGTGATGAGTCACTTCCCAAAGCAGTCAGCAGATTTCGATCGGCTTTGCCTCAGGTAATAATCAATATCTAATTCAATTAATGATCAATGAACTTCATCTTCTCAAAACACTGTGTCAATCGAGAGATGGGCCATGTAGTTTATTTAGACCGGACCCGAGCTAGGTGCAAATCTGAATAAAAGGGCCGTGCAGACGATTTGGGGATTCTTTGGGGATTTTTCGCTGATTTCTCGGGATTCATTCATCGTTCATGAGATATGCATAGGTGTGGGTTTGGGCCTAATGAGAGGGTGCTAAGGGAGAGGAAATTGCACTTGTTGAGATTTGAGGAACATACTAAAAATTAAGATTTGAGAGGGGGAAAATGCCCTTCCGTCGAAACCTGGTAAAAGAATCTGAATATAAGGACTTGAAGATGATTTGGGGGCAAATTGCTGATTTCTCAGAATTCATGTCACCGCTGATGAGGTATGGGGGTGGGCCTCGTGAGAGGGTGATGAGGGAGGGGGAATTGTACCTATCCAGATTTAAGGAACATATTAAGATTTAAGTTTTGAGATTTGAGAGTTGAGAAAAACACCCTTTCGTCTAAATAACCTCTGGTAAACATAGGTAAGTAGCTGCAAACTTGCAGAAATTCGGGAACATCTAACAGTAAGATATCCTGCCTCTGAAGTTTAGTGAAATTTAGCAGCCATCTTAATTTTGGAAGTTTTCATGCTTTCTGCCGATCCCTTGATAATGTTCTGTTGGCACTCACGCCCGCGCTCTGATTTATTGCATTCCCTGAAAAAATTTCTTTATCCGATTTGGATGCCAAAATATCTAGAAATTTGAAATCGGCTAAAAAAACATGCAAAGTGAAAGTAAAGCAAGAAAAAATGATTAATTTCTCATCGAAAAGACTTTATCCTAAAAAATTCCAAACATGAACGATATGTCAGTGGGTCACCGAATTTTCAAGGTCATCGACCAACACATGTTGACTAAACAGTCCCAATGGAAGCTCCGCAAATGGATCATGTAATCAGTACTTATAAAGTACAAATTTGTACGATGATGTAATGTTTAAATCGTTGTTCCACAGGTGTTGGCGACAACTGCAAAAAATTTAATTCTACTCGATTTAGGAATGACGATAGCATTTCCCACCATAGTTATACCTACTTTACTAGACGGAAAAGACCCTCAAGGACTCTCTTTCAATTCTGCGCAAGCATCGTGGTTTGGTAAGTAAACATTATTATGCAATTGATACACCTACCTACGATATCTAATTATCTACTTATTGTTCTAGTCCACCCACGCTTTAGAGATTCAACTTTTAAGATTTATAGAATTTGCTTTAGAAAATCAATAAATGAATCACTGAGCCAAATTTCACAGGAGAGACGAAAAACTGTGTGACTTTACAAAAATGTTTGTAATTATAATGGACATTAAAAGGCACCCTGCATAAAATATTACATTAAAATTACAGACATTTTGGAAACAATTTTATGAAAAGTTAAAATCTTGTTTCTCTCTCCTGTAAAATTTGATTTTGATTACTACCACCTTTTAGTAGGAAAGGTGACTCAAATCGTTTCGATTGGCATCCGAGAGCTGCATGTACTCAGTGGCGTCGCGTGCAATTTGGCAACAATGTATTCTATCCATTTAAACTCATGTAAAAGATCGAATTCAGGGGGTGCACAGTGCACAAGGAAAATTCGATCAATTTAATGAGTTTAAATGGAGCAGTTGCGTTGTTGCCAGATGGCACGCGACGCCACTGCATGTACTTATGAAAAAAAAAAAAACTCTGGACCAGTTCGACGACTTATTCTCATGGAGATCTTTCAAGTGAGAATTCAGGAAGTTTAACGAAAAATCAAGGGAATCTTTTAGGGATGATAAATTTTACACACTGTTTGAACTAACCCTTAAACAAACCCGTCAATTTTCCATTATTATCCATTCCGCAGTCATCCGCGATCAATTTCCATTTAAACTCAGGTAAAACAATCGATTCTTTTAGAGGCTGCCAGCCTTTTTTCGAATCGATTAATCTACATTCGTTTAAACGGGAGGAAAACACGGTTGCCAAATTGCACGAGTTGTCACTAGTGCACTCTCAACGATGTTAGTGCTGGATGACCTCGCTGGATGATTCGTTGATTTTGGTACATTAATTCCTCCTCGCTCGAAATTGCATGAAATTGCATAAGTAAAATGACATCAAATGCGTGTGTATTTTTTAAGATGCAAATGCCAGAAATGATTGGTCTTAACATTCAGAAGAATGCAGGATCTTTGACTCCTCCACACATCTCTACATCGATGGGGGGGGGGGGGGGGGGGGGGGCACACAAACACGCAGACCATAGGCACACCCATATGCTCTTCTCTTTCAGAATACCGCATGGTACGAAACACACTGATGTTACGTAAAACGACGTTACGTAAAAGTCGATTGAAATTAACTACACATCTATAAGACTATGAGACTATAAGATGCCCAATAATTAAAACTATGACACTGTCGGTGTGCCATTACATTACATAACCCGGGGTCCAAACACTTAGTATGAATATTTTACGAGCGTTACGTAACGATTATAAGCCGAGGATTGAGCGAATTCTGATCGGAAATTCCATTGGTATGTCTGTAAAGGCAATGAACTTGAGGAGGATTCTCTCTCCGTCGGAGGGAAAGAAAATCATCGAGGGAGGTGAGAGCAAGCTTCTGGTGGAGGAAATGAAAGAATAAGGTCGGCGCACACTGAGTCAGAATTTTTTTTTTTTGTCGGACAAGACATTTGTTGTTTTTCTTTTGCTGAATAAACATTTTATTGTTATTATTTTCTTGGAAAAACGAAATTATTTTACTCATTTTGAGCTCCGAAATGAATGATTCCATACGCATTCTTACTATTTCTTTCTCGGTATCAATTTTTCATAATCTTGATTTTTATGAATAAAAGTGAAGATGTTTCATTTTTTGGCTAAAGACGAGTTACGGGTCGATTCGGATGTCAAAACCTGCATGCAGGAAATTAAAAGGAGCGAAATTGGCACGGTGCACACTGAGTCGAAAGATACATTTTTCCGGACAGGATTTTTTGTTTTTTGTTTTTTGTTTTTTTTTTTCTTAAAAAACATTCTAGCTTTAATATTTGCTTGTAAAACCCATGTCATTTGACTCAATTTAAGCTCTAAAATGAATGATTGCATTCTTCAAGTATTTAGCAACGAGCTATACATTTATCTAGAGTGGCGGTTTAATAGGTAACCTGCGTAACCAGTATGGAGTATGGGGTATTTTGAGGTTAGGTCTAAGCGAGTAATTTGTCCATTTGTTTCCGTGTATTTTGATGCGGCGCCACCTCACAGTGCGTCAAAGCATGTTCCGGTCCACTGTGCGCCGCGTAGCACCAAAATACACGGAAACAAATGGACAAATTACTCGCTTAAACCTAACCTCAAAATACCCCATACTGTGGTTACGCAGGTTACCTATTAAACCGCCACTCTAGATAAATGTATAGCTCGTTGGTATTTAGTTATCTATATATGTATAGTTCGTAATCGTGATTTTTATTCGTAAAATGGGGTTGTCACACACTTTTGCTGCAGACGGTTCAAGCGTTAATGCGGTTGTCAAAACGTCCAACAGTGGCGTAGCGTGCAATGTGGCAACGTTGTAATGTGTCCATTTAAATCCATTAAAAGATCGAACTACTGGATGTTCGGTGAGCACCTTCGCATTCGACCTTTTGCATGGGTTTAAATGGACTAATACAATGTTGCCAAATTGCACGCTACGCTACTGACCTCCAAATATAACGATGGTATAGCTCTAAAAATTTACGAGATCCACATATAAAATGGTTTTAAAACGAGTGATCGTGATGGCGGTTGTTGAACACAAATAATAATGGGAGATTTTCGCCTAAATTTCGTCACTCTTTTTACGCTGGGAAGGAAGATTCACAGAGGAACTAAGCGCCAGAGGAGTGATTAACAGCAGATTAATGTTACTGTAACGCCTGATGATAACGTCGCTCACCGGTGCCAAAGGAAAGTCGTCGTCTTGATATAGAGAGGCAGTATCAGTAGATGGGAATCTCCGATTATTATTATTAGAGCCCAACACTTCCATGACGGTCGCGCGTTCTTAAGAATTTTATGGATTTAGGAGTTGGTTTCGTAGGTTTTTAGTGCGACGTACCGATCGCCTTCAATCCACGGTGTATGCAAAATCAGCACCGCGGTGTAGGAATATTTATCTACCCACTTAATTTGGTCGAGCGAACATTGATTTGTCTTCATAACCGAGAAGAACAAGGGTTAAATCGCCTGAGTAGCATAAAGCCCTCATTATGTCCGGGAAATCCTATTTCTTGATCCACTGTGCGGCGAGCGGCGTTCCGGAGAAATTCGTCCTGTTATAATTTATGCGCATGCGCCTGGCAAGGTCATCCGGCTTTCTCACTCACACTCACTCACGCACTCACTCATGTCTCTTGTTCAATCGTATCAATCACTCTATCAGTTGTAAATAGAGTAAAATTTCAGTCAAAGAATTGCCTCACTCCAGTGCAATGTTGCCAGTTTTGGCAAAAAAATATACACAATTAGCATTAAATTATTTAGAAATTGTGTATCTTTCATTCCAAATTTGGCAGCTCTGGAGTTGCCTCGCTCGTGCGCAAGCGTAACAAGTTGTAATTTGGCAGTATGCCCTGTTGAACGTTGTAAAAATGTTGAAAGAAAATAAGAAGAAAGTAAGGAGGGAAACAAAAAATCAAAATCAAAACAAACTGTGATGTAACCGGAGGAATTTGAGATCGTTGTCATTTTTAAATCGACATTGTATTCTTTTTTTTTTCTTCCCTTCCATTATCAATCAAACATTGTTGTTGTGACGGTTACTACAACTCCTATTTATTTTTTACGAGCCTTAATGACGACCTGAAAATGAAAAACTTACAAAGTGCCAAAAAGCAGAATTCGTTTTATTTACATCAATTCTTTTAACGCATGGTACGTTATTTAAGACAAGTAGCGCTCTCTATCGGTGGATATGCGAACAACTTTCGGCATGACTCTAACTCACTAGCTAATACAACTATTTTGACGGGGTTTTCTGGGACGTGCTTTTGAAACGCCAAAGAGGCAGCCATGATGGAAATTTTCAGCGGCGAAGCGTGAAATTTGGCAACAATGTATTTTCTCCATTTAAATTCACTAAAAAAGTCGAACGGTCCAGTCATCGGCGATGACCAGGCATTTCGACCTTTTTAATGTGTTTAAATGGGGGGAGGGGGGCGTTGTCAGGTCGCACGCCTCGCCACTGAAATCTTTTATGGATATTTTTACACAGGCTTGGTTTGTTTGCATCCTTTTTTCTCACCTTATAAGTTTTTTAAAAAAAAGTTGTGACGAATCCATTTGAAATGAAAGTGAAAATGTTTTAGAACGGCTATCTGGACACAGATTTGATTTCTGAGGAATCGATATAATTGAGTTCCTTTTTTAATTATTTTTACCCGATAAAGAACTAACACATGATGGAGAAACCAGCAACATTTCCTCACCTGGATAGTTTGGATTAGAATTGTGTGTTCAGGTAGCGACTCTAAAAACACTATAGCGCACTTATTCGCTTAAAATCAATTTTCAGCACTGAATTTGATCATACACTTTTTGGTTTACGGTTAAAAAAGAAGAGGCAAGCGAACCAGAATCAAACTGTCCATGAATTCTGTCACTTTTATTTTGGATTGTCCTTATCACAGCAAATCCATAGCAAATCCCCTACACAGTTTTAGCTCGTTTGACTCTGCTTACACTGCAGTGGCGGCTCGTGCAATATGGCAACAATGGCATTCTCCCATTTGATTGTATGTAAAATAATCGATTCAAATTAAGTGAAGCAGCGCTTCACCAGCAATCGATTGTTAAACATAGATTCAAATGGAGCGAATACATTGTTGCCAGATGGCACGAGCCGCCACTGTTACACTGAAAAAAAAAATCATAAATTCTACTAGTACATATGAGACATATACAGTGATATACCGACCGAGAAATTACCAGCAAATTGTCGTGTCTCTATCAGAATCTAGCCATTTAGTCTAATAAACGAGTAAGTAAAAATTGAAAAGTCGCAATATAGAGTATAGACTCCATTCGGAATTAGAGGGCTCGCAAAATGACTCTTTTAACTAAGTCGAATACACACCATTTGCTGCGGCACGAATTCTGACAAATACGGTGATCTACGGAATATTCTATAATCGATGAATAAATTCCAAAAATGCTGAGCAGGATTTCGGATCGAGATCTTTCTCAATAGTGCTTCCAGTTTCCTCCTCATTTCTCTTTCAAAATAGCTTGAATATTTAAGTGTATTGAATGAAATCAAGAACACCCGAAATCAATCAAATCCTGTCTTAACAAATTGACAAATTGTTTCGGATCAAAACTAGTTTTTATCCGAGAGAAAAACTAGTAAAAAAATATCGGGAGAGAGAGAGAGAGAGAGAGGGGGGGAGAGAGAGAGAGAGAGATGGAGTATTCTAAAGACTTAATTAAAATCAGAGCATTCTTTTAATGATCCAGAGTGTTAGATTCCACTTAGTCTAGACGACAAAGACTAACTACATGTAGAGTTTTTTGTATCCTTTCTGCACTCTCAAGTGTGATTCTAACCAAATGCGGTCTTCTACATTTAACCCTAGAGCAATATCAAACAAAAAAAAAAAACTGACAAACCTGAGATTGTAGCTGCTTCTGCGTTTTACCAAGTTTGATGATGAGCGCGCGTTAAAGTCTGAGTTGACAGCACCATTTATCTACAAACAAAAGTTTACGAGCGAAAGCAAGTTTAAAATTCCAGTCTCGCAAACTTCGATTCTTGATTTGACAGATAAAAGAAACCTGATCCGATGTCAAAGTATAAGTAAGATGTTTGGTTTTTGAACTGCCCAAAAATCAGAAAGTATAAAATCAAATAATCATTTGAACATTTTCAAGCAGTGGCGAGGCGTGAAATTTGGCAACGATGTACTCCCTCTATTTAATTGCACTGAAAAAATCGAATGCTTCGGTCATCGGCGATGAATATACGTTTCGACCTTTCTAATGTGTACGAAGGGGAAAAATGAAACGTTGCCAAATTGCACGCCTCATCGCCACTGTTTTCAAGACCAATTCAAATCACAGAGAACACTTTCAACATATAATTAGAATCTGCAAATATCACTAGGAAGTTTTAATGTGTGCTTGAAAAGTCGAAACCGATGATTTTTGATGAATTTCGTCACTGATTTCTGATCATTGCAATCGTAACTTTGAACCGAAAGCAGGAGGACTTTAACTTGGAGAAGCGGTATTCTCATAATTTTTAATGGAAGAAGCGGGATTCAACGAACCTTTTGCGTAGAGTGCAATTTGGCGACGTTGAACTGTGTCAGTTTAAACCCATGTAAAAGGTCGAATGCGAAGGTGTTCACCGAACACCCACCAGTTCGATCTTCTTCGTGGGTTTAAATGGACGAACTGCAACGTTGCTAAATTGCACACTACGTCAGTGCAATTAATGAACCCAAATCCAGATAAGAGAAATATTCAGCTCGACAAAAAGTTTTAAATTGCAATTCAAAGCTTTCTAGGTTAGCTAATGAGAGGTGTGTCGCTCGATTGGGTCCCTGATGCCTTGCCCTTGGTAATTATTTCAAATCGCAACCCTGAAACTTTCGTTGACTTTAATATTTCTGACCTCCTCTCAGATCATCTGTTCTTAGGATCTTGTTTAATCCGAGAAGGTTACAGTGACTAGATAAACCACAGTGTGGTCAATTGTTACGCACCCAAGCCGACCTCACCGCCCATAAGAACGCGTGTAAAACACCCGATTTTCAAAAAAATCGTTAATAATATAAATATCAAACCAAATTTAGAAAGTAAGGTCTCTATCGAAAGCTTAAAGCGTCAAAATTATGAAACTGAGCTTCAAACTTCAACGTTAGCCCTTATTTTGCCATATTCATTGAATTAAGGGAATCCCTCGACTCAGCCGTCGTCAGCGGCTAGTTTGTTTACATTCTCTTACCTCCTCTCCACTTATACATCAGCTCGTTCTTATTTTTTTGAAAATCGGGCATTTTCCACGTGTTCTTATTGGCGAAAGAGGCCGCTTGGGTGAGTAAACGCCAGCCAATCAGCAACACGACCAAAATGACCACACTGTGGTTTATCTAGTCATTGTAGAGGAGGTTGACCCCCTGCCTCTTTTCCCTCACGTCAAACGCCAATACATTTGCAAATCCTCAAAGACCCCAGACTTATCGATTGCCGACCGAAAAAACAACAAAAAAACTTATTCGTTGTACATACCCAATGTCTTTTCTGGTCGAATCATGAATCAAAGAGGTTCAAGTCACTTGAGTTTTTCAACTTTCACCCTGCTTTTGGATTTTTATATTTGAGAAAATTTGCTATCAACTTAAACTTTAAAACTGGCTCATCGCATAAGATGCAGAAAACTACATTAAATTAAAGTAGTTGCCGCAAAAATTCACGGTTTTTGTTTGCTCCTTCCCCGTCGTTACTTGACCGCAAGGCCAATGAACTTTCATGCCAGACCAAAATTTTTGATTACCATGGAAACTGGCTATTCAAGAACTCAGACAAAAGCGAAAGCAGAAAGTTTACAATAGCAAATCTATACCGTTCAAAAACTCGTGATGTCATCATTGCTGCAAAAAGCTACGCGCGCAATTGCAAAAAAAAAAAAAAAAAAAAAAAAATGTTTTGACAATAACAACCGACGCATTCACATTGTTCAAAAATTCTCAGCTCTTACATGTTGTTGATTAAAATTATCGGGTTTTCATCGCTCAATGGGTGGTGGCTTGTTCGCATCATTTACGAACTTGTTTTGAATTGGGCAACCGATTAAGCATTGATACGAGTTGAAAACAAAAGCATAAAACTAGTCTCTCACAAAAGTGAATCTAATATGACGTGATATCTGACTGATCAGCGATCATACGACGACGTTATCGCAACGGTATTTACCTATATACGCACTGTGACAAAGCGTCCAATGTGGCAACGTTGCGCCAAACAGTGGCGGCGCTTGCAATCCAGAAACGTTTCTTTTCTTCCATTTAAACTCTTGTAAAATATCAATTTGAGTGAAGACGCACTATGCAGTGTGGACCCCCGATATTTTGACTTTTTCACGACTTCCAATGGACTGAATGCAACCGCAAAATAACGAAAAACTAGAGATAAAATGAAGTGACTGTAACTCGCCATATATATTGTTAAGCAATCAGAACTGATATTTTAAGTGACAAGATTCGCCTTCTGGGCGGCGCGCCGCCGCGGCGGCGCGAGGCGTGGCGTGTCGCGTGTTGCATGAAGTTACTATTGAAGGCGCTTCTTTTATTAAATATGGAGCCATGCGTGATGGAATAAGTATAATATAATATTATATTATATATACTATTTAGTATTAATTGAAAATAAAGCACTTTTATGCATGGAATTGTTGTATTCCATTGGTTTTTTACTCTATCAAGTTATAATTTTGATATTGATTTGAAATATTGTACAATGTGTTTGTATTTTTGTTTGCAGGTAGTATAGCGTTTATTTGCCAACCCTTGGGTAGTGTCCTTTCCGGGATCGTTTTAGAGCCGTTAGGAAGGAAGAAATCGATGCTGCTGGTAAATGTTCCTCATCTAATAGGATGGATGTTGTTCTATAAAGCTCAGTCGACAACAGTTCTGTACATAACATGCGCTTTAATGGGTCTCGGTTAGTTCAGAAAGTTTATAATACCTTAAATACAAACGTAGCTTTTAATGTCAAAGCTCTGACATAACATTTTTCTTATACGTCTGTTTAGTCTGTTGCAAACTTTTGCTAAAACGTTATGAAGAGTCAATTGCTTTGCAAAGTCGGAATTTAACGTTGAGAGCATCAGTAATTCCAAAATCCACTCGTAAACTCAAGAAACAAAATTTAACAAAATAGCAACATGGCGGTCAAATAAGCGGGTGCTATAATGGGCGAGTCCCATTTAATTACAACTTTCTATGCTGAGAAAAGCAGTTAATCATAGAGAAAGATGCAATTAGACGGGACTCCCACATTGTGACTCGCTCATTCTACCGACATCTTGGAATTTCGGTGAACGCGGACACTGATTGATTTTGTGGGTGGATTTTGGAACTTTCTGATGTTATTCTCAACATCGTTTTTAAAGATTTCTCACCAGAATAGACCCTCTTTAAAGCTAGACCAAAAGTTTGCAACAGACTCAATTTGTTATCCCCATTTTGCGATTCAACATTGGTGCCGCCTCCTGGTTATTTTATGCCAATGATAACATTTTAAACTCCATCGGTGAGTCAACTGGTTGAGGCGAAAATTGCATCACCTGTTCTAGTTGAACAGTATAACCAATGACTTTGATAGAAATACTCGAATCATTCATCTTTAGGTCAACCGGTTTAAGCACCGGTGATTGTATTTGCATGTCTTAAAAAAAAAGAAAAAAAGAATGTTTAAGCAATGAAGCTACCTTTTTCCAATAAAGCTTTCTAGTTTTGATTCTACGACATTCTTAATAGCAGTTCGTGCAGTGTGGCACTAACGGATTCTCTGCATTTAAATCTGCGTAAAATAATCGATCCTCAGAAGATTCACTGAATCCCTCAGAAATCGATAATTTTGCATAAAATCAAATGGTAAAAAACACGGTTGCCAAATTTCACGAACCGCCACTGTTCTATGACCTTCGAAAGAAAGTCCTCACATCGAAACGGTCCTTGATTATGCTGTCCATTATGTTTCAAAGAGTTTCGCATTTTTTAAGGCCTAATTTCATGTGGAAATGCTGTTAGACTCTGAAATACCTGAAAACTTCACAATAATTAAAACTGGTCGAGGAATGGAAGAATGAAAATCATGGGCGGAGTCAGCAATTTGGCATGCAACTGTGGATTCTTCCCATTTGAATGTATGAGAAACAATCGATTAGAAATTGGGCCATGGCCCCCTCAAGAATCGATTGTTTCTCATACATTAAAATGGGAAGAGTCCACAGTTGCCAAATTGCTGGCTCCGCCCATGATGAAAATTTCTACCAGGATACTTTCTTTTGAAAGTCAAAGTAAATTCGTCCCTCTATAAATTATTAAGTATTTTTAAAATATATTCACTTTCAATCATCAAAATCGAGATCGAGCTATCGATCAATACAACGATATACTGAAACGGTTGCGGTTACACAGAAAAAAAGTAAAAACAGGAAAAACGCCTTGGTCTTTTTTAGAGAATGAAAGACTTAAGTTGACTGTTGAGCCAATAAAATCTTTG
Source organism: Trialeurodes vaporariorum (assembly GCA_011764245.1). Taxonomy (NCBI): domain Eukaryota; kingdom Metazoa; phylum Arthropoda; class Insecta; order Hemiptera; family Aleyrodidae; genus Trialeurodes; species Trialeurodes vaporariorum. The sequence continues at coordinate 21,457,275 of VMOF01000320.1, forward strand.
GTTTAAACAGCGAAATCTCTTTAGTTGGGCGTCCAAAATCTTTTAGCGCTCTTCTAAAGTCTTTCGCTGGGTCATTTTTTTTAACCAAAGGTTTTTTTCAGCGCTACCAAAGTGTTATTTCCCGTTTTTTCTGTGAACTTAAGCTATCCGTGGCACAATGGGGCAGTTGCAAGGATCTGAAATATTGTCTTTTGTGTAAGGAAAATGATAGTGCTTGATGAGCTGAGAACAATGGTGCCTTTAGTTCTTTCCTAAGTGTCCCAGTTTTGCTGATACACACGTGTATAGTTGCCAAAAATCGTGTGCGTAGTGACGTCACTACGCCGAATTCCCATTGTAATAATGTATTTTGGGCCAAAATCTCATCTCCAGAACAATGGGACTCACTTAGAAACCAATGATATCTTTGTTCTCAGCTCATCAAGTATACTTTCAATTTCTTTGTAAAAAACACAACATTTCAGACCCTTGCAATACTGCCCCATTCAAAGTTTGAAAACGGACGATTTTTTAGATCCAACCTTTTCTTTGCTCATCCAACGATACAGGCATTTTTAATCGAGCACTTTGATTAATTTTCCTATGCTTGTGTCGCAGGGGTGGGATTCATGGAGGCGCCAATTATCACATACGTCGGCGAGATCAGCGAGCCCTCACTTCGGGGAATCCTGACATCGTACTCGGGTATCTTCGTTTCCGTGGGATTTCTCACAGAGTACGCTCTCGGTAATTTCGCCGATTGGAGGACCGTGGCGCTCTTGAGCGCTCTTGTTCCGATCATCACCTTAATTGCTATCTCTCAGGTGAGTTCAAGGTTAGAAGCTAAATTGAAGAATTGACTCGGGAAAATTGGTCAGGACCACACACATTATTCAGAAAATACGAAAATCACAGCTATACCATAACACGGGGAAAATGTGTCGGCAGTTTTATCCTAAGATATCAATCTGAGATCAGCCAGCAGTCAGACAAAGGTCATCCCAACGGTAGTTTCTGGTCTATCCGATATAATACTCGTCGGAGACGAATGGGAATTATTGCAATTTTAAAAATATAATTAACTCTTCAGAAGAGTTTTTTTTTTTTTTTTTTTTTTTTTTTTTTTTTTAGAAAGAGGGTAAGAGAATGGTGTTAATAATAAGTATAACTTCCGTCCGTAACAGGCCGTTTCTTCCAAAGAGTTCTGAAATTATAAGAATACAATGAGGGGGCGCATTAATGGGGGCCATGTAGCTGTATATGATCACCAATAAATGACTCGATTAATTTAATCACACAACCCAATGACTTATTGATACCGTTGATAAAATTCTTAATAGGTTAATGTAAAAACCGGCTGTAAAATAGAACTTGATTAGGTCGTATTTAAACTGTATGATCAATAAACGTATTTTAATGTGTCAAGTTTCTCTCTCTCTCTCTCTCTCTCTCTCTCTCTCTCTCTCTCTCTCTCTCTCTCTCTCTCTCTCTCTCTCTCTCTCTCTCTCTCTCTCTCTCTCTCTCTCTCTCTCTCTCTCCGAGTATATGCGTATTGCGTATTGCGTATTTTGATTAGACTAAGCAACATCATGACTCATCTCCAGAAAACACCGTTTTCCATTCTTGTCCGCAGTTTATTCAAAAGTCGCGGGAATTTCAAGGACACAGAGCTGTCGTTTCGTGTTTATTTAATGGAATTTCTCAATTCATCGATGATTTTACCGATATGGATCAAAAAATTGCTCTGTTCAGTACAGTCTGCGACTATTAAAGCACGAAAATACTCTAATCTGTAATCTTTCCTCAATCGGTGCGGAGCCATCACTAATTTTTAAAAACTTGCGGATATTTGAATAATTTAACGGCGATTCGACCGATTGAAGAAATATTACAGATCGGAGTATTTTCGAACATTATACAGTCATGAACTGAACCGAGTTGTGTAACCGTTATCAACCAGTGGAATCATCGATGAATTGAAAAATGCATTTATACCAAACGGTAGCTCTGCTAGGATCGGCTTCCTTGACTTATATGGATTAAGGTTTTGAGATATCGGATAGGATATGGGTTTATGGCTGAATTAACAATGCGCTTCTTTTCTTTCCGTCCACAGGTACCAGAGACTCCGACCTGGTTACTATCGAAGGGCCGTAACGAGGAAGCGAAGAAATCATTGCAATGGCTCCGAGGGTGGGTTCCGGTGAGTCTGATCGCACAAGAGTTTGATCAGTTAAAGAAATACAACGAGGCGACCAAATATCACAATCAGACACGCTCACCGATGCCAACAATCGATATGAACGGAGGAAGTGGTAAACCACGACCCATCTCATATTCAAACGAGGTATCCATCGATGACGAGCTCACCAAACCCGACCTGAGAACGAACGGCAACGTTTATTCGGTCAACGGTGGAAGCAACGGTGTCAATGGTAACGGTGTCGCCAATGGAGGAGGAGTTGGAGATCTGGAACCGAAAATGACTTGGAGCGAGAAGATGCACGATTTGGTGAGGCCGGAGATGGTGAGGCCTCTGGGTTTGGTTGTCGTATATTTCTTCATATTTTACAGTTGCGGACCTCCGGCCATGCGACCCTACATGATCAAGCTCTTCGATAAAATGAACCTTCCGATCACCGGGAAAAGAGTCACGGTAAGAGCCATTGCTTATATTTTTGATTTTTTTAGTCACGAATTATGTTGGAAAATAGTCACCGTTCTAAGACCTATACACACGGAAAAAAAAGATTAGTGAAAATAACCATACGGATACCTGATTTTGGCACCTGCTAGATGTTATGGTAACCTTGACCAGAAGTATGGTACATTTACCGATACTTTAAGTAAATTCGACATGCAATCAGGTAATATCACCTAGTACTTAGTCAAAACATGGTATACTTCTGGTTAACATTACCATAACATCTAGCAGGTGCCAAAATTAGATATCCGTACGGTTATTTTCACCGTAGTTTTTTTTCCGTGCAGATGACTGAATTGAGTGGATTTTTCTTGTAAGTACTTTCATATGCTGTTCAAGAAGTATTGGAACTGATGCTATAACTTGATGCTTCGTCAAATTTGAGAGAAAAACTCATTTTCAATCGAACGAGCTAAACATGAGCACATTTGAAAATTGACAAAGTTATGACGGTTTGAAAAAGAAAAAGAAGTTGATCCCATATAAACGGATTTTTCAGCAAACATTGTCTCGCAGCGAAAAACGAAGCACTAAACTGACCGATGTCTTTCTGGGAGCACGTTTTTTGGCAACACCAAAAATACTACTTGTAAACATTACTATGGTCGTCTGTGTCAAGATCAGATGGATAATGCTCCTTTTGGAGCCAAAACTTAAGACGCCTAACCTCCGGTCAACGGGTTTCTCGATAACATGCTTCTTTTTCTACTCGTGTGTTCAAGTCTTTCCGAAAGCGCCTTCAGACTAACTGGTTATGTGTTCCAGCAACACTCAATCACTCTTCAGTAACGATCAAGGGCATCGACTTATACTCCGCAGTGAACGTCTAATGTTATTCTCAGTGGCGGATCCAGATAATTTTTCTGGGGGGGGGGGGGGGGGCACGACTGAGAAATTTTGAAATTCGAAACGTCGCGTCGGTGGAAGCAATTTCGGGCTATTTTCTATTGTAAAAAGGCAAAATTTGAGGCTTCTAGGGAGGGGCACGTGCCCCCGTGCCTCCCCCGTAGATCCATCACTGGTTATTCTCAGTGGCGGATACAGGGAGGAGGGGGGCTCTATCTCCCTTTGAGTCAAACTTTTACACTCTTCGAAGGGATTTTTGAAGGAAATTTGAATTTTTTTAGTTTTATTGATAAAGTAACTTTTTGTCCACTCCCTTCCCCCTCCCCCGGAACCTTAGTCCCACCTTTTGAAAGATGTCTAGATCCTCCACTAGTTATATTATTGGTTATTGACTCTCGTTTTAATGAATGACTACGACTTATAAATAATTGTTGTTATTGTTGATTCAGGTCGTGATGGGCTTGATTGGAATTGTTGGTAACATTTTCTGTATGGTTTGCGTGAAATGGTGCGGAAAGCGACCACTGTCTTTGATTTCGACCGCCGGTAGCGCTGCCAGTATCATAATGTTAGGATTCTACGCGTACGACATGTCCAACAGCCCTGTTCCAGCCGTATCAACTGCCGCGCTATCCCTAGTCTCGCCCAAATGGACACCTTTTGTCTTGTTCTGCACTCTGTGGTTCTTCTCGAATTTCGGACTCTCGCAAATTCCGTGGATGCTCACAAGCGAGGTCTTCCCGAACAGGTAATTTCAAATGAATATTAAAAACGACCCAAATAACAAAAATAGACCAAAAACGTAAGGTAAGGTTTTAGGCGAGTTTTCTCGGGGGAAAACAGTCGAATTGGAACCACATTTTGTATGCGAATGGAACATTTAAGGGAAATTTTACTGCAGTTTAACGGAACTTCTTCTCTGGAGCCGCAAAAGAATGAAAACGACTTCGGGATATACATCGGTACTCTCATTTTCTTCACAAAATAACAACACCGGTATTTAAGGTTAACCGGAAGGTTTTTCCCGCACTGAAAAAATGAGATTACTAGAAGCATAACGATATTTGAACCAATGTTAAAGAGACAAATTACCAGATATCTGGTGTTTGTATAAGTACCATAGTTCTTGCAAATTTTGAGGAACTTCTAGCTCTGTAACCATTCTGGTACTAACACCAGAATTTTCTGGTCATCAAAAAGGTATAGACTTTCTGTGGTTCACGTATCGTTGTGCTTCTGGTAACATTATAACTGGGATTCAGGAATTGTTTTTTTCAGTGCGTTTTTTCGCAACTTCTTGGAAAAATTTCGTTAAAATGCACAATAGAACCTCCCCTTAAAAGTTTCGTTTACGTAAAAAAAGATTATTCCAATTTGACTGTTTTACGCAATAAGTGTTCCCCCGGGAAATCTTTCGTTTTCACGATCAGTCCATTTTTTCTACTTGGAGAATGTTCGACGTGACCAGAGGTCTTAATTTTGCCTATATTCACAAATGAAGGTGAATGAAGCTCATGCGTGTGAAAATGGAAAAGAAAAGTTGGCCACACTCAGAGACTATGTAAGTTCTACTCGAAGTTTTACTACGAATCGTAATGGAATTTCGACCGTTGTAATTTTTTTGTTATTTATTAAAAACACACAATAATCGATAATGAAATCAGTTGACAGCGCAACTAACCCACACGTCTAAACAGATATGGCGTCGTGAAAAAAAAGTAAGCAAAGAAAAAAAAAAGGATTTTATTACTAAGTTGTTTACAACGTTTTGCTACTGACTTCTTGTAAAAATGAAAAAAATCTAGCTTATGAAATAAGATAAATAGTGCCGATGAGAGAAAAAAATTGACTCCAAAAAGCTCTCAACCTTCGGTTTCAGCAAAGCAAACAATGGGTCTGTTGCAAAATTTTGCTACAGCGCTATAGAGTGTGCATTCTCATGTAAAATCGTGTGAAAAATCCCTTGGTGGCATCAGAAAGTCATAAAATGCAGCATGAAACTCACGAAAGACGTTTAATGAAATCCAAGATGGCGGAGAAATATCGAGCAATTTGTATGCATGCACCACAAACATCCAAGGATAGCCAACCTCACAATATCGATCACACCCAATCACAACGTAAATAAACACATAACCTCTGAAGCTGTGAGGTTGTCAACGTTGGCAATCCTTAGATGTTTAAGGTGCATACATACAGATTGCTCGATATTTTACCGCCATCTTAGATTTCATTAAACGTCTCTTGTGAGTTTATTATTGCATTTCATGGCCTTTTGATGCCACCGATGGACTTTTCAGGCTATTCTACATTAGATTATACCTTCTTAATCGTTGTAGCAAAAATTTGCAACAGACCCATTGAGAATATTTTCGGAGGAAGGCCTTTGAAAACAGGTATGTTTTCCAGCCAAAATCCCCCATTTCCTTATAACGCACAGTTCTCAGGAAGAGCACACCCAATGTTTCATGGACCCTCCTTCTGGAAATGTCTTCAATAGTTGAAGTATTTTTGACGTCAGCCGTGTTACGATCTATTGCTTATCCGTCTGCAATGAAATTCTTTCGGTAATGACCACCAGCGTACTTTGCGTTTGAGGTGGTAAAATCTTTGATGATATTGGTGTGAGACGTTGAGAGATATTGACGAGACTATACGCCAGTAATTACTGCGGTTAAAATAAAGTTCATCGAAAGAAAAACTGGGGAAGTGTTTGCCACTTCCCCAGCTTTGCTTTATAAAAACTGAAACGCTTTATTTTGCGTGCCGAACAAGAATTATACGTCGTAACGTATGTATTTTTGCCGATCTCAAACATTGAAGGCGCTTTAAACTGTGCGTGCCATTCGATTCTTCGTACCGGCTTTCGGCTCCGCAGCCAGCCGAACAAGGCGTTGCGGTGCTGTCGTAGACAAATACGTTCGTGCAAGCGGGTCGGGATATGCAACACGCAATGCATTGAAATGAAAATGCGTGTGTTGAATCAATTGTGTGTCTGGTTGGGTATCTTAATCCCCGCTTCCCACTTAATGCGACGCATGCTTGCCTACATTAAGAATTGAAGGCACACGCAGGGAGGTAAATGTAACCGGCATCCCGGTTACTTTTACAAGATAAACTCCTAAACGGAATCATTCAGGTTAAGTGGGTCTTTTGAGGTTTAGTACTTTTGCTACAGCAATGTGTGACACATTGATTCTAGCGCTCATTAAGTAAAAACTTTCAAAATATACTCATTAACTCAGGAAATCACTTCCATTTAAAACAACCTGCACTACACTAGACACTATACTCACCGATATGCAATTACATACATGGAACCACCGTGTTTATGTAAACATCAACATAACTTGCAACCATTTGAATGGTTTTTTTTTTTTTTTTTTTTTTTTTTTTTTTTTTTTTTTTTTTTTTTTTTTTAAATGTACATACAGTTCTTGTGTTATTTTGTAATCTTTGATAAGCCAAAAAAGACCAGACAGCTAATGCACCCAAAAATTCAGGTACTTAGATGAAAGTTTAAACATTTTGTGGTTGCGGTGATGTTTAGGTAAATGAATAGTGGTTCCGTCTGTGTAGTAGTTTGCCATTCCGGTGCAAAAAGTGTCAAGTGTAGAGCACGTTGTTTGCAATTTAAGCGATTTCCATAGTTAATGAGTGGATCTTAAACGTATTTAATGTGCGCATCGTTATTTTTGTCAAATTTTACATAAGAATGAAGGTTCTTTGTGTATTGTTGTGGCAAAAGCAAGCAACAGACCCGATAACCGGAATATTTTTCTAATTTCTCTCATTTTTGTTTATTGTTTTTTTTATAAATAAATGAAAATAAATAAAATAAAAATAGATTCATGTTTAAGGTTTCTTTTTATCTGTTTTACAGGGGTCGAGGGTTAGCCAGCGGTGTGGCGGCAGCCTGTTCTTATCTGATGGCATTCGTCGCATCGAAGACGTACCCAGACCTTGAGAGGGCTTTGTCCATACACGGAGTCTTCTTCTTGTACGGCGGGATCACCATCCTTGGTTACATCTTCGTATACTTCTGTCTTCCCGAGACCGAAGGACGCTCACTCGCCGAAATTGAGAGCATTTACTCGGTCAAACCCAAAATGGTGCTAGACAAAAAGACAAAGACGTCGAAACCAAAGACGACAACAACACAGAAGAAATCGACAACGCCTCTATGACAATCGTGAGCATTCGCTTCTAACAAAAATTCGATACATCGCAAAGAATCGAGTACCGATAGGTATTCGGATTGTATCTAATCGATCGATACCGTCTGAGTTATCAAAACATGGTTCTTAATCAATCGCGCATTCGAGGTATCGATACTCGATAGGCATTGGATACCCGATTGAGATATACCGAGTGAACAATATACATCAATTGATTAAGAACCGTTCGATTAGGCATCGATTGAGTACTTCAGACAAAATTGAGACTCGGAAGATGCGGATAAATTATGGGGTAAACCCTGGTTGGGGTATGGAATTGTCAACTCTATGCTAGGCCCGCAGATTTCCCACACTCCAAAATTACGGGGTTTTTTTTGTCTCTCTTCCGAGTATAATTTACAGAATTTGGCATGCAAATAGTGGTCTTCACATCAAATAACCCGACAGGAACCATCGAGTCTTTTGATACACCATCCAATATCTCTTGAAGTTATCAAAAATTAATACTTTCTATAAGCAATGAATTCGAATCATAGATTCTAGATCCATTACCAGTCAGATTACGAAAAAAGTGTTCCAGGTGTTGAGTATAGGTATACTCATAAATTCAATTACAATGAATGTAACAAGTTACAGGAAAACAAAATATTCGAAATTATGGGTCATTCTGATTTGATTGTTGCTTATAATCAAAGGACTTGTTGGAGGTCAAGAACAAAAAACTATATAATCACAGTTGCTGCCGTAAGCATAGTGCATATTACTTACACCTCCTTTCGTTTTGAAATAAAGACAGTTAGAAAGAATTATTTCTTGGGACACACTTTCATATCAATCGATTTGCCTTAATCCTTTTTGCTCTTTAGTATTATATAGAGAAATAGGGGGCTTCGCCCCCTCGCCGCTCCGCGCCAACCCCGAGGCGCTTCGCACCAACATGCGGCGCTGGCGCCGTTATAAAATAACAGACAAAGTATGATAGTGGTAAAAGTTGAGAAAACGGCACAGAAGGAGGGGTGTTCGGGGGTTGATTCAAGGGTCCGGTGTCGCGCCGATCGGGCTGGCGGAAGAGCAGGAGCTCCATCTCTCGGCTCATTACCCCGTCGCAACGTCTGTCAGCAATATCATGGCACTTCCTGGCACACACAGATGGACAAATCTGAGATTTAGAGAATCCCCAAGTTATTTTGAAAGAAGTGTGAAAGAATGTGTGGAATGTGTAAAAGAATGTGTGGAATGTGTGAAAGAATGTCCCTTAGATTTGTTCCTTAGATTTTTATACTATAGTAAGATAAATAAGGTTTAAGTGCCTTAAAGTCACCAGGATTGCTCTTTTACTGAAGATTTCCTATGTGTAGAGAGTTAAGACATCAAGAGAGTAGTCAACCTCTAATTGGTCAACGGGTTTTAGGCTCTACGGGCTCCGCCATGACGGCCATTGGATGTGTTTTTGGCCCAGTGGCGTCGCGTTCAATCCGGCAACGCACCATTTTGTCCATTTGATCCCATGTAAAATATCGATTCGAGGGAGTGCACTGTGCACCCCCAATGTTTCGATCTTTTTCATAGGTTTTAATGGACTATATACAACGTTGCCAGATTGCGCGCGACGCCACTAGTTTTTGCACATTTGGCAAAGTGGCTTGTTTGCTTACATTCTGAAGAGAAGTCCCACGGTGTTTCGTGGATAATAGACTTAATTAATTGTTTCTGAGCCTGTTCATTTTAATCATGATGCAACTCAAGAATGTCTGCAATGCCCAAAAGAATCTTTGAAAGTGTAAATATATGCATGTAAATCAGTAAAGGCAGCGAAAGATTATACCGTTAGAAACACTTACAACAAGATCCTGCACTGGAACCTTTGCATTGGACCAAAACACAACAACGGCCCTCAGAAGGTAAACGAAGGTGGCAAAACGCAACCAATAGCGGCGCCTACGGTTTCACGTGTACCACCTCTATGCATTTTTGGACTCTATTTTACCGGAACCAAAATTGTGGTTTGTTTGTGATTGTATATTGAACCAAAATTGTTATTTGTCTGTGATTGTTTGTTGACTTAAGATTGTGTTTGTAGTTATTTCAGAAAGGAGCGTATCTGATATTTTATGGCCTCCCTTTTCAATCACTGCTTCGTTTTGAATCGTGAGGATCAAAGTATATTAGATTTCTTAAAGACCATACGCAGAGAGAGAGAGAGAAAACCCGATTGAATCGGAATAGAGAGCTCTATAGAAACAGATCCAGAAATTTGCCAATCTCTAATTCTCTATAATTTATTTCACAATGGGTTTGTTTTTCAACCTAACACATAAAGAATCCGATGGATTGACCTGTTCGGACCACATTGACAGCGATGTCGTGTCGAATTATATTAAATCTTTCGATTGATCGGCTTGTCAATTAAGAGAATTGTTTTCATTATTCCATGTGAGCAAAATGGACTACGTGATTTTATTTTTATGTTTATTTCCTTTCTTTCTAAATGTTATTGATAAAAGTTTTATTTGTAACGCACAATGTTATGAATTGTATATCTTGCCGTTCCTTTTGAGTCTTGTTCCTATCACAAAGCGGAAGCATCAGAATATGAAACGTAGGTGTAAAAGAAATTGATGAAACAATCACAGCTGCTTCTTGAAGAGGCGAATTGTGAGGTTTTGCGGTTTCAAAAATCACTCTTAATTTTCAGCTAGGAGGCTCCGCATGGTAGTAAAAATTGCATCGAATTTTACTTCGACAGCTTAATGATGGCTTCGACTTTTTTTAGCCGGGTCAACGATGTACTATCGGGGTCAAAGATATCCGGCCAAGGTATGCAATACGCAATGCACAGTACATCATTCAATATACGTATATTAGGTGTGTTGCGCATTGTTGCATACTCTGGTCAGATATCTTTGTCCCCACTTGTAGTTTGGTGCACATTTTTGGGGAGTCTTTTGAACGTTTTAATTTTTCACAAATATTCGCTATTTTCTACGAAATTTGACTAATTTATAAAGTAATCGCTTCGTTTAAATCAATGTTCAACACTCATTTATTTTTCTCATTATAACATTAATATAGCAAGAGATGAATGGAAAGCTCTCTTATTCACAAACTCTACCCGATTTGCATATGTGTTTTTTTTTTTAATTTTTAAGAAACTTACTTACTCATAGAAATATTTAAGGAACGAATGAACTAAAACCTTAGAAACAAGTGTACCTCACTAGCGTACTCGGTAGGTAAAGCGTTATAGCTTTTGGACAAAATATCTCTTTGCTCAGAGATTTGAGCTCAGTATTAACTCTTTAATAGTTTTGACGATTAAAACGCTAACTTTACAAAGGGTAAAAATTAAGCCTATGGATATTATTAATAATGTTATATCTGGTACAAATGCATATGAGTGGTTTATTAGAATACATATGGTATTTACTGACACTTTTCTTGATTATAATCAAATCAAAGTAAAAATTTAAGAGTTACAATCGTTAATATGTTAGCGGTGATTGTAGCACTGAGACTCTTGCAATTTAGCCAGTGGCGTCGCGTGCAATTCGGCAACAATGTATTCTATCCATTTAAACTCATGTAAAATATCGAATTCAGGGGGTTTACAGTGCACAAGGAAAATTCGATATATTTGTTGAGTTTAAATGGAGCAGTTGCATTGTTGCCAGATGGCACGCGACGCCACTGAATTTAGCTAGAGTCCTTTTTTGTGCATTCCAGAACTTTAATAGCAGTAAGTTCCGCAAACTGTCTCAAGTTTCTAAAGAAAATATTCTCTGAGACTTCTTTTATAAAGTGAGCTCCTCGTAAAGTTGAGAATTAATGTCTACTTTGTGAAAGTAGAATTTGTTTTAAAATAATCATGCTTTAAACGTTTGACAATGTTAAGTTATTTTCGATGCATTCCTAGAATCGTTTTTACAATATACTGCCTAAAATAATTTCAGTCTTCCTGGAATAATTTTTTAAATTAAGGTTCCCCGGATCAATATATGGGTACTCACCGATTCTTAGAATCAAAAGAAGTATAAACGAGAAGTATCAATTCTTCAGGCGTATACAGAAAATCTGTTTCAGCAATAGCTGGGCAAAATATAATTATTTGATATGATATCTTTAATAATAATAATCTCCACTTATTTTAAATTTTTAAGTGTAAATCAATGCATGAAGTAGGTAAGGTAGATGTCCCAATTACCGCCCCTGTCCCAATTACCGCCCCCCTTTTCATTTATTCTTTAAAATAAGCCTACTTTAGCAGACAAAGAGGTTGAGTCAAAATCGACGTTTTTGGCCCCCCCTTGAAAACGGCTCAAATTTTGCTCATTGATTTAGCACCACTAGGAGCACCTTTTCCCAAATTTTCAAGCTCCTACGACAATTTGGGAAGGAGTTGGAGGGGGGCGAAGGGGGGAACATGGGGGTACATTGGAAGTGAACCAAAAACAGTATATCTTCCGAACGAAAAGAGATATGAAGGAGCGGTTTTCACTGATTAACGCCAAAAAATAAGTTCTTTTCGCTCTCATGGTTGAAAACGCTCGAAATGCAATTTTTACTTGCGGCGTTGCCATTTTTATCGTTTTGTCGGGTCAAAAATTACGATAAAAAAATTACAAAATCTGCATTTTCTCAAAAACCCATTCGACGATTTTGATTAAAAACTAGTATGTTATTCTCCTTTGAATTCCGCGTAAAATCGTCTAAACCGGACCCGGGGGAAACCGTTTGTATCCAAGATACAGGGTGTCAAACTGGCACACCTCAAATTCGGAAGGGTTCTTATTTCCCTCACAACTTCTGAACTACTCAAGATTTTTGAATGCGGTTTGCGCTGAAAAGCGTCAAAAAGCTAGAAAATTCGAGTTTTGGGCGCGGAATGGCTCCGATTTCAATTAGAATTAGCGGTGTTGCCATTTTTATCGTTTTTTCAAGTCAGAAATCACGATAAAAAAATTACAAAATCTGCATTTTCTGAAAAACCCATTTAACGATTTTGATTAAAAACTAGTGTGTTATTCTCCTTTGAATTCTGCGTAAAATCGTCTAAATCAGACCCGGAGGAAAACGTTTGTATCCAAGATACAGGGTGTCAAACTGACACACCTCAAATTCGGAAGGGTTCTTATTTCCCTCACAACTTCTGAACTACTCAGGACTTTGGAATGCAGATTGCGCTGAAATGCGTCAAAAAGCTAGAACATTCGAGTTTTGGGTGCGCAATGGCTAGAGTTTCATTTAGAATTAGCAGTGTTGCCATTTTGATAATTTTCCCTGGTCAGAAATTAAGACAAAAATATTTAAAAAAAAAAATGCATTTCCATCAGGATTCTTGAACCATCATTTTCCTCTGCTAAAGCCAAGGTCAGAGGATACGTGACGATAACTCCCATGAAGAATAACGAAGGTCAGTTTTCCTATGCAAATGATTGTATGGCTTTTTTGGAAAATGCATTTTTCAAATGTTTTTTGTTTTAATTTCTGACTAGGGAAAATGATAAAAATGGCAACACTGCGAATTCTAATTGGAACCCGAGCCATTGCGCACCCAAAAGTTGCATGTTCTAACTTTTTGACGCTGTTCAGCGCAAACTGCATTCAAAAGTCCTGAGTAGTTCAGAAGTTGTGAGGGAAATAAGAACCCTTCCGAATTGGAGGTTCGTCAGTTTGACACCCTGTATCTTGGATACAAACGGTTTCCCCCGGGTCCGGTTTGGATTATTTAACGCGAAATTCAAAGGAGAAACGCACACTCATTTTTAATCAGAATGTTTTTTTTTTTTTTTTTTTTTTTTTATTAGAAAATGCAGTTTTTGTAATTTTTTTATCGTGATTTCTGACCAGGGAAAATGATCAAAATGGCAACACTGCTAATTCTAAATGAAACCCTAGCCATTGCGCACCCAAAACTCGAATGTTCTAGCTTTTTGACGCATTTCAGCGCAAACTGCATTCAAAAGTCCTGAGTAGTTCAGAAGTTGTGAGGGAAATAAGAACCCTTCCGAATTGGAGGTTCGTCAGTTTGACACCCTGTATCTTGGATACAAACGGTTTTCCCCGGGTCCGGTTTGGATTATTTTACGCGGAATTCAAAGGAGAAACGCACACTCATTTTTAATCAGAATGGTTTTTTTTATTAGAAAATGCAGTTTTTGTAATTTTTTTATCGTGATTTATGACCAGGGAAAATGATAAAAATGGCAACACTGCTAATTCTAATTGAAACCCGAGCCACTGCGCACCCAAAACTTGATTGTTCTAACTTTTTGACGCTTTTCAGCGCAAACCACATTCAAAAATCTTGAGTAGTTCAGAAGTTGTGAGGGAAATAAGAACCCTTCCGAATTTGAGGTGTGTCAGTTTGACACCCTGTATCTTGGATACAAACGTTTTCCTCCGGGTCTGATTTAGACGATTTTACGCAGAATTCAAAGGAGAATAACACACTAGTTTTTAATCAAAATCGTTAAATGGGTTTTTCAGAAAATGCAGATTTTGTAATTTTTTTATCGTGATTTCTGACTTGAAAAAACGATAAAAATGGCAACACCGCTAATTCTAATTGAAATCGGAGCCATTCCGCGCCCAAAACTCGAATTTTCTAGCTTTTTGACGCTTTTCAGCGCAAACCGCATTCAAAAATCTTGAGTAGTTCAGAAGTTGTGAGGGAAATGAGAACCCTTCCGAATTTGAGGTGTGCCAGTTTGACACCCTGTATCTTGGATACAAACGGTTTCCCCCGGGTCCGGTTTAGACGATTTTACGCGGAATTCAAAGGAGAATAACATACTAGTTTTTAATCAAAATCGTCGAATGGGTTTTTGAGAAAATGCAGATTTTGTAATTTTTTTATCGTAATTTTTGACCCGACAAAACGATAAAAATGGCAACGCCGCAAGTAAAAATTGCATTTCGAGCGTTTTCAACCATGAGAGCGAAAAGAACTTATTTTTTGGCGTTAATCAGTGAAAACCGCTCCTTCATATCTCTTTTCGTTCGGAAGATATACTGTTTTTGGTTCACTTCCAATGTACCCCCATGTTCCCCCCTTCGCCCCCCTCCAACTCCTTCCCAAATTGTCGTAGGAGCTTGAAAATTTGGGAAAAGGTGCTCCTAGTGGTGCTAAATCAATGAGCAAAATTTGAGCCGTTTTCAAGGGGGGGCCAAAAACGTCGATTTTGACTCAACCTCTTTAAGCGTATATGGGATAAGTGTTTTTCATAGGTTGGCTGAACTGGTGAAAAAAGTTTGAAGTTGATATTTAGCAGCGTTGTGCCCTTAAAAAATCATAGAAGTTGACACAGGACACCTGCCCCCGTATTACCTGTTTTTGCCGATTTCTCTCAGCAGTTACTTATTAAAAATATGTTCTCTTTACTTTCTGCTTTTTAAATTATTATAATGTCATTATTTCCTGACAATAAACATGATGATTTGAATGAAAAGTCCGCGCAAATATGTATGGCTATAATGAGGGCACCTGATATGACAATAATTGGGACAAAGCCACTTTTGGTGTGGCGGTAATTGGGACATGGGTCATTTTTTCGAGTTTTATTAATAATTTTTTTTTCCTGATCGATTACACCAACTTTATATTTTTTCATAAAACTAGATAGTATTTGAGAGGCCCTAGTGAAAACCGATCATAGATTTGATAAAAATTAACATTTTTACAGGCATTTTACGGCAATTTTTTCTTAAGGGGGGCGGTAATTGGGACATCTACCTTAATGGCTATTTATTAGAATTATTTAGATCGTTTTTGGAAATGTTTAACCATTTACAGGTACCTACATTGATGAGAAAAATTGCCTTTTTTTTTGTTTTCATGAATTCCCCAAGCAAATGCCTTAAAAATATGAACCAAGTACTGTTAGTAAAAAAAAAAGTACAAGTCAAGACAAAAATTTCAACTATAGTTTTCTAGCCATCATAAGAATTTTTACCAGTTTAATAATGAAATTCAATCTATTTTCAACAGATATGGATCTAATTATATAATCAGACATCATTAAATATACTTACTCTTTGTGATAAAAATACCGATACCAGGAAAGAATCTACGAAGAAATCATTCTTAGGACTTTCCCTTATTTCCCAATTGTATTAAATAATAATTAAATTTCTACCACGAAGTTCTACCATGAATGACTCCTTTTGGGGTATACCAATTTTTTAAGCTTACGTTATTGAGCTCTCTTCCTCAACCTTATTAGAAATTTCTACTTGTATTTTGATCCTATTTTCTTCCATACTTTCCCATCCCTGAGTGCTCATTGAATGCTTTATACTCATATTTTTCTCTTGAAAAGTGCTCTAATTTTGTGATATCTTGTTGAATTTATTATTAATGACCGCCTCTGTTTTTGTAGATTAAAAGTACCTGCATTTATATTTTGTTTAAATTTTGTATATTTAGGGAAACCCATGTAAATTATCTTCAGTTGGTTTTTATTATTGTAAGTTATGTTCTTTCCCATTCCATAAATTCTAAACTTTCAAGCGTTCGTTTCTATTTTTCTTTTTTCTTCTTATTTTTTTTCTTTTTTTTCCATGTGAGAGGAGAAAAATTTCCCGAAAAAATAATTCGTGACTTTAATTTTAATAATGGATCAAAGTTGCGACTTGCAAGGAATTATCATTTTAGTCGACCACAAAGAATCGACAGTGGAGGGGAGAGTGGGAAACCGGAAGGGGCGCTTAACCTCAATGGCTGCTCGCGTGCAATGTGGCAACCATGATTTGTTGCCATTTAAACCTATGCAAAAGTATCGATATCTTGATGGTGAAATTGCACCTCCTGAAGATCGATTGTTCTACGAGTACACATGTTTAAATGGAGAAAATCTGATGTTGCCACAGCCCACATTGCACGAGCCGCCACTGCTTAACCTAAAAACCTTTCAAATCAAACGGCGCGCACAGCATGAAATGGTGCCCTGAGCGGGCCGATCCTTGAAATTCACGACTTTTGGGTAGACTGGATAAGAATGGAAAACGGTGATTGGTGGAGACGAGTCACGTGGTTGCCCAGTCTAATCAAAATACGGAATGGATTAGATAAGTTATCGGGTACTCCAAGACTGCCCGATAAATTATCTAATCCATTCCGTATTTTGATTAGACTGGGCAACCACGTGACTCGTCTCCACCAATCACCGTTTTCCATTCTTATCCAGTCTACCCAAAAGTCGTAAATTTCAAGGATCGGCCCGCTGGAATTCCTGGAAAAATCCATGGTAAGACTGTTGCACTCTTCTACAACGGGCGGTTAAAAGTCGATTCAGGTGTCAAAACCTCAAAAATTAACGATGATAGAACGAAAAAATTACAAAATCCATTCCTGTAAACCCATGAAATGTTTTTAAACGCGCTAACGAAAACGCGACTTTGGGCACTAACAATGGGAGGTCCCCATTTCAATTTCGTCACTCTTTTTAGGCTGGGAAGGAAGATGCACAAATAAGTAACGAGCAGAGACAATATATAATAGAGACTACGCATCCAGCCTTGCACGTGGTGGCTGACTTTTTTTTCGAAGCTCAACAGAAATTAACATAGGGAGCATGAAAGAGCACCATCCAACATGGACTATACGTTGACTGATGCAATTTCGGTGCTTCGGATTCTCTAGGCAAAAATCTCAACGACGTTTCTCATCAGTCAACGTATGGTCCATGTTTTTCGGTGTTCTGTTGAGACCCCGAAAAAAAAAGTTGCCACCGCGCGGAAACATGGGCAAGATAGATAGTGCGTTGCGTGGTCTCTATTATATATTTTCTCTGGTGACGAGTCACTAAAAGGCATCAGAGGAGTGATTAACAGCCAGTTATTGGTATACCGTGACACTTAAACCTTTGTGACACCGGTGCCAAAGGAAAGTCATATCTTATCGGCCATTTCTTGATGCAGAGACAGTATAATTAGATAGAAATCTCCTATTATTATTAGTGCCCAATGCAGCCATTACGGTCCCGCGTTTAAATGCATTTTGTGAGTTTATGCATTAACGGCCTATCAAGCTTCTGTCGTAAACGTGCGACCTTTAACTTTTTCTAGAACATTTGATGTCTCCAGACATAATACTCATTAGTGAGACACACTTCACAGACAAAACAATCATAAAAATTCCAAACTATACTTATTTTTATCATACGCCACCCGCATACATTGGTCCCAAAAAATCAAAAAGTGGATCGGCAATTTTTATCCGCAACTCTATTTAAGTAAACACCACAAATTAAAAAGGTTCTCCTCTTCTTCAATTGAAGCAACACGAGTATATCTGTGCATCTAGAAAACTTGCCCGCAACAATATCCGCGATATCTTTAAAACCGCCCATCAACTATAAATCAAACAAAGCACACTTTGAGACTTATACTTTCAAAGTCATTTTGTGGCTAGAAAAGACTAAAACGCAAAATATCCATCCTGGGGTTCGAGACTTTCGAATCCCCGTGGGAACTATTAAAAGAATTATTGACTTACATTCACTAACTCCATCAAAACCAACAAGCAGAAAAAACCAGACTTAGGTACTGGATTTTTTTTATCACAAAAGGCATTGATAACAAATACATACACCTTGAAATCAACTATGACTCAAACACTGATCAACTAATTTTAATAGTGGTCCCACCTTCATAGTTAAAAAAGTTGTTTCGAAACTTTTTTCAAAATGGGTCTCTTGCAAACTTTTGCTATGATCAAATAAATAGTCCAATCTGATGTAAAAACCAGCGTAACTCACGAAAATCACAGTAAGAAAGTCTAAAATTCAGTAATAAACTTACATAACTGCTATAACGGCAAGATCGTAATGGCGGTTCAACGCAGGTATCATAGGAGATTCCTGTCTATTAAGTCACTTTCTCTACGGAAGCACAGAGATATGTCTCAATTTAGATAGGGATTCCCCATGATACCTGCGTCTCTCCGCCATTAAGCCTGTTTCTGAGAGTAAACTTTGTGATTTTTTAGTGCACTCATCGTCATTTTTACAGGTTTTCTTATGCAAGAATCAGCTCTTCAATCCCCTATTGCAAAAGTTTACAAGAGCCCCATTCACAGACCGGTCTTTTAGGACCATTCTAGACTACAGAATTTCAATAAGATCTCTTTTAAAAACACAAGAGAACATTATGACGTTGCTATTGAAAATTTCCTTGTTACTCTGCACTTTGCATTTTCGTCTTCTTCGCCCACTGAGCGACATCATCCCATGAATAAATCTTATCCAGCTAAAGTCAATAAACAAATTCGCAAAAAAAGATTATTAGGTACGCAAGAAAATGTCAGGAATCACGCTCTCGATCTGATAAAAGAGCTTTCGACCGTGCTACCAGGCATCTCACAAATTATTAAAAAAAAAAAAAAAAAACTTTCAAATGCTCCTTTTACAAGTTTCATTGACCCACTCCCCCTGATAAATCAACTGATTTCTCTTAAGTATAAAACTGTAAAAACGTACTAACAGACCTTATAATAACCAGTCCCACAAACATTGGATTTTCCGAGTTGGCGCTACCGGCCAGACCTTAGTTCTAGTGTTACCATCGTTATTTTTTCAGTTTTTTATAGGCAACTGATTTGACCCTTAAATCGCATCTAGATAATTTTCGCATAACAGCTCTATTCGATCGGCGGCGCTGATCGAATAGAGCGGCGCGAATCAGCGGCGCACTATGGTCCAGAAGTCCGATTTAGGAAGACATCAGTTTGCATTAAAATCGTCCAATATCTTGAAAACGGCTCATCTGACATCAAAAATGGTTATAACAAAAAAATTAAAACGGTTTTCGTTCTATCTTTTATGTTATAACCAGTTTTGGTGTCAGATGAGCCGTTTTCAGGATATTGGACGATTTTAATGCAAACTGATGTCCTCATAAATCGGACTTCTGGACCATAGTGCGGCGCGGTGCACTATGTTCGATTTGGCCGAATTAGCTAGACATGAATCCATTTATCGGAAAGAAATGCCCAAAACTATGCATTCCTATGTTTTTTGGCAAGGATTCAGTTTTGATGTTATTTTTTCAAAATCTTTCCATCCAAAATGGCGGATTCTAAAATATCTCTAATAGTGTAACTATTTTCAAAAACATTACCTCCAAAGACGATTATTACTACCTCCGGCGGTTCAACAAGTCAAGTTTTTCTCCGAAGTAGTCTTTCTAGTCTGCAGAGCGCGTAAAAGATGAGTACAGTACAAAAAGGTTGGATGGGGGGGGGGGGGGGGGGGGGAGTTATAAACCTGTCTGGCGTTTGCCATCCTAATTGAATGATGAACAATTGATTTTCCTCATTTAAATCTCTGCAAATTAATCGATATTTTAGGAGGAAAATTATTATTGATCGATGAGTTAATTATGTTAGAAAAGGAGCGAAACTATGATGGCTAAATCGCTGACTCGTCGCATTTTCATTACCGTGAACCTGATCTGAAATACGAAATTAACAGCAGCGTAGCGTGCAATCTGGCAATGATGCAGTTCGTCCATATAAACCCACAAAAAAGATCGAGCTCTTGGGTTTTCGGTGAACACATATTCGACCTTGTACGTGGGTTTAAATGGACAAAACGCCACGTTGCCAAATTGCACGCTTCGACACTGGAAACAAAGGTTTAATATTTGTATAGCAATTTGGCAACAACGGATTTTCCTCATTTAAAACTATGTAAATTTACCAATACTTAAGGAGGTACATTAATATTTCATCGATCATTGATCGACGTGTTTAATGTTTGAGAAGAAGCGAAAATATGTTGGCTAAATCGCTGACTTCGCCTTTTTTTGCACAAAATTGGTAATTCGGAGAGCGATTTTGATATCGATAAAAATTGATTACTCGCAGGCTAGCAAAAACTAGCAGCTGATATATGCAGGAATCGATGACTGATAGGTTAGGGAACACTGTCTAGGCACAATTAGAAAGTGACTGAACGTGACACGAGACTTATGAGCACATTTATTAATGAAAACTTGCAAATTTTGAGTGAAATTATAGCATTTTTTCAAAAAAACTTATCACACCTAACAAATCGCTTTTTTTAAAGTACAGCCATGAAAAAGTACGTCACTTACCCTGGCAACGTTGTATTTTTTCCCTATAAACCCACGTAAAAAGTCAAATGATAATGCTCACTGACACTCAATTATTCGATACTATTAGTGAGTTTGAATGGAGAAAGAGCGCCATGTTGCCTTATTTCACGCTACGCCACTTCATTCGATCTATTGTGCGCCGTCACAAATAATTTTTATTGCTACAATGTTTCCATGTATATCGTCGGGCACAATAAATTGAACCACAGCTCCGATGGATGTCTGCATTGAGTCGTTGACTTCAGTACTTAATGAAACCAAATAAAACTCGTTCCTGTATTTCTAGCTTGCGGGCTTTTACTTGTTTCCGACTGTGGAGCGGTAGGAGGATTAATTTGAAGTGAGAGTATAAATTATTAATTTGTCAATGTCTGAACTGAAGTGCGTTGTGTGGATGGAGCTCTAAGGTGGATTGAGAGCAGGTACGAACAGTGGGTGGAGCTAAGACAGAGAGTGTGAGAATGGGGCTATTGCACACTTTTGCTATTGTTGTTAGTATATAAGTAGTCAATTAGTAAAATGTTATTGGTTAAGTTGGTACTGCGTTACCCAAGAGTACAGGGTTGTCTGCCCTTCCATATACGTTGGCACCCGAATAAAAGATGGCCTAACCAGCCGATCGTGTGGTCCTGTAAATCTGACTTTTAATCTTTTTATCCTTTCTAATCCGCTCGCGATATTCATGAAATATGAATCCTAACATGGTGTCAGGTTCGCGGTCGAACAAAAGTCAAGTCGTTCGTACGTCAGTCGGTATTTTATTGTTTTAATTATGTGATTTTTACTTCTAGTCAAATCGTCGTTATACGATCCGGGATCGAGTCAAAAATTCGCCGTTGTTAGTCGTAAGTTCGAATTTTAAATTGTCGTTATGTCGTTCCTTTGTTTTGTTACGGAAAATTTCATTGTGAAACAAATAATGTTCGTCTTGTTTCTCATGTGATTGCGTCTCTCTTTTGCTCGTTTCTCAACTCCTTCACGTGTGTCGGTAATCTAACCTAGCTTCTCTTCTAGTCATCATTCTATTATTCCTATCACGCCAATATGTCTTCTAATGAAATTGAGGAATCAAACTTTTCTTCCAACGGTCCAAGCAATTTTCAATCGGCTTGTTCATCTATGACAACAGTTGGTGATCTTTCTGAAAATTGGAAAAATTGGTATACGGAATTTCAAATCTTCATGTTAGCCGCTAACCTCACTAAAGAATCTGATGGTAGAAAAAATGCTTTGTTGCTACATTACATGGGTAAACATGCATTACCGATCTTCAAATCTTTTGATTTAGAAGTAGAGAAAGCTAAACACACTGAGGTGGTAACTAAATTTCAAGATCATTTCCTACCGAAAGTTAATGTCACGGTAGAACGCATCACTTTGTTTAACCGTAAACAGAAACCAGGTGAATCGTTTAAGTCATACCTCACTGCTTTGAAAAATCTCAGTCTCAATTGCAAATTAGACAAACTCAGAGATGAAATAGTCAAAGATCTGTTTATTGGTGGTCTAAATAGTGAAAAACAAGTAATTAAGGAAAAATTAATCTGGAAGAAGTTCAGTCTCTTGAGCAAGTCTTTGAAATCGCTCAAAAAATTCAACTGTCTGTTGAACGTACTGAAATGCTTAATCCGGAAGTCAGCGTCAATGAAGTCAACCAAGTTCAAAATTCTCATCAATGGAATCGTAACTCTGGTCGGAAAGGTTCAAATTTTCATCGTCAGTCAAAATATGGAAGTAGTCAGTCCTCCAAATCATCTGATCAATCTAGAGGTGAAAGTAGTCAGTCTTACAACCCAAATAATGGATATGGTCATCGTGCGCACAACTCGTATAAGAAGCAACAGTGGTCTCGCAATCGTTCACAGTCAAGAAATCGTTCTCCGTCGCATCAACCAAATCGTCATCGTTCGCCTTCATCTCATAATCAATCTAAGAAAAATCAACCTTGCAATTTAATGTCAGTTTGTGCTGGATGTGGAAATCCCTATCATCGTGGTCAGTGTCCAGCTCTCAATGTAACTTGTAACACTTGCGGTAAGAGAAATCATTTTTCTAGATTCTGTCCCAAAAGATCAGTCCACAATCTCAATATTGAAAGTGATCAAGATGAAAGTAGTGATGAAACTTCATTGGTAGAAAATTTAAATTGTAACGATAGCGATAAGGAAATTTTGTTCGTCAATAAGATTGAATGCAATCAAATGAGTAACAATTCTAAAGTAAATCATGCAGATAAATGGTTATTACTTTTCAATCAATGATAGAGCTCTTAAAGCTCAAGTCGATACTGGTGCGCAAACTAATATGTTGTCTATTTTAACGTTTCGCAAATTAAACATTAATTGTCAATCGATAAAACCGACATTTACTAAAATTAAAAGTGTCGATGGATCTGAAGTAGATATTGTCGGTGAATGTTTTTAAATTTTAATTTTAATAACAAATTCTATACATGTAGGTTTCACATTGCTAATTTTGTTTGGATACTATTCTTGGTCTTGCAGCAGCAAGAGAACTTAGTTTAATTAACATTATTAACAGTCTGGAAAATAGTGTGTCCCATAGTAATTCTGAAAAAATAGTTAAAAAATTTTAAAGATGCTTTTAAAGGTATAGGATGTCTGAAAGAATCAGAAATTGTTTTAGAATTTGATGAAAATGTAAAGCCCGTCACTGATCCTCAGAGGAGAGTCCCTATTAATGTTCGTAAAGAATTGAAGAAACACTTGGATGAGTTAGTCAAACTTAATATAATTAAAAAAGTTCATAACTATACTCCATGGACAAACTCCATTGTAATTGCCCGTAAAAAGGATAAAAGTATTCGTCTTTGCCTGGATCCAAGAAATTTAAATAAGGCAATTAAAAGACCTGTTCATGTCTCCCCGATGTAGATTTTATTCGTTCTGAGCTTAAAAATTCTAAATATTTTACAACGCTTGATATTAATTGTGGCTTTTGGAATTTAAAGTTAAGTAAAAACAGTAGTAAACTCTGTACTTTTAACACTCCATTTGGGAGGTTTAGTTTTTTAAGATTACCCTATGGAATTAATGCTGCATCGGAGATTTTTCAAGCCATAATGGTAGAAAAATTCAAAGACATACCCAATGTTATTATTTATATAGATGATTTTCTGATCCATGCAAAGACGAAAGAAGAACATGATACAACTTTGCGAAAAGTTCTTCACAGAGCCAAAGAGTTAGGCTTTAAAATTTAACTTGTCCAAATGCAAATTTTTTCGCTTATCCTTGAAATTTTTAGGTAAAATTTTATTCCGAAAACAAAATCACCATTGATCCTGAACGTGTCAAAGCCATGTTAAATTTAAGTTCTCCCACTAGTGTGCAGCAGCTGCAAAGTTTTTTAGGAATGGTTAATTATATAGCCTCTTTTTTACCTAATTTAGCATCCCGTACTGAAAATCTCAGAAAATTACTTAGAAAAGATGTCATATGGGAATGGCTCCCCACTCATGAAAAAGAATTCATTGAATTAAAACATCTTATAACTAATGCTCCTATTTTAACTAATTTTGATGTCAGCAAACCTGTAATTTTGTCGGTAGATGCCTCTAAAGATGCATTGGGTGCATTCATCAGTAAAAATGGTAAACCTGTAGCTTTTGGTTCTTCCACGTTGACTCAAACCCAGCAACTTTGGGGTCAGATAGAGAAAGAGTTGTTAGCTATTTACTACGGATGTTCTAAATTTCACCAGTACCTTTTTGGTCAGAAAATAGTTGTAGAAAGTGACCATAAACCTTTAGAAACTTTTTTTAAAAAACCTTACAAGGACTTTCCCCGTCAGACTCCAAAGATTAATGCTCAGACTCGAGAGGTACGACATTACAATTAAAGGGTCCTGGTAAGAAACTTGTGGTTGCTAAACCCTAAGTAGATCTCCGTTTAAAAAAAGAAGTGTACAATTCTAAAGAACTTCAAGAAGATATGAATTGTCAAATTGCGTTACTCAATTCTCATCTTAATGATTGTATTACTGAAAAGAAATTTAATGAATTCAAAGTAGAAACAGTTTAAAGGGTGAAACTTTAAATTTATTAAAAAATTATTTTTATAATGGTTTGGGCCCCCCACCCAAAAGTAATGTTCATATTTTAGCTAAACCGTATTTTCATGTTCGTGACCAAATTTTTGTTCAAAATGATCTAGTCTTCAAATCAGAAAGCATAATTGTTCCTGCTTCTCTCAAATTTAAAATGTTAAAGATTATGCATGAAGGACATCTTTGGGTTTTTAATCGTCTTTCAGAAGAGCAAAAAATGTAATTTACTGGCCTTTTATGAAATCTGATCTTCAAAATGTAGTTAATAGTTGTAAAACATGCATCAAATTTTCAAAAAAAAAATCCGAAAAAACCTTTTACTCCTCACGATATCACTTCATTTCCGTGGGAAAAAGTAGGATGTGACTTGTTTGAATTTGATCATGAAAAAATTTTTTCTCGTTGTGGATTATTACTCTAAATTTCCCGAGGTGATATCTCTGAAAAAAGCAACTAGTGCACCATATGTTATCAATAGCCTTAAATCCATCTTTGCTAGGTATGGCATTCCTCTTGTTTTGTGTTCTGATAACGGTCCTCCTTTCGACTCAGATGCTTTTAGAAAATTTGCACTTGATTTCAACTTTGAACATGTAACTTCTTCTCCCTACTATCCTCAATCTAATGGGTTAGTTGAAAGAACCATTCCAATTAAGAATTTAATGTACAAGTGCAAAGAATCTAACGAAGATTTTCATATTGCGCTTCTTAACTTTCGCAATACTCCGAAGCAAGATGCTCCGTCTCCTAACGAAATTCTCATGTCTAGAGTGACCCGTTCTAAAATTTCCATGTTCAAAAAAAACTTTAATGCCTAAATTAATTAATCCTAGTTTCTACAAACAAACGTTAGAAAAAAGGCGTAATTCCATAATCCAAAGAAATTCTATTTTAAAACCGTTACCAAATCTTAATGTTAATGATAATGTTTATTTTAAGAAAACTCCAAATGATACTTGGGAGCAAGCTAAAGTGTTTGAAAAGTGTGTCGAACCTAATTTTTTTTTGTTAAAAACTCCTACTGGAAAAATTTTTTCGACGCACTCGTTCACACATAAAAGCA
This sequence comes from Trialeurodes vaporariorum, assembly GCA_011764245.1. Taxonomy (NCBI): domain Eukaryota; kingdom Metazoa; phylum Arthropoda; class Insecta; order Hemiptera; family Aleyrodidae; genus Trialeurodes; species Trialeurodes vaporariorum. The sequence goes on from VMOF01000320.1 coordinate 21,483,229, forward strand.
ACTCCCAAAGTTGTGTCTTTTAGTTTAATACTTCCCCGACTAATAGTTTTAAAAAAACTATCAATGATCATTTAACATCAGCATATCAAGATAAAATCATAAATTTTTCCCCTCGTGCCAAGTATATAATCCTAGCTTAAATCAGCACACTCCGAAACTTATCACTATAGATGATTCTGATGATGAAACTTTTGGCACTCCGTCATCATCATTTCCTTTAGGAATAGGAACTCCTAAAATTCCGGTTTCAACTGCTTCGCGCTCTATAAGAGGTTACCACAAACCAGTGTATTTTACACGTAAAGCAAACAATACTGAAATTAAACCTCCTCAACGGTATTCCCCTTAAGTGATTTATATTTTTTTTATTTTTATGAAATGCCTTTCACATTTGTTATTTATTTTTTTTTAAGTTGTTAATCATAACTGTGATATTATAATGTGTTTCATTTTTATGTTTAGATGTAAGAATTTTTATCATTGTGTTGATATGTTAAAATTTTTTTTTTTTTTAAAAAAAAAAAAAGAAGGATGTTGTTAGTATATAAGTAGTCAATTAGTAAAATGTTATTGGTTAAGTTGGTACTGCGTTACCCAAGAGTACAGGGTTGTCTGCCCTTCCATATACGTTGGCACCCGAATAAAAGATGGCCTAACCAGCCGATCGTGTGGTCCTGTAAATCTGACTTTTAATCTTTTTATCCTTTCTAATCCGCTCGCGATATTCATGAAATATGAATCCTAACAGCTATAAGCGATTGAATAGTCGATTATGGCGTAAAAACCTCAAAAAATAACGATGGCGGCTCTAAAAACTTCCAAAATCCACTCCTAAACTCAATAAACGCAGTTATTTGCGCGAGCGTAATGGTGGCCGAAGGCACTAACAATGGGAGATTCCTATCTTAATTTCGTCACTCTTTCTATGCTGACAAGGATGATTCACAGAGTAATTAGTCATCAGAGTGATGATCCACATCCGATGAATGGTACCGCAACACCAAGTGACACCGGTGTCAAATGAAAGTAGTCTCTTATTGGTCACTTCTTGATGGAGTTTCAGAATTGTTAGATGGGAATCTCCCATTGTTAGTGCCTTCGGCCACCATTACGCTCCCGCAAATAACTGCGTTTATTGAGTTTAGGAGTGGATTTTGGAAGTTTTTAGAGCCGCCATCGTTATTTTTTGAGGTTTTTACGCCATAATCGACTATTCAATCGCTTATAGCAAAAGTGTGCAATAGCCCCATTCGTAATGACAATGACGCTTCGCCTCAATCCACAAGTCCATACAGTCTTCTTGAAAGAGCAACGCTAAATATACATACTAAACATGTACTTACCTATACGAAATGGGTGACATAAATGCCACGTAATCACACTACTTCGTTACTATAGCCACAATACTATCTCACTCGCTCGGCTTCTTACCTCCTATATCCAGAGTCCAGGGTTCCCTGGTAAAAATGACGACTATATACGACTATTCCAAAAACGACTATAAACATAGTTGCCGACTACACGGAAAAAAAAAGATTAGAGAAAATAACCATACGGATACCTGATTTTGGCACCTGCTAGATGTTATGGTAAACTTGACCAGAAGTATGGTACATTTACCGATACTTTGAGCAAATTCGACGTGCAATCCGGTAACATTACCCCAGTACCTAGTCAAACATGGTATACTTCTGGTTAGCATTACCATAACATCTAGCAGGTGCCAAAATCAGGTATCCGTATGGTTATTTTCACCGTAGTTTTTTTCCGTGTAAGGTAGGTGACCCAAAGGTGGCCCGGCTATTAAGGTGGCCCACCCTTGCTTATTTCAATTAATTACATGAATTGACGATAGATGGCGTTAGTGCTGAGTAGCAGGATGCTATAGCTTCTCCCACTCCAAAAATCAAGAGCATCGGGCGATTCAGTCGGCGCGAAACAGTGCAACGTCCATTTTTGCAGGTCTTCAGCTAATTTTCACGATAGTAAACAATCGTAAAAGCTAAGACCTTAAATCGAGTCCACCTTTGACTTTCAATTCATCATAAATCATTATAATTTTTGGTGTAACTAGAGTCTAGATTCCGTTTTCGAACGATAAAATAGCATTTGAATACTTATTAATGAAATTTAAAAGGGGGTGTACACCTTTAGGTGCATCAAAAATATGAGAGGTGGCCACCTTAGGTGCATGTTTTGCGCGATGTCAAAACTCTACTTTTTTTCAAGCGCAAAAAGAACCTCAAAAACAAGCAAATTTTAAAAAAATGAAATGAACATATGATGACCAACTGTCTAAATAGTAAATTGACATATTTAGTCTTTTTTATCTCTCATGCCTCATATGTGCATATTGGCCCCAAGCATAGGTATGGCCACCTTTGGGTCACTTACCTTATAATCTATAGTTGGCCAACTATAAGTCCATAGTTGGCCAACTATGTTTATAGTCGTTTTTGGAACGGTTATAGTCGTCATTTTTACCAGGGTTGCTGTTCGGAATATATTCAACGGCATTCTACAATCGATCGGCGCGATCCAACCGATGAATTACCGATGGATTTTAGAATGCTATTAGGTACGCTAGGTACTTACCTACGTATACGTTTTACTGGAATTCTTCAATCCATCGATTCAACCGGTTGAAGCAAAGATTACTGATAATAGTCTTTCTACAATCCATTAATTGTTATACTTCCCAACGCACATATAATCTTTGCCTCAACCGCTTTAGTTACCGGGACTCTACTTACTGATGGACTGCAGACTGCCATCAGGTTCACTATGTACACGCAAATTGAAAACCATTCAACTGTCCATCCGTGATTCAACCGGGGTAAAAGTGAAGATCACAGATCTAAGTTTTTCTACAATCCATATTGTTATTCTTCGGAACTGATTGGCGTAATATTTTCTTCAACCAGTTGAATCACCGACGGATTGAAGAATGCCATTAGGTACACGCAAATTCAACGGCATTCTATACAAACCATCGGTGATTCAACCGGTCGCGAAGCAAATGTGACTAATTTAAGTATTTCTAAAATCCGTTGTTGTAACTTCTCAACGGTTGTATGTGATTTGTATTTCAATCGCGGGTTGAATCTCCGATGGATTGTAGGGACACGATTTAATGGCATTCCACAGTCCATCGGTGATGATTCAACCGGTTGAAGCAAAGGATACATATTTCAGTCAGAAACAAATGTGTCAGGCCCAAAGCGATTATTTCAACAAACTATTGTTATACGACTGAAATATGTAATCTTTGCCTCCACCGGTTAAATCTCCGATGGATTTTAGAATGTCATATCAAATATACGCAAAACAGCAGCACTGTTGTCGGGCCCAAATTGAGTATTTTTGTAATCCATTACTATACGACTGAGATATGTAATCTTTGCTTCAACCGGTTGAATCTCCGATGGATTGTAGAATGCCATCAAATACACGCAAAACGGCAGCACTGCCTGAGTCGAACTGATTCGAACGCCGAACCGCAGCACAATGGTCTTGAGATCGGAAAAAAGTGGCCAAAAATCAGTGAAGAAAATTCCTCAAAAATCATCATTGTCAACCTTTTTAAGCATGATTTAAAATTTTCCAGTGACATTTCGAGATTTAAATTATTTGTTTCAAGTGTTTTCTGTGATGATAAAAAAAAAATGTTGAAAGTTCATAAAAAGAGCAATTTTTGAGAAATTTAAATCTCTAATTTTTGGCCACTTTCTGACGATCTCCGACCAATGTGCGCCCAGACCACACTGCAATCATCAGTCTTGAATCTTGATCATCATCGGAGTTATCTCCTTGATCCTCTCCACTTTATTAGGAAACAGGTGAGTATTGAATGCATGCCGTTGGTGAAGGGGGAGGGTTGGGGAAGAGAGGTGGGAGGGGGGAGACTCAACGAAGCGCCCGCGCCCGCCGAAGAGCGCGCCGAGTATCGTCGAGAAGAAACGAGATTTTTGTTTTTCACAATCGCACATCGACACATCGACCACATCAACATAACACCAACAGTCAACAGTCAACTTTAAACTTTCTCTCCTCCAGTCTCAAAACATGCTCGAGACGGAGGAGTTGCGCGGAGACCACGACCGCAGGTTAGATTTTAAAGCTTAGCTTACCTATCTCAACTTTTCACCTCTCGTCCTTATTTACTTACTTTGTATACTTACTTACTACTTAACTTTACGGTTGCGATTATGACAAATAGGTACCATCAATGACATTGCTGTTAAAAAGGGATGTAGCGCATGAATGAATGTTGTTCCTGTTGTTGTTGTTGTTGTTGTTGTTGTTGTTGTTGTTCCTGTTGTTGTTGTTGTTGTTGTTGTTCCTGTTGTTGTTGTTGTTGTTGTTGTTGTTGTTGTTGTTGTTGTTGTCGTCGTTGTTAATTTCGTTTTTTCATTAACAATTAGACGGTGCCTTAACTACTATTCGTTATTTACCATATTAATTGATTTTACTAGAGATATATTTAAAATACTTACAAAGAAAATTCACACTATATAGTCAACTAATGGTTTACCTGAGTGAATTAATGAATGGATGAATGAGTGAATGAAAGAATTAATGAATGAGTGAATGAAAGAATGAATGCGTAAAGAATAAGCATACGTATTTATTTCATTATTTTAAATGTATTCGTTTATTTAACGAGGTAATTCTTTGCTATTTTGTTATTTTGTTTGATTTGTTTGTTTGTGTTTTATCTAGAACTGCCTTTCTTTCTTTGATTGATTATTTGTTTGTTGGTTAATTTGTTTGTGTGTTTGTGTGTTTGTTTGTTTGTTCGTTTGGTAGCTGTTGGTTATTTGTTTGTTTAAGTGGTTAGTTGTTTGTTTGTTTGTATGTTTGTTTGTATGTTTGTTTGTATGTTTGTTTGTATGTTTGTTCGTATGTTTGTTCGTATGTTTGTTTGTATGTTTGTTCATTTGGTTGGTTGGTTGGTGGTTGGTTGCGGTTGTTGTTTGTTTATTTGTTTGTTTGTTTGTTTGTTTGTTTGTTTGTTTAATTATTTGCGTTTGTTTGTTTTGCGCTTGATTGTTTGCTTGGTTATTTATTTGTTTGTTGGTATGTTTATTCATTTACAGAGAGTGACCTTCACCAGTGGCGTGCGATGCCTTAAGATTTTCTAAAACCTAGGTACTAATTTTTAATAATTTCTCTGTTGTTCAACTAAATTCTGCCTTTAGGAACCAGTCTCTGAATATTCACTCTTGCAATAAGTACATTGTTGCCTTAATTTCAGATTAACCGCACGCCACTGACACTTTCAAACACTATACGAATCTTTGACAAAAGACACCCTTCCCAAAAATATAAGGGGTCAGTTCCAACTATTTGACTTAAGTAAAAAAAAAAAAAAAGCATAAGAGAATTTAACGGAACTACGGTGATAATTATATAAGATTAAATTAATGACACCATATATTTAAAGTAAAATCATTAAATTTATTTAAATTAAATTTCGTTTTGACATCTGCGTAAATTGCCCGCTTCCATGATGTTTTTCGTGTATTATAGGTTGCCCGATCAGTCGGCCCTCAAGAATAAAATTGCTTTAAAACGCGCATCCAAATCAATGGAATGGCGTGCAATTTGGCAACGTTGCAGTTAGCACATTTAAACCCATGAAAGATCAAACTACATGGTGTTCGGCAAACTCTTTCGCATTCGACCTTACATAGGTTTAAATGGACTCAATAAAACATTGCCAAATTTCACGCTACCACTGATCCAAATATTATTGTTCATCCATTAAAAGTAGAGAAGAAAGAGAGAGATGCGGCTTGAAATCATAATAATATCCTACAACCAAAAGTGAAAGTTGAAGGGGAATTCAATCCCCCCCGCTCCCTTCCCGATCCTCCTTATTTCTCAGTCGTACATTTTTATACAAGCAAGCAATCGCATCACTGCAGGCGGTTGTTCGTTCAGGCCAGTCTATGCCCCTGCAAAAAGTGCACGGTGATGCAAAATAAGTAAAACCAATTGTTGGCACACCCAACAAACCACATTATGTGCGTCCGATACTCTGGCTGTACGATAATTAAGCAACTTTGCGACAATGTTGCCAGATTTACCGATAAACTTCACCAAATTTCGCATTAAGTCTAATTGAGTCAATTGAGGACAACAGCTCATTAAAATGATTTATAACTATAAAAACAACATCAGTAATGATGGTAAAACTGCCCTTCATCAGCATCAGGAATTTTTGTGGTCATCCATTTAAGTTTGATAACATCCAGGTTATCCAGGATATTATTTAATTCGTTGACTGTAACTATCATTGCTTTTCAAACTACGCGGCGAGTATTGAACCCTCGCTTGTAAATCTTACTGCATGCCTCGCGCCTCATGCCCTAAGACGACACGTGATCCTTTAATCCTACAGTATTCGTCTCAAACTCGCCGCTCGCAGTGGGAGTCTATTGTCATTATTTTCTTCTTCTTTTTCTTTCTTAAATTCCAACAGTATAGTTATGATTAGAAAGGTCGAAGGCACACGCGTCTACTGCCAACCTATGCTTATGTTTCCACTTCAAGTCCTCCGTACTCCCAACGTTAAAAAAAAAAAATCCGTCATCCGCATACAGCGACTTCCTACTTCAGATACTTTTGTGTCGTAAAATTGCGTCACTCTGTCGCACAATGGACCGAGTGACAGAATTTCTAAGACATCATTAATTAATAAACATAAAGCTTAGATTATGAACTAAAAATAGCAAAATAACTAAACACCTTTTATTATTATTGAATTTCATTGGATTCATCAGATTCCATGGTATAGTTGTTGGAAAATGTCAACACTAAAACAACTCTGAAGGGGAAAAAAAGGGAAAAAAACAAATACTTTGCTTGGCCGAAATAAAGTATTAACAGTCCATTGTGCACCAATAACATTGTGGCGCGAGTCAAGGAGGTTCAATCATCTCGTAGCTTAATCATCGTTAAACCTTTGTGAGCCTAAGCTATGTGTGTGTAAGTGACAAACACCAACGTATCGGGTACCAAGAGGGGGTCTGAAAAGACTCCAAACAATTTCTTACCGTAGGCTTACTTACTTCCTTTTTTTTTTTTTTAAACTTTCATTATTTTAAATACTTGAGTAAATCTTTGCTAAATATTTTAAAACCGCATTTTTCATAATATGTCACCGATTTTTGTACAATTCGACGTCCATCTGACGAAAGGCGTAAGTTGGAAACTTGTCAAAACTATGCCTTTTTCATCTATTACTTTGTATAAAAAATCAAATAAAAAAATAAAATAAAAATGACCCCCTTTCGATCTTTACTGTCAAAAATGCCAAATTCTCAATAGTTTTCAAATTATAACGAAAACGTGAAGACGTAAAGCCAAGGAGTCAGTCAATTTTGCTTTCGCTCTCCTGAAAAGTTGCACAAATCTACTTGCGCCGGTAAGCTACGTCGGTTGGAATGCAACGATTTAAAAAAAAATGCAACAAATTGGAAAATGATTTTTTGTTTTTTTTTCTCTCTCTTCTTCTTTTCAATCATTTTCCATTAAAATAATAAGATTGAACCTTTATACGACCGTAAAAAACCTGGCATTTCTTAAAAATAATTTTCTGAACCGGTCGACCCATCATAAACTAAAAATTTAATAAGCCTAAAAAGCGTTATAAATAAAGCAAAAAAAGTCTGATATATGAAGCAAAAAAATCCTGATAAATACAGCATGAGAAATCCTAGTCAAATTTACAACTGTGCCCAAAGACGGTGAAAATTGGCATTAATGTTGGCTGTATTAGTATCTGAATTCCACTAAGTCCCAAAATTAAATAATAACAAGTTACAGTTTTACATGTAACCAAAAAAGAAACTGGCCTGGAGTCGTTTAAGAGACGACCCCCCCCCCTTCGCTTACAACAATTTAAACAAAATGTTCATGATGCCGTAAGACCATCCAATCTATAGGTATCGATGACTCATCTGGCTTCGGGACTGAAGAACCAGCGGTTATTTAGTCACGATAAAATAATACATACAGCGACGATAGTTTAAAGGTGCTTTGCTATACATACACGACAGCACCTAAAAAGAAAAAAATACACCTTCGCGCTCGAGGTAGATGAATAAAACGCATGTATCATGAAAATATGAAGGTCACGAGGAAAAAAAAGAAAAGAAAAAAAAGAATAGAATGCAATTATACAGAAGCGCGATGACGTATTATCTCGGAGTGGTTATTATTGTTCTTTCTCTCAGATTTACTAATAAGCTAGACAGACAGGTGATAAACAAATTATTTTGAACCTTGAAGACCCAAAAGTTAACTTACATTATCTATGCGATGGAAAAACATTTTCAACCACGCGGGCTCTAATTTCGAACGTTATTTTCCGTTGAGCTTGCGGTTCTCTAATACTCTGAAGAGTATTTTCCTCACATTTATCTAAATACGAGGCTAGTATTGTTCGCATACAAATATTCAAAAAAATGTGAGCTCACACACAAAAAATGTTTATCTGAAATTACGTTATGATTGCTAAAAACCGGGAATAAACTTTTTCATTCCATAAATGTCAATTTATAAAATGCTAATTTAGCTCGCAATACAGCTAATTTAGCGAAACATATTGCCAATGTAACTTTCTCATGAAGCACAAAATATTGCTTAATTAGCGATTTATTTTGCTAAATCAGCATTTTATAACAATTTTAAGTAGATTCCATGAATCTACTTATTGCGGAGGGTGCGATGTTGGATTTTTCGGGAAATTTTATCAAATGAGCACGTTTCATGGTCCCCTGAGTGAGAAAATACCACTCGTTGAAAATTGTATATATATATATATATATATATATCTCTCTTTATATGTATGTTTCAGCCAGTTTTACCGTTTTTATGTCCCACGATCCTGTTCGTAATTTTTGGTTTTTATTTTTGAAATTTGTCTCAACTATTCGTTGGGTTTAATTCTTGGATGAGTTCGAAGATGGTGTAAATCCGACAGTTAGTTTTCGCGTTATGGGCCGTGTTTGAGTCGTAAAATGTGTTTATGAGGTTTATTTTTAGGAGTGTTTGTTTTGAGTATTTTTTTTGGGAAAATTTATGTTGGCCGTTTTGTTACGCAACTTTTTTACTCGAGTCATTTTTTCGTGTTTTGCGTTGTAAGCGAGTTATAGTGATGTGTTTTTCGGGTTTTTTGGCAGTGTTTTTATATGAAGAAATTGTTTTTTGTATCGTAAATTTTAGTATATATCGTGGAGAATGTTTTTAGTTCATATGCTCTTTCCCTTGAATTTTCCTTGTGTTTTACGTGTTTTACGAGCTATTTAGTTTCTTATGGGATTTTACAAGTGAAAGACAAGGATGGTTTATTGGTATAATGCTCTTTCTTTGTTTACACGTACACTGTTGCTTAGAAACGTTATTTATTTATTTTCTTGTTTTATCAACTGCTCTTATACAGTTTTATTTCCATTAGCGTTACAAAGATTACACATTTCTATCTTGGTACTATAATCTTTTCCTTATGGGCATTTTTATGTAAATGCGTTGAACAGCTGATAAAAAAAAAATTAATAATCCAAAGAAAATCAAAACATAACCTATTTATTAAAATTTGTGAAAAACTTATAAAACCTAGCTTTTATTTCTCACTTGCATTGAAAAGATTACACATTTCTCTATTGGTAATATAATCTTTTTCACAGTAATATTTGAATTTTGAGCAGCTGATATAATAAAAAATAAAAAACCAACGAAAATTATAACCTATATTTAAATTTGTGAAAAAATGATTTAACCAAGCATGGAATCTACTTCGTCTTACCGGCCTGCCGGGAGGCATTTTTGTATTATAAAGCGTATTCCCGGCTTATAGCATTGTTTTCTTTTCTTTTCTTTTTTTTTTGAAATTTTAACTGAATAAGTTCCGTTAAATGAACAGGTGCCGCTATTTATGTATAGTTAAAAACCGGTAAATATATAAATATAACCAAAACTTAAACGTGCATGATCCGACTCTATAGTGACGGCTCGGGCTATTTGGCAACCATGTTTTTTTGCCACTTGAACGTATGAAAAAGTATCGATTTATCAGGGATTCGGTTAATCCCCTAAAGATCGATTATTTTACGAAGGTTTAGACGAACAGAATATGTGTGTTGCTGAAAGTCAACGTTTCTGGCAAGACCCATATCAATTCTTCTATTCAATCAGAAGGATTCGCCCATCCAACGCGTCTCCTCTGATTATTATTATTATCAGAGTTGAGCAAATCGTCTTTTTCGATTGCGTAATTTATTACTTTTGAAAAGCAGTCGAGTTGGATCCTACCGTAAACAGAACAGGATGAGTCCACTCATTTGAACGAGACGAGATAGCGGGAATCGATTTATTCCATTGGTTTAGACGGTGAAACTAAACTATGTGATCACGACTAGGAGACGTTTGATCTAAAAAGAACGACTCCGAGTCGTGCTCAAGTGACGGCGTTTAAACCAATGGGATTAATCAACTCCCGCCAGACGTGGACTGGCCCACCGGGACACCGGGAGATTTCCCGGTGGGCCGCGGCCCTTTAGGGCCGGTTGGATCGTGAAAGGGAAAAAAAGAAGGAAAAATGAGGGGAAAAAAGGAAGAAAGAAAGGAAGAAAAGAAGAAAAAAAAGAAGAAAGGAAGAAAGAAGGAAAAAAAGAAGAGAGAGAGGAAGAAAAAATAAGGAAAAAACGAGAGAAACAGATAAAAGTGAGGCCGGGCATGTATTTGTACTTGGTAAAGGGCTGCGGGCCGATCATTTGATTATTTAGGGCCGGACCAGGTCGATCATTCATTCGATTTTTTAGGTCCAAAAAAAATAAAAAAAAAAAAACAAAAAAACAAAACAAAAAAACTGATAATGCGGGCTTTCCTATCATCACTAAGATAAAATGACAGTCTCAACCCTGCAAAAACGCAGAGTCAGCGATCATGTAATAATGAAATTGATGACCCGAACATGCTTCAGATTGTTGTTTTTGACTGTGAAAATACCAAGATGTTCTGGGGGGGACCCCCCTTGGTGGGGGGTGTCCCCCCACACCCCCACACCCCCATTATGGGCCGGTCCAAAGTTGGTTTCCCGGTCCGAATTAGGGGGCCAGTCCGCCTCTGACTCCCGATATCTCGGATCGTTTGGTCTAAAGGAGCGGAATCAGCCTACTCTGCCTACTGGTATGTCGATTTCGATTAAATTAATGTTATTTCATGAGCAGTGAGCAACAATCTATTTTATCGTAACACACGTTGGTTTCATCGAAACCGGTGTGTCTGATTCAGAGGTGGCTCGTGCAAGTTGGCAACAACGAATCTTCTCCATTTAGACCAATGTAAAATAATAGATCTTCAGGAGGTTCATTGAACCTCCAATTAATCGATACTTTCGCAAGGGATTAAATGGGATAAAGGCGATAAAGCAATGTTGCCAAATAGCAAGAGCCGCCGATGTGCGATTATATCACCGCTTCTAAATCCATCTCATCTCGATTACCTACCTACCTTCTCGATAAAAGTAATAGAAAAAAAGAGGTATTTAGTATACCATGAGAAAAAATTATCTGAGCCCGAGCACACGTGACACAGTGAATATGAATGAAAGTAACCGTGTCCAAGGTCATGGTTCACTCCATTCCACATACCATGCAGACTATTAAGTCTAGACCGCGTCCTAATTCTTTTTGAAGGGTTTTATATAAAGCGTAAAGTATAAGTATATATACTCAGAGGTAGCGTGTGCATAAGTTGGCATCATCGTATTTCGTCAATTTGAACCGCGTGAAAAAAGTCGGGAACAATTGGGAATGCTCTCCCTCGAATCGATATTTTATATGATTTTGAATGGAAACAAATACAGTGTTTTCAAATTGAACGCAAGCTACTATGGGTAATGGGTATACTTATATTCTATCTTTTGGCTTGGTTTTAGTTGCGAAGATCATTGGTTGAACTTATTCTAACTCTGTTCACCACCTTAGCGGTTTTAGCACTTTAAAATTATTTCCGAATATGTTTCGCAGAGGTGGCGATGCTGCTCCCACCGAAATTGATGGATTCAAAATCATGCAGCTGCAAAAAGTTAACGGCATCGATTGCTCCGCCGGAACTGATCAAAAGATGACGGGGGAAGAACCAAGGAATGTCAGCCAATTCCGAGAAATGTTACCCCAGGTATGTTAACTCTTTTTCCGAACATTCTTTTTCTTTTACTTTCAAAACCCCTTAAGGGCCAAGCCCGAGAATACTCGGTTTCCTCCTCTAGTCTATTTCACATTGTTTCAGTCTTCATTCCGGATAAACGCGACTATCGATGAAGAAACTTACAAGAGAAGGTGTTGGCGGGCGCCTTCAATTCATCGTATAGGCAATTCTAACTCCCCCGAGTACGAACAGTTAACTACCTTCCCTATGTAAACGGAAGAGTGGCGTTCTTTTGAACAAGCCTCGCCTTCAATCCGTCGTATAGGCAATTCCAACCCCCCCGAGTACGAACATTTAACTACCTTCCCTATGTAAACGGAAAAGTGGCGTTCTTTTGAACAAACCTGGTCATTATAGAGTTAAATAGTTTAATACTAGAGGCCGGTGGCCGCTTCGCGGCCAAGCGTTCCGTTTCGCGTCTTGCGCGTGATTTTGTTTATTCGAGCTAAGACTTTGACTTGATATCCACTCCCTAACTCCGTTTGCTATTCGCCCATCTAATCCTGCTCCAAAGGACTAAATCTAAAAACTTACTCTATTATTCCTGCAATACTAAAGTGGTATTTTCTCATGTACACCAAATGTTTAGAAAACAGGAGTCATTATTTGGAAGGGGCATAAATAGCATAACCCCCCGTCCCCCCACCCCCTTGCATGAAACTTAACCATTTTAGGGGTGGTCGTTCTCAAGAGGGCCCGATCCAAAACCGTCAATTTTTTTTGGCGCTCATGGAGCCGCCGAAACCCTTAGAATCGGCGCATTTGGATGCACCGTATTAGCGCATGTGGATTATACGATTTAGAACAGTACAGAGAAAAGAAGGGAAGGAGAGAAAGAGATAGCGAGAGTGAAAAACCATGCTTTCACAATAAAATGAGAAGTTCGGGGTAAGCAAACAAATACGCATGACCGAGATCGCACACCTACGATAACCTTTCGTTGAACTGACATGACAATAAGACATTGCGTTTTAGTAGGTAAATCAAAAATCTGTATAAAAATGGAAAAGAAACTTTGCGGGGGGAAAAGTATGCCTTTTTCAAACAGCCTGTATTAACGACAATAATTTGTTAAAATAGGTTGGCTCGGAAATTCAAGCAAACTTCATTTAACTTTTAATTTTTTAAGTTTTTTGGACGTGAGGTCATTTACAACCCCTATTTTTTGGGGGTCATTCTTTCAGCGCTTTTTGACAATTGATGCTCAATGCTCAAAAGATGTCTCTCCATAAGTTTTTTGAAATTAGAGTGAGATAGCAGTACATGCGGGGGTTACGTGAGACCAAGAGAGACAGTTTGTCTTTCTTTGGAACGCTCATCACCAAGTCAGCACCAAATCAGTCTATTCGAAAAAGAAAAAAAAACGCCTTCATTTAATTTGACACACTTTGACTCCACAGATTAAAAAATAACAGGTGTATACAATCAAATGAATCGTTAAAAACTACAAAAATACCCAAGAAATCTAACGATTTTTTTTTTTTTTTTTTTTTTTTTTTTTTTTTTTTAAATTTGAAAAAACAGACCTTATAAAAACATCATAACCTCACCGAGATGCGAACTAATACGAAACAGCTCAAATCGTCAACTTTGAAAGAGGATGTGTAACAATATTCTGGGTCCGTTGGACCCGTTGGTAGTATTCTTAGATAAATCACTTATACATTCAAAGTAAGCAACACATTTTCAACAGGAAACCAATTATTTTCATTACTCAGTAATATTCGAGAGCATATTATTGATAAGAGAAGAATAACCATCGTCTCAACTCATCATCACTAATAGTTTGGTTTCTTTAAAAATTCTTGAAACCTAGCCCAAATTTGCTGGGTTACAATCGAGATATCAATTCAACGCACCGATCTCAACAAAGTCATCTCTAGTTGATTGTACTATTCTATAAATCTGCGTTTAATATATATGCTAAGTATCGAAGCTCTACTTCGCGAAGTTATACAGCAACCTCGTCGAGCCATCAATCAATGACTGTACAGAGCTGCCAGATTTGACATAAAATATACACATTTTACATTAAGTCTCAAGTGCCTGAATATTTTACAACACATCTAGCAGCACTGTGACTGTCCCATTGTTTACATATACGTAAAATCATGTGATAAAAAGTCGAAGCTATACATCGATATCATACGAAGTGACTTCATTGAAGTCGCTATTAAAATGCTTCTATACCCCAATGTGTCCTTCCCAACGACCTCTATATTAGACCGGCGAAGAAATACGAACCGGCGCGGCGTAACCCGCAAGAAAGAAAGTTAGGATAGAATAGAGGTGCTTGGCCGGATAGGAGCACCTCTGTTTACACGTATTTTTATGAAGATGTTCTCTTCCGTTTTTCGCTTCTAAAACTCCTAATTTTACACGGATTTTGCTTTTCTTGGTCTTAATAGAAGGAGGATAGCTTGGGCTTTGACCTCCGCCCTACCGGGTCCGGTAACGTTTTTTCGAAAATATATGGAAAATATAAGTCGTTGAAGTTAGACACCCGTTGGTATGCTCTGAAGACCTTGCAAGTCACGTTCGCCTGTTTACGACGATTCAATCTGCCTACAAATCGGCTTTTAGTCATTTTTTGAGTCTACTCCTTCACTCTCAGTCCTTTTAGTGCTAGATTCTTCAAAATCCGAAAAGTTTTAGTGGCTGAGGAGGTAATTTTTCTATACCTACTGTGTAGTTTGTACCAGTAAACCCTCCTGTGTTAGAGTTCGTAGTTACTTAACTTGAGTTCGTAATTTCTGTACATTTCCCTTCTGGACGATTTTTCATTCCTAATATTGTTTTATCAATCTGCGCCATCATCAGTGTCTATTAAATACTGTGATTGTGGTGAAACCCGCCCGCCGTTAACTCAGGATGTCGGATCGAGCCGACCATTGAAAGGGTTCTGGTTAGTCATCATCAATTTTGTGAAGTACTCATCATGTCAGGAGTGATTCCCTCTTATTCCTTTGTTTAGTCGCAGCATAATTCAGCCTTGAATCAGGATTCATCGTAAAATTCCTCTCTTTGAATCATCCGTGGTTTTTGTGCATTCTTCGGAATCTTAAAGGTGAGCTTGGAAGGGTACGCAGAGAAAATGGCCTATAAGATTTGTGTCAAGATTTCTACCAACAGCACCTAGAGGCTCATTCAGTTAAGTTCATGAAGTCGTATCGGAAAGTATTAGATGGCACTTATATGAGCGGCCATGTTTCTTCATCACACATTTTAGCATTTTTAGCTGCTGCGACTCGAAGTCGCTTACGGGAACACTTTCGGAAACGGACCGAACCGCCACAAGACGCAATGAGTGCAAGAGAGAAACCTTAAAACGCGAGAGGTCTCTCTCTCGCACTCGCAGTCGCTTACGGGAACACTTTGGGAACCGGACCGAACCGCCATAAGACGCAATGAATGCGAGAAAAAAACCTTGAAACGCGAGAGGTCTCTTTCTCACACTCGCAGTTGCTTACAGGAAAAATTTGGGAAATGGACGGAACCGCCAAAGGACGCAATGAGTGCGA
Organism: Trialeurodes vaporariorum; assembly: GCA_011764245.1. Classification (NCBI taxonomy): domain Eukaryota; kingdom Metazoa; phylum Arthropoda; class Insecta; order Hemiptera; family Aleyrodidae; genus Trialeurodes; species Trialeurodes vaporariorum. Next base: position 21,498,969 of record VMOF01000320.1, read on the forward strand.
GTGAGAAACCTTAAAACGCGGGAGGTCTCTCTCTTACACTCGCAGTCGCTTACGGAAACACTTTGGGAAACGGACCGAACCGCCATAGGACGCAATGAGTGCGAGAGAGAAACCTTAAAACGCGAGAGGTCTCTCTTTCGCACTCGCAGTTGCTTACGGAAATAATTTGGGTAACGAACCGAACCGCAATAAGACGCAATGAGTGCGAGAGAGAAACCTTGAAACGCGAGAGGTCTCCCTCTCGCAGTCGCTTACAGGAATGATTTGAGAAACGGACCGAACCGCCAAAAGACGCAATGAGTGTGAGTGAGATACCTTAAAACGCGAGAGGTCTCTCTCTCGCACTCTCAGTCGCTTACGGGAACACTTTGGGAAACGGACCGAACCGCCATAAGACGCAATGAGTGCGAGAGAGAAACCTTCCCTAGTAGAAATAAACCTCAAGGATTCTCAAGAACCCTCAACGATTTTTGAGGGTACCCTCAAAAATCATGAGGTTACCCTCAAGCTTCTCGAGGGCCCTCAAACATTCTTGAGGGCGCCACCAAAATCCTTTGAGGGTGCCCTCAAAAATCATGAGGACACCCTCAAGATTCTTGAGGGCCCAAAATATTGTTGAGGGTGCCCTCAAAATCTTTTGAGGGCAATGCAGACACCACCAAGATTCTTGAGGGCCCTCAAACATTGTTGACGGCGCCATCAAAATCTTTTGAGGGTGACCTCAAAAATCACGATTACGCCCTCAAGGTCTTGAAAACCAATAAAAACTGTTTGATGGCGCCCTCAAAATGATGATGCAACGTTTGAACGTTCTCCCAAGCTTGAGGACCATCAACAATTGTTGAGGATGACAGCTGATATAATATCCTCAGAAACTTGTGGACATCATTATCAAATGATATGATGACAAGGAGGCATAAAATGTGCGATCTTACGATTCTTGGATCCCAATCCAGGGTGAGTATGGTATTTTTTCCATGAAACAAGTGAATGATTTTTGATTTTTAATTTTTTTGCCTCCTGTGAAGTGTAACAGAATCAATTACATAACCTCCAGGCGCCACTAAAGTTCAAGAATCTATTACATAACTTCCAGGGGCTGGAACAGTGTATTAAAATCAATTACCTAACCTCCCGGCGCCACAAAAGCTTAAGCATCCATTACATAACATCCAGGCGCCACAAAAGCTCAAGACACCATTACATAACTTCCAGGGGCTGGATAAGTGTGAAGGAGACCATTACATAACCTTAAGGCGCCAAATGAGTCCAAGAATCCATTACATAACTTCCAGGGGCGAGAGAAGTGTAATAGAATCAATTACCTAACTTCCAGGCGCCACAAATGCTCAATAATCCATTACATAACTTCCAGGGGCGGGAGAAATGTGATAGAATTAATTACCTAACATCCAAGTGCCACAAAAGCTCAAAAATCCATTACATAACTTCCAGGGGCTGGAGAAGTGTAATTAAATCAATATACATAACCTCCAGGCGCCGCAAAAGCTGAAGAATCCATTACATAACTTCCAGGGGCTAGAGAAGTGTAAAGGAGACCGTTACATAACCTCCAGGCGCTAAATAAGCTTAAGAATGCATTACATATTTTCCAGGGTTCCAGTTCAAAATTAAAATCAGTGTGACCCACCATCAAACACTGTTTCGTTTATCCAGTTTCCCTGGTAAACATTTTAGCAACACAGCACCATGACCGATGTTGTGATCGGCTTCATGACCGATGAAGCTGGCACTATGTTTTCCATGGTGCTCATGGTGCTATGATGCACTGGCACCATGACCGATGGTGCTAGCACCATGATACAAAGAAAAATTAAAGTTTCCGTATTTTGCTTATTTAATTTTAGAAATCTGATAGCAGATTTGGATTCCTCGACCAAAAATACACGAGGACACCAAGTTTCACGCCAATCGGAAAAAAACAAAGCGTATTTTCTTTTCAGACGTCCGCGCAACCTTATATACCCGAATTTCGTCTCCCATCATCAACTGTCGGAACAGTGTATCGGTTAGGGTGTAGGACTAGGGATCGGAAGGTTACGGGTTCGAATCCCGGTCAGGTCGGTACGATATATGAAAAATATGTGACCAATGAAGTTTGAATAAGTACATACGAGTCTACTTTTTGTCGACTACATAAATCCCCAATATTAACCCCTCCCCACCACCCCCTCCCCATTAACGCCCCATCTCATCCCCGAACCTATCCGAGAAAAACCATCAAGATTTTTTGAGGGCGCCCTCAAGATTCGTTGAGGGCACCCTCAAGATTCGTTGAGGGCACCCTCAAAGCCCTCTGTTCCAATTACCCTCAATGAGGGCTTTTCTCTTGAGGGCCTTGAGGTTTATTTCTACTAGGGTTGAAACGCGAGGGGTCTCTCTCTCGCCCTCGCAGTCGCTTACGGGAACACTTTGGGAAACGGACCGAACCGCCATAAGACCAAATGAGTGCGAGAGAGAAACCTTGAAACGCGCGAAATCTCTCTTTCGCACTCGCAGTTGCTTACGGAAATAATTTGGGTAACGAACCGGACCGCCATAAGACGCAATGAGTGCGAGTGAGAAATCTTAAACGTGAGAGGTCTCTCTCTCGCACTCGCAGTCGTTTACGGGAACACTTTGGGAAACGGACCGAACCGCCATAAGACGCAATGAGTGCAAGAGAGAAACCTTGAAACGCAAAGGGTCTCTCTCTCGCACTCGCAGTTGCTTAAGGGAACACTTTGGGAAACGGACCGAACCGCCATAAGACGCAATGAGTGCGAGAGAGAAACCTTGAAACGCGAGAGGTCTCTCTCTCTCACTCGCAGTCGCTTACGGAAACACTTTGGGAAACGGACCGAACCACCATAAGACGCAATGAGTGCGAGAGAGAAACCTTGAAACGCGAGAGGTCTCTCTCTCACACTCGCAGTCGCTTACTGGAATATTTTGGGAAACGGACCCAACCGCCATAACACGCTATGAGTGAGAGAAAGAAACCTTGAAATTCAAGAGGTCTCTCTCTCACTCGCAGTTGCTCAAGGGAACACTTTGGGAAACGGACCGAACCGCCATAAGACGCAAGGAGTGCGAGAGAGAAACCTTGAAACGCGAGAGGTCTCTCTCTCGCACTCGCAGTTGCTCAAGGGAACACTTTGGGAAACGGACCGAACCGCCATAAGACGCAATGAGTGCGAGAGAGAAACAAACCTTGAAACGCGAGAGGTCTCTCTCGCGCACTCGCAGTCGCTTACGGGAATAATTTGGAAACGGACCGAACCGCCATAAGACGCAATGAGTGCGAGTGAGAAACCTTGAAACGCGAGAGGTCTCTCTCTCGCACTCGCAGTCGCTTTCGGGAACACTTTGGGAAACGGACCGAACCGCCATAAGACGCAATGAGTGCGAGAGAGAAACCTTGAAACGCGGGAGGTCTCTCTCTCGCACTCGCAGTCACATACGGGAAAAATTTGGGAAACGGACCAAACCGCCTTAAGACGCAATGAGTGCGAGAGAGACACCTTGAAACGCGAGAGGTCTCTCTCTCAAGGTTTCTCTCTTGCACTCATTGCGTCTTATGGCGGTTCGGTCCGTTTCCCAAAGTGTTCCCGTGAGCGACTACGAGTGCGAGAGAGAGACCTCTCGCGTTTTAAGGTTTCTCACTCGCACTTATTGCGTCTTATGGCGGTTCGGTCCGTTTCCCCAATTGTGTCCGTAAGAGACTGGGAATGCGAGAGAGAGACCTTTCGCGTTTCAAGGTTTCTCACTCGCACTCACTGCGTCTTATGGCGGTTCGGTCATTTCCAAACTATTCCCGTAAGCGACTGCGAATGCGAGAGAGAGACCACTCGCGTTTCAAGGTTTCTCTCTCGCACTCATTGCGTCTTATGGCGGTTGGGTCCGTTTCCCCAAAAAATTCCCGTAAGCGACTGCGAGTGCGAGAGAGAGACCTCTCGCGTTTCAAGGTTTCTCTCTCGCACTCATTGCGTCTTATGGCGGTTCGGTCCGTTTCCCAAAGTGTTCCCGTAAGCGACTGCGAGTGCGAGAGAGGTTTCAAGGTTTCTCTCTCGCACTCATTGCGTCTTATGCCGGTTCGGTCCGTTTCCCAAAGTGTTCCCTTGAGCAACTGCGAGTGCGAGAGAGAGACCTCTCGTGTTTCAAGGTTTCTCACTAGCACTCATTGCGTCTTATGGCGGTTCGGTCCGTTTCTCAAATCATTCCCGTAAGCGACTGCGAGTGCGAGAGAGAGACCTCTCGCGTTTCAAGGTTTCTCTCTCGCATTCATTGCGTCTTATGGCGGTTCGGTCCGTTTCCCAAAGTGTTCCCGTAAGCGACTGCGAGTGCGAGAGAGAGACCTCTCGTGTTTCAAGGTTTCTCTCTCGCACTCATTGCGTCTTATGGCGGTTCGGTCCGTTTCCCAAAGTGTTTCCGTAAGCGACTGCGAGTGCGAGAGAGAGACCTTTCGCGTTTCAAGGTTTCTCTCTCGCACTCATTGCATCTTATGGCGGTTCGGTCTGTTTCCCAAAGTGTTCCCGTAAGCATCTGCGAGTGCTAGAGAGAGACCTTTCGCGTTTCAAGGTTTCTCTCTTGCACTCATTGCATCTTATGGCGGTTCGGTCCGTTTCCCAAAGTGTTCCCGTAAGCATCTGCGAGTGCGAGAGAGAGACCTCTCGCGTTTTAAGGTTTCTCACTCGCACTCATTGCGTCCTTTGGCGGTTCCGTCCATTTCCCAAATTTTTCCCGTAAGCAACTACGAGTGTGAGAGAGAGACCTCTCGCGTTTCAAGGTTTTTTTCGCACTCATTGCGTCTTATGGCGGTTCGGTCATTTCCAAACTATTCCCGTAAGCGACTGCGAATGCGAGAGAGAGACCTCTCGCGTTTTAAGGTTTCTCTCTCGCACTCATTGCGTCTTAAGGCGGTTCGGTCCGTTTATCATAATATTCCCGTAAGCGACTGCGAGTGAGAGAGAGAGACCTCTCGCGTTTCAAGGTTTCTCTCTCGCACTCATAGCGTCTTATGGCGGTTTGGTCCGTTTTCCAAAAGATTCGCGTAAGCGACTGCGAGTGCGAGAGAGAGACGTCTCGCGTTTCAAGGTTTCTCACTCGCACTCATTGCGTCTTATGGCGGTTCGGTTCGTTACCCAAATTATTTCCGTAAGCAACTGCGAGTGCGAAAGAGAGATTTCTCGCGTTTCAAGGTTTCTCTCTCGCACTCATTCCGTCTTATGGTGGTTATGTCCGTTTCCCAAAGTGTTCCCGTAAGCGACTGCGAGTGCGAGAGAGAGACCTCTCGCGTTTCAAGGTTTCTCTCTCGCACTCATTGCGTCTTATGGCGGTTGGGTCCGTTTCCCAAAATATTCCCGTAAGCGACTGCGAGTGCGAGAGAGAGAACTCTCGCGTTTCAAGGTTTCTCTCTCGCACTCATTGCGTCTTATGGCGGTTCGGTCCGTTTCCCAAAGTGTTCCCGTAAGCGACTGCGAGTGCGAGAGAGGTTTCAAGGTTTCTCTCTCGCACTCATTGCGTCTTATGCCGGTTCGGTCCGTTTCCCAAAGTGTTCCCTTGAGCAACTGCGAGTGCGAGAGAGAGACCTCTCGCGTTTCAAGGTTTCTCACTAGCACTCATTGCGTCTTATGGCGGTTCGGTCCGTTTCTCAAATCATTCCCGTAAGCGACTGCGAGAGAGAGACCTCTCGCGTTTCAAGGTTTCTCTCTCGCATTCATTGCGTCTTATGGCGGTTCGGTCCGTTTCCCAAAGTGTTCCCGTAAGCGACTGCGAGTGCGAGAGAGAGACCTCTCGTGTTTCAAGGTTTCTCTCTCGCACTCATTGCATCTTATGGCGGTTCGGTCCGTTTCCCAAAGTGTTCCCGTAAGCGACTGCGAGTGCGAGAGAGAGACCTCTCGCGTTTCAAGGTTTCTCTGTCGCACTCATTGCGTCTTATGGCGGTTGGGTCCGTTTCCCAAAATATTCCCGTAAGCGACTGCGAGTGCGAGAGAGAGACCTCTCGCGTTTCAAGGTTTCTCTCTCGCACTCATTGCGTCTTATGGCGGTTCGGTCCGTTTTCCAAATTTTTCCCGTAAGCGACTGCGAGTGCGAGAGATAGACCTCTCACGTTTCAAGGTTTCTCTCTCGCACTCATTGCGTCTTATGGCGGTTCCGTCCGTTTCTCAAATTATTCCCGTAAGCGACTGCGAGAGAGAGACCTCTCGCGTTTCAAGGTTTCTCTCTCGCATTCATTGCGTCTTATGGCGGTTCGGTCCGTTTCCCAAAGTGTTCCCGTAAGCGACTGCGAGTGCGAGAGAGAGACCTCTCGTGTTTCAAGGTTTCTCTCTCGCACTCATTGCGTCTTATGGCGGTTCGGTCCGTTTCCCAAAGTGTTTCCGTAAGCGACTGCGAGTGCGAGAGAGAGACCTTTCGCGTTTCAAGGTTTCTCTCTCGCACTCATTGCATCTTGTGGCGGTTCGGTCTGTTTCCCAAAGTGTTCCCGTAAGCATCTGCGAGTGCTAGAGAGAGACCTTTCGCGTTTCAAGGTTTCTCTCTTGCACTCATTGCATCTTATGGCGGTTCGGTCCGTTTCCCAAAGTGTTCCCGTAAGCATCTGCGAGTGCGAGAGAGAGACCTCTCGCGTTTTAAGGTTTCTCACTCGCACTCATTGCGTCCTTTGGCGGTTCCGTCCATTTCCCAAATTTTTCCCGTAAGCAACTACGAGTGTGAGAGAGAGACCTCTCGCGTTTCAAGGTTTTTTTCGCACTCATTGCGTCTTATGGCGGTTCGGTCCGTTTTCCAAATTATTCCCGTAAGCGACTGCGAGTGCGAGAGATAGACCTCTCACGTTTCAAGGTTTCTCTCTCGCACTCATTGCGTCTTATGGCGGTTCGGTCCGTTTCTGAAATTATTCCCGTATGCGACTGCGAGAGAGAGACCTCTCGCGTTTCAAGGTTTCTCTCTCGCATTCATTGCGTCTTATGGCGGTTCGGTCCGTTTCCCAAAGTGTTCCCGTAAGCGACTGCGAGAGAGAGACCTCTCGCGTTTCAAGGTTTCTCTCTCGCACTCATTGCGTCTTATGGCGGTTCGGTCCGTTTTCGAAAGTGTTCCTGTAAGCGACTTCGAGTCGCAGCAGCTAAAAATGCTAAAATGTGTGATGAATAAACATGGCCGCTCATATAAGTGCCATCTAATACTTTCCGATACGACTTCATGAACTTAACTGAATGAGCCTCTAGGTGCTGTTGGTAGAAATCTTGACACAAATCTTATAGGCCATTTTCTCTGCCTACCCTTCCAAGCTCACCTTTAAGATTCCGAAGAATGCGCAAAAACCATTGATGGTTCAAAGAGAGGAATTTTACGATGAATCCTGATTCAAGGCTGAATTATGCTGCGACTAAACAAAGGAATAAGAGGGAATCACTCCTGACATGATGAGTACTTCACAAAATTGATGATGACTAACCAGAACCCTTCCAGTGGTCGGCTCGATCCGACATCCTGAGTTAACGGCGGGCGGGTTTCACCACAATCACAGTATTCAATAGACACTAATGATGGCGCAGATTGATAAAACAATATTAGGAATGAAAAATCGTCCAGAAGGGAAATGTACAGAAATTACGAACTCAAGTTAAGTAACTACGAACTCTAACACAGGAGGGTTTACTGGTACACACCACACAGTATAGAAAAATTACCTCCTCAGCCACTAAAACTTTTCGGATTTTGAAGAATCTAGCACTAAAAGGATTGAGAGTGAAGGAGTAGACTCAAAAAATGACTAAAAGCCGATTTGTAGGCAGATTGAATCGTCGTAAACAGGCGAACGTGATTTGCAAGGTCTTCAGAGCATACCAACGGGTGTCCAACTTCAACGACTTATATTTTCCATATATTTTCGAAAAAACGTTACCGGACCCGGTAGGGCGGAGGTCAAAGCCCAAGCTATCCTCCTTCTATTAAGACCAAGAAAAGCAAAATCCGTGTAAAATTAGGAGTTTTAGAATCGAAAAACGGAAGAGAACGTCTTCATAAAAATATGTGTAAACAGAGGTGCTCCTATCCGGCCAAACACCTCTATTCCTAACCTAACCCTTCACTGCATAGTGTGACACTGGTGTCACATGATGTAAAAAGCTCTATATCAGACATTGTAATGTATATTTTGACTTGTTTCAAATTGTATCACTAGTGTCACATTATAAGAAAACATAAAAAGGGGCTCAAACAGTTTTTAAAAGACCACCCACCAGCACTCATTATAATGCATTAAAAAAAAGAAATCATGGTTGGGGGCAAATTTGCCCCCGTATCCAATTCAGCCCCGATTTCATTATTTTCCCGAAGCTTCTAGCATTTGCTCTTTGAAAAATCCAATTAAAGTAAAAAATTCTTATTCTTTTGAACTTTTTGAAAAATAAAAGTTTTTTTATTTTCCCGCCATTTCTTATGGTGTTACAGCACGTGTAAAAAACGAGACAAAAATGGAAAAATGAGAATTTTCACCGAAAAACTGTTGAATTATTTTTTTTTGCTATTTTTCCCATGTATGTGACCACCTAGTGAATCGAAGAATCCAGTTTTGGTTGAAAAAAAAAATCCCATGCAGTGAAGGGCTAACTTTCCTTCTTGCGGGTTACGCTGGTTCGTATTCGTTCGCCGGTCTTATATAGAGGTCGTTGGTCCTTCCGCGCAAAAAACATATGATCACAATCGCCACGGTAACGTCATATCGCTCGATCAAATTTAAAAAAAAAAAATTGACAGAGCAGCACGTTTCTCGCTCACACGCGTACAAAATCGTATGCTCGTCCGCACGTATGCATTTAAAAAAGGATGACAAAATCTCGCTTCTCTCTCCCACCCTTGCAAAACGAACTGATTCGCATCCTTTTCGCACTCGCACAACTTTTCCAGAGAAAAGTTTTTAGCATTTTAAAAAGGGACGCGGGGCCCGCACGGAAAAACTTATATTTTTCCCGAAGCATTGAAGCCGAGCCCTACCGATCGGTACCAGGCCCCTACCGAACGGTGCAACGGTTCTCCAGGAACTTCGCTTCATTCTTACAAATATAACATAGGATTCGTTATTTTCTTATTTCATTTTTTTGGTTTTTTTGTTGGGTTTTTTGTTTTTTTTTTGTTTTTTGTTTCGTTTTGTTTGTTTGTTTGGTAATTGCTTAGCTCTTCAAGGGAGCAGAAGCGGAAATCAGTTCAGTAGACCAAATTTCAACACTAAAGAGGGTAGAGTTAGTTTCAACTTTACCGCGGGAGTTCGTGGGCGGCTCTTTCGAGTGTTACTGTAGCGATTACAAAAGATTTGTCAAACAAAGAAATCAATACGAGTGTTCCGGATTCGAATCCTAACAAAGATCTCAGATTTTCACGGATCATGTCAACGCGCGCAACGGGTCGCGCGGCTCCTTGAAAGCGCGCCCGCGCGTTAAGGTAACCGCAGCTTCCCCGCGCGGCGCGCATCCCACCATAAAATGAATAGACATGTGTATACTATAGCCTGGTCAAAATCTAAACTGGAACAAGATATGCGTTGCGAAAATCACCTGATAAAAATGAAAGATACATAGTATATTGAGAGGGTAGGCAACACGCAATACATTTGCTACATGTGTTAGAGATGGTATATTGACTGGGTATATGCAATACGCAATGCACATAATAATAACTGTTCATAGGAGATATGGGCATGGGCCCAAAAAATGTTCATGGAGTGAATTTCGGAAGTTTTTTGTGTCACCAATTCACCATCATGTCGTCCACCGGTGTTTACATGCAACCCATCTCTTCATTAGACGGCTTTCTGTAGGAGGTAACCAACTTTTCTACGTTTCAACAGAAAGAAATCCACTAAATAGGAAACTCAAAGCAGTTGGTTCCCTTCCGCGGTCATGATTAAAGATGTCTCTCTTCTTCACATACAGGAAGCCGCCCGATTCGACTGTAACAACATTTTGCAACAACCTCATCATCTTGTTCGTCGATGCTTTGAAGAGTCAATGTTTAGATGGAGTAAAAACGGATATGATCGATACTTATAATAACTCCATCGTCTGAATGCAATACTCATGAGTTAATGCACGTGTGTTGAGTGTCGCGTGTATACATATATCTTTAACCTTGTCCTTCCATTCATCGAGATGTCACGCGTACCTCGCCTCATTTATCAAAGTTTCAATGGCTCACAATTTCAATGTGCCATTCATTCGGCGCTATACTTACCGCAATCGTGTGTTTAAACCAAAGATTACAAAAATATTACAAAGACTTAAAAAAATATGACTCTTCGTATGACTCAGCTTTTTAAATTTGTTGAGAGCTTAAAAAAAAAAAAAAAAAAAAAAAAAAAAAAAAAAATTGCTCGAATAAACATCACACGTATTTTCTATGGAGAAAAACACATGGGCGGCGCGTGGGGACAAAAAGTGGGGGGGCTAAAAATCAACAGCTTTTTCTTCTTCTTCTTCTTTTCCTCTTTCTTTCTTCACCTTTTTCACAACAAAGTTTGACGCATGCGGGGGGAGGGATAAATAACCTTTTTTCTTCTTTTTCTCTTTTTCTTTCTTTTTCCTTTTTCCCTTTTTTCCCTTTTTTTCTGTCAAAAAAATTTGTAGCCCCTTGTTCCGAAAAAAGTGGGGGAGCTATAGCCCCAATAGCTCCTTATACGCGCCGCCTATGGAAAAACATGTGACTTGGCTATTTTGCTTTGATTGAATGATTCTATATTCAGCTCCTGTCAAACGTACGAAGTGGTACGTACTTGTTGATGATTCCAGAGATTCAGGCCAAAACACTTTTGGTTAAACAAAAAAAACAAAACAAAAAAAAACTAACCTATTTTTACTGTCCAGTAATAATTCGTCCGACTATCTGATTTGCCTGTCACCAGTCCACAAATTATTTCACTCATTCTCGAATGAAGAAAATGAAGAGTTTGATCCACTGTACTGCGTTGGCAACTCCAAGCTTGCGGATTGTAGCGAAAGTTCGCAGCAAACCATTCTAGATTGGATACAAGCACGATACATGTCAGTCGTAAATCGATCTGGATCAATCGCTCAAGTGCGGGGCAAATTGTACATATGTAGCCAGGATTATATTAATAAAAGATTATGTGTTAAATATTGATGACTTGAACACAGGCCTAAACGTTGTTGTTATTGATGACAGGTGTTGGCGACAAGTGCCAAAAGCTTGATAATGTTGAGCATTGGAATGCTGATTGGATTCCCGACGGTCCTCATCCCGGTTTTACTCGCTACCAAAAATCGGGATGACCTCCATTTTGACATAGATCAGGCCTCCTGGTACGGTACGGTAAGCAACAAGCCATTCATACCTTTACACACCAGACCGCACCACTATGGTCTGAAATCGTAAAAAAGTGGCCAAAAATCAGGCAGTATATTTCTCATAAAGAGGTTGTTTCATCGCCCATAAGGAATGGGCTGAGAATGGATAGCCTTCATTTTTTTAGAGCTGATAGAGCTAATCGATAGCTGAGGGTTTTCATTGAATTTTGTCGACTACATGCGGAGAAATGATTTTTTTCGTCCTCGTCGCTGCTGCTGAGAACGCAAAAAAAAACTATTTTTGACACTTTGAAAATTCATAACTCAAAGACAAATCATTTCCCGAAATCGAACTTTAGCTCATTTTAACCAGAAAAAAGGGCTTTCTTTGAGATAGTTTTTTTGTTTTCCTCCGTGCGATTCCCAGTAAAAAAAAATTCAAAAAACTAATTTTTTGGAATTTTGAAAATTTTGAAAATGCAATAACTCAACTAAAAATCAATATTTTTTAAACTTCATACACATCAAAAGATAGGCCTTTAAAAGATATTTCGTTTAAAAAAATGTTCGTTTTAATATCTTTATTCGTGAAAAAGTTATTGCCGAAAATCCGTTTTACCTTTGACCCCCCGCCCTCGGTTCTAAGAGGGCAAAAATAAAAAAATAGGCCACCGTTAGACGCCCCATAAATCGCTCTATCAGCTCTGAAAAAATGAAGGCTACCCATTCTCAGCATATTCCTTATGGGCGATGAAACAACCTCTTTACTTGTCATTTAAATTTAAATTTATCAAGACCAATGGGGCTCTTGCGAACTTTTGCTACACGGAATTGAAGAGTTGATTATTGCATTAAAACCTGTAAAAATGACGATGAGTACACTAAAAAATCACGAAATTCACTTTCAGAATCGAGCTTAATGGCGGTTCGACGCAGCTATCATGGGAGATTCCCATCTAAATTGAGAGACATACCTCTGTGTTTGTTTCCAAAGAGAAAGTGGCATATTAGATAGGATCCCATGATACCTGCGTCGAACCGCCATGACGGTCTTGCCATTTATGTAGTTTTGTAGGTTTATTACTGAATTTTAAACTTTCTCAGAGTGATTTTCGTGATTTTTGCTGGTTTTTACATCAGAATGGACTATTTATTTGCTTATACAGCAAAAGTTTGCATAATAGCCCCATTCTAAGGACAGAGAACGCTTTGACAAGTGATTTGAACCTGGATATAACATTGGAAAGTTTAAAATTCGGCTTAAGATATCGATAGCGATGAATTTGGATGACTTTTTTTTCGATCTTAGACCATAATGCGCAGTATATATATAGCGATTGCAATTACAGTCCCTTGATTGATATTTCGTTAGAGAGTGCCGACACGAGTTGAACGAGTTTTGATTGGTCGTTGGTGTTAGGCTTTCATAGACTCGAGCAGGAGTCGACAACATCGAAGGCTCTACCCACACAAAAGAGTTGACGAGGGGAAAGAGGAGAAGAGGAACGTATGGGAACGGACCGAAATGCCGGCAATCCATCTGTCCACCAATGATCCTCTGTCAAACTTGACCTCCAAATGCGTTCACGTGGTCGACTCCTCTCAAATGCATAAAGCGTGCTCTATCGGTACTCCCTAACAAAATGTTCATCAAGGGACTCTGCGTGCATTCTGGCAACAGCGCAGTTTGTCCATTGAAATGCATGAATAAGGTCGTTCTTTGTTCGGCGAACTCTCTGAAATTCGATCTTTTTCTTTCGTTTAAATTAGGAGCGGCCAACCTGTCGATCGTCGCGGTCGGAGGGTCCAGAGTCGATTGCGGTGACCTTCAGAATGTTGTTGAGAAAACTCGAAATTATTGAAATTATCATGAAAATCTTCATGATCAATATTCTAGATTAACCGAAAATACTATCGACGAATATGGGAGATTGTCGCCAGATTTCCGCACGAGCAATAAGTTGAGCCTTCAAGGCTCCGGTTCGGCCACTCTTCATACTCCTTCGGCCAAAAAATAAGCCGTTGCAACTTGCAGATCACAGTCCCTCACTCACACGCATAACTGCGGCTGTGATCGCATAGAGTCCCTTGACGTTAATACATATTGTACAGCAGGGTGTACCAGACCACCCGAATATGGCATTTTTCTCGAAAACAGCTGAACCAAATCATTTGAAACAAGAAAGTCAGATGGGGAACTGATCCCATAAGCTTTTCATTTTTGATATTTACAGAAGCCCCTGACAGTCCCTTGTGGGGGGGGGTGCAACTTCACAGACGTTTATTGCTTAGTTATATGAGGTTTTCACTCTTTAAGTCTTCAACCTCACTATCACCAAGTTTTTCTGTTTTTTTTTTTTTTTTTTTTTTTTTTTTTTTTTTTTTTTCGAGCAGGTAGTTTGACCTACATATTTCAACCATTCGGAAGCATGTTATCTGGAGCACTCCTTCAATCATTCGGGTGTCGGAAGCTGATGATGCTGATAAATATTCCTCAATTCGCGTGTTGGCTCATGGTCTATTACGCCTCTTCGAATTTCATTCTCTATTCTTCCAGCGGTGTCGTCGGATTTGGTAAGTTTCCAACAATTCCAACAATGGAGCTGTTGCAAACTTTTGCTACAGCCTTATTAATAGTTGACGATGGGGTAAAACCCTGTAAAAATAACGATTAGCGCACTAAAAAATCACGAAATCCACTCCTAAACTCACAAAATGCTTTCAAACGCGAGACCTTAATGGCGGCCGAGGCCGCAGTTTTCTTATGACAATTGTATGCTTCTTCTTCTTCTTGCGTGATGTTGCGAGAACACTTCGTGTAGATGGCGCTGATTGAAGATAGGGAACCCCAATGAAAACCGCGGCCCCGGCCGCCATTACGGTCTCGCATTTAAAAGAATTTTGTGGGTTTAGGAGTAGATTTCGTAATTTTTTAGTGCGCTAATCGTTATTTTTACAGGGTATTACCCCATTATCAACTATTAATAAGCCTGTAGCAAAAGTTTGCAACAGCTCCATTCCAACAATTGACCGGAAGATTACATAGTCCAGTTTAGTTCATTACTGTATTTCACGAGAGTACTCGCATATGAGCTTTTCTGAATCGGTGCAATCACCGTTATACTCAGTTCATGATAAGAAGAAACTTTGGCGAGTCAGGTAGAAACGCACTTCTTTGCAACGCGGCATGCATCGAACCCTGGTGTTAAAGCCGTTGTGGTCACTGGGGGGGGGGGGGGGGGGGGGGGACTCAGTCCGAATCGACCTTCCTTCGGGAAAAAGCAATATCGAGAATCGGCTATGACTGAATTTTTTCTATATGCAAAAGTCGAATTAGAGCGGGCATTAAACCCGCAGAATGCTTGCGTAACTTAAGACGATGCAAAATGCAAGAGGATGATAAAAAACAATAATCAATATGATGCGAATGATGCGATTACTAACGACATCGTCTCTCGGGCACGAGTGGGTGACTGACCCACCGACCCAGACAATGATCTTAAACAAGTTCGCGTGCATTATTATGTCATAGGTCAAAGTAAAAATAGGGACGGTGATATATGTGATCGACTTCATTACAGATCACCTATCTCCATGCAATCCGAGTGTGCGTACGACAGTTATGTTATTCGTGAGAATTGAGGCCAGTGCATCCAAACTTTAACCTCACTTTCTTCTTTCATATCAATATTTTAACACATTGCTCATTAATTTTGCAACATTTCAGCATTTCACTGCTTTATTACTTGGTTTAAACGAATATTATTGGCGTGGAAGCTCATCACTTGTCCAAACACTCACTTGAAAAAAAGCTTGACGTGCCCAGAAAAATCATTTGCCCAATTCGTGAACTGGTCAAATTTTTCCTACCCCATTTCGTGAACTGGGCAATTTTTTTCGTATTTCGCGATTTACGGCAGCGCTGTTGCACAGTTCACGAAATGGGCAGAGATCGCCCCATTTCATGAAATGGGCCATTTCACTGGTTATGTATAACACATGCATGGGTTGCAATAAACAAAATGCAATGATGTCAAATTGCAAGCGACACCACTGCTACACGGAAAAAAAGACTGGTAGAATTTACCATCTGCATAGCTGATTTTGGAGTCTGCTATCATGTATGGTAAATTTCATCAGATTATGGTAACATGTACCAGCAAGTCACATTAATTTACCACAAGGTATACGTTGCAATTTGCATTTACCATACTTGCTTGCAGACGGCAAAATCGGCATTGCAAATGGTAAATTCTACCAGTTTTTTTTTTTTTTTTTTTTTTTTTTTTTTTGCCGTGAACACCGACCTGGCCCAAGCCCAATTTGATTACATTTTTCGCACAGAAATAAGTATTATTGGTTATGTTTAATTGTTTTCCCTTTGGTAGTCATAGGGTTGATGGAAGCTCCGACGATTCGATACATAAGTGAGATATGTCATCCATCTTTGAGGGGGATTTTGACCACCTATTCAGTCCTTTTCACTTCCCTTGGATTTCTGGTCATTTATTTTCTTGGAAGTCTGACTGACTGGCGTCACGTGGCTCTCATTAGCTCAGCGGTTCCCATTATCTGCTTTCTAGTTTTGTTTCAGGCAAGTCTTAATTCAAGTTTATTCAAGGAAAATCGGTGACTATATACTCGGGCTAGAAAGTACTTTTCATTACGCTTTTAAAGTTTTCTTCCAGCCATTATTTCAAAAAGTCGCCCGGAATGTGATGCATTTTTTTACATTCAAAATGTTAAAAAAAAAATGTTTAAATTGGGGGGGGGGGCGTTCTGTACAATTGAAACGGTAAAAATCAAACTAATTAAAGCGTTCAAAAATATCGAAGTTTTAACCCTTTCCATATCACACCTGTATATCCGGGTATCTATGACTAGTGGTGCCTCCCATAATTTCAATTCTTTACTCTCAATAATTTTGACTGTAAATTGTTAATATTTGAAAAGTATTGTGTCCCCGAGCGCCTTCAATCAAGTATGTATGCAAAATCCGCACCGTTGTATAGACATATTTAACTACCTGCTTAGTTTGAACGAGCTAGCATTGTTTTGTCTTCGTAACCTTGTTGTAAAAGGTTCACTGGCCCATCCAAATTTCCAGCAATATCGCTTGATTGAACATTTTGATGTACCATAATAATTATGTTTGATGGAAGAATCTATAAGTTGAGAAAAACGGAGTTCCGATCGATTTATTTTTGTCGATCGGTTGCTGCCTCAATCGAACACATAGAGCCAAGTAGCGTAGCGCACAATATGGCAATGTTATACACTGCCCATTTAAAGCCATATGTAAAAGGTCGAATACGAAAGTTTTCACCAAACACTCTTAATTGTTCCATCTTTTTCATAGGTTTTATATGGAAGCACTGCGACGTTGCCAAATGACACTACACACCACTGATAAAGCCAAAACTTCTAAAAAGGCAATTAAAAAGCATTTTACTAGCGAAATAATAGTCCGCAAATTAAAACGACAAACTTTTATTGTTAGATTTTGGCTAAGGCGGGCCACATGCAATACTTTTCACAATGCATATATTATACCGTGCATTGCAGGTGGCCTACCTAAGTCAAAATTTAAGGAGTCTGCGGCACGCATATAACTATTGAGAATGATATGTCACGCAGTGAAACATACCCACAGTTTATAAGGCTCTAATAACCGGTTATGAGAGACTTTAACAGACGGATAGAAAGAAAGGCATCCGGGCAGAGCTGAAAAGGCAATGCAAAACGATCACTTATGTTAGACATTTTATCATGTTTGCAAACTCGTCGTTGCAAAATCATATTTTGTCTTCATTTGTTTATTTGTTTGTTTGTTTGTTTGTTTGTTTGTTTTTTTTTTCTTTTTTGTTCTTTTTGTCCCCCCCCCCATTTATTAGTTTTTGTCAAAAATGTTCTCCGGTGAAATTAAATAAGTGGGAAAATGGGTTTGTTGAAAACTTTATTTGCAACGTTACGGAAGGTCGATTTCTACGTAAAATCTCATGAAAAACCACATCTGAAAGTCTCGGAATCAAGTCATGAACCCTCAAAAGGCATTTTAAGAGAGAAATCTAATATGGCAGTCGTAAGATGAGCAGATCACAATAAAATTTCAGCTTTCTCTAAGATGACTTACTTTTCTCTGCATGGAAAGTTGCGATTATTTGGGACTCCCCCGGGCCGTTATGTAACCGTCTCATTTGACCGTCATATTGGAATTTTTCAAATGCATTAATTGAATTTGTGAGTCAATTTCGGAACTTCCTGATGCTGCCAACGCACTGCGGTCAAACATCGTCAAAAAAAGGACCGAAAATCAGAAAGTAAATTTCTCATCAATTAAACTTGTATATTTCCTCCCGACAATTTGGAGTCAATTTCTTCGATATATCAAGCAGAATGCAAATTTCAAGTCAAAAATTCAAAAATCGTAAGCTCCAAAAAAATTCATTTTTTGCCGAAGTCATTCACTAGTGGCGAAAAAGGGTCCTGGCACATCGAGCTGGACAATAATCTCGGACAACAAGACTTCCGCGCTCAGCGCCCAAGATCACTGCGGCTTAGACTTCGATATTGCCATTTACGGTTTTTATGGGGCAGTTACAAGGGTCTGAAATGTTGCGTTTTTTACATAGTAAATGAAAGTCTTTGGTGAGCTGAGAACAAAAATGCCGTTGGTTTCTAGTTAAGTCCCATTGTTCCGGAGATGAGATTTGGCCCAAAATACATTGTTTTAAATGGGAATTCCGCGTAGTGACGTCACTACGCCCACGATTTTCTAAAACTTTGAACGTGAGTATCTCCAAAATCGGGAAACTTACGAAAAAACCAAAGGCACCATTGTTCTCAGTTCAACAAGTACTATCATTTTCTTTATCAGAAACACGACATTTCAGGCCCTTGCAACTGTCCCATTCTTCCAACTCAGGTGCAATGTTGTCTGGAACAGACTATAGCAATATCTCTGGAGAGTTTTTAATCAAGCTTAGAAAGTCGAAAACGATAATTTTTTATTTATTTATTTTCCAGTGGCGGCTCGTGCATTTTGGCGACAATGTTTTCCCTACATTTGATTCAATGCAAAATAATCGATTCGATAGTGAAGCCGTGCTTCACCGGCAATCGATTGTTTTACATGTATTCAAATGGAGTTAAAACATTGTTGCCAAATTGCACGAGCCGCCATTGTTTTTTTCACTGATTTTTGGCCACTTTTTTTGATCTCAGAGTCTCAGACCTTATAGTGCAACGGAGTTATTTTCAAGTTAATTTACACCAAAGCCATTATAAATCCTTTCTCTAGCTGTAGCAAAAGTTTGCATCAAACCTTTTGTCTCGGCAGTCCAAGTTTTGAGCTTCGAATGACGAAAAGTATGCACGGTGAATTTTAAATCTCATCACGGATGCATCAGAGCTATTTTGAATCATAAACTCGCACCGGAACCTGACAGTGGCGTAGCGTGCAGTTTAGCAACATTGCAGTTCATCCATTTCAACCCATGAAAAATATCGAATTTTGCGTGTTCGATGAACACTTTTGCATTCGACTTTTTACATGGGCTTAAATGGACACAATACAACGTTGCCAAATTGCACGCTACGCCCCTGTAACCTGATAATAATGATACATGCTCAATGATTGCAGGTCCCAGAGACGCCGATGTGGCTGATGTCAAAAGGGCGTCCAGATGAGGCACTAGAGTCGCTGCAATGGTTACGGGGATGGACAACGGCTGACGCTGTAAAAGAAGAGTTCGAGAAACTCAAGTTCTACGGGAAAAGAACAGTGCAGCAAACTCCTCCTGCACCGATCACAGGTTACGCCAAAGAGGTCGACATCACTGATGAAGGAACTCAAAACGGATTTGAGTCGAAGGAAATTATGATTGATCAGGACGGCAGGAGAGCGCAGAAAAAAGAGGTTGGTACAAAATTACAAACAAAAGTGGTCGGTTACTGCAGACTTCTCCCACAAAAATTGTCAGCGTTAATTCTTTTTACATTGTATCGTGCAGCTATATCACAGAGAGTAGGCAAGACTCGAAAATATCGAGGCATATATAATCTTGAAATTACACTGAAAAAAATAATTCTTAAATTCTAGTATTATTATCAGGAGCATATAACGATGCATGAGCCATGGAGAGTCTAGTGTTTTTGCCAAAAAATTCTGGTGTTACTATCAGAATTTGGCAGGGGCGTGCCGTGGGGGTGGGGGGATGTGGGTACCCTTGCCCCGGGCGGCACTCTCCGGGGGCGGCAAAATCAGGGCGAACAACCAAAAAAAAATAAAGGTTATCAAATTTATTTCAAAATGAATTTCAGAGGGCGGGAAAATCAGTGTGTAACAAGCAAAAAAAAAAAAAAAAATTAAAAAAAAATAAAAAAGGTCATCAAATTTATAATTTTGTTCGCGGAGGGCGGCAAGATTGCATTCTTGCCCCTCCCCTTTCTGGAAACCACGGCACGCCTGGAATTTGGTCACATTTCTAGAATTTCCTCGACACATTTTCAAGAACTATGGTACAACCAATACAAAATCTGGTGAAAGCAAAATCCCTTAACTCAGATAAGCATTTAATTGATAAGTACCTATCTAAATAAGAATTTTACATAAAATCTTATACCGCATCTTCATTTGGAATACCCAACTATAGATCGATGCGTCGGATAAAAAAAACTTTAAAATTCCAAAGTTCCAAAATTTCTTTAGTTTCCCGTTTCCAAATACTTAAAATTTCAAAATCTCTGTTTCATCAATCCTAAAATGTCTAAAAGTCTCTAAATCTCTTTTTCTTTGCCGCTCACTAAAATTCCGTCTCAATTCATACTCTGCTTCATGTTAATTACTTAGTTTATTATTGGGCAAGTTTAGTTAAGTCAAATCTAGGGCAACTCCCAGATGATCTGTTAATACTTATGTAGGTAAATACTTCTAAGAAATTGTAAACTATATAATCTGTGTATAGATCAAAAATAAAAAAGTTAAAAAAAAGAAGAAGAAAAAGATAACAAAACTAAATTTTAAATATAACTAACGTTTTTCACAGAAACTAAATAAGTAATAGTTTTCGAGTAAAGATCGACTCAAAATTATTTTTCAGAGCAAAATTCAGGACGAGAACGATGTGGCAAGCGTTGCTATCCAAGATTTTGATGCGCAGACGAACAAACTTTCGACGAACTTTCATGCGAATGCGAGGAAGGCGGGCAAAGGAACCGCGGTGGCAGCAAACGAATACGAAAAACGGACTCTCGGCGAGAAATGGCGGGATCTGACTCGGAAAGAAATGATGGTCCCTTTGAACAAGTGCATCTTCCTGATCGTTCTCTCTTGTTTTAGTGGAGTCCCGCCTATGAGACCCTATCTCGTTAAAATTTTTAATCAGCTTCGTTTACCTATCCAAGCCAACTGGACCTCAGTGAGTACGTTTAAATTTCTAAGAAAAAAAAAAACAAACAAAAAACAAAACAAAAAAAAAAAAAAAAAAAACAAATCAAAAACAGAAACAAACATTAAGAACTAAGTCAAAGTTTAACATTTTTAGCCTTCACTCCCATCTGATTTTTTTTTTTTTTTTTTTTTTTTTTTTTTTTAGTGTATTATAGTCGGGCTATACTATTTTTGTTTTATTGCAAACAAAGAGAATGTCCATCCAAAATTGCAATGTGTTCTCTAAGAACCGGGTCTAAACCTTGAATTGCAAAAATTTCAATTTATAAAATGCTAGTTTAGCCCACCGCATTCGCCGCAATCAGTGGCGTAGCGTGCATTTGGCAACCCCGTATTTTGTCCATTTAAACCCTTGTAAAATGTCGAACGCAAGGGTGTTCACCGAGCACCCTATACTTCGATTTTTTTCATGGGTTTAAATGAACGAACTGCAACTTTGCCAAATTGCACGCTACGCCACTGGCCGCAATACTATTCCAAATAATTTAGTGAAACAGAAATACAATTGCTAATGAAGCAAAAATTATTGCAAAATCACTAATATTTTTTGCAAACTTATTGTACTCCGCCGCCGGTGAGCGCTATCATATAACATACGCTTCCGACGCTTCCGTGTTGCGACATGCCACGCATGACTCCAGCTCCGTTCGCACAATAGGTAAGTGAGCAACAATTCCTACTCCTGGGATTTGATATTGCATACTCAAATATTTGCAGGCGCCATCAAACAACGAGTGCTATCGCGCGGGGCCCTGCCAGTCTTGCCACACACGCACGACTCCAGCTCTGGGAGCGTTCTAGAATTCTCCGATCCGGTAAACCGGGAAAGTGCATCAGAATTTCAGGGGAGTGTTTATACGATAAAGCCGATAGTGTTTTGATGAGGCTCATCGGTTCTCCGATGAATCTAAGAACGATCACAGGCGCAGTCAGATCACAAAAATGTCTGTTTACATTTCAATAACCTCCATAAGACCCATAAGAACACACGGAAATAGGTTGTTTACTTCTTTGAGGTTTGTTTACATCGGCTTTACGGGAGTTCTTACTCCGATAAATCCGGCGTACCCCGGGGAAGAGTTCTGATGAACTTCATCGGAGTTCAAGACGCTCCGATGAACTTCCCCGGGATAACAGAAACGAAATCGGGGAATAAAAGAACGACTTGGTAATTTAGCGGTTTAGCGGGGAAGCTCCCTGGAGAGTTCTAGAGCGCTCCCTCTGCTGGCAGTGGCACTAGTTATCGGTAATACCTTATTGACGGTAGCGAGCAACCTCATTGTTAGCTGAAGCTGAGTTCAATCTTCTCGCGCCTTCATTTCACGAGGTATGCAAAAGCCGTACCATCGTGTAGGAACAGTTATCTCGCTAGAACTTCATTTGTTTCCGGCGCGGGCGCTCTTGAGAGTCTTGAGTGAAAACGCCAGGTTAATCCTATGATACGATACATACTCGTCCCCATGAAATAAGTAAGCAACTACTCCTACTTGCGGGCTGTGGAATTGCAGACTCAAATAATTACAGGCGCTTTCGAAAATAGAACGCATCCGTGCGACGCGACCACAGTGTGGGATATGCCCGATCTAGCTAGAAAAAAGTCGAAAAATCAAGTTGCTTAAAATTGTTCGAAAATGGATGAAAATGAAAGGTGAGGATATGCTGATCACGAATATATGTATTGTTTATACATTTTCTTCGATCCGATTAGTGTAAAACAGCTTGAACATTGGCTTCCGCCATAGTTTGGTTACGACATTTCCTACGATCATTTTCTTAGTCTTAGATTTGATGCTATTTTAAGTATACGTGTTACAGTTTCGGAAAAAGTGTTGGTTGCATGTTGTAGAGGATGGTCTGCTGATCATTTTGCACCCTATTTTATTTACTCAATGTCCTTTCTAATGGTTTTTTCAAAGCCTCGAATGAAACGTTCTCCAACTCCTCAAGTTTACGTAAATCGTGATCTTTATTGGACAATAACTAAATTTGGCGGCGTTTGGCGGAACTTTGGTTTACACCACGTGAAAGCCCATATTTCAGAGAACAAATCTATGAAAACAGTAGCTGCCACAAGGTGCCCCCACGAAAATAATATCAATTTGAAAAGTGAGAATCGCCAGTTCAGACCACACTTTGAAGTGCTTGTGAGAGCTCGTCGCGCCACGTACTGCGCATTTTCTGTACTTGCTTACTTGTATGAATGGAAACTCATCTGCAATCACATCGTCTCGCTGGCTCAGTCAGTTGCGGTGCCACCTTCACCTCGAAAGTTTTGCAGTTCGAATCCCGGGCAGTCAGCAATTTTTTTCTTCCTTTTTTTTATTATTCCGGGCATTTTTTTAAAGGGCGAATTCATTTAATGTGAACGTTTCATTAATTAGCGTTGTTGAAAACTGATCCCCTGTTTTTTAGAGGAATAATTTTTTTTTCATTATTATTCTTTTTTATAAAATTATTTTGACAGTTTTTGGGCTTTTAGAGCACTTGACATTAAAATTCATAAAATCTGACTTCAGATTCGTGATCAGCGACCCTTTAAACCCCCTAGTAACACTTATCGCGGAAGAAAGTCATTGGTCGGACTTTTTTCTCGCTAGATCGGTCAAATCCCACACAGTGCGACGCCGCGGCCGCGACAAAGGGCGCGGCTCCGCGCAAAAATCGCCCAATTTCACGGATTGTGCGTAACATATAGATTTACTTAAAGTTTTTTATACATGCACAACAGGTATTGGTAACCATGCTAGGGATATCAGGAAATATTGGTTGCATGGTTCTGATCAAGCGAGTAGGAAAGAAACCGTTGGTCATCTTCTCATCGGCGTGTTCTGCTGTTTGCCTCCTTCTCTTGGCATTTTCTGCATGGCTGTCGGCTGACTCTCATAAGGGCATTTCACCTGCCCTCAACTCCAGCTGGCTGTCACTTGTATCCTTCCTGGTTCTCTTTTTCTCATTCAACTTGGGACTTCAGCCAATACCTTGGGTTTATCTCAGCGAGATTCTTCCTTACAGGTCAGTCTTAAGACTTTCACTTTGACTCAGACTTTGCATGTATTAATTAGAGTTGGGCAAATGGTCCTCTATCACCAGGGTCAAAGTGCCGATTACTTTTTGTAATCGAGCTGCCTCTCCGATTACATTTTGTTATCGGAAATATGACAGTTTTCAAAATCCAATTTAAAAAAGTGTAATCTGTGCTAATTTTCGAAAATCAAATATTGTTTCCCGTTAATTTGACATGTGATTAAACGATATTACCTTGGATTTCTGAAAAGTAGAAACTTTACGAAACCCGATTACAAGGTGGAATTGGAGAGTTAGCTTGATTAAGAAATAAATCGGCAATTCAACCTTGGTAATTGAGTCCCCTCTGCGTCACTCCAGTATCAGTGCTTGAATAATACAATTAAGACATAAACAAGTAAAAAAATAAGCCAAATACTTACTGTTTTATTGGGGTTTTTTTCTTCAAGGTCTTGCAATCTAACAGATTATAAATCCACGAAAATTTGGCGTTTTAGACTTATATCTTTCACAAGCGTCCTCAACAAATAAAACGCCTTCATTTTTGGGAGCATGCAATTTCATCACACAAATCCATTGATGACTGTATGGATTGAAAACTGAAGGCTTTCATACTAGACGGCTAAGCGGGAGACAGTGGGCTTGTAAAACGCGAAATATTCATGTCTATTGATCATCATCAGGACCCAAAAAAAGAAAAATATGAACTTACACGATCACTAGAAGAAGAAGGCAAAATTAACAAGCGTCAAAGAAATAAAATGACATCAATGCTACAAGTATACGCAGAGAAGAAAATTGCAAGAATGATGGATAAAAATGATAAAATGAAGATGGAAATGAAATGTGATTCGTTAAAAAAATGATGCAAGTTCATAATGCACCCTCTTTATAGTAGACGCACGAGTACTAAGGATTGAATTTCACTTCTAAACACAATAATAACAGGAAACAGAGAGTGATGCCATATTGCCATGCCTGGATACTATATTCAGTCCTGGATCTTTTTACTTTATAAATACTATTTTGGCGGCAGATTCAAGATTACGGTTTGAGTTGATCACATAATAAGCAAAGACTGTTTATTTGATTGGAGTGTGATTTTCGGCTAAAACAAGACTAAAATTACTCGCAAAGGCTTAGCGTGCAATCAGACAACGTTGCATTTCATCTATCAAACCCATGAAAAAGATCAAGGTATTGGGTGTTCGGTGAACACCTTTATATTTGACCTTTATCATGGGTTTAAATAGACAAAATACAACGCTGCCAAGTTGCACGCTACGCCACTGATTACTAGGTACTTTAAAAGTCATCCTGAAAATGCATCAGATGCGACTGCTCTTACTATATCACCTAACTTTTGCTATAAGCAATTGAATAGTGGATTTTTGAGTAAAACCCAGCAAAAATTACGACGAGTACATTAAAACATCACGTAATTCACTCAAAGAATGACTCACAAAATTACTTTCAAGTTTAAGGCGTAATGGCGGAGCTATGCAACTTGGGAAAGAGGTAGGCAGGTATCATAGGAGATTCCTATCTAATTTTTCGTGCTCTTGCTCTATAGAAACACACTGAGGAAAGCCTCAAATTAGATAGAAATCTCTCATGGTATCTGCGGAGCTCTGCCATTACCTACGCCTTAAACTCTGAGTCTTTTTGTGAGTATGAGTGAAACCATTGTCATTTTTGCTGGTTTTCCTTTTCACTCAAGAGTGAACTAAGTATTCAATTGCATAAGCCCCATGCCAAGATCACCACGTTTGGTTATTAGGTTTCGTGCAGCTGGACCCCGCGCTTGATTTTGAAAATCAACTTTTCCACCTTCCCTTGATTCTTCAGATAAGAGAGGTTTGAAATCTTCAAATAAGAGAGCTTTAAAACCTCATATTTGTTTTCCTTCCCAGGGTAAAATGACTGGCGGTTTTGCAGTTGTCTATCTTACAAAAAAATATTGCAATTTTTTTGAATTTTCAGAGGACGAGGTCTCGCCACAGGATTTGCAGCGAGTTTATTCTACATCACCATCTTTGTAGGCGTGAAATCATTTGCAACATTGGAACTAGCAGTGGGTCTCCATGGAACATTCCTCCTCTCTGCCGTTGTGTGCATTGTGGGAGTTTTTTTCACTTATTACGTCCTCCCAGAAACTGAGGGAAGGTTCTTGGCGGACATTGAGTCTGAAATGAAGGACTCTCGCGGTAAATGATATGAAAATAACTACCAAAAGTGCTTTTGTTATAATTTGTGATCATTTGTTCAATTATTTTTAGTGCCATTTATTGTGAAGAGGATCTTGTAACTTGTTATCCGAAATAGAAAGGCTGTTGCACACTTTTGCTACAGGCAATTTATAAAGATTGATTCAGCTGTGAAAACCTCCAAAAATGATTGTAGCACTAAATACTTACGAAATCCACTCCCAACTCCGCTGTAATTCTAACATTACCAAAAGAGTATTCTTGTAAATAAATAGTTTGTTAAATAAAGTCTGTTTTTCTGATAAATGTGATCCATACTTAATTCAAACCAACACTCGCAGAGCAATACAACGATTCAGCCAAGAAAAACTATCGAACCATCTTTAAACGAAGTCTACCTGACCATTCGTATGGCATCGTGTGTACATTTGTGTATGATTATTGATTTTCATCGTAAGATGCATAAAAAGGGAGATAATCTCAAAAACCTTCTTTAGGCTTCCATTTTTTAGGATGGTAATATTAGCACAGCCTGTACAGGGGAGAAAAACTATCTTGAGGAAAAATTACAGAGAGCTCTCATTTCTCATTTCAAAACTGAGTGACACAGAAATCTAAAAATAATAGTATGAGTTTATTCAATAAAATATCTACATACGTCTCTACAATGTAGAGAATACACACTACATACAACAAAAAATAGCGTACTTAATGGATAACAATGAAAATTGATAAATAAACAGACCTAGCATTTAGAACTACCTACCTAAAACGGTAAAAAACAATATTAAAACGAATTGAGTTTTCTGGGCTGTCAGATTCCAATTTGATGGTTAATTCTCACAGAAAATGCAGAGTGACAATGTTTCATTGTAATTTCCAAAGTATTGATCAAGATATAGTTGTTTGAAAAAAACTACAGCATGACACGATTTTCACATCTTGTCTCTTCGCACCACGAACTTAGTGAAGCGCTGCGCACAAGCCACAGTTCAAGTTGCATTACTGAATGCATCAAGCAAAGAACGGGGTGTGACGATTGCGTCAAATTGTAGTTTTTTCAAAAGACTTTAGTCTTTACTTAGGTTGATACTTGATGAAATTTTGAACATTGTCATTTCCTTGGCATCTAAAAAAAACTAAAAATCAACCAAAAAGGGGAATGTACTATGACTTTCAAAAGAAAGTACCCTAATTGAAATTCTTATTGTAAAATTTGTCTGTTGTTTTCAATGGGATTTTCGATTTTTTATGACGAACTTTAAAGAGTCATTCTGTTTAGTTCTTAAGCACTTGAAAGCTGCAAAATTATTTAAAGGTTGCCAAGATTTAAAATGGTAAAAATTTTGACCTAGGTACTTTCTTTTGAAAGTCATAGTAGTACAAAAAAAGTGCAACTGGCCCATTACTAATCAAAATGAGCAGATTTGAAATACTGAGCAAATAAACCTATTTGAGCAGCTAGAGCAGACGCATTTTGAGTATCTGGTTCTGACAAGTAGCGGTGAGTGCTACCAAACTGCATCAAAGTGTATCGGTGAGCGGTTGATTAGCAACAAGTTGAAATTCTGCGCAAATCAACCGCTCACCGATGCGTTTTGATGCGGTTTGGTAGCAAGCACCGCGACTTGTCAGAACCCGATACTCAAGATGCGTCTGCTCTAGTGAAAGAACTTCAGACGAAAAGAGCTGATCCTTGAGTAAAAGATTAATTCCAGGCGAAAGTTGAGAGCTACAGAATTGTAATCCTAGCTAAATGCTCTTGCTCTGAGAAATTCGTTGCAAGGTCAACACTCTTTGCCAGTTTAGAAAAAAATTCTTCCCAAAAAAATTGACAGGAAGCTTTGAAAAACTTGAGAAAATTTTTTGAATGCCAGAAATAAAAACAACTTGTCATAGAAAACTTTGAAACGAAATTTGAATCAACAGGAACATGAAATAAAAATTTACTCAGTTTTAGCGAGAACAAATAATGAAAGAAATAGATGCCTAAGGGGATCACAAACAGCCATGAGTCGATACAGGAATTTGTCTACCTCTCTCTCCTTCCATTTGAACGCATGTGTTAGAGAAGGATAGCAAAAGGTGCTGTCAAGTTACTTTAGCCCCTATCTCCGTCCTTTTCTAACACACACCTCAAATGGAAGTAGAGAGAGAAAGAAAAAATCCTGTATCCACCCATACAAACAGCATCATATCGTGATTGTACACGGTATAGATGCCCCAATTTGATCAAGGTTAAGTAAATACAATGGTAAACGGAAAAAAACTACAGTAAAAATAACCATACGGATACCTGATTTTGGCACCTGCTAGATATTATGGTAATGTTAACCAGAAGTATACTTTGTTTTGACTAGGTACTAGGTGATGTTACCTGATGGCATGTCGAATTTACTCAAAGTATCGGTATATGTACCATACTTCTGGTCAAGTTTACCATAACATCTAGCAGGTGCCAAAATCAGGTATCCGTATGGTTATTTTCACTAATCTTTTTTTTAATCTTAATTTTTTTCCGTGTAATTAGCCACAATACAATAAAAAATCAGCCTGTATAGCCTTAGACTCAATGGCTTTGGAGATGACTTGAGCGTCACTCAAAAGATTGTAACGATTGTGATCTTTCACTGACTCAATAATTCGATACAATGGTTTGCAATCACCTTTTGAGCTAAACAAGTGTTTTAAAATTTAAAAAAAAATAAAATAAAATGAAATAAGGAAATGGAGCATTTAAATAATATTCTTGCTTGGGAAACCTATTTTGAGAGAAGTTTTAAAAGAACCGCGAGCTCTTGCAATGTTGAGAAGTCAACAGCAGGCAAAATGAATTACTGAGAATGGCTCTTGCGATGTTTTAAAATTTCAACTGGCGTCAGATACATTTCTTCTTTGCATTCTGGGCACTTGTAAAGTTTAGAGTTAGATTTCCTAGAGATAGCTGCACTCTTTTCAGCTTCTGAAAATGAGACAAGAACAAAAATGTAAGAGGAAATAATGCACGCTTAAATTATAATGACAATTATAATTTAAAAAAAAAAAAAAAAAAACATAACTGATGGAAAGAATTGAGAAATTTTTTTGCTGGAAGGTGATTGCAGAGGACCAGATCGTGATTGTAATAGAATGGAATGCGTTAAATCAGATGGGCTTGCTACTACGGAACTCGATCGCACAAGTAACCATCTCCTCACCTCTTCCTACTTAACAGCCGATTGAGATTACGACAGCCCCCGACTCATCACCTCCTTTCATCTGTTTCAATCGTTATGAGAGGCTCAAAACGATTCTATCAGTGAAGCCACCCAAAAGGTTAATATGTACTTGTTCCTATAACGATACCCAAAACAATCCGATCCTCCATAATCGCCCAGCAGGAAGGGCAAATAACCAAAACTAAAACTATGAGAAAAACACGTATACAGTTCTTTAAATATCTTCTATTGTAGTGGAGATAATTAAAAAAAAACTAAACAGAGTTTAGAGGTTAAAATATTTAAAAATCACCGAAGAAATTTCAAAGATTTTTCTTCCTTCAGCTTCATTTTTACAGACATTAGAAGCAAAGCAATCATACTCCTTTTTCGCAGAGTATGCAAGTAATTCCCACAGGAGCGTTGCGTGAAATCTAGCTCCACTGCATCTTTATTCCTTGAGGAGTTCAATCCTTGCAGGTGCGCAGAGCGTGCTCAAAATAGATATTTTGCCAGCCAGATTTAAATAAACAAGATGCTGTGGTAACAGATTTCAAGCAACGCCAGAGATTTTACTTTCACTCCATGCAAAGTACCTTATGAATAAGAGGAACGTTATGGATGAAGATAAATACGTAATTTAAATAGCTTACCTTTAATTTCTTTAAGAGGAGAGTGAGGAATAAATAATTACAAAACTGCACATCAAAACATCTCAACTGCACTTATCAGAAATTCTAAAGTTTATAGATGCAGACTGTACAGTTTTATTTCTAAAATTTCCTCATTAAAACCTCCATGACTTATACGGTCTATTGAGACTTGACTCCACAGCTCGATGGTTTGAGATAAAAGAAAATGGCCAAAACAGCAAAAAAAATTAATAGGAAATCATCGTTTTTGAGCTTTTAAGCTTAATTTAAAACTTTCCAGTGACATTTTTAGGTTTAAGTTACTTGCTCGAAGTGTTCTTTGTGATCAAAATTAGTCTTGAAAGTTTATAGATTGATAAGAATTTACTTTCTGAATTTCGGCCACTTTTTGACGATATCAGACCACCATAGTGCACAGGTTTCAGAATTTGAGTTCTCTACAGAAAAGGCATTAACGCGTTTACGCCTTTCCTGTAAAGAATGCCTCAATGTAAGATAATGGCCAAGAATAGCGTTGTAGGAAAAAGCGAAAAAGTATGATTACCTTCAGGCTGATCATCTGGTGAACACAGAGCTTTGTGCTGGAGTTTTTCAATTGGTGAGACGGCAGCCACCAATCCACAAAAGCCACAAGTCCAAGTCTCCCAGTCATAAATGGCATCGTTTTCCAGACTAAAAACAGTAAAAAAAATTGCACTTGAATGTCAAAATAAAATTGCAACTCTAACATTACTGATCAAGTATTCTTACAAAAAAAGAAGTTTGTCAAATAAAATCTATTTGTCTGACGGATAGTGATTTATAATTAATTCAAACAAACACTTACAGAACACTGCAAAAGAGACTTGAATCAATCTTAAAAGAACAGGCTGCTGTAAATTTTTGCTGAAGCAGTTTTAAACTTGGATTATGACAAAAAAATACACAAAAACTGCGATATTTCCGTCACAATTCAAAATTACAATGCTGCCCTCTGGTCTCTGCTGGCTACCTCTACAGTACAGATTCGAATAATGATGGGAGGATTCCCTAGAACGTGGCCAATATTAGCAAATCAAATGGCAGACCTGATGTTGCTGCAACCACAGAATATACCTGGGAGAGACAGGGCAACCAATATTGTATTGTCTTTTTAGGTGCTGTCGCGTAGCGCAAGCACCTTATGCTATCGTCGCTGTCCGTATGTATGTATGTATGTGACGCTCGACGCTCTCAGTTTGTTCACGCAAAAAGTGGTAGTAAATATCAATCGATTTTCACGAAACTTTGCAGAAACGTTTGTCACTACCTTAGGATGAACTGCCAAAAATTTGGAAAGGTTTGGTCCAGAAATTTGAAAGTTATCGAGGTTTTAGTTTTTACGTTTCATCAGTTTGTCGAGTTCAGTCCTTCGGTGAGTTTGCCGTGCAACGCGATCTCGGCGTTGCACGGCTTCCCCACTCCCGACTGTCCATCCCCACTCCTCGACTCACTGACTCACCGACCATCCTTCCCCCTTCCTCACTCCTCGCTTTGCTCACAGCTCACTCTCCAACTCTCCGTTCTTCTTCCAACTTTTAGCGGGCTGGTTGAGGTGGGCCCATCAAATCCGCGCATCCCTCACCATTCCAACATGTGAAACCGAATCAATCAGTATCTAAATTTGATGGTTTCTCGCAACCAGTACTTCGGTTCCATCGCAGAAAATCTTCTGGCGTGATACTATTTGAAAAATTTTCCGGACTCGAACATCACTATACCATAATTAATTTGATTAGAGGATTAAAAAATTAATAAAAATGGAAATTAAATTCCAAAACTAGACAAATAGATTAATAAAATGAAAGTAAAAATGTACGTAAAGTAAAATTGATTAAAAAAAAAAAAAAAATAAATAAATAAATAAAAAAAAGAAACAAAAAAAAATAAACAAACAAGCAAAAAAACCAAAAGTTGTGAAAAAAACTTTCTCATCAGGTGCTGTCGCTCCGAAAACTGATAAAAAAAAAAAAAACAAAAAAACAAAAAAACAAAAACAAAAAACCAAAAACCAAAAAAACAAAAAAAAACCAAACAAAGATAAATAAATCGGATCAGGTGCTGTCGGTTGATTTCAAAAGCTAGCAAATAAAAGGAAAGAGGAAAAAGTTTAAAAAGATAAATAAATTAGATCAGGTGCTGTCGGTTTGTTTTGAAAGTTCGAGATGCAAGTCAAAGATGAGCGACAGTCTGGGGGGACCAATAAACCTTACCATTCCGTTTCTACATCATCTACCATATGTCAAACGTAATATTTATTGGTCCCCAGACTGTCGCTCATCTTTGACTTGCATCTCGAACTTTCAAAACAAACCGACAGCACCTGATCTAATTTATTTATCTTTTTAAACTTTTTCCTCTTTCCTTTTATTTGCTAGCTTTTGAAATCAACCGACAGCACCTGATCCGATTTATTTATCTTTGTTTGGTTTTTTTTTTGTTTTTTTGGTTTTTGGTTTTTTGTTTTTTTTTTTTTTGTTTTTTTGTTTTTTTTTTTTTATCAGTTTTCGGAGCGACAGCACCTGATGAGAAAGTTTTTTCACAACTTTTGGTTTTTTTGCTTGTTTGTTTATTTTTTTTTGTTTCTTTTTTTTATTTATTTTTTTTTTTTTTTTTTTTTTTAATCAATTTTACTTTACGTACGTTTTTACTTTCATTTTATTAATCTATTTGTCTAGTTTTGGAATTTTTTTAACTTATGAGGCAGTTCAACTAAATCTTACCAATCGTAGACGAGAAATGGACACAGCTGATAACCGCCATATTTAACGTTCTCGATGATTTCGAAATTCGGACAGATTGGATTGATGCCTGAAATAGTATTGTGACTTGATTTGACATACATCGTTTTCAGACTTGCTGGAAGAAGCCGTTGCATGGAATAACCAATATTGATATTCATAAAGGATACCAGATCTTGACACAAGGTCTGTTCGACTGAAGCACTGTCCTTACCTAGAATACAAAGAGTTTTAAGTAAGAATGAAATCAAGTAGGTATCAAAGCCTAGCTGCCCACACACAATGGTTTGTTTTGCTGGTACTTCCTAGCGCACCAGAAGCGACTCGTTAGGTGAGGCAAAGGAGGCAACAGTGAGCCTCCACCTCACATTTTTTTAGGGAGAAAGAAAAAAAAAATTGAAAAAATAACTTAAAAAGGTTCAAAAGGTTACCTATTCTTTCATATGCTTTCATTAAAATATTTTAAAAAGGAGGAGTGTCAATGTGGCCAGCTTAGTTTTCCACTTTCATGAAATCAGAAATGTTGATATGTAAGTACGAGCCCAACATAGTTCGGTGACTATATTTCAGTATGTTACTCCTTTTTAGAGGCCAAATAACATATCTAAAGGAGAAAAGCAAGCTATGTCCAGCTCACATCTAATTATTTAATAATTTAACGAAAAATAGAGCTTTTTCCATGAAAAACACCAAAACCGACTCCTTTTTCAGATGGTAACATACACAAATAAAACTCAATTAACCTGTAAACACCACTCAAACCTAAGAAATATAAGAGTAAGTAGAGCCATTTTACAATTGATTTCATTAAAGAGTTCCATGCAATTTATGAAAGCAAAAGTCAAAAATAAAATTAACAAAGGTAGTAAAATTACCAGTATTGAAAAGAATAAGCAATAAAAATCTACGGAAAAACATCTTGAAAGAAAGAAATCTTAGCAAAGAAAGGTGATGCTAGTAGCAGATGCAAACAAAACACGATTAAAACTCAATTGAAACACGATTTATTTGCATTTACTACCCACATATTTTTTCTTTGCTATTACTTCTTTCTTTAAATATACTTTTCTGTAGATTTGTATAGCTCATTATTTTCAATACTGATAATTTTGCCACATTTGTTAACTTTATATTTGACTTTTGCTTTCATGAATTGTATGCCATTCTTTCATAAAATCAACTGTGAATACATACAACTGATGATGAGCAACTGTTCAAAATGCAATTAGACCAATAAATTTTCATATGGTAAATCCTTCTCTTCATTTAAGGAGAGGACCTCATCCTTAACAACAAATGAATGTCCCATGAAAGGAAAAATTTCAGCACATCAAATTAAAAAAAAAAAAAAAATCATGACGCTTACCATCCAGTCTGAGTTTCAGCAGTTCCTCCCACTTGAGTCTTAGTTTAACAGCTTTCAAAACAAACGTTTCCGCTGCCTCTGGCAAAGGGAACTTTAGCTGAATCCAGGGATCACATACGATTCTAAAATATTAACACAAAATTCAAAGAGTATAAGAACACAAAGATATTACAAATTTTTTTAAAATTGTATTTTTCCTAAAACTTCAAAAATGCACAAAAAGTTATTGATAGATTGGAGAAGTTAGAAAATTGAACTAAGCAAACTTGATTTTATTTTTCTTCTATGTTTTTGGATAGGAAGTTCTACATTTTTATTTTTTATAAATATTTGAAGGTGATTCCAGGCGAAACTTTTTCAGATTTAAATCCGATGGACAGCACCACTAGTCACTTTTGGAAAAAGTCATACTTTCGGCAGTTTAAATTGAAATAAAGAAAAAACGCAAGATCCAAGAGCATCAGCACCTGCATAGTTTTTTTATGGATTTTTTGAGCCTAAAAGATGCCAGACTGGTTAAGAATTAAAGCCGTAGTTAGGAAATTTATTTTGCCATAAGCTTAGTGAGTGCGAGCTATGCCATGTCTATCTACCTCACTCGCACTTATTGGGGCTTACAGGAATTTTTGTACATATTTTCTAAATCATGGCTTTATTTTTGAGTGTTTCAGCTTCTAACTTTCAAGGTTTCTTCCTGAAGTATGCTTGCAGGTGCCAACAATCCTTAAATTTGTACTTATGGCACAAATTTATCAAAAACTGTTGACTTTGTGAGCAGTGCACCATGGTGTCGATAGTTCGAACTTATGGACTCTGAAATCACCTTAACAAGAAAAACTACCCGAGTTCTGAGTTCTTTAACAACGAAATAAGTACAAATTTGTCTTAAAACCTGTGCATTTTACTTCATAGAAGACTTTAATATTTACTTTAGATCAGCATCAAAGAAATGAATTATGAATATGAATTAAATTTACAGTTCATTTTGATAATTATATAAACTTTAATCAACAACTTGTTTACAGCGTATCTTCTTCTAGTTACCTATACCATTTTTTAACTAGCAGGTATCAAAACTATACTTACGGCATACATTTACTAATTGTGAACTTACTAAACTGATAAATCAACACTTACTTGGAAAAGTCATTGCTTGTGTGCAGTTCTAGAGAGAAAAGGAGTAGGGAATGGGCAGCAGGAATCCGCAAAGTGTTAACTAAAAATGGTTTCGAAGTCTCAAGGAGTGACCTGAAAAACACCAAGTCATATTTTCAACATTTTTACATAAAATGACATTACAAAAAAGAACAGACATCATTTTGTCCTATTTCTGCGTAGTTTAGTATTTATGGCAAAAGCACTTAAAAGCTGCGCAGCCCAAGCAGAAATTTTTTTTACAGACCCGTTTCTTTTTCCATCCAATGCCCATCAATCCATCGGAGTTTGACAGTCTAACTGTTTCTCTCAATTTCAATGGAGCCAAATAGATTCCATCAAATGTCCATCGATCAAGCAGCCTCTGGAGACAAATGGAAAAGATTGGATAGGCTTTCTTCATTTATATCTGTACCGCTCTCTCTCTCCTCTCAACTCTCTTTGCATCTGTGTAACTCAACTCTCGATTTTTTTACCCTCACATTCTGTGCATTTGTGTAACTCATTTCTGCCAAAGATAGAATACAAAGAATTATTGCCGGAGACAAACTTACATATAGCAGAGGAGCTGATGTTTTGGGCTGACAGGATATTTGGATGAAAAACCTTCTGCAGAAGTCTCTTCAATATCTGGCTCGCTTAGCTTCAATATTTCAGGATGGTTTGCGAAAAATCCCATGGGATGCAAAGAGACAAACGGTTTCGTCCGGGTATGGAACAAC
The DNA here is from genome assembly GCA_011764245.1 of Trialeurodes vaporariorum. Classification (NCBI taxonomy): domain Eukaryota; kingdom Metazoa; phylum Arthropoda; class Insecta; order Hemiptera; family Aleyrodidae; genus Trialeurodes; species Trialeurodes vaporariorum. The sequence continues at coordinate 21,534,800 of VMOF01000320.1, forward strand.
TGCTCACTTACCGTCTGGAAATTCAAAGATTACAGAAAATAAATGAATCATGTCAATGGTCAACAGTGTTGGAACGGTCATGTTTCTTAGTAGTCTCTTGATATTTGCCCTTAAAAATAGGCTGTGGATGCATCACAATTTTGAAAAACATTACGCAGAGAGATAGTGGAAGAACCCTGCATGATCTTCATGGAAATTTGTGCTCGTTACATTTCCTTGAATGTTAAATACCAAATTTTGCCGTTTCATTCTGAACAAATGTTCTAGCAAGCCCAAAAAATGTTTAGCCTGTGTTTTTAAGCTATTCACGATCGAGACCAGCGATTTTAGACATGAATGTACAAAGTCCAATGCCACTCAATATTAACGTATTACATTGTTGGGGAAGGATAAGATTGAGATTTTAAAATCAAGAACTGAGCAATAAAAATACAGGATTTTGCACACTGGATCTGAAATGCCAATTCTTACTTACTTTCACATGATTGAACTCATCCGCTATTGCAAACTGAGGATAGAGGCCGCTACATAAAATCAACTTGAGCATGGTCAAATCTTTGTAACTGCAAGTTGTTGATCCGCTTAATAAGTTCTACAAAATAAACATACCAGAAATAATAAGAGATGAATATTCTACTAAAGTTCCCTAGTATCAGGGGCAGAAAAAGATATGATATTACGAAAAAAACTGTTAAGTGCCTTCAATGAATGACAACGCAATACGCAGTTCAAGGAGCAAACAATGTGACCTGAGACATGGCGGTGGTATGACCTTTAAATATTCAATACAATATTCAATATGAAAGCAGTTGATTAGGTTGTAGTCACTTAAAGCCTAAACAGGAATGAAAAAAAGAGCAGTCAATGACACATACCGTGCAGATTGACACTTATATGTTAAATGTCACACAAATCAAATAGGTATGTTTGTACATAATTTTAAGCAGTCATTTCAAACGGCAGTTTTAACCTCTCATCAAAAGATAAGAAAACAAACTAAGACCTTAATAACTTTGACATTTCTCGGCCAGATGCTTTCAAACTTTTGGCGGCTAATCCTGAGGCAGTGATAAACATTTCTGAAAACTGTCATAAAAATCAAATGATATTTACTAACACTTTTTGAGGAAAGATCTAAAGTGTTACTCAAACACATACATACGAAAGAAACAAAGGCAATAGGTGCTTGCGGACGCAAAAAATTAGAAGAATGTACCTACGTACCTTAACAGTTAAACTGTCATTTGCTAGTCGGAAGTCAATATCTCCGATATCTGGCTGACCATCATTTTCATCTTCTCCTTCGCGCATTAATTCCCACGCATCTGGTTTCAAAATCTTTCGCTTCTTGGGCTCTTCATTTTGATGTTGTCTTTTAGCTGAACGCAGGAGTTTTAATTCTCCGTATCTGAAGGCTCTCTCCGCACTGCTCAATTTTCCAACATCTTCTGTCACAGATGGAAGTAGATTACAGTCCTTTGGCAAAGAGAAATACATAAGTGGTCAATTCAGGTAAATTCATTGGGTGAATAAGTGGCTACTAAATACAGCTCAACCAGAGACAGTGTTGCCAGATTTGAAGAGCAGAAAAATAAGACAAGAGGAAGAAGGAAGCGAGAATGGGGCTCTTGCTAACTTTTGCTACATGCAAATGAATGGTTAATTCTTGGGTAAATACCAGCAGAAATGAGTATGAGAGGCAAGTGTACTAAATAATCACGGAATTCACCCATGAACTCACAAAATGACTTTAAAGTTTAAGGAATAATGGTGGGGCTACGCATATACCGTGAGATCCTAGAATTTAAAACTTTCTTGTGTGTGTTCTTATAAAGAGACAGACAAATTAGATAGGAATCTCCAAAGATTAGGTACCTGCATAGCTCTGTCATCTTTGCTCTTAAAATGGTGGAGCTACACAGGGGTCATGAGGAATTCCTGTCTAATTTGTCTCTTTTCATATAGAAACACACACAGAGTAAAGCCTCAAATTTGATAGGAATCTCTCATTGTACCTGCATAGCTCTGCCATTACACCCCAATCTGTAACATCATTTTGTGTGTGTGAGGGAATTTTGTAATTTTTTACTGTGCTCATCATATTGTCTGGATTTTACGCAAGAAGAAACCATTCAATCACAAAAGTTAGCGATTTTTGTAGCAAAAGTTAGCAATAGCCCCATTGATAGGGTTTTCAAGTCTGGAGAACTTACTTGCAATAACTGTTTGAACTGCCTACGAAGTTTTGTCATTTCATAAAATCGTTGCTCTTCCAATCCTCTCCGACGACACCATTGGCGAGACGACACCCCCTTGATCTTGCCGCTTTTCACTTCCAACCATTCTCGATAAGCATTCAGAAGAGTTATTGGATCACCATGATCAGACTCCAACTGTTTCCGGGAATTCTGTTTTGTTTGAGGGAGAAAATTGAAAACAGGTTAAAAGGTTTCCATTAAAATCAATGGGAAAATGGATAAACAAACATGAGAAAAAATTGGAATATTTCAAATGAGTATAGCTGTTTGAATTTTGATAGAAATTTGCAAAAACATTTTGCAACCAGCCTACTTTAAAACTAGCCCCTTAAAGGGCGGTCCCAGGTCCCCCCCAGATTAAGTTCTGTAAGAAAGGGTGTTCGTCGGGTATTTTCTACAGTGTATTTTTTTATTACAAACTAGGTGGGCAGACAGAAAAGGAGAGAAGTTGGTAACCCTGGACTCATCACAAACATTTTGAACCATTAAGAACTAAGAAGAATAAAATTACCCGATAGATTATTTATTCTGTATGAAATAATGCAATATTCTAACCTCACATTCTTTGTCACGGTAGGCACGATTAGTGAATGGGTTTTGGACAGACATAGCAGCGGCTAAAGAGAGAACTGGTTCAAGCTGATGAAACAATGAGCCATTGATGAGCATTTTGCCAAGGGGAATATCAACAGGTAGACGTGATAACATCTCTCCAATGGGTGTTAAGCTTTCATTGAAAAGTAATGCACCCTGAAATTTAAAAAATAAAACAGGCAAATAGTATGAAAGACGAGAAAATTTTTATCAATGAAACCAATTTTCGTGAAGTATATCAAGATTATAATAAGCAAAGGTTTAAGGGGACTGGGAGGTGGAATTTCGGCAGTTTTGAAGATTTTTTTTTTACAACATATTTTTCTTTTTCATGATCTCTGGTCCATTTTTATGTAAATTTTTTTAAATTACGATGACTAGCCTTGAAATTATGGCCAATTTTGCATTCATCATGCTAATACATAGCAACTACACCTATTTTAAAAGGATATGCATCGATTACCTTTTCTTAGAGCCTCTCTTTACAAGAATCAAGTTTTTGTAATTTTTCTTCATTTGGGTACATTTTTCTCAGAAATTAAGGATATGTGAATGAGGTTTTTTTTTTTTGAAAGTTGACACTCTCCTGCATTATTCTATCCAGGGATTTTCTAAACTTTTCATTTTAACATGATTTCCAAGGCCCTAAAGTTTCATTTTTTGTCATCTTAAACATTAAATGTTAAAAGTTAGCCAAAATTACAATTTTCAAAAGGAATTGTCAAACAGCTATGTTGAGAAAAGCAGTAAAGCGTAAGCTTCGAAACAAAAAAAACTTCGCTCTAACATCTTTAACCATGCCAGAGAAAAGTAAACCTAAACATTGAAAAAACTACGGTTGCGGGTGGGGACTGGAGTGTTGCATTTTTAAAGCCTAAGAAAAAGAGAAAAAAAAATTACTGTGGGTACATACGTGCTGTTTCAAAGATGTTATGGAATCTTCTGTGCACTGTGCTGGAGGAGGTTCGATGAACGGAAATTTTCGCGGATCAGGGAGACCCATTGCAACTATTTGGAGAATAACAGAATCCAGCGGAACTCTTTGAATCTCAGGTGTTGAGTAAGGAATCATTTCTGTATACTCTTCTTCTGAGTACAGCCGGAAGCAAACTCCTGGCCCTGTCCTACCTGAAAGATAGACGGTTTGGATTAATGTTTGTGACACTGGAGAGCTAAAGACAAGCATGGAAAAAATTTAGAGGGGTCACAAGTGACCAGGTTTGGGGCATTGGCGGATCCAGCCCTCGCGAACGGGGGGAGGGGGGGGACAAGGGATTTTTGCTCTTAGGGGCCTTAGGCGACCCCCTTTTGTGCTTTGCTCCCTTTCGTCCCCCTTCCTCCCCTTCCTCCCCCTCTTTTCCCCTTTTCTTGGCCGATCGTCCCCTTCGCCCCCCTCCTGTATCTCTTGGTTTGAGGCTACAAGTTACCAAAGAATTAAGTTGCCATTCAGAAATTTTGCTTGGGATCTACTTTACTTGACTCGCACTTGAAAAGTCCTTCAGATTCAATTTGCAATTCAGAAACACACCTTGAATTAATTTGCAATCTTATTAATTGAATTGCGGCCTGAGTATGGGAGGTTTCACGGTGCTGACAAAAAATTCCACTTGGCGAGATATTCCACTTAGAGGACGTTCCACACAACAAACTTTCACTGTATTTATTTATGAATTTTTTATGGACATACATATACATATTTAGATTTATTTCAGAAAAATAAATTTGGTGAGGTACCTGCTCGGCCTTTCCTTTGTTCTGCACTTGCTCGGCTTACCCAGACCTCCTTCAATTTTTGCATTTTTGCGACAGAGTCATACATCATTTCTTTCACCTTCCCGGAGTCAGCAACAAAACGAATGCCATCGATTGTAATAGAAGTTTCAGCAATATTTGTTGACACAATACACTTTCTAATTCCATCAGGTGGATAGTCAAAGACCTAAGCCAAAACAAAAAGATAAAAATAAAGTCATCGCGACTGAAAGTCATACATTACAAAAGGGATTCTCTTTGTTTTTACATCTTTATATGGTAGAATGTAATGTAATAATCGATTTGAGTTGATTTTTTACTTTTCTTTACCCTACCTAAGCCTCCAAAAATACAGATTTTTGATCATAGTAATGTTGGTGGATTAAAAGTGCGTATAAATTGTTCCATACAAATCATAAAACAATCTGTCATTCACAGTCTGGATGAGGTAGACCTTTGAAATTTTGCTCAAATGTCATTAAATATTTGTTCATCAAAACTGATTTTAGTTCTATAGAAATGTTGAATACTTTGGAAAACATAAGCCACTAAACTTTCAATTGCGTTTTTCTCAAAACTACAAATAATTTTTTTCCTACGCCCTTTAACCGAAATACTACTTAATTGATTATTCCACCTTATCTTGATCTGCGATGGAGAGACAGCTGTGGAGAGGAAGAATAATCCATAATTGATCTTTTTCATTGTAAGTTTTGGCTACATCCATGAGGGCAGTAATTTCACTCATTCCGCTGAGAAAAATTAACAAGTCTCCTCGCTCATCTCCTGAAAAATAAAATGGTAGAGTAGGCATTGAGTTCACAAGTTTAAGAATACCTACTTTGTTCATCCTTATTGGCTTTTTTATAACCTTTGAGTTCAAAGATGGAAAGTAAACAGTGATTGAGGTGATTCAACGGCCTTGCATAAAATGCTAGATTGTGTAGGGTGAATGTGGAAGTTCGTGCATTTTTTTTTTGGTAAACGTGGCGGCCCACCCTAGTATTGATTTGAGCAAAAATTACAATAGGTACTTATTTTGATTTCAGGGTTGATTACTTCAAACCATGGACACCGCATTGTGCTGCTTAAAATGTCCAGATTTTTTTGCTAAAATTGTTGAATCCTTTGTAGCTTTTTTTGTAACCAATTGAAAAAAGCTGATGAAAAGCAGTGCTTCTAAAAAAACCATCTCATATTCAAATTTCTATCCAGGTTGGCTATTAATTTGCCTTCAAAACAGAGGGAATACTTACGTGGATATTTCTTGTCGATCAACTGCATTATTCGCAAATATGGGGCCGGATCAAATTTTTCTGATCTCTCCGAGACCGGAAGCGGAAAATACTCAAGCTTGATGGGGTGCAAGCGACCGGGTACCTGTAATCAGGGATTACTTATCGGTTAATAAATGGATTCCTTTAAGATTCCAAGGATATGGAGTGAAAGAGAGCATTCATGCAAAACACTGCAGCCAAAGTTTCGCACCATTTTCTAACTTGAGTCGTCTTAAGTTCGGAAAAGCTGAAACCCAATATCCCCGTTGATACATGTATGGCGCCAAACAAGGACAAGTCACGCAGCAGCCATGTTGTCAGGCCTTTTTCCAAGCACTTGATTGGATTCCATCAGTCTAGATCAAGTTATTAATTTGGATAGAAGGTGCTAACCTTTCTGTTTGTTAGTTTGCATGATCATGATCCAGATTTAGGTTTTTGGTGGGACAAAATCATAAGTTCACTTTTAGTTAATGGTAACGTTTGTTGACGGGTAATTTCGCTTGTTTATCAGTTTTTCTTAAAGGCACAACTAAGTACAAAGGTCGCATGTAATACTAAATAATTGTTTCAAAACCAAGTCCAAAATATTTGAGAAAGGCTCCAACACACGCAATGCAATAGATTATGTTGTCACTGCCGAATTGCGGGTGACGCGCACAACAAGATAAAACAAAGTAAAATATAACCTTGCCAAGTTATAGTAAAATTGAACGGTTCTTTTTTCCGACTAAAAATTGAGTGTAGAACCAAATTTCACATTAAAAAAAAAAAAAAAAAAAAAAAAAAAAAAAAGTTTGAGCTTTTTGTCACGTACAAACCGAACCCAAACCGGTGATAAGGTTTGGAAGCATTCTAAGGTTTGAACCGATTGGAACCTACAAAGGTTTGCACAGCCCTAATAAGTAATAAATGAAGGCCACAAACCTGAATAACTTTGGCTAGATTGCCAAAATAACTACAAATGAGCTTGATATTTATAGTTGCTGACATGAGGATGACTTTGACATCCTCCCTTTGATGAAGCAAACATTTGACAACTCCTAAAAGGAAATCTGCAGTCAAATGGCGCTCATGGATTTCATCCAAGACCACAACATCATACTGACCCCATCCATCACTTGCAACCTGAGTAACAGCGTGCAATTAAATACGATGAATGCTTGAATAAACACAGAGCCAAGAGTTGAATTAAAAAAACTAAAGCTGGCTTGTTGAAAATCAAAATAAAATTTCATAATATGGCTCTGTTGCGCAGTTTCGCTATGAAGGCAGAAATAATTTATGTTCTACAGTAAAATGTGCAAAACTGCCAATTGCGCGATAGTATAGGTCCACCCTGGTCCACCCCAGAAATGCCAATTGTAGATTAATTAGTCCACATTACCAGAATAATGTAGACTAATTACACAAACCGTAAATGGAATGATTTCCTTAAAACCCAAGATTTTTCAAGGGTCACAATGTCACGCACATGGATTACTTTCAGATATCCGTCACCGGATGTCCCACACTATTACGCAATCGCCAGTTTCCACCAAACGCGAACCTTTTCAAAACCCTCTACATTTTTGAAACTTTGAAATCGTTTTAATTCACAATCTCGTGGTCAAACAAAAATAATAAAAATTATGTAAGTTCCTTTCATATAGCACATTAAGAAAATTGAATAAAAAAAGTGCACAATAGACCCATTATTTGTTCTCTTAATACATATAAATTTACAATTTTAGGATTACATTTTACCCAAGTTTGTAAAACAGTGCATAGATAAATAAATAAATAGATAAATATCTGAATGAATAAATAAATAAAAAAATAAAGAATATAAAATTACCTGCCGCAGAAAAAGACCTTCAGTGATAAAAACTATTTTGGTATCCTGCCGTTTTTGTTTCTCAAATCGAATTTGATACCCTACTAAATCAGCAGCATCACTCAGAGTCTCGTAAGCCACCCGTTTTGATAAGGAAATGCACGCAATACGGCGTGGCTGCGTGCATGCTGCATTAAACAAATGATAAAAAAAAAAAAAATTAATTACAATTGAACAGTGAACTGGTAAACTGTTTCACATTTTTCTCCAAAAGTCATAAAGGCACTATTTGAAGTAGAAAATGGAATTTTTCACCAAGCAGCAAAGAAAATGTTGGGGGTTTTGAGAATATTTTCAACAAAATTACAGACAGTAAACGAGTTTAAAAAAGAGTTCTTAAGCTCCTATGATGACACAACTGTAGTATTGTCCAGAATGATACAGAACAACTCGTTTCATCAAAATAATCTGGTAAAGATCTTCGGGGGGATAAATTTTTATATTTGGTTCATAGTTTTAGACTTTAACAAAAAAAAACCAACAATATTTCAGAACTTTGGGAGGCTCTAGCTCAGCAGAGGAGCATTTTTGGACACAAGTGCATGAACAAAAAATTCTTGTTTTGACCTCTGAATACATTCAGTAATTTTCGATAGTTAATTTAGAATGTATGAATATTGAATAGATAGTGATGATGTATGAATAGTGGGAATGTATGAAAGTAATGTAAAAACTTGGATGATAAAAGAGTTCATGAGAATATATGTAGAGAATGGAATTCAACTAAAAATGTGTCATCAAAAGACAATGATGGATTTCCTTTTCAAACGTAGCCTTGGTCAAACAATACATCTTTAATCTTTGCAGAAAGGACATAGCAAATATAAGTATCACTCTCGGTAACAGTTTCCAGGTTGGTAGGAGCAATTCAATGGAGCGTAAAAGGTTGCTTTGATTACTCAAGGACTCGACACTCATCTTGAATTCTTGACTGCCAATACAGCAATACTTTAGCGTTCGATAGTACTTCTACAAATTTTACCTTCATGTCAAACATCACAATTTTGGCCCATCAAAATTTAAAATTTAAAGACCCACGTAATTTTTCTCGTATCTCTCAAAAAATTGATCTGGGTCACAAATAGGTACATTGGCTCTTTCTAAAAGAAGCCATTTAATTATTAAAAACCAAGGGGAAATTTTCTAGAGTTTTGGCCGAGCAAAATTATCTTACCAATTTTGCTGAAGCCTGCCTCCATTAGGTACTGCGGAATTTGTGTTGATTTACCACATCCAGTGTCGCCAGCAACAATTACAACTTTTTCACACTTGACCGCATCAATAATCTCATCCCTGCAAGATCAAGACAGAATATTCTGTTACTGACATAGACTGTAATCAAATCTTGATATAATTACATATTTTGTAACTCACTATTATGCATGATCTGAATTTTTTCTCATCATAAATAAGCTGTTTGCAGTTTGCCTAGGCGAATCGCGAGGCGATTGCGATTTGCCTGCAACACATATAAGCTTAAATGTCTGTGGCATAACTGTGGTGCATGAATACAAGGTCGAATGGAGGTAATGGGGGTGCAAGGGGGCACTTCTTCCCCTAAAACATCTTCTTTGTAAAACATTTTGAGCAACACCTCATACTCTCAAGAATATAGGTAGTTACCTACCAAATATTATTATGATAGAACTTTTATGCATAGGAGAAAAAAGTTTTAAGGCGATTTGAGTCAAGATCGTGTTTCTTTCAGTACCCTAGCAGGGACCATCAGGGGTGCAAAATGTGTCCGATCTAGCGATCCGCGGATCGCGTGAAAGTGAGGAAATTTCTGGGAAAGTGAGGAAATTTATGCAGTTTTTTTTTTTTTTTTTTTTTTTTTTTTTTTAAAATGATGGCAAGAAGGATTTCCCAGGAAAATAGTGTAAAAAATGGGAAAATATCGGTCATTTTGTGAACACACGGTGTTGAAATGTTAAAATAACCAAAAAAAAGTCATCACTTTCAAATTTTTGTGAGGAAATTTTTTAAAATCCTATGAGGAAATAAGTCATGGATCGCGTGAAACTTCCAAAGTTTTGGAACATTTTGCACCCCTGGGGACCATCGTGTTCCATATCTATTGAGCGCACACTCTTCGCCGCTAACCAGATGACACACTAAAAAAAGATCAAATATTGCAATATTTGCTGCCTCTTTCTTCAGCTACAGTCAGCAGTTTTAAAATGAGATTAAGGTATGCATTAAATTCACTTTTTGATGTTTTACATTGACCCATAGTGTTTTTGATGTATGACGACAATTTTTCTGACAATGTCAAGGATACCCTTACAAAGTTTTGTTCCAAAATTTTTACTGAAAATATTTTTAGACTCGAAGAGAAATTTGCTCATTTCTGAATAACTTTCGAACAGATTTAGGCCTTTACTTAAAAGCTACTGAATTCTCGATACCAAACGAAGTTAAACGTTGCCAATAACCTTACCGATACTGGGCGACCGGCAAATTCGCTCGTGATTCCTCAATTTTTTTCTCTTTCGCAATTCTTTCTTTGTCTCTGAAGTCCAAGTAGACTTTTATGATAAATCTGAATTCTCGAAAAAGCAATTTTGAGAGGGGGACTCTTCTATCGTACTCATCAAACGGAGGTAGAAATGCCATTAATTTTTCATCAGTTGCATTCAAAATTTTCTTAGCGGACTCTGGAGTCTTTGGAGGAATTTCGAGAGACTGTATTTTCTCATCTAATTCTGTAAACAATTCAAGAACGACAGGAAATAAAATAATATTAAGAGCATGGAGGGTAGAGGGGCAATAAATTGAAACAAAATGGCAAAGGGTGTAAGAGTAAGCATACAAATTTTTAAAGGAAAAAAATTGTTTACCAAAATTTGCAACTCTACTCATAATTCTACAAGGTGTTTTTAAAAAAAGGAGTCAGGCTGAATTTGCGCTGAAAGTCTTAAAATTTTGCTTTCTTCCCAAATCTGCAATAAAAAATGGGGTTCTCCATGGCAAATACGCAATTTTGCATCTGAAACTTGGCTGGGGGGCACCGAACATAAAAACCCCTCTAAATAAGTCCCCCTCCAAATAAGCAAACATGTGTCAGAGCACTTTTGGAAAATAGAAGCCGTTTGCGAGAAATTCAGCCCAACTCCTTTTTTTATTCACACCCTGTAGGTAGACACAAAATTTCATTTTTCTTTCAAACTTACTGGGTGCTAGAGTGAGTTTAAAAAATTCTAGGCTCTCGTCTGAGCATAAGACATAAACTCAATTATGACTTTAGACTCATCGCTTGATACTCGAAACAAGGTCAACACCGCCTGAGCACGGTATCCGTCACTTAGAACAAGCATTTATAATCGATTACCTCAGGTTTACACTGAGCTTACCTCTATTTCAGCTCTCATGTTAAATTTCAAAAGTGGCGCTCTTACTCTAAAAACAAAAAAAACAAAAACTAAAAAACCAGAAAATATTTGAAAAAGAACCTGTCCCATCAATGGTCATTTTCTGCCCTCCCTATTAGTCGAAAATTAACTGACTGAAAAAAGTAAAAAAAACAGTGGATTACGTATGCTTGGAGGTCTAATCTAACAGAAAATATCAATGAAAGGGATATTTGGAATTGGTTTGTACACCGGAATAGAGTATGAATATGGCTTGTTTTGCAATTTATCAGAAAAAAAAACTATTCTTCACCATAAGAGTGCAGATTTAGGTACAAGCAAAAGCGAGAGATAGCTTCTGCTTTGAATATGTTGTTACCTGCTAAGAGATGAGTATTTTATCTCCCAGAAAGGTTATCACTCGTTTGAGCTCATACCTAAATCTTAAGTTAATAGCCGTTTTTTCTGAAAAATTGCAAAACTAGCCCTATGTATGCATAATTGGACAGATTAAAGACCTTTATCATTAATGTTTTCAGTTGAATTATACCTCCAAGCACAGGTAATCCAGTTTTTTTATTACTTTTTTCAGACTTTTAAGTTTTGACCAAAAGGGGGGGGGGGGGGGCAGAAAATGACCCTTCATGGGACAGGTCCTTCAAAACAAAAAAGGTACATACCATCAAATGAAAGATTAGTATTTTTCGTCCTTTTCATGGCTTCGTACTTTTTAACAAATAGCCAAAAATCCTGCTTGTCCGGAATTAAAGATGTATCGCGACAGAATATCTTGCTCAGCTCATACTGGTATAGCGTAAAACTAAAATCATCCATTTTATCCCGGGATTTTTTTTCATCACTTTTTCTGGAGGGGTCTTCATCCCTTGTATTCTCCTCAGAATTAACCCGGTTTCTTTTGCGCGTAAAATCACTTCCTTCATGATATTCATCCAACCCGCGAGTATTTCCTTTTGAGTCAATTCGCATTCTTTCTTTTCCTTTGCTCTCGCTTGAAACAGATGATCCGCAAATCGACTTTCCTTTCAGACTTGTAATTTTGATCTCCGAGCTCTGACGGCACTCATCACTGTCACTACTTTTACCGAGAGAATACGATCGCTTCCTCCGTTGCCGAGGCACAGAGACATTTCTATTACTTTTCCCGGGACTACTATCACTGTTTGAAGAGCTTCTTCTGCGGTAGTCTTGACTCATTTTCTTTCTGAAAGCTCTTTTAGAGTCACTATCATCACTTTCTTTAATACTACTGGTATCACACTTTGAGGAGTTCTTATCATGGTGGTCTTTACTAAAGTTCTTCTTGGTGGCTTTTTTAGAGTCACTATAATCACATTCTTTAAAACTACAATTATTCTTTGAAAAACTTCTATCACTGTGATCTTTACTGAAGTTCTTCTTGATAGTTTTTTTAGATTCACTATATTCATGGTTTTTCACACTGCTATCACTCTTTGAGGAACTTCTACCACGATTATCTTCACCTAATTTATTTTTCTTAGTTTTTCTAGTACCACTAATATCATATTTTACTAGATCACAACAACTATCACTATTTGAGGAGCTCCTGCTGCGATAATCTTTACTTGGTTTCTTTTTACTAGTTTCTCCAGGTTTACAATAATGTTTAGAAGCAAAACTGTCACTGTCTTGTAGGCGAAACCGACGCCTAGAAGAATTTTTGGAGTTCACAGTAGATTTTTCACCATCAGATGATGAGCTGCTTTCGCTCTGACTTCGTTTGGACCTCTTCTCTTTTCGATTCTTGTGATTATTCTTTTCAAAAGAATGTTCATGATTGGTCCTCGACCGCTCTCCTACGCTTTCATACTTCTTTCGGTGACAAACGAGATCTTCTCTAGTCTTACGTTTGTGTTTCCCCATTCTCTAAATTTTCTACTAATGCCTGCAAACAATCCAAACATAAAATAGAAAGTCAACAACTTTTGACACTGAGGTTGATTAGATTGATGAAAAAGTTTAATTTATATTGGTCTCTGTTGTTGGTATGTTGAGAGGTAACGCTTTAATTTCGACAATTTTCAAAGCATGATCAATTCCTGGAGCAACAGATGGAAATCAAATTCCAAATTCAGTAAATGTAAATGGTATTAATTGAGAGTTCAATCTTTTGCCTATTTTTTGTATTGTATTATTTTTTTGACTTGTTTTGTATTGCCTGTACTGTACTGAGCATATTTATAAATAAAATTTGTTTCGTCATCGTTATTTTTTTTCCGGAGAAAAATCGTTAAGTGAAAATTTTTAAATTTTTACAGGAAATTCAACAAAGGTAAAATATCTGCAATTCAAGCTTTTGTAGAGGAGAATTTTGATCAAGGCAGGAGCATACATATGTAGTTCCACTCAACAAGCTTTCACTGTACACATTTTTGAAGCAATGACGGTGTCAACAAAATTTGGAACAGTTCCCGGACTTTCCCAAATTTTCCTTGAAAAAACAAACTTCCCAGGGGTGCAAATTGTGCCCGATTTAACGATCACGTGATAGTGATGAAATTTGTGGGATTTTGAAAAAATTTGCCCAAAGTTTTTTTTTTTTTGTGGCAATGAGATTGATCCAGAAAAATAGCCTCAAAATGTTAAAAATATTGGTCATTTTACAGAAACATTCAGCGTTAAAATACTGCAAATAAGCAAGAAAAAAATATTACCACTCTTTATATTTTTGTGCGGAAATTCTTTGAGAATTCTGTGGGAAAAAGTCCCAGATTGTGTGAAACTTTTGATGTTTTGGAACATTTGGCACCCCTATGACTCCCTAGCTTTTCAGGTTTGCGACCACAGAATTTTTAGCGGCAGATATGAGAAAAATTAAACATAATGCTGCTAGGTACAAAATTATGTAAATCAAGGAATAGAAATCCTGCTTTATAAGATTCCCCAAAAAAAGCAAAAATTTCTCAACATTTTTTAACTTTTGTAAGTAAAAAATAATCCCCTACCATTCCCAATTTTTGGGTTTAATAGACACTCTTAAATTTTTTCTTACCACGTACTTCTAAATTCATTTGTTCAGAGTAATGATTGCAGCCAATTTGTTCACAATTTCAATCTAACTCATTCATATTACCATGATTTGGAGTAGAATGATTTAAATAGTTAATTCTTATACCTCTTAAAACTTTCTGCTTCCTAAACCAATGACATGAAATTTAATTCCACAAAAGTTGCTAGGCAACAATGCTTATGTATTCATTCTATGCTTCCGCCAAACCTAACGGTGAAACCGTGAAAGTAGGTTGAAGCTAGTGGCCGCTATCTATCGGAAAACTTTGCAAACTCTAGAACTCGTTGCTCTGTCTCTGAGATCGCCAGGTCGGTAGTAAGAATCTCATGAATACATGTCAATGGATTAACCCTTACCACTCATGTGTTGAGTCCTAATTGACAAAATCGTTTTATGGTTTGCCGAGCTGTGCTCGACAAGCTCCGTTCACGCTTCCTTACCTTCCTATCATGTTACGATTGGCAAATATATGCAGCCCTTTTGCACTAAGGCGACAGTATGTTGAACTACCAGTGCATGTCTTATTTACATTTTTGCCACTAGAGCCCAAAAAAACGCTGGTTTAAAATCCGCTTACCCCCGTCTGAATACTAGCCAAAGGGAGATGAGCACGCAAAACAATTTAAGCGGTAAAAGTTAATGACTGATGATATAATCTGATTGATAATAGAGCGAAAAATAAAAATCAAAGCAACGATTTTTAATCTTTATTTTTGTCAAAATTGTACAGAATATTTACACATCAAATCAGTTTACAAAAATTTTCCTACAAATCTGATGTTAAAACAAGATATCTCAGTCGAAAACAAACATTACAACATAAGAAGGAAAAGAAAAATAAAATTGATTAATCTCAAAACAACAAACAGAGTCCTGATTTCCACTTAAAATATCAACTTTGAACACAACATTTTAATTGGAAGAAAACGAGCGACCTACAAACTAAATTAGTCACTGTTACGTCTGGTGCATAGTCACAGAGAAAGCAAAGAAACCACTCGTGAAGTAGGAACCACACTTTAGAGCTTAGTTCGGTGATATTTAATTATATAAATCATTGCAGCGGAACAGACCGTGGCATATGATTACAACAATTTCAGAGTTTACTCAATTACAGCGTTAAAAGAATTCACTTCAGGTCCAGTGGCGTAGCGTGCAATTTGGCAATGTTGAATTGTGTCCATATAAAACCACGTAACAAGTCAAAGACGGCTAGGTGACGACTATTAGGTGTTCACCGAACACCTAATAGTCCGATCTTTTTCATGGGTTTGAATGGAGAAACTGCAAAGTTGACAAGTTGCACACCCCGCCACTGTCCAAGTTAATCTATGATAAACGAGTCACCTTTTTCACTTTAAGGCGTTGCGTTGGTGACATCGATAATTATGTTCCATGAAACATGGAAATTGTCAGACATCTAAGACATTAAAATAATCAGCCTAACAACAGTAAGGAGAAGCAAATTTTAGCCCTCACCTCACCTATAAACATTGAATTTGCTATTCAGCTGCATGCTATTCTCTTCAGCAGGGTGAGTCTTTTCGGCTGCTTGGCAGTTGTCCGCTCACTATCCATTTGCAATATTCTTACTACTGACTCACCACCATTCTATTATCATACTGTCTCACTTTGGTGATTTGTTTTTCATAACGCCAATACAGTAGTAAGATGAATGCAAATTTGCGAATGAAACACTGACATTTTTTTTTTGTTGATTTAACAATTGAACGGTTCAGAGCAAGAAGGGCTTTAGTCGACTCAGGCCCTTTTTGCAGAAAACGTTTTAATCAATACAACATACCCTAAGTATCATACTCCCAAAATTTCATGACAATAGCTCAAAAATTCATAAAGTTATGGGATCTTTAGTACCCGAGGCCTGTATCTCTAGGTTGGTAGGTGGTAGTTTCAGATTTCAAACACGATTTTCTCAAAACGCGTTTTGCTTACTCAGGCTCTTCTTGCACTCAACCGTTCAATTGTTAAATCAACAAAAAAAAATTATTCAATTCTGATTGGTAAAAAACGAGGCCCTTAAAATGGTTCTTAAATTTAACAAAACAGAATGGTGAATCACTGTGGATAAACTGACAAAATAGATTGTTAAATCAACAAAATTTTTGTAAAATTCACAAAAACTTCGTTGATTTGACAATCTATTTTATCACTTTAACTACGATATTTTGTTGTTTCACCATTCTATTATGATAAATTAACAAAACAATTTTCTTGGTCCTATTTCTTACCATTAAAATTGTTAAATCAACAATTTGGTTTATTTTTTTTTATAAGAAGGAATCAACAAGCTGACTTGAGAAAGGAGAGGAAAGGGGGAGGAGAGGGGATGGGGGAGGATAGGACCTTTACTGAGCTCTTAAAGTAAACAGCAGCGTGAGCTTGCAACTATGAGATTTTGCTTGTAGTCCACAGTTGAGCATTCAAATTACAAAATCAGCAATTAACTTTTTCGCCAAATACGATATAACATGAAAAATGAACATCGAAGAAACAAGATCAAACAATTTATAGTCGTCTAATAAAAGTTAATTTTTTGCTTCGAATGAGAAAATTTCAGACACAAACCTCAAGGATTTTGGCATAGAATAAAATTAAATAAATAAATAAAATAAAAAAAAAAAAAAAAAAAAAACATTAA
Source organism: Trialeurodes vaporariorum (assembly GCA_011764245.1). Classification (NCBI taxonomy): domain Eukaryota; kingdom Metazoa; phylum Arthropoda; class Insecta; order Hemiptera; family Aleyrodidae; genus Trialeurodes; species Trialeurodes vaporariorum. The sequence continues at coordinate 21,551,615 of VMOF01000320.1, forward strand.
ATAGAAGGAAAAGAAGTGAAGAGAATTATACGATAGACAACAGAAGAGAAGGAGATTACTATCGCAGACTTGCAGTTGAAAAAATTTAATTTGTATTCCAGACACAGCTTGCAAAGAAAGACCTAAAATCGAGAGAATGTTGCAAACACCATCTAGTAGTCATCGACAAAGGCAACTACATTTACTAATTTTATAAAAACGCGAGAGGCTCCGTCAAAAAGTCAAAATAGTGATTGAATCAGCTCAGGCGAAAATGTCCCTAGTCCATTTCTTCATAACTTACTTTGTGAGCTCACATCATTCTTAAGAAGAAGCTGCATTTGTATAAGTACTAATACTTGGTCCCTAGCTTTAAGCTCTTATTTCCTTTTCTTTTTTTTTTACATTTGTCTTCTCAAAAAAAATATTTTGGACACCGGAAATTTTTGTATGAGTCGATTCAATTCAGAATGATAGCTGGTTAAAACCTGACAGATGAAATTCACAATAAGATCCCTCTATTTGTAAAGCCTCTGAGCCTCTCGGTTTTTTCTTTTTTATTTCAAACTTTCCAATCGTTTCGGTTCCAGGACTTTTCGTCCACTAGTTTTATGTCCACTACTTCTTTACGTCCACAAAATTGTCCATCCACCCAACTAAACGTCCACAAAAACAAACGTCCATCATCGTATTAATTGTGGACATTAAATGTCCACAGTTGGACCACTTGTTTTTTCTTCTTTCTTAAGAGATGATTTTTTCTTCTTTCTTTCACAGTAAGTTTACTTAGTTTACCCAGGAATGTATTGAGACATTTCAGAAATGTTTATTCGAGTTCCTGGGGCATTTTCTCTTAACTCCAAATAACCCTGAGTAAATAGCATTATAACCCAGAACTTGCTTTTTTTTTAACTATGCACCGCTCAAGGACAAGAATGATAAAGTACCAAGTTTTCCTGTTACTGTCACAGAAATAAATCTATTTTCGCACCTTTTTATCGAATATTTCCCATTTTACGCTGTTATTGAAAAGTGAAGCAATAAAGCTCGGTGGATGTAACAAAAGTGGACATATGTTAGTGGACGTCACTTCTGTGGACGTCTATAGCGGTGGACATTACAGTAGTGGACATGAAAACAGTGGACGTAAAGCCTGTGGACGTCAAAAAAGTGGACGTAAAGTCCGTGGAGCATCGTTTCATGATTTTCAAAGTTTTTAAAAAAGTACCAACATTTTGAACATTTTCTGATTTTTTTTTTAAAAAATTTCTTTTTCAAAATTTAGCTTTCCACTGATCGAAACCACTAATTACACCATCAAGAGGAGTGAAATCTCTTAAAAATTAAATTATTTCAACAGGCAGTTTGCTGTTTACAAGTCATGCTTGGTAAAGTCACGGTTTGAAACCAAGGACTGGTTTTAAAAAAAATAAACATGATAAGAAGATTTTCTACTCCTTATTTACGGGATCTCAATAATTTAGAATGATAAACGAAAAAAATAAGAGAGGAGTAGAGCAAACCCATTACAGTAAAATTAATAAACAATAGATAAAATAACAAAATTTTACTGACACAAAATCGGAGATGAGATCGGTGTCTTTCAATCCCTCTGCAGATTCAGAATAAGGTCCTTTAGATTCTCCGTGTTAGCAGGCGCTGTTGTGAATAAATTTCCTGCAAAGAGAAGAGAACAATAAAAATTATGAAATACAAAAATGTCTGGTAAAGTACTGTTCTTTCCCTAACTTCTACTTTTGCCCTTCCCTGACATTTCATCTATCTTCTAGCACAATTTAAAACAATTTTGCCTAAATTTTGAGGAATAGGAGCATTGCAAAACTATCTGCCGATAAAAAATTATGTACCTATTTTATGGTTTAAAGAGCGTAGAAATTCTTCAGGCATTGACTCTCTCTAGTAGGAAGTCATAAAAAAGTTGATGCAATAAAAGTAGGGAACTTGCTTAGAGATCAACTTAAGACAGAAAACAACTTAAATTCCCTGGTACGGGGCTCTTGCTAATTTTTTCGGCATGCAATTGAATTGTTAATTTTTGTGCAAGAACCAGCAAAAATTACGATGGGCACTATAAAAAAGAACAATCACTTTTCAGCAACAGACAGTTACAGTGACCAACAGGGAATTAAAAATCCAAGAATCTAATTGGCTAAGATGCTTTAATTTCATTGGTCAAAACAGCATCTGGTTATTCAATTTTGAATTTACTGCCCCCCCCCTTAAAACAGCCTAAGAGTTAACTGTCCTTCATTTTATCTGCTATTGACTTTCAAGGTGTGGGTCAAAGACAGATTGCTTGATGTAGCGATGCGCGGAGCGCAAAAGTGAGGACATTTTTGGGAATTAGTATGCCGAGCATAGGTAATCTTGAGAATATTGCCACAAATTTCTAAATCATCAGCCGTTTTGAGTGCATATGATGTCAAAATACAATAAAATAAACACACACAAAAAAAGAAGGAGCAGTTTTTGTCACCTTACAAATTTTTGAGAGGGAATTTTTCGGAAATCCTGCAAAGAAAAAATCCTGAAGTGCAGGAACCTTGGTCCCCCGTTTCAGAGCATTTTGCACCTCTTTGATGCTCGACATGTGTTATCGGTTTACCAGATGCACTTGTAAGTCAAGTTACACTCCACAAATTCTGATCCTTTATCCTTAGTAGCAGATTGAGAGTTGAGTAACGATCGATGACTCAACAGCCACTCAGCACACAGCTGATCTCTATCAGCAGAATGTAGAACTAATAAATTAAACGTAATACATTTTGGCCAGGAGAATGAGCTGGCAGTGAAGATATTCCTAGTTAATTCATTTTATCTAATATTACTGCGAGTTGACGGAAGTGAGATACTAAAAGAATTCAAGTGGTGCGAGATCAAAAAAATTCAAAATGGAGCAGCCCAACTTACCAAAGAAGCGTCGCTTATTTTTATCTTCGATGATTCGACAGTGCTGACGTTCCGATATTTTGAAACCAACACAACGGAAACGCTCATCAGTCTTGTATAAATTAGGAGGGGGGTTTTGTCCAAGATATGGAAGACCCGAGAAAGGATTTATGAAATCTGCCCAGTATCCTGCCTTCTTTAGCTTGCTACAGATTTCTTTTGCAGTCAAAACAAACTGAAACAATTACAGAAAAATTATCACAAACACTGTGATTACTTGATCCATAGTGAAAAAAATTGGTACAGCTATTATTTACTTGATTATAAGTTCATGATGTTGTCACTGATATAAAAAGGAAATGTAACAGCTTAACCCTTGCGTACTGGGGGGGGGGGGGCGAATCTTCTCCCCATGACAGTTTTTTAAACGAAAAGCAGATATTTTATTAAATTACTTTAAACTTCCAAGTTATTTTTGATGAGGGTATTTAGAAGCTTTCCACAAAAAATTGGACATTTTCATCAAATTTTCCAATATTAATAGGCAAGAAAGGCATTGGGGTGTTATTTATAGGCATTGGGGTGAAAATTCACCCCCCTCCCTCTTAGGATTACAACTTATTTTCAACCATTTTGGATAGGGAAAAAAATTCTTCATGTGCACCTATAGCTTGCTTCATGCAGAATATGTAATTTTCTACGGGATTATCTTACATATACTGTATAAATTTCGAAATTTAAAGTAATTAAAGGAACTTGTATTACAGTTTTTTTTCAAATATTTGAACATCGTACTTTTTTGGAAATTTCTTTGCCAAACATTTAAAAATTAAACAATTTAGTTCTAGTAGTTGTAAAATTTGGAAAAAAAAAACAAGGCACACTGTAGTTCCTCAGAGAATACAGGACAAGACGATTTTTACAGATTTGAAAAATATTAAAAAATAAACCATCAGCAATGCTGTTAATTTGGGGGTGAAAATTCATCCCTCCTTAGTTGTCGGAAGGTGTAAAATACCTTACACACAAGGGTTTAAAAACATATTTAACAGAGGGGCTAAAGAACAAACAGTGGAAATCATGGGTGCAAATGGAAATGGGGTATGCCTTCAGTGCTTTCGCTAATATCAATATTAGTGGCGGCTCGTGCTATTTGGCAACCATGTTTTTGGGCACTTGAACCTATGCAAAAGTACCGATTTCAGGGATTCGGTGAATCCCCTGAACATCGATTATTTTGGTAGGTTTGAATGGAGAAAATCTGCTGTTGCCAAATTGCACGAGTTGCCACTGATTAATATCAGTTTATCAATCGGACAGCAGGTTGCGCAATCTTGCGCATCATTCCACACAAGCAAACAATAATTAAAAAAATTTAGATTTGTTTTAGTTTTCTTCGCGCCACAGGTGATTAAAATCAAGGAACTCTCCATAATGATTCAAACCTTGATAATGCGATAACCTCTTTGACTTAAAAGGAGAGGCCAGCTCTGTTGAGAAAACCCTCTTTACTTTGAAAGAAATCAATGTTCTACCCCCTCAGTAATTTGAAACTTTGAATGGTACGCCAGATATTAAAACTAGTAGATGAACTGCAAGATTTGGAATCATATAGAGACTTTGTAGGCCCGGGAGAACTTAATCTAATAATGGAGCTGTTGCAAGCTTTTGCTACAGGCTTATTAACAGTTGAATATGGGGTAATACCCTGTAAAAATAACGATTAGCGCACTAAAAAATCACGAAATCCACTCCTAAACTCACAAAATGCTTTTAAATGCGAGACCGTAATGGCGGTCGCTGGCCGCGGTTTTCTTATGGCAATTGTATGCTTCTTCTTCTTCTTGTGTGGTGTTGCGAGAACACCTCGTGTAGATGGCGCTGATTGAAGATAGGGAACCCCAATGAAAACCGCGGCCCGCGACCGCCATTACGGTCTCGCGTTTAAAAGCATTTTGTGAGTTAAGGAGTGGATTTCGTGATTTTTTAGTGCGCTAATCGTTATTTTTACAGGGTATTATCCCATGATCAACTATTAATAAGCCTGTAGCAAAAGTTTGCAACAGCTCCATTCCAGGTTTTCTCTGATACTGGACACCCTGCATTATGACTTGTTGTTATCTGACTCAAATTGTAAAATCCCTTGGACATGAATGAAGACATAAATCTTTGGAAAAAAATCAAATAAAGAATTAGTAGGAGAAAAAACACCAAACAATACAATTTCTTACATATTTTGTTAGTTTTTCAGAATCTGACTCGTTCAATCTAGATTTTGAGCTTTTTTGAGAGAGAGTAACAACTGTCAAGTTGGCAACACCAATTTCTAATCCTGGGAATAATTCATTTACTCCTGAAAAAAAAAACAAAAAAGGATCCTTAATCAAAATAAAAAAGGCGAATGAGTCTGTTGCAAACTTTTTCAACGGCAATGAAGAGAGACAACTTCAGCATAAAATCACTTGAAATTAACACTGAGAGCACCAAAAAGTTACAAAATTGACTCACAAGGTAACGCAATACATTCGACACATTCAGACAAAACCGACCTTATCTTCACAGATCAAAATTATCAGAAGAGCAAAAATGAGATGCTAGGGTCGAAATTATGGGTGTTCATGCTATGATGCCAAATGCTCTTTAGTAGCCTTTAGAGTATACTATAAGACCCGAGTATTCTCGACGACGCCATGATCGCTTAGCGAAATTGACCGTGCAGTTAGAAGACAGTTTTGACGCGTCATTCAAATAAGACGAGAAACGCTTTCCTTGCTATAAAAATATGTTGATTAGCTCATTTTGCTGTTTAAAATATACAATCACGATTAATTTTGCACCGAAAATATTACTAATAAATAAGACACGACCGAAGAAATGCAATTGCTCAATGCTCCCTCAAAGTTTACATTCCTGATATGCTGACCGCCCCCATTTTCGGTTAGCCTCGGCTCTCTCATGAATGGCATTGATCAGGAATACTCAGGTCTTATAGTATACTCTAGTAACCTTAGGAGTAAGTACACAAAATTTAAGCGTTTACACTGTTTAATCGCTTTGGAATAAACATGGCTGAGTTAATTTCCAGTGAAGAAAAAGGGTGCAAAATGATTTTCAGACTTTAAATTACTATAGGACTTGCAGCCATTTAATTGTCTAATATTGCAGACCATTTCTAAACAGTATGCTTGAAAACAAAATTTCCCATGATAAGGTTCAAACAACGCGGACCGGAATTTAGATGCAAAATTGTCTAACCTAAAGTTTCAACTCCAATCAATGTGCCAACAAAATTTTGACTTGAAGCAGTTTGCTGGCAAAATTGGCTTCAAACGACAAGCTGGTCAGCGGGCCGATCATTTACTTCATCGTTAAATCGATCGTTATAACTGTCTACGAGTGATCCTATTGGTCGAGTATTGTAAAACTTAGCCGTTGCTATGGTAACCATCGTTATAGTGTCCGTTTTTTAAAGGTTACTCATGAGTATCCTTTATAAAACGAGACTCTTAACAATGGTTACCATAGTAACAGCCAAGCTTTACAATACTCGACCAATAGGATCACTCGTAGACAGTTATAACGATCGATTTAACGATGAAGTAAATGATCGGCCCGCAGATTTTATAACAATGCATTCAAACCAAAGTTGGGCAAACGGGGTAGAACTCGAGTATGATGAGCACCAGTACTCGGGATTTATTAATTTTTTCAATCGCATTTCAACAGTAATTAGAGTTGATATTTAACGAATCAAGGATAATAACTCTTCAATTTCATTATTTTAGATATGGGGTCATCCTTGATTTGTTAAACATCCATTCTGATTACCGTTGATGTACAATTCAATAAATTTACAAATCCTGAGTACTGGTACTCGTGGGACTCAAGTACTAACCCGTTTGCCCAGCTCTGATTCAGACACACTTAAATGTTAGATACATGTCAACTTGTTTTTTCCTTTCTTGCAAGATGAATGAAACTTCAAAATTACCTGGTCGGAGTAGAAGAGGACACTCTTGTACTGTGCATTCTAGCTCACTATTTTCAACAAAATCAAAGTCCTGCAACAGTAATTAAATTAAAAAGCCATTAATAAAATTTAGTAATTAATGCATTAGCAACTTATTAATTAAGCCATTAAATGTCATCAGCATATCCAATTGGGGGTGCAAAGAGATCTGAAAGCCACACAATTCTGGAAAACCATTTGTGACCCAATCTGTGAAAAGGGACCTTATCTTTCGGAACAAAATTTTTCAGGAGAGCGATTTTAAGTGAAAAAAGTCAAAATATTCGAAAACGCTGTTTTGACGGACTAAAAGTAACTAGCAATGAGAATTAGTTCATTTTAGTGACCACAGAACGCGCTACGGGTACTTGTTTGAGAGCATGTCAAAATTCAGAAAAGGGGCCTTAACTTCCTTATGCAATTTAACACGGGGAAGTTAAGGTCCCTTTTCTGTCAGCTGCCATAACTCGGTCAATTTTTGAGCTTTTGGGGTCAACTTTAAGTCAAAATGCTCGTCTGAATGTCCTCTGTGCAGTGGTCCTAATAGCTCAGTTTTCAGAATCCGGAAGATAAGGTCCCTTTTCACAGATTGGGTCACATTTGGAAATTTACAAAGATTTTCAAATATTTCTTCAAAAAGTTAAGATGACTTTCTCCCTTTTTGCGCTCCTGAATCTAACACTATGGGACAGGTTTTACCGAGCAATAAAATCTACATGTACATGTTTTACTGAGTCTAACAAAATCTACATGTACATGTTTTACTGAGTCTAACAACTCATCGATGCCTTTTGATGCAATTTGGAAGCAGGCACCGCTACTTGTCAGAACCCGATACTCGAAATGCTTCTGCTCTAGACACACTACTTTAGCACTGGACTCCAAGATTGCTCTTAGTAACGCTGAGCTTGAGTAGAGAAGGAAACAGTGAGAGCGATTTACAAAAAAACTGACGGACAGGCTGATTCCGCTCTTTAAAACGAGACAAGATATTGGGAATTGAGTAATCCCATTGATTTAGACAGCATGTGACAGTTTTGAACCTTAACGCCATATAAACTAATGAGATTGACCAATTTCTGTTATCTTCTCTCATCTAGTCTCATCCAAAAGAGCAGAATCAGCCTGCGGTGCTATGGATATAAGAAATACAATTAAGTATAATTAACAAACCTGTGGTAGTACATTGACACAAGTGGACGCATCGTGCCATGCAGGCCCGCTACCTCCCGGAAGATAAAAATGATAACCCTGTGGAGCAAAAAACTCCCAATTCGGATGGTCTTTTAATCGAAGATTTTCTACTTCTCTATCTGAAACACATAATATGGAGGTTGCTCAAGAACAAATCTAACAATGATGAAGTTTTGGACTTCCGTAGATACTGAATTCAGAATCATAAACTTAATTCAATACTGCTCACTAGTCAAGCACAAATCTATGAGAAATTTCACAGGAACGGAACTCTGCTCTGATAAATAAATAGCTTGTTACGTTAACTGGCTTGAGAACTGATGCTCATGCATTATTTTGTTCACCCGTGTAGCTGGAGCTGGACCACACTGTTTCAGCACTCGCTTGTCGTAGCCATGGACTGAACCCAGTTTTTTTTTCATTCATTTTTTTATCTGCTCCGGTGCAAGCTTTAGTACGTATCAGACAAGAAGATAGATGCATAAAAGCTGGAGCGTACGAACAGTCAGAGACTTGACCGCAAAGGAAGGCATTTCAAATGCACCTATACCAAAAATGTTTGAAGATGAAAATTCCATCAGCAAAGTATCAATATTCGCTAGAGATCATTTCAGAAGTGTTTGCCCCTGACAGCTCTTTGCTTACAAGTGCAGACGGACAAATTACCGTCCACTGGGCCGACCATGTGAATGTAACTACCAACATGAAAACATCAGCGCGGTACTGCAACTCAATCAGAATATCAACAGTAATTATTTCACTTCGTGCAATCATTTAGGACAAGAATCTTTCTGAATCTTCAGTGAAAAACAATTATTTACAGTGTTTCTCAAACTTCGAAGCTTAAGGTAGAAATTCCGAGCTAGTTGTGGCCTCGCTAGTGTTTTCATGTAAGTAGTAGTGTTCAAGACAGTCGGAACAACAGACAGAAATACGTCCGTCTCAGCGTGTAAACATCCAGAGCTTTCAGTGGCAAACACTCCTGAAACCACCTCTATCAAAGTTCATTGGATCAAATTAGCCAAACAATAATTTAAATGAGACGGATCAAGGTAGTCCTTAACCTCAAAGAGAGCACTCGGATTGTTTACAAAACATAATGTCCAGCACCACACTGGAGCGTTTTCAGTTCCTTCATATGGATGCAATGCACCCGCTCTAACAAGCCATCACTAAGTAGCTCTGTAGTATTGCACTGATGCAAATCCAGGGAATAAAAGACAAACTGAACTCAACATATGTCCTGTACACATCTCTTTCAACCATCTCAAGTTAGGTTACAGGATTGACAACCTGCGTCTCCAGCCGCTAAAAAATTAGCATGACTTGCACAAGTAATCATTAATGCAGTTCCTAAACTCAACAGCTTAAACCAGTCGACTTTGATTATGATCTATTTCTGACTAGCATAGATTTGATAAATGATGATGCAACCCTTGCTATAGCTGGCAAAAGAGTGAAGCCACTTGCCCCAAGTTGGAGAAAGTCCAAAACTACCGTAAAAGTGAATGTGCTCAACTCTCTACAACATTGTAATGGCCCCGGATTATTTGCATTAATCAAGGATACAAGGATACTATTTCACAAACAAACCTAGCATGGACATAACTTGCGCACGTGCTCGCTCAGAAATCAGTTGGAAAAGAAAATTAAGAATAATGTAGATCAATAGATCATGAACCTTACCATTTCTAAGTGCATGAGATTTGCCAACTACTTTAAAGGAGTCTGCATGCTTGGAATTGCTCCTTCTGGAATAACTTGCTACCAAGAACCTTTGCATTTGATGCTGACATCGTAGAAGTTTGTTTGAAGAAAGCATCTGAAGAGAGAAACAGAAAATTAGAGAGAAATAGAAATCAAAAAGGGTGAATAGGATGTAAGACCTTCCACTGACACAAAACACAAACAAACTACGTATTACTTTAGTTTGACTCGTAGATATGAACTCGAGATTTTAAAATAAATTACCTTGAACTTCGATGACATGTCTTGTTGTGACTTGACTTTTGCTGAGAAGCGAGCGAGAGTGAACAATATATTAAAATATTTTGAAAGAAAAAGTAAACCTGCTGAAGTTCAATCAGTATGAGTGAGGAAATGGAAAGAAATTGAAGAATGAAAGTGATAAATACCTATAAGTTTCCACAGCAAGTAATCTTGAAAAACCAGAAAAGCTCGAATTTTATCACGACCAGACACAAAAAGTTCGTATTTATTATCCCTGATCTGACGTCATACCTCACGTTTACATGTGATGTGACGTATAGACGTATATCACGTAGACTTTTTTTCAAAGATCACAGAACATACTTAGAATAATGAAAATTGACCCAACTTTGAGCTCCAAATGTTTAGGATCGAGAAATTAGTTGAGCAACCATGAACTTTCAAATGGTATCAAGTTTGAGGAAAAATGGGAAAAATATGGTTACTTTATGTACTTTAAACAACTTTAAATTCATGTAGTCTTTGCATAATTCCTTGTCGAACTTTTACCGCCCTCCCCTCCTTCCGTACCCCACTATTTATCTTTTGATAAGCGACCATCATCTTTTTTTCCGTGTTATTTATATGTAAATAGATCAATGAAACAAATTTTGGGGTTATGATGATCTCAAACCGCGATATATCCAGATTTGTTTAATTTCATTGAGTTAATTCGTCCATGAAATGGTGCGCCTTGTAGCCCATGAATTTTTTTAGTGCATTTAGCGAACGTTTTTATGTCTGTAGTTATCTAAAACCATCCAAACTGTGTTTTATTTAGTGATACCAGCAACAATGGGTAAATAAGTTTATCACTTAAATCATTAACTTATCAAGATCTATTCTCTGCCTGACAAGATGGTTGTTGAAGATAAATGTTTCTTCCGAAAAACTGTTTTTCATCTCGCCAGATCCTTAGCTGCATCAAAGAACTCAAGTTGGGAACAGATCAACACACTCTTTTCTCTGTGCCCTCAAGAAAGTTCGCAGAACGTGTTTCGCCTTGATCAAAGAGCCCAAGATGCGTTGACTGCCCTGGGTATATATTTCCTTGAATCAGACCTGCAACATGCAGATAAAATTATTCCTTACTTACTTAAACTGTTCGACGGTTTGGGTCGAGCCATTTGGTCTGACGATGATAATTGCTCGCATGCCAAAAGCGTTCCCATATCCGAACGGTTTTCCTTTATACTTAACACACTACTGTGCGATATTGCATGGAAGAGGAAAGATTTTCATAATGAATTAATTGAAGCTCAAATTAAATGCTTGAACCGGCTGATTACAATGATACAGACAAGTAGTAAAGATCCGAATACTGAAGCTACGAAATTTGCTCTATGCCGATCTCAGGTTCCATGCCTGATCGGCATTATTAGATCCCTTGGGTGTTATCCAACTGTAAGTCCGCCTTTATTAAGTAAGTTATTTCCCCGTCCCGAGCCTCCCAAAATCAATACCGGTACATCCACAGCTGAATCAAATTTGATGAAGAAAAATAGCTTTTCTAATTTCCGTTCTATCATTCCTCGAACCTTGTCCAGAAATTTTACCGTTACCACTGCCCATGACACTTTCAACTCTAATGTAATGAATATTCCACTCACTGAAAAACGCGCAGGTGGAGCGCCTTATCAAAACTGTTCACATTCCGAATTCGATCATCTCTACGCTGAATTATTTCTGTTTGCTAAATTCGGCACCAACTTTAATCAGTATTTAAACATTAATAACCAAGAAAATCTGGAGTACAAATCAAAAGTCCCGCCTCAAGTTTACTTCTTTACTGTGAATGATTTAAAAGCAATTTTAGGAATAGCCAAAACTTTATTAACTCCGGAACTTCTCCAATCTCTTGATAGCATTGCTCTTGAAGTTTACTCGTCCAAATCTTCTCGCACTTCTACTTATCGAAGTTTTAGTGAGACTTTAAATTTGGTCATGGTAACTGTTTTGCGAGAGTTCTTGAAGCATCAAAGCAAGTTACCTCCTCCGTTTATTAAGGATGTTCAAGATTTTGTAAAAGGTTTATTTTTAAGTGGTCAGACAGAACTGCAAGCATCTAATCATGATGCTGCTGAGCGCGAAGATCGTGAAACCAACTATGGTACCATCAATAGATTCAAGGTTAATGTCATGGCTAACGCTGCTTGTGTTGACCTATTAGTTTGGGCGATTGGAGATGAAACTGGGGCTGATAGTGTTTGCGGTCATTTGATGGAGAAAATAAGTAAAAACTATGATGTCAAGTTGGTTTTAGCCCACATGCCACTTCTTATCGTCTGTCTTGAAGGTCTTGGTAAACTGGCAGAAAAATTTCCTAATATTGCGAATACGTCCATTCATCATTTACGTGACTTCCTTGTTTCACCCTCGCCAATATTATCCAGATTGTACAAACTCCACGTAGATAAAGGTACTCTCACTAACAATTCTTCGTTAATAGTATCTGTCAAAAATTCTGGATCATCGCATATTGAATCCTATTTCGAGCATTTAAGAGATGCAGCCATAATGAATTTATGCGTGGCCTTGCGGTCCGCACATTCTATCGATGAAAGTTGCATTCCTGCTTTGGTAGCTTCCTTGTCGAACAGACTTTTCACAGCTAAAATCAGTGAAAATGATACGACAATGATTCAGTCCAATTCGATTGTTATGTTGGGCCATATCGCTATCAATCTGAAAGACACCTCGAAAACTACTGATACGGTACTGCAATTTTTTCAACAGAGATTCTGCCGTGTCCCTGTGCCACCGCAGGTGGATATCCAGATTGTAGATCAATTAGGCTGTATGATAATAGCCAAGTGTGAACTGAATATTTATGAAGAAATAATGAGAATGTTTGTCATGATAACAGTTGAATCAAGTAACTCAGCTTACAGTAAAGACCGTGGGAACCAGTACAGACATGTCTCTGGCGCTGTCATCAATGCACTCGCAAATATTGCAACAAATATTGAAGGAGAGCAAGAAATGAATGAATTATTAGTACGTCTTCTTGAACTGTTTGTACAGTTGGGTCTTGAGGGTAAAAGAGCTTCGGAAAAGGCACCGGCTTCAAACAAAGCTTCGAGCAGTGCTGGAAACTTAGGTATGTTGATTCCTGTGATAGCTATTCTAGTTCGCAGACTTCCAGTCATCAAACAGCCCAAACCACGTCTCTTAAAATTATTCAGAGATTTCTGGCTGTATAGCGTTATTATGGGCTTCACCAGTGAATCAGGCTTATGGCCCAGCGAATGGTATGACGGGGTTAAAGAAATTGCCACAAAATCTCCTTATCTCGTCTCTCAAACGTCATCAAGATCGGAACTGCGCGAACTGCAGTATACTGCGGCTGTTAGGAATGACAGTGTTTCTCCAAATGAGTTGAACGAGCTGAGAATGCAGATTGTCCAATTGTTGGAATTACCTCCACCAGATGTTGTGGCCTGCGTTAATAAATTATCTTTTGCGCAGTGTACGTATCTACTTTCAGTCTACTGGCTTGAAACTCTCAGAGTTAAACATTCACCTGAGCCAAGCCTACTAGTGATCTTTGAGTATTTGGTTGATTACGCAATTCAGAAAGATAAATCCGGTATGTGGCAGTGTGTAAGTTGCATTGGAGATCGAGTGTTTTCTTTGTTCATGGATGCCATGTCTGCGAAACCAAAAGATGTCAACAGAGAAAATGAACTTGAGAGTCATGCCCAGTTCCTTTTAGTCAGTTTCAACCATACGCATAAACAGATTCGACGTGTGGCTGACAGATGGCTGTCCGGCCTTGTCGATAGATTCCCTCACCTTTTGTGGAATTGTCATGTTTTGTGGAGCATGTTGGATATTTTGCAAGTCTTGTCTTATTCTTTGGAATTGGATGCAAATGAAGAAATGCCAACGCTACAAGTTCCATCAACTCCGTACAACATACCATTGATGGATACTTTAGATGCAAGAGAAGGTATTGTCAAAGATTTTGCTGCTCGTTGTCTGGGCATTGTTCAAGAAGCCATGAAATGGGCTCCGCAAGCTACTCGCTCTCATCTGCAGGATTATTTAAGTCACATTTCTAGCTCTGGTCTCTGGCATCATTCCGGTTTAGCGTTAGCGACAGAAAGTGTCTTGCAATTTGAAGGTCTTAATTTACAGTCTGCAGCACTTTCTAGTGATACTCTCAGCAGGCGACCGACTTGCGTTAAAACTGATTCCTCTCGGTTTATTTCTTCTTTACACATGAGAAGTCATTTCGCTGGTCAGATTGAGGGAATATTGGCTGGAGGCAATTTGGAAGACGTAATAGATTCCATTGTCAATAATGTATGGACAGCGTGCAAGGATAATTCTTTCAGTGCTCATCGGAAGGCATTATGGTCAGCGACAGCTTTGCTGATAGACACACCAAAACCTCCGAGAAAGTTATTAAATGTTGTTGCCTGGTCGCAAGTCGAGTTTTTCACTGATCACTCAGTGACGTCTGCTGTCGAGTGTTGGCAGTGGCTAATAACTGCACGTCAAGATATCGATTTACAATTCCTGCAAGAAATGTTTGCTGCTTGGCAGTATACTGTTGATAAAAGACTAGGAATGTTTTCGGAAAGAGAAGATGAAGAAAGTCCTTTGGCAGTCTCTGAAAATGTCACTTTAGAACCCAAACCACCCTTCGTAAAACCTCACGATATCTGGGTGAAATTCATTTCTGAATTAGTAGAGACGGCAAAATACTGTAGCCAAGAGAAGGTTGAAATGCTTGCAAATATGATTCACAGATCACTACCCATGTCAGTATCTTACTCTCACAGTCTTATGAGTACTCACATCTCAGCTGTTGGCGTTTATTTCAGATTCCTCCAATGTGGTCTTTCCTTGCTTCAGGGCGATTTTCTTGCTCGCTCGCTCAGTAAAAACGTTTTGCGAGAGCGGATTTATTGTACGGCTCTCAATTTCTTTTGCAATCAAGTGCAGTGCCCGGTTAAAAAAGGAAGCGAACTTCGTGAAGATATCACCATATTAATCAGATTTTTTCAAACAATGCATTCTGACAAAAAGTATCTCTTTGCAAGTACCATTGAAGAAGGGGTCGAAGTTCAAACTTTCAACTATAATCCACAGTTAACCATTACGTCTTTTGATAAGTTACGAGGAAGCTCAGTCGGTGGCGGGAGCTCTGCGAACAGTCAAGGTTGGATCAATACCGTCCCGTTCTCCTCATCCTCCTCTACACTTGGTAAGAAATCTGGTGTCAGAGGTAAGATTAGAAGTAGAAACAATGAGCTATTTGTGAAAGATTATATCAAGAAACGTAATTTGATTCTAGATTTGTTAGCGGTTCAGATTGAATTTCTTCTAACCTGGTTGAATCCACTCGGGCGATCAGAAATTTGCGTGCTTGGAGAAGATGTAATTGCGACTTGGAAGAATAAACCTGTATCAGATAAAACTCTGCGGGAATTGACGCGACTGGCTTGGGACATAAGTCCATCTCTTGCTGTGTTTTTACCAGCAAGATTGAAGAATTCTGAAAGTATCATCAAAGAAATCTCAAGACTCGTTAGACTTAATCCAGTGGCTGTTTGTCATATCCCACATGCTTTGCAATATTTAGTCACAACAGAAATGTTACTGAACGATGCCCCAGAATTGACAAATATGCTGACATGGGCTCATGTTTCACCTGTACAAGCTTTGTCATATTTTTCTCGTCAGTATCCACCTCATCCGATTACCGCCCAGTACGCAGTCAGAGTCCTTGCAAGTTATCCACCTGATGCTGTTCTTTTTTACATTCCGCAGCTAGTCCAAACTCTTCGACATGATACCATGGGTTACATAATAGAATTTATCAAGTCCATCGCTAATCGCTCTCCAGTTGTTGGACATCAGCTAATTTGGAACATGAAAACAAACATGTATCTAGATGAAGAAATGCAATTGAAAGATCTAACTTTGTACGACACTCTTGATAGTCTGATGAATGCCATAATCAGCTCGCTCTCAGGTCCAGCAAAAGATTTCTATGAAAGAGAGTTCAGTTTTTTCGACCAGATCACAGAAATTTCAGGGCTCATCAGACCGTACCCCAAAGGGCCAGAGAGAAAGAGAGCTTGTTTGGAATGTTTAGCCAAAGTTAAAGTACAGCCAGGCTGTTACTTGCCATCAAACCCGGAGGCTGTTGTGTTGGACATTGACTACAAAAGTGGAACACCAATGCAGAGCGCTGCCAAGGCTCCCTTTTTGGCGCGATTTAGAGTACGCAGGTGTGGCATCGTAGAACTGGAAGCAATGGCTCTCTCTATCTCCACGCCTGACGAGGAAGACCCGGATAAGACAGAAAATATTGCTGAAGCTTCCCGTAGAAAAATTTCATTCCAAGGAAATGAAGCTTGGCAAGCCGCCATTTTCAAGGTGGGTGATGATGTCAGACAAGATATGCTTGCCCTCCAAGTCATCGGAATCTTCAAACGAATTTTCCAACAAGTTGGTCTCGATTTATTTGTATTCCCTTACCGCGTTGTTGCCACAGCTCCTGGATGTGGTGTCATTGAGTGTGTGCCTGATGCAAAATCTCGAGACCAACTCGGAAGACAGACCGATATTGGAATGTATGAATATTTTATAAAAATGTACGGAGACGAAACCACCAAAGAATTCCAAAACGCCAGACGGAATTTCATCCGCTCTATGGCAGCTTACAGTGTCATCGGATTTCTATTGCAAATCAAAGATCGTCATAATGGAAACATCATGCTCGATACAAGCGGTCACATAATCCACATTGACTTTGGTTTTATGTTTGAGTCATCACCGGGTGGCAATCTAGGTTTCGAGCCGGATATCAAATTAACTGATGAGATGGTGATGATAATGGGTGGAAAAATGGAGGCTGAACCTTTTCGATGGTTTATGGAACTGTGCGTTCATGCTTTCCTTGCAATTCGACCTTACCAAGAGACCATAATCTCCCTTGTATCTTTGATGCTTGACACTGGACTTCCTTGTTTCCGCGGTCAAACCATCAAGTTACTCCGAGCCAGATTTGCTCCTCTTGCCTCTGATAAAGAAGCTGCAGCTTACATATTAGCGGTCATACGAAATTCATTCCTCAACTTCCGAACTAGAGCCTATGACATGTTACAGTATTATCAAAATCAAATTCCTTGTTAATTCTTCACGATATTATTTCTCACCAAAAGAGTGGAAATCATTTCTGAGCAAAATACCAGAAAATTTGACTGTTGGTTTTTGTTTTTTGTTTTTTTTTTTTAAAAAAATCATTGAGACCTTGTCTATCAAATTATGTCCTAGTTGAGGACATAAAAAGTTGTCAAACCTACAGATCCAATTGACAAAATAATTGATATGTTATGGAAGGCACAGCATCAGATTAAAGTACTGTACTTTTGCTAGTGCAAAAACTTGATTCTCAGGAATGAGCTCATTAGAAATTTTTACTGATGAGCTTATCGGATATTTTTTCTCTTTAACTATACTCTGAAATGACTAAGATCATTACGAGGGGTCTGTTGCAAACTTTTGCTACAGCATTACTAAAAGTTGATTTACAAGTATAATCACTAGAAAATAACATTGAGAGCATCAGAAAGTTCAAAAATTTACTCACAAACTCAATTAATGTGTTTAACAAAATTACAAGATGGTGGTCGAATGAGCGGCTGAGTATGAGTGACTTGCTGCTTTCTATGCTGATAAAAGTGATTCATCATAGAAAAAGCTGCGATTAGATGGGACTTCCCCACTGTCATCTGCTTATTTGACCGCCATCTTGTAATTTTTTGAAGGTATTAATTGAGTTTGTGAGTGGATTTTGAAACTTTCTGATGCTCTCAATGTTATTTTCAAGTAATTTTACCTACGAATCGACTTTCCATAACACTGTAGCAAAAGTTTGCAACTGACCCATCGTCAGAGAGTGATACTCTGAAGTCAAAAGTTGCGAAATGAGCACTTAAATAGGCTCTGTAAGCAAGATGAATCAACTTAGACGATTTCTAACATAAGATTCCTGAAGTAACTAATTGATAAGTTGGATTTTTACTAAAAATAAAAATGAAAAATATTTGAGTCTTTGAATGTGGTTTCATCATTTTCACAACAGAACTCGCCAAGTTCAGTCTGAATTTTCTCTGGATCAGGATCAGGGGTGCAAAAAAAGCCCAATCTAAAGGTCCGCAGTATTTTGAATAATGAATGATCAAAGTTCTCTCTTGCTTGAAAAGATCCAAAGTCTTACTGTAATTTACGTATTTCTGAAGATACGCAAACATTGAAAGTATACCTACCTTGTTCACAAGACATTTCAAGAGTCAAAAGATTTTGTATCTTGTATTTTTTTGTAATTTTTTTTTTTTTTTTGGTGTGTAAAATTCAAGTTTTTGCAGTTGAGGTTTGAGTTTTAATTTCTGCAGCATGTGTGTATTAATCCTGTGCATTTAAAATTTTTATTTTGTTTAAGACATGATCTTCAGTTCCCATTCCATGAAGCGACTGCTCCTCTATCTGTTATATTTTTCCGCTGATCTGATTTATCATGTCTAACATTGTGAGTTACCTTTTTTAAGAGCCATTTATTTTCTTTTTTGCAACTGTTTCTTGAGAGAGAACATCTTTAAGTATCATTTAATGCATCATTTTTAATGATACAATTTAATGATCTTAGGTACTTATAATGAAGTATTTAAGTTACGATGGTTGATATTGTGAAAGAGCAAAAAAGTGATTAATTAATATTTGTCATTATCGAGTACACGGAGATAAAGGATTGGAGTGATCCTACAATATTATTGGATAATTTTAGCTGAACTAATTTTATGACTTGCTAACTTCTGCAACAAGTGATTGAAAAAATTTAAGAGCAAAGATGGCAGAGTAATGCAAGTATCATTGGAGATTCCTATCTAATAGGTCTTTCTCTCTATAGAAATACACAGAGGAAAGACTTAAATTTGATAGTAATTTCTTATGGTACCTGTATAACTCTGCCATTACGCCTTACATTTTAAGGTCATTTTGTGAGTCTGTGAGGGAATTTTGTCATTTTTTAATGTGCTTGTCGTAATTTTTGCTGGATTTTACTCGGGACCTAACTATTCAGTCGCATACATCAAAAGTTAGCCAGAGCCCCCTTGAGATGTCAAAAATAATCCGATAAATTGTTTTGTCACTCCAATCTTTTCTTTACTTGTATTAATAATAATTAGTTAATTTGATGAGCGCGAAAAATCAAAAATTGATATTACTGTAACTTTATTTTAATTAATTACCCCTCTGAATTTTTATGGGAAAAGCATTATTGCTTTGAAAGCACTTGGTGTACTTATTTATTCCATTTGTGAAGGTAAATTGTTTTGGCTCAACATCACTTTGAGTTTTTTAAAGTGATCCTGTAAAAGTATTTTGTTGTTTGAGTGATCTGAAATGTAAGCACCTCAAAATAGGTTGTAGATTTGAAGGTTGGACGAATTGTTACTATAATTGTTTCTACCAGTGGAACTATACAAATAATAAATCCTGCCCTCTTCTATTTCTCTGAAGTCAAGAATCTGAATTAGTTCCTTGATAATTGAATGGCTTTATGCCAAAAGGAATCAACAATGAGGTGATGGTTGCAAAAGCAGCACATCTGGGAAACCGTTATTTCGAGAAAAACGCAGGTGAAGTTTTCATTTGCGAATAACGCGTTAATTTGATATGGAAATGAATATACTTTTCCGTGGTTTTATTGTTTGAACTCTCTCTGAAGAGAATTCATGAACAAAGTTTCATAAAATGTTGGTTTAGATTAGTTTGCTATCATTTTGAAAAAGTGAGTTAAGTGCGGTTTTTGCACCCGACAATTAAATAAACGCAAACTTGAGAGGATTTGACAGTTGAAAAAATTTGAAGGATAGTGCTTTCTTAAAATAAAGTATAAAAGTAAACACTAAACAAAAATTAGCAGACTGATTATGAACAGTGGTATCATAATGCTATCGAGTATGTGTTATTCTTATGGGTGGTGTCATGAAGATAGGTTTCATTCCGATAAAAACTCTCTCATCCCTGCTGAAATTTTCCGATAGCTCAGGAGTCATCAGTGAATTCCAGCAAAGATGAGAGAGTTTTCTATCGGAATGGAACCTACCAGAATGGCTCCACCTATGAAATAACACGCACTTGATCATCGACTTAATAGCATTACGATACGATCGTTCATTATCAGCCTGCAGGTCTTTTTGGCTGTATTATTATTAAGATATTGATTCCATTGACCTGATTATAATGTAGAATCATTGTAATGTCACAATATTTGTAGGGGTGATACTAATACTTCTTGAGTGTAATTTTTAATCGCACTGTTTGATGCAAAACAGCACCTACGAATATGAGCTATAAATGCAGGGACCACCTTAATTGTTGATTCCCAATTTTTTTGATTTATTCATGCATAAAGCCCTTCAATTTATTGATAAAAGCTGGTTTCAAATTAGTATGTCTTCCCAAATCAAAGTAAGAAGAAAAGAAATGCTTTGAGACAACGAGCGCACTTTCAGAAATGTAAGCGCAGCTTGACGATAATCTTAAGCAAATTTTCATTTATCATTTGTTCAAATTAAAAAAAAAAACTTGCCTGCAACTTTGACCTTCTAATTGTAAAGCATGCTTCAATAAGAAGCCAACGTTTGAATTTATTTTCATTTATTTTTACTGTGTAATAAGAGAAATAACGATGGCAAATTCTAAAGATTATCGGTACAGGTGCGCCTGCGCATACACTTCTGAACCGACCTCTTGTTGTCTCGAAGAAATTGTCGCCCTGAGCAAGTGTCTAGGCCTCTTCTCTAATCAGAGGCGATTATATGAATGCAGCTTTTCTTTCCTTCTAGTTGAATGCATGTGTTAGAAAAGGACAAATTGGGGGCAAAAGTGTTATGATCGGAACGAAGGAGAGACTCCATCAATCCTTTTTCATTACATGCGTTCAAATGGGCGAAAAGAGAGAAAGTCACAGTCCTGAATTCTCTTCTACTCATATCCTATTCATATCTGCTCATATAGGCTTCTCGCTAACTTTTGCTGTATGTATTTAAATTGTTAATTTTAGCTTAAAAACCAACAAAAATGATAATGAGGATACCATAAAATCACGGCATTTGCTCATAGACTCACAAAATGGTTTTAAAGTTGAAAGCATCATGGCGGAGCTATGCAAGTGCCATGGGAGTTTCCTATCTAATTTGAGGCTTTCCTCTGTGTGATTCCACAGAGAGAGAGGAACAAATTAGATAGGAGTCTCTGCATAGCTTTGCCATCTTTGCTCTTAAATGGCAGAGTTACAAAGGTGTCATGAAGGATTCATGTCTAATTTTTCACTCTCTCTGTAGAAATACACAGAGAAAAGCCTCAAATTACATAGGAGTTTACCATAGTAACTGAGTAGCTTTGCCATAACGCCGTAAACTTTCAAGTCATTTTGTGTGAAAAATGTGTAATTCTTTAATGTGCTAATCATAATTTTTGCTTGGTTTTTCTCTAGAGTTAACTATGTACCTAATCGCTTACAGCAGAAGTTAGCGATAGTCCCAGTATCAAACTTTTCTTAATAGTAGGTATCTACCTGGGCACTTGTTCTATAAACATAAAAATAAATCTCTTTTGAGTGTAAATGGGGAGAGGAAATATTTCAAGTTTTCATACAAATTAACCTTAAGACGATGTTTTAAATCTTAAAAACTTTGTAATTTTGACTGCATGTAGCGTTTCTTTTTCTCATTGAATTTAAAAAATGAACTATTTTTTTATAATGTTCCATATTAATGATGTAACTGGGGAAAGGGTGTTAGTAATTTCTATTAAATCATCTTGTATTTGTTTTCTATTCTTTAAGTAGGTTTAAGTTGTTGTGTACAGTGTTGATTGTTGATCAGCATTTTTCTTTTGTTGGTACCCCTTATTGTTTCTAATAAATATTTATAATAAAGTTTTCAACAGTTTTTCACCTTCTTTCATTTCTCAAATTGCAACTTCATATTCCTTGTGATGCAGAGAATCAGTGGAATTTTTTATTTAAGGTATTGAAACCTGGGGTTTCGACAGAATTTTTTCTGCGGAATTTACTTTGAAACCTGGAGTTGTATTGGGGCGGTTTTCATAACATCCACTAATAAATGCAGAATTTTAATTTTTTTACCGGCTCTTTAGATGATATGCCAGAAAACAGCAAAGTTGATCAGAAGAAATAGCATAATTGTGACGCGATCCAACAAAACTGACCCTATCTTCACAAACCAAAATTTTCAGGAGGGCAAAAATAAGATATGACGCTCATTAAGCGAGATAATCGCTGCGCAAGGTGAAAAAGTCAGCGCTTTTACTGTAGCGAGTCGAGCGGGCGGCCCTAGGAAACAGAGGAGTGGCGGTTTGCATACTGCGGCTCTTCATGGTAAAAGCGCTAACTTTTCCACCTTGTGCAGCGATTACCTAGCTTAATACGCTTCGTATCAATCAAATTAGAGAGGACCAAATATCTTTCTAAGAGTTTTTCCCATCTGATTTCTGTATTTATTTGTAAAATTTCTAATCCGTAACATAAAATTTGTGCTGTTGAAGGTAGAAGATTGCCTGAAAAGTACAGTCAGACCTAATTTCTGAATTTCTCAAGGTCATTGGTGGATTTTCCACGTAAAATTACCTCCAGACACCAATTTTCATGACATTCGGTTGATAATTATGGTCGAAATTCCAAATAAACCATAAATTTTTCAAAACTTTGGGGGACTGTAGCTGGGGCATTTTCGGACACATGTTTATGGGAAAAAATAGACTTATTTTGACCTGTGAAATATATGGTTACAAGGACGACGTATGTTTCTGATACACCCTGTAGAATAAAAATGTTTTAGGAAGGAGTTCTGGTTTTCATTGAATTTATTTACAGTTAATTTATTTACAGTTAAATACATCAATAATCTACAAACCAACGGTATATTTATAGGGGTAGGGATCTCTTATTTCAGAATAATAAGAAAAATATCACATTAAAAATGTTCGAAGCAAAAGCTAGGGAACAAGACAGCACAAGGTAGATGAAAACAAGGTTTGTGCAATGGGGCTTTTGCTAAGCGATTGAATAGTTACTTCTTTAGTAAAATCCAGCAAAAATGACTATGTGTATATTAAGCAATTACAATACTCACTCACAGACTCATAAAATGACTTTCAATTTCAAGGCATATTGGCGTAGCTCTGCCATTTAAGAACAAAAATGGCGGAGCTATGCAGGTACATATTACAGGAGATTCCCATCTAATTTGTCTCTCACTCTATAGAAACACACAGAGGAAAGTCTTAAATTAGATAAGAATCTCCCATGGTGTCTGCGTAGCTCCGCCATTACTCCTTAAAATTAAAAGTAATTTTGTGAGTCTGTGAGTATATTTTATAAATTTTTATTGTGCTCATCGTAATTTTTGCTGGTTTTTACACTAAAATGTCCTATTCAATCACAAATAGCAAAAGTAAGCAGGAGCCCCATTGGCAATATTTGCCACCAGGGTCATCCCGATTGCTTGCAGGCAATGACATAGGCTGGTGCACTCCTGCTTTAATCAAATAGGATAAAACTGGAGATGTTAGCTGATCAATGGAATTAGCCCTCTGACACTCGTTTCACCCCCTGGCAGGAATCAAATTGTAAATACCTGATTTCATCTGCCTTGAACTTGTGTAAGAATGTTCAGTCCGCAAATTGAATAATGTCAGTCGACTCCTTGAATCTTGATGAGGTAGGCCACCTGCAATGATTCAATTCATTGTGTCAAGTATTGCAGGTTGCCTAACCGAAACCAAAATCTAAGGAGTCAACTGACATTATACAATTCGTCAACTGTAATTTAAGTCTACAAGATTCAATAAACCTTAGTTTTTAAGACGGCTCGCATAATAATCTCTTCGAAAACATCCTGAATTTGCTGACACAAATATTCGTTAGAGTATTGACCAAATTGGAGATAGTTGATGTTTTTTTCGAGATCAGATCCACAATTATCGCCGATTTTGATTTTGGAGGTGGAGTTCCACCGTTGAACAGGGCACGTTGCATTGAGCGATGCTTCAGAAATACAAATCCTACCGAGCTGAATGAGTAAGGACACGACATCCTCTATGAGCGGAGGAAACGCTTCGCATATCCTTGAGAGAGCTGACAGCGTAGTTACGAATAATTCCACTCTGCTGTTACTGCAAAGAACTGAAACACAGAGATTATGATAGGCTATCAATCCATTTTAAAATGAACTTGAGGGAAAAGTGGTTCTAATTCTTTATCTCAGATAAGGTGTGAGAAAAAATTGACAAAATTGGCAGGTTTGTCTTCTCACAAACTACTTACTCAAAAAAAATGCAATGTGAATCCGATTTCTTTTATTTGAAGTATCTTGAGAAAACTTGAAGTATCTTTTCTTCCAAAGAAAGGCATGTTTCCATTTCATTGTTGCAGAGAGGCAATTTCCAAAAAGCGTTATTTTAAACTGCACACTTTGCCGCTGATTAAATAAGAACCAATAGAATATCGTTCGGATAAAATTTGACGCACTAGCAAGGACAAATATATATCTAGTCAGAGTATGCAATACACAACGCACGGAATACATGCGTTGAATGGTATACTTAACTTTGCGTATTGCATACCCTGGCTAGATATATTTGTCCCCGCTAGTATATATTGTAGTGGATAGGGGTTTTTAATAGCTCTAAGCTGAATGAAGTAGACAAGAGGTATAGACAAAAATTGTTATTTTATTCAAACCAAAACACAGCACGAAGCTTCTTGAAGTATCTTTTCTTCCAAAGAAAGGCATGTTTCCATTTCATTGTTGCAGAGAGGCGATTTCAGCCCAAAAAGCGATTGTCAAATCGATTGTTTTACATAGAATCAAATGGAGGAAAAAACATTGTTGCCACATTGTATGAGCTACCACTGCATAAAATTTCGGACAGCTTCACAAACTCTTACATGTCAACTCCAGCTGCTGACAGCTATGTCTCAAAGACGTCCTAACCTCTAACCTAACCCCACAATCTCAATCACTGAGCACCTAGCTCAAATCATATACTAGATGAGACGATCGGCAAGCTCAATCTCATCGGACGTCTCCAAGATGGGTTCGGCTTAAAAGATATTGTCAGAGCATCTTACATAAATAGTTCCTGAAACGCAGAGC
This sequence comes from Trialeurodes vaporariorum, assembly GCA_011764245.1. Lineage (NCBI taxonomy): Eukaryota > Metazoa > Arthropoda > Insecta > Hemiptera > Aleyrodidae > Trialeurodes > Trialeurodes vaporariorum. The sequence continues at coordinate 21,576,902 of VMOF01000320.1, forward strand.
AGAACCCCTACGTCAAAGCATGGCTCTGATAACACAAATTAAAGACATTGAGGATGCTTCACGAAAATATTAACAAAGCCGGAGATCATGTGGTCAATGCCTGACTTGGACATAGACAGGAGATAGGTACTTCACTTACCTGTAAGGAGTGTGGATAAGGTATTCACAGCTAGACGAGCAATACTCATAGACTTAGGGAGAGCATATTGGATTGAGAGATGCGAGATTAAGTCTACGGCAAAAATTTGTTTATCTAGGGAAGGTTGACTTAAAAGTTCTGGGATAAAATCAAGACAGATATGCATCGATGGTATACCAGGCACAGCAACAGGTAGCAAATCGCACGGATATCCCTGGAAGATGAGGAAAAATTAGGTTAGTCACAACAAATTTATGTTCGTACCCTTACACAACAAGAAAATTATGCAAACTGATGACATATTTTATTTCACAGTTCTGTTTTTTTCATCAACATTTGTAAAATACAAATGTTAGATTGTTGAGGGCTTGTTGGCGATGGAAGCGGAGTTTGAAATTTTGCAACAAACAAGAATTTAGGGTTGTAAAAATTAATGTTACACCATTTCCCTCTTAGTTGGCAGAAATCGCCCAAGTGCTCTCAAGCTAGCCGACAAGGTGATTCTAACCTCTCATGAGCAATTGGCACTTCTTCTGGTAACTTTCAAGACATTTTTGGCATGTTCATAGCTTATAGTTGGGTTTTAGCCACACATATGTTGTTTGCGCTGTAGTTTTGCATTAAATCATTCCCCATTGTTTCCAAGTTTAGACATCTTGGACAATTTATTTTGTTAACTTCTTTTTCACAATCATTTTAAAAAAAAAAAAAAAAAAACTGGTGAGCCGCAGTAGAATGACTGCAGACCTCCGATTGGCTACTGAGAAAAGGCCACAGTTGACACATTCAATGTAGTTGTCATCGACAAAAACAAACTGTAGAAAATAGTTGCCAAATAAAATGCATCTTTTGATACTGGTTTCGGCTTACACATGTATGCAAATAGGACTACTGAAAAACAAATCAATTTTAGTTTCCATTGGACGAGAATCAAAGGCTGGGAACCAATTTTTTGGATAAAATAGTAAAAATAATATGGATCTTCCTCCCTAAACTATTTTCTCTGGGATTTCTGGGGCTAAAGTGGACAACAAGATGCCCAAAAGCTTTTTTTTTTTTTTTTAAGATAGATCAAAAGTCAATCAAGGTAGACAAAAGAAGGATTGGGTCCATGAGGGTGTAAGAAAGTCAATTTTACTTCTGCATTGATAGAGAAAGTCTGAAGGACACAAGCGAGCCACCATTGCTTATCGTAAATGCAAAGTACAAATCCTTTTATGTCTGAGATGGACAGAGTTGAATCATCAGCTTCAGCATCATCTTTTTCACTATTGATGCTAGTTATTATTCCGTTTGAGGCCCTGGAGAAAAACTTTGCCATCAATTTAGTTTCTGTGAGAGGAATGAAGCAATGAAACTTTAGTGTGCCCGGGATTGTTTTGCAGGCTTTGTAACGTTTCTCCATTATAATTAACTCTTCTTCATACTCGCGGCTAGTCACATATTCAAAATTAATTGTACTAATGTTTGCAACGCACCAGTCGTGTAATTGTCTGGGGGTCATAATCTGGTCGTTTAAAGGGCGCTGCAAACTACTTCTGGCGGCCAATCTCTTGACGGTGCCCCCTACACCATCACAGGGTCCTTTTCCGTGACTAGTGGCGAAAAAATGCCACTCCGCGTTAACACCAAAATCAATACTGTGGAGGCAGAGGTTGTTAAAAATTTTTCTGTTCTTGTACTGCGCACCAGATCCATCGGAAAAATAAAACATTTTATCAACAACTGTGTATTTTTCCTTCAAGAAATTGATAAATTTTTTAATGAAGAGATGGACAGCAGTTGTATCATGATCAAGACATTCAGAGATGACGACATAGCTGACATGTTTTAATTCGTCTTCAACTTTGTGATAGGCTACAAAAGGATGTAGAGTGGCTTGATCATTGTTCCAATGGAATCCCTGCGCACAATCTTGTAGTACAAAGGAATAGTTTTCTGAAAAGTCACAAATTACCAAAAATTCTCCCACCTTTAATGCTTCCTTTTTTTCTTGAAGAAAAGCAGATTGTTGGCTTGCAATGAAGGAGTGTTGCAATAACTTATTTAAGGCTGTTGAGAATGATTCCAGAAATTCCTCTGCATTTTGAACAACAGTTTCCAAATTGGATCGGTCTGTGCTTACCCATTGCTTATAAGCGATCTCTTCAATTGAATTGTCATCAAGCACGCCTCTTAGATCTTCAATCAGACGCGTAGTTCCTGGGCACTCTTTACATTCGCCGAAAAAACAGCGAACATCTGGAGGATTGCAGATAATTTTGGCGAGACATTCTTCAAAAGATTTCAAGGGAACTTCAAAGTTCTCTGTAAGCTCTTTCAAATTACCTCCAAGCAACATCAGCTTCATATTTTGATGGATGACACATACACATACGGTATGCGTACCACTTGCATCCGGAAGAACACAGTGCTGTGGACGTAATGCACAGAATTTTGAAAATCCCACCCGTGTGTCAGAATCACTCTTGAATTGGTGATAGGCCTCTTTCAAATTACATAGTATGAGCCGCTTTTGAATGTGTTCTCTCTTTCCATCTATCAGCACTGATTTAAAATCTTTTCGTCCGGGCATGAGCCGGCTAATTGTATCTGACTCGTAGAACTTTATAATTTCATTAACAGTTTCATCGGGTAATTTTTTTCCAAGCTTAATGTTAGGCGTTGATAAAATTCCCTCTGTCTCTTGTAATTTTTTTGCTTGGCGAATCATATAATCAGTGGCATTGAACATTTTTTGAATTTTTTTTCGACTCCACGATTTTGGTAAAATGGTAAGGATTGTAATTTTTTCACTTCTCGATGTTGATGTCTTGAATTTTTCCTTCAATTGATTTATAATTTCGGTATCGACATCTTCCTGTTCTTGCTCTTCTTTTCCTTCCTCACTTAAACCAAAAATCTTCTTACGAATCAGACCTGACACTTTCCGAAATTTAGACTGTGGATACCTTTTTTGAGAAGAAATTTTTTTTACTGAAATTGGAGATTCCCCCAAGCTTTCTAGACTAAGACTTACTTTTTCGACAGTTTCTGTGAACTCGCTTTCATTTATAAAACTTGGTCCAGTGGCAAAATCATCATACAGGTCCTCCGAGTCTGGACTTTTCTCTAATTCTTTTCTCTTGACATTCAATTTTTTTCGACAAAAATCACAGATTTTGTCATCTTTATGTAAATTTGGAGATATAAAAAGCATCCAGTCCTGGATAGGTCGCAAGTTTTTATTTTTATATTTATGATCCGTTAGATCGAATGGATTGCCGCAGTAAAATATTTTTCTCTTCTCTGCCGACATCTTTTGAAGTTCTGAATTTTTACAGTCGATGTAACTGATAAATTGAAAGGGGAAAAAAATATGAAGATTGATCTTTTTCGCCATGGTAACAGATGCTAGAGAATTGTCAGCTGCTCTCAGATTTCTCACTATTTTTAATAGGACAATTTTATCTCAGCCCTCATGCAGTCAAAACAGAAAGTCTACGGCTAGTACCTAATTCTGATCAAATGCCAAAAATCACCCCTAATCATTTTTACAGAAGAATTTTTTTTTTTTTTTTTTTTTAAGTATTGGGAAACAGGATTTTTATCTGGGGGATGCATGAGATAACACAACTATGCATAGCTGAGCACGTATCTAGCCAGAATCATGGGAGGCGTTTTTGATGAAAAATAAAAAAAAAAAGAACCCATTGGTGTCCCAAGCTAAAAATTTCAGGACCATTTCTTGAAGGTTTGATCTATATCTGAGCAAATTTAAAAAAAAATCCATGATAGAGTATTTTGGGTATGGCCCCCCCAAAATTTTAATTTGGGGGGGCCGGGCCCCTAAAATTTTCAAAAACTGTTTTTATGGTGTTGATTTAATAGAGAATTGAAAGACCTTTAATTTAAGACCAAGTTTGACTTCCTAGCTACAATAGAACTGGAGTTATGGCAATTTGAAATTGGGGGGGTCCTCCGCAAAGGGGGGTTTTTTCTCAACTTTGAGCCCCCGTAACTTCGGTTCGATTGGAGGTAGGGAGCTGAAATTTTCAAGGAATACTCATACCACATAACTCAACAACTATGCCAAGTTTCATCAAAATCGGAAATGGTGACCAAAATAGCTTGGTTGATTTGATGTGGAATGACTCTTTTCCAAGAAACAGCTATTGTGTCAGTGAGACCCTGCTGAGAGGATGGAAGGAAAGTTAAATAAAAAAATTAAAAAGGACAAATTTCAAGCGCTTGATGATGCAAAAGAGGCAAGAGGAACCAGCTATTCTACTGTCGATAATACTATTCTGCTTGATCATGACTAAGATCTCAAAATTTATTGACCCTTCTATGAAAATTAAAACAAAAAGCTCTGTAAGAGAACAAGAATTTGAAAATCAAATTCTAGGATCACTATCTTGTTTATCTTCAGTCAGGGATTTCTCTTTGACAAGATTGTAGGTACAGTAGTAGCAAAGTCCAGCTACCCAAACCATTTGTTCGTTATGCTGGTATTTTATAGTAAACTACTGGACTGAGAATACAAAAAAGGAAGAAAGAATTATAAAAAAATAAGCTTAGAAATTAAGTTGCAAAACCTTGGCAATTAAATTTAGTTTAGTATCTTACCTGGAAATGCACTAGCTTTACTAAGGTTGGCTCAACTATGAAAATTTGATGCAAGAATGAGCATATCACACTGCGAACCTCTCGAAGTGCCCAAAACTGACCGTTTACTTCCTGAAAACAGTCATCAACATAAATACAAAAATATGAAAAGAGCTGAGAAAAAGTTCATCTAATTTCTAAAACAACTTTTAAAATGGTTCTTTTAAAGTTGGTTCACCTTTGAGTTATCTTGACCATGATTAAATCCTGTTCTTCGGTAATTAAATTATGTTGAGTAACAAGGTTCGGTCACCTTATTACTGTACAATCAAAAGGGTGTCTGTCATCTTTGGTTTCAAATTTCCTGACCGGGTTATGGCTTTCAAAACCTACCTAGCAAGGTAGGTTACAAAGTCGGGATCAGGTCACAAAAATCTGTGAAATTTCTTTCTTGTGTTTTTTTTTTTCCTGTCGCGATAGATATAAAATTAAATTTCAGCCATGGATCCGGCTCCAAATCCCTGGACTGCTTCGAAAAAGTAAAATGTGAATTCAAAAGAGGAACTGAAGATGAAATATTGAAATGATCTTCAAAAATATTCTCACCCCATCTTTGAGCGTCTCTTGACAAGCTTCTAATAAAATTTGAACAGCTACACTTTCTTGCGCAGCAGTCAATGCGTGTTTGAGATCTTCTCTTTCGTGTTCGCTTGACAAGTACGTCCCATTATTGACAGAGTTGTTGACTGCGGTAGGGTTGAGGGGGTTCTCTAAGATGTGCTGTTGCAGCTGACTCCGTGATGCAGCCAAACAAGCCTGGAGGACGTGGAGTAAAACTTTCAAAATTGGAGCACACCTGAAAAAGAGGGATGAAATAATCATGACTAATAACTAATAAGTGAAGCGTGAAGAATAAAAAGTGGCTAGATCCTTCTTTTCATCTTACTGAAAAATGCAAAAAACTGTGGTTTCTTTTTGGGACAATGGAATTTTTTCAACTATGGCTCGTGGCTTATATAAAAGCAACTGACAAAAGTATCAGACTGTTTCAGTACAGTGATACATCGTATCGATTGCCACTCGGGCACCTCTGGAGGATCTATTTCCTTCACTTAGGTACATTTTTTTTTTTTTAAGAAACAGTCAAGGATTAATTGGATACAATTTTTCTTGTTTGAAAGCTTACACTCTCCTGCATACTTTAACAAAGGGATATTCTAAAACTTTGATTTTAACGTTATTTTCAAAGTCCTTAAAGTTAAATTTTTTGTAATTTTTCAACATTAAATTTTAAAAGTTTGCCAAAATTACAATTCTTGAAAGTTTTAAAAATGGTCACGTTAAAAAGTGCTAACAAGGGTTCATTTTGAAACAAAAAAAAACTCCATTAAAATATCTTTAAACGTACTCCAGAAAAGTGTACCTAAACACTGAGGAAATTACCATTGCGGAAATAGGCACTTCCCAGTCCCCGTAATACTATCTAGTAGTGGTATCATGTAGTGTTTCTTTTGCTTTACTCGAGTTTAGAGGTCAATTTTAGTCAATTTTTACCAACGCATCACTGTGTTCACTCCATTTCACATTCGAATCGAAGCTCAAAATCTCTGCAGAGAAAATTTGTGACAGACTTAATGAATTATTGCTGCAAAAGCTTAAATAAGTTACCTGAAAACTCTGGTGTCACACCGGAGAACCTGTAGAGGATCCATGATGATATTTTCTTGATTCAAATTTATATTCGGTAACGTTGTCTTCTCATGCAGAAGCGCATTGATGGTCATGACCCAGAGACAACGAGGTAAAACTGTATTCAATTTCAGCCAAACTTGCTTATACAATTCTTGAACATGTCTGGGAACATTCGCGTCTAGGGTATTCCGAAAGTAAGCTATGATTGTATGAGCATGAGGCCAAATCTGCGTCGGCTGCAGCGAAAGCAACTGCATTAACAACTGACTTGTATGCGAAGGACACGTTGACATAACACTGAGTGCATCATTGATTGTCCTCTCCGTTATTGTTCTCGAGATTTGCGCGCTTGAATACCTTCCACTAACACATTTTGACGAATCTTCGTCATCTAGCCAATCATCCACAAGCGACAGGTGAGGAAAGTGTGTTGCGAGCAAGCGCAAAAGAGACGAAAAGAGCCCTGCAAAATTTTGCTGGTGCTTCTGCGCTTGTTGAAGCAAGTACTTGATCGGTAACTCCGCTAAGAATTCGTTTGAATATTTTTTCACTTTATTTTTTGTATTTGCGTTAGCTGTTATTATTGGCATGTTGCTTAGTCTAACATCTTCGTAATGTAAAACATAGTATAAAAGTAATAACTGAGAAGTTAGAGATGAGTTTGTATCAGGACTCTCCGGAATATACTGTACACTCTTTCTATTCTTTGGGACCGCTTTCGTTTTTGTACAACTTTTGAAGACGACTCTGATCTCATCTTCGCTGATTGGCTGATTCGTATTTTCATAGGTAACTTTGGCGCTGGGAAATAGAATTGAATTAACGTAAACTTCGACTAATGCAGGGAGACAAGGGTGGAGCGGAGGAGTGCTCGAACAAATCTGACGATAAATCCAGTCTTTAATTGGAACTTTGTACTTGGTAAAAGCACGACTTTTCAACAGCTGATGAATACAGTGGATTGGTAAAAACCCACTGATATTTCCATTGAGATTTGTTGTAACAGGAACTTTTACAGCATGAGATGTGACAACCTAGAAAAGAAGTGAAAAAAAAAGAACTGTCAAAGTTTTTTCACTAATTAATTTTAAGTTTAAAGACAAAAAATAAAGGAAGGTAGAGCAGTATCACTCCAAAATCAAATCTAAAATTGTGTATGCACACTGCATATACACAAAACCACAGTAATTAGCCTCTGATTTGCCAAAAGAGCTTTGCGTGTAGCACTCCACCCACTTTCTTTTTTCAAAATTTTTAACTTTCTAAATTTCTTTCTGAAACTATATTCCAAGTAGGGATACAAATTGAACTCAAAGCTATTTGCTAAGTATATTCTATTTTTCATTCCTTGAATTAATGTTACAATACATTTTCTCTCTAATTTCTAATGGGGCTCTTGAGATTTTTTGCTAAAAGCCATTGAATAGTTACTTCTTGAGTAAAATCCTGCGAAAATTACAGTCAGCACATTAAAAAATATGAAACTCATTCGCAGACTCGCAAAACAAATTTTAAGTTCAAGGCAAAATGGTGAAGCTACGTAGGTACCGTGGAAAATTCCCTATCTAATTTGTCTCTCTCTCTCTCAATAGAAAAACACAGAGGAAAGTCTGAAATTAGATAAGAATCTTTCATGGTACCTGCGTAGCTCTGCTTTTACGCCTTGAACTTAAAAGTCATTTTTGTGAGTCTGCGAGTGAATTTTGTAATTTCTTTCAGTGCTCATCGTAATTTTTGCTGGATTTTACTCAAGAATTAACCATTCAATTGCTCATAGTAAAAGTTAACAATAGCCTCACTCTTGTTCTTTGTAATCTTGTACTTTGATATTATGACTGATGATATAAACTGCCACCTATAAAATTTCTTAATTATTTGGGTAAATTTTGTCAGTAATTGTTAGAATAAATTAATATAAAATGTTTTTACCTGTTCCGTGAAAATTTCTTGAGTGAAAATTAATTTCATTCTAGCCATTGTGTTGTGTCTGATGGGGATTTTCATTCCAATTGTAGAACAGACCAGGTCACAGATAGCGCTCAGCTGATTGCTATGAAAATGGATCGCCATCAAAAGTAACATTTCACCAAAAGATGCTGAAACACCGCTTGCACTAAGCAAAGCAACAAGAAATTGGTGTTAGTGATTCCTACAAGAGTGACTTAAAAGGATAATTTTTTTAATCAGAACACAATGGAACATTTTAACCACTTTGATGAGTCCATCCGCGTCTGTAGATCGCAGTCACTTACGTGTTCCACTGATAGGTAACCTCCAACTCGCTAATTCTGCTCAGATCTTGAGTTTCTTGACTTGTTGACTTTTTTAACAGCACAAGTTCTATTTGAAAAAACAAATTAAAAGAGCCTCTCCACCAAAAATGACACAGAAAATAAACAAAAAGTGCAGTTCAAAAAGGTAAACAAAAATGTACCACAAGAATTTGGATAAACTGTTGTTTTTAAATATGCTAGACAAATCTCACTCAATCAAGAGTAACCTATTCCATTGTGTTCCATGCATAAAAAAATTAGCCGAAAGACAATGCTGGAAAATTAAAAACACAGATTGTCATGCTTCTATTACATGAGCAAGAAAATCATTCTGTTGTTGTATTTTTTGAGCTGGTTTTAGATAACTTTTGATTTTCATTCCTCAAAATCTAATCTCACGTCCAGGAAAGAATTCTTCAATTATGTTAATTTGTGATTTTTTGAATTTTATTTATTTATTTTTTTTTGTTGCTCCTACACATCTTATTATTTGCAATGTTTCAATATTTTCAATAAATGCGCAGTTAAAATTTGAGCCTCTTGTGCAAACAAAGAAAAACTAATTTTTACATGCAAACCATATTAAAGAACTCAGAGGGAAAGCTCATTTTCTCGCCTTTTAACGCTCAAGTGTTCTTCCTGTGAAGGTGATGATACACCAATCCTTCGTGTGGAGGTACGGCAATGATGGTTAAACCAACCAAAATGCTGCAATTTGAATAGAGGTGGCTCCAGAAGGGTTGGCTATTGACAGCTCTTTGTTCCGTTTACTGTAGACTTATTTCCGTCCGCTGCGCTGACCGTCATGAATGATACTGTCCACATGAACACATAAGCATGGCATATAGGATCATAAGTAGTTCAGAATGTCAACCTTGAGCTTCTTGATAAGAATATTTATTTAAATAATTGTTTTAAATTGAAAGTACAATAAGTTTTTTATTTCAAATAAAATTAATGACCAAAATAATTAGTGATACCACTTTGAACGAGCCGCAGTGCCGCGCTGATGTTTTCATGTGGTTCGTAGTATTTACAATAGTCGCCGCAGCGGACGGAAACACGTCTGTCCGTACATGTAATCAAATAGCTGTCAGCGGCCAATACTTCTTAAACGACCTATAGATTCCTTCCAGGGAGCAAATTTGTACAGTCTAAAAGCTTGCGGAGCTTTAACTAATATACTTAAGCCGGCTCTACACTACTCAGCATTCCCCGAGTGACTCGCATATTCACCGAATACTGCGTAGCGTGGATGAACATTTGCCACCGCTCAAGAGTTTAAGACTTGCCGAGTGACTCGGCTTGGCATTCGCCGTTCCCGTCTGGAGTTGGTGAAATTGACGCAAGTCAAAGGACTTTGACGAGCGAATTTGGAGGAGTCTAGACATCATGGACACTACCCGGCCTTAATTAGCCAAAAATGGATGGACAGGAGTGTGGGAGAATACCTACTTTTCGAAATAAGCTTCTTCTTTGACCAACCACTTGACCCACTCAATGCTTTTTGATTCGTGCTCCTGAATGCTTATCAGCGAAGGGCAAGCAATTAACATACACAGACCTAGAGAAACAAATCGAACGCCCTCTGGAGATGGGGTTGGTTGAGAGGTTAGTAGTTGAACAATGAGCGATATCTCATCTTCTTGGAACCTGAAAAAAAAAAAAAAAGATTGATAAAAATTACTGGAACAACTTGGTCAACACTCCAAGGATCTAATCCTTCTTTTAATTTTCATGAGGCGGGTAGAGTCTTCAGGAGAAAAAACAAAGCTTTTGTTGTTCTACTTCAGCTTTGATCAGTGATGAGCCGAATGAGCTTATAGACAGTTTTAGAGCGAAAAGAACAGTTAGCCAACAATGCACTCATCAGTCGCAATCAGCTGCGACAAAACTCACGCGGCCTTCCAAACTAGAGGTAGTTTCAGAAGTGTAGGCGGACCAAAACCATAATCTTTGGCGAATTTTCAACTTTCATTCCTTCAAATCAATACCGAATTTGCTCCTGACTTTATTCTTTTGTGTTTAAAGTTTTCCTCATTGAAAAGTGAACACTCAATTTCATTTTTATTCATTTTCATCGAGTAATATCAGAAATAATGTTGACAAATTCCAAAGATTATCGGTCTACGTCCGCCTACACTTCTGAAACTACCCCTATCTCTTTCACTCTTCCGTGACTTATGCACAGCTATCTTTTTCTAGAGTCAAAATTTGTAAACGTGGTCTCGTTTCATGACATTTTCTTGTCAAAATCAAATTAAAATGACCCGAGAAATTCATTCCTGCCAAACAATTTCACACTTAATGTTTCTATGAACTGAACAATTTTGGAGGTAAAAGTAAGATAGCAGTACATGGAAGCAGGGCTGTGGACCCAAGCATTAATTCAGCGGATTCGGGTCTGGGTCCAAGCGAAAGTTAATCCTCAGGGTCCAGGTCCAGTCCAAGAGAAAGTGAGTCCTTCGGATTCGGAAACGGGTCCACCAAAATGCTTTGGACCCGGTTTTAGTGACAGTCATTTTAAAAAAATTATAAGTTTCTGATTGGACTTTTTGCAGAAAACCCATTGAGTTACTTTTTTTTTTTTTTAATTGACTATCTTTTTCATTTTTTAATCAACTTTTTTTTTTTTTTTTTTTTTTTTTTATTTATTTATTTTTTCTGTTCACTTTTATTTTTATTTATTTACTTATTTATTTATTTTATTTCTTTTCATTATGACACCATATCACGTCAAAGTAGATCCAGCTCAGTGAATGCATGACATGATATCATTTCAAAGTAACCCGATTATTTTCAATACTTAAAATCGTTTTCATATTACAACTGATGCATTTTGTACGCCCTTTTTTGAGCAAACAAAACTGTGCTGAAAACCAAGCTTCCAAACCTAGATTACTTCGTCATGAAAAGTTGAATTGACTTACTTTATACCAGCAATTCCACGCAGGGCGCAGTACAATCTAAGAAGTGCGGAGGCTTGAACGACAAATAATTTAGGCAGCTTCCCTTCTTTAGACAACGATACTATATCTTGCAAGTAATTCATAAGAGCATCCCGTAGATTCTGAAGAGCAGTGTTTGATTCTTTATTACGCTGAAAGAAGAAAAACAAACACTGTAATCACAGAGGAAAAAATGAGGAGGTTGAAAGTCTCTCCTATACAATTTTGATGAGTTTGGAGTGAATGGGATCAAGCAATACCGTCTTCTTCCATACCTCCAACCGCTCCATTGAGGTTATGGTCACGCGGGTTCTACGTTTCTACAGCCGCTTGTGAGAGACAGAGGGTTTTATGCAGCTTTTGGGATTTTTTGGGCATTTCTAGGCATTTATGGGCTTTTATTTCGATTATTTTCAGTGGATGAGGCCTTCAGTTGATGCCTCTAATAATTTGAGCAAAAAAAAAATGATAAAGTTTTCAGATTTAATTTCTCTGCTCAAATTATCAGGAGCATCATCAGAAGACCCCCATTGAAAAATCAACGAAAAGGCCCATAAATGCCTAGATATGCCCGAAAAATCCCAAAAACTGCATAGAACTTACTGTCTCCCATTAGCGGCTGTAGAAACTTAGAACCCGCGTGACCATGACCTCCAACTTTGCACCTTACCGTATGGAAGAAGACGGTATTGGATCAAACAGGTGAGCTGTCTCTTTAGAGAACTTTTGCTTGGGCGAGTTCTCAAATCACAATCCATCTCTTCAGTGCTCAAAGGCTTGTGATCCTCAACACTCCTCATAGCTATTATTTCTTGAGAATTACTGAGAATGAGGCTCTTACTAACTTTTGCTGTATGCGATTGAACAGTTCGTTCATGAGTTAAATCCAGCAAAAATTACAATGAGCACACTGAAAAATTACGAAATTTACTCACAGATTCACAAAAAAACTTGAAAGTATAAGACCTAAAGGCGGAACTATGCAGGTGCCATGGAAGACCCCTATCTAATTTGAGGCTTTTGTCCTGGGTCTGTGTAGAGAGACAAAAATTAGATAGGAATCTTTTACGATACTTGCATAGCTCCACCAGGGTCATTCCATGCCAAATCAAACCAGGGTCAAAAATCGACCATCTCCAATTTTTCTGAAATTTGGCACACTTTTAGTCCTAGTTGAAAGATTGCAAAATCCAATTTTTTCAAATTTTTTTGACCTCCCGCCAATTTTTTGTTGAATTTTGAAGTTGCCAAAATTTCACAAAATTTAGCGGAGGTCCTCACCTTTGAAGTGTCATAAGTCCGGCCCTATTTAACGTAGAGAGCTCAAAGTGGTCTCATTTGAAAGCTCTTTTTATTAGCTTTCCAATGACATGCAACACAAAAAGACTCACTTTAAATTTTTCCTGGAAATTTTTTTTGAAAATTTTGAAAAAAAATTTCTCAAAAACGGGTATTTTTAAAATTTTGAAAAATTCAAATAAAGTTTATCATACCCGTGTGTAGCTGTATACAAAATTTAATTTTGGGACACCAATGGGATCAGGAGATATGACCGAAAGTAGACACCAAGGTCTGACCAAAAAAATGCTACACTACTGTTTAGTGTGTAAGTGTATACTGTATCCTATGCTATACGTAGGTATAGGTTCTAAGGGAGACTTGGGAAGGAACTTACTACTGTAGGAAAAGTACGGCTGTAGTTAGACCTCCTCTTCAAATGTGCTGTAGGGAGCAGACAAATTCATCAAATTTGGACATTTAACAGTTTTCTGGGGCTCCCTACAGTAATACTACAGTAGAAATTGCATTAAATAATGAGCAAAACATAATTTCATGCTTGTTGTAAACACTACGTGACTCACAATTTCAATGGAGAGGGAGTTTTAGACTGGAAGCATTCTCAGCCTCTCTTCTATCCAAACTTCAGAGAATGTACACCCGCCCTGTTGGTGTGGTAGGATTTACTAAACAGAGCACTCTACCCTTTCTGTCACAAATGATGAAAGAAGTGTCACTGTAATCTGAAACCTATACCATTAAATTGAACGAACTTTTCTCATATGATTGCATGTGTGAGTCAATTTTTCCAAATTTCCATAAGGATCCATGTAAATGGTCATCCATCATAATGGACACTGTGACGGAAAGGGTTAAGATATGGGACACCACAGTCTGGTCGTGAAGGGTACGAATAGGAGGAAGAGGGCCCATGAGGATGCAGGAAAGATGTGTAGGCTAATTTTTCTTTCTTTTTTATCCAAAATGTACTCCAGCCACCAGTCTTCTTTGTGGTTAACAATGACGTATTCAATAACCTCATTGATAGCCAGGACATTTTTCTCCTCTGAAGGTTCATCAGTGAATTCAGTGCTTGCAGGCAGTAAAGAAAATTTGTTTACAGTAATTTTACCCTTGGTGTTGGATGGAAATGCATGATATTTCCTTGTTCCACAGATGGCTAGAGCTTTACTAAACCTTGCTTTTATAAATTCCATGTGAACCCCCCCCCCTCCACTACAATTTTCTTTCCCTCTTTTAAGATGTATTACTTTGATGAATTTTGTGGAACTTCCCCTCACCAAGGCTTATTTGGAGAGGTAGACCAACAACACAGCGTACTTTTCTTACAGCAGTAAGTTTACATGCCTCCTTCCCAAGTCTCCCTTAGAACCTATACCTACGTATAGCATAGGATACAGTATACACTTACACACTAAACAGTAGTGTAGCATTTTTTTGGTCAGACCTTGGTGTCTACTTTCGGTCATATCTCCTGATCCCATTGGTGTCCCAAAATTAAATTTTGTATACAGCTACACACGGGTATGATAAACTTTATTTGAATTTTTCAAAATTTTAAAAATACCCGTTTTTTGAGAAATTTTTTTTCAAAATTTTCAAAAAAAATTTCCAGGAAAAATTTAAAGTGAGTCTTTTTGTGTTGCATGTCATTGGAAAGCTAATAAAAAGAGCTTTCAAATGAGACCACTTTGAGCTCTCTACGTTAAATAGGGCCGGACTTATGACACTTCAAAGGTGAGGACCTCCGCTAAATTTTGTGAAATTTTGGCAACTTCAAAATTCAACAAAAAATTGGCGGGTGGTCAAAAAAATTTGAAAAAATTGGATTTTGCAATCTTTCAACTAGGACTAAAAGTGTGCCAAATTTCAGAAAAATCGGAGAGGTGAAGTTTGAAAATTCATTTTTTTTGGTTTGATTTGGCATGGAATGACCCACCATATTTGCTCTTAAATGGCTGAGCAATGCAGGTGTCATGGGAGATTCCTGTCAAATTTGTCACTCTCTCTATAGAAACACGCAGAGGAAATCCGCAAATTAGATAGGAATCTCCCATGGTACCTACAAAGCTCCACCATTACGCCTCAAATTTTAAAGTCATTTTGTGAGTCTGTGAGTAAATTTCGTAATTTTTTAATTTGTTCATTGTAATACTCCCTGGATTTTACTCAAGAATCATCAATTCAATCGCTTGTAGAAAAAGTCAGCAAGAGTCCCATTATGATAACACTGAGAACATAAGACACATGGCAACTTTGAGAATTACTGAGAATTACTGAAACTTAGGTTTTTTGAGCATTAAAAGTAAAGTTGTCGGCCAATTTGGATCAACTTTATAAGGATAAACTTCAAACTTCAAAGTATTATAATTGACAAACTTTATGCATTAATAAAAAAAGGATTCATAAAAATGATTTGTTGATTAATTTTCAATAAAAAAAAAAAAAGAGAAGAGATGGATTTTGAAGGAAAGTTACCTTTTGGCGATTACGAATAAACATTGCAAACCAATTTCTAGTTTGTTGATCGTTCCCCAGAAGTAAACCAGAGATGAAAGCGACTAGATCACTTGAGTCACTGCCTGCATGATCCAGGGTCAAAGCAATTGTAAGCGCTGGCATTCTACAAAGTTCAACCTGCAAATTCAAAATGACCACAATTCAGAGAAAATACGATGATAATTGTCATCGGAATATTGTCAAATGAGCACCGGGCAAAACTCCAAAATCACAGGAAAATAAATAAACAGTTTTGTATCGAGAAAGCCTTTTATCATCTTAATAAGTTTCTACCGGAAGTTAAGAAGGTAGTAGGGCGACAGTTCATTATGAATATCTCTCTCTAACTGTCATTTTATGCACTTACTTCTTATACCATCCACACCATATATCTAGTTAAAAATGTATACCTTGTAAAACTGGACCTGTACAATAGCTCTGGTTTCAGAGCTCCATGTACCAACAGCCAAAAATAAAAATAAAAATAAAAATAAAAAATGAGTCGTGATTGGTTGAGCGTCAACCCTGATTGTAAGTAAAAATTCGAACAGCACGTCCGCCATCTTGAGAAGTGAGCGCGCGCAGATGTCAGTTTGCGCGGTTAAATTCCAAATCTTGTTTTCATTGGCTCTTATGGGAGTTTCCGTTCTGATTGTAGTAGTCTGTACCATGGAGAATAAGTAGATACAAAATACAGCATGCAATGCTACCAAACAGAGAAAGCTATGCCTGTCAAAACTTATCAACTTGTAGCTGAGAAACAGTGACATCTGTCCTTTTCATTTATTCAGCATTCCTACAAGCCTGACTGGACGGTCTTTGGGTTAAAGTCCCTTCTTACAGACCGCAGCCCATGCGCACAGAAAAATTAGTGATTCAGGTAGAATTTCTTTCATTTCATATAAATAATTGATGAAAAATTAGATGAGATTATTTGACAGCAACTTACACATTTTGAACGAACCAGGAAAGCACCAGGAGGATACATCTTACAGAGGGCGCTAAGAGCTTGCATGCGGATCTTGATTCCTCCATTGTCTTCTTCAAGCTTATCACTATTTGCGATTAAACTTCCACAAACTACAGCAGAAAAAAAAACACATAAAAATCACTGTTTTTATGAAAACCTCTCAAGATGAATTTTGGGGGACTTTGGTTTCCGGTGTTTTAATCTTATAAGACAAAAATAAATACAAAAAATGGCTTTGCCCCAGCATTCAAGACAATTTCTAGAACTGAAATTCCCTGTTTTCAAGAATTCAAGATTGTTTTCAAGATTTCCCTGTTTTCCCTATTGACAAGAGCGGAATATAATTTCTGACAAGTTGATACTTGTGAAATTTCATCGATGGACAGGTTACAGACAGGACATTTATATGTTCTTTCATAATGAAAAATGACGTAAACCATCAGAGTGCTTAAAAAGTAAGTATAATACGTATGGATCCTAGTGAAAGGAAGCCAAAACTCCCTGAAAAACGCACCATCAATTACTTTTAACAACATTTTAACAGAACTTAGCCCCCGGGACAGTGATTTTCCCGAAATAAGATTTTGACCTGAGTAAAATGAAAATGTTTCACATCTCAATTTGATACGATTTCAAATATTGATGGCAAGGGAATTTCCCATACACAATAAATTTGGAGAATTTACCTTCATTGAAACAGTCTGGAAAATTTGCTACGGTCCAGCAAATAATATCAGGGCCATGCTTGACATGGAGAAGGATTTCAATCATATCTTGAATGGATAGTAATGATGGGAGTTCTGCTAAGATCAAACTGATGGCATCACTGACTTCGGGTACAAAAACAGGATAATCAAACAAATCTGACTGTTTGATAAAGAACTCAGCATCATTTCTGTGCTCTGGAATCTACAAAAGTAAATAGGGTGATTAGAAGTATAGACAATTTTGACGGGTGAATAATTAACATCAATACAGGATGTTTGTAAAACTAGAGTTGGGCAAATAAGAGTGTAATCGATTAGGATGGTTATTAAAAGTAGTCTTTGCTGATTTAGAATAAACTTGAAGATTACTTCGATTAGATCTAATCCTTCTGAAATTCTGATTCTTATGATAGGTGACGGTGACATGTAAAAAACTGACAAAATGAGTAATGACCATAAATTCACTCTTTGAAAAAATGATGATTACAATAAATAATGATTACCTGGCAACCGCTCAATTAATTACTCGGCAATCAATTACCACCCCCATTTGCCTAACTCTGTTTAAAACATAAGAAAATATTCTAACCACACATTCTGAAGATCGCAACTAGACTTTCTTCCCCACAGGCATAAGTCCAACAATGCACCCCCTCCACAAATTTAAATCTTGTAAGGATGTAATTTTAGCTATGTTTAGACAAAAATATCACAATTGAAGAACATTGATGAGATCCCTCCCAAAAAGTTTTGAAACTTAATCAATCTATTAACATTAGAACATAGTTTCAGCTCTACCTAGAAAGCAATTAAAGACATAATGCAATACGAGAAAATTTAAAAAAAAAAAAAAAAATGGGACTTCTGATCCTCTCCAGGAAATTTTGAAAATCCAGGTAAATCTTCAAAAGAAAAAAATTTAGTAAAATTTTTAAAAGAAAACAATACATTTCTATAGGAGTTGGTACGTTGAAAAGAAACCAGATGGTAGAAATATTGCAACCTAGTTTCTTTTCAATTGACCAACTCTTCTTTGCGCTTCTGAACATTTCTTTGAGTGAA
The DNA here is from genome assembly GCA_011764245.1 of Trialeurodes vaporariorum. NCBI lineage: Eukaryota > Metazoa > Arthropoda > Insecta > Hemiptera > Aleyrodidae > Trialeurodes > Trialeurodes vaporariorum. The sequence continues at coordinate 21,595,078 of VMOF01000320.1, forward strand.
CAGCGAACAAAAAGTTCCCTGATAATCATACATTTACTGTGTGGATTTTCTGGGGGAAGGGGGACCACAGACAATCTGGGAGGCATGCCGTCCCCTTCTTAGATGACAATGTACTTACTTGAGATTGTACGAAGAGGAGTTCACTGAGTACCAGTCTTAGACGCCTGACGGAGTCGCCTCTTTCATAATCAAGAGCTATACCACCTTCAATATTCTGTGCTAATACACTGTCCGTTTGACAATTTCCAATTTTTTGCCTATGAAACAACAAATCCAGAATTGAACTACACACATGACCCAATAAGACTAGCTTTGGAGAAGGCGCAAAAAAAGCCATAGTTTTTGATAGGATAACCTTGTATCGAGCAAAAAAGTTACATCCTGCTAGGCGCATTATGATATGTTATCCACATTCATTAATATCACTCAGAAAAGTTGCGTTCCTTTTCTATTGAACACTCAAGCATAAAGTGACTAGATATTCTAATGATCCTGGCGAAATTGCAAGGAGCCCTTCTCCGGAAATTGGAAACTGACATTGCTTACAGACTAATTTAGGGAAAAAAGTGCCTTGCACGACGTTTTTGTACATACTTATAAATCAAGCAATATTTAGAAGAATATCTTAGAGAAGATTGGATAGGACAGGAGTGCGCCTTTACATGAAAATATTAGCTTCATACCGCTACAAGAGTTTGTTTCATGAAAGAAGGCTGAAGATAGATCATGCGGCTCGAAGCGCAAAGACGTGACAAACTAGTCTCTGCACAGTAAACAATCCGATCTGTCGTCGGCCTACTTTCGTGAAACGACCTCTAACTAGTTCAGTTTAGATAACAGTTTAGATATACAAGCCACACAGCTGAGGCGCCCAATCCTTCCTAAGACAACCTATCTCCACTGAAGAGCCCGTCCAGCAACTTTCGAGGTTTGTTAGGCCATCGATCAACCTAACATCTACTGGACGCAAACACTTCAGAAAAGAACTCAACGGCAGGGATTGGGAGCCGGAGCCGTGGTCAGATCTGGATTTTATGTTCTCCTCGGCAGAAAACTGTAGGAATACTAAAATGAGTTACAATATATCATTCAAATACTGAAGCCTAAGGCTCTTGCACCAACAGAACTTTATTTCAAAGATTGGGTTTCAAATTAGTCTGTTGGGAGCTCTTTAGGGAGCACTTCTTGGGAGCCGTGCTCCCAGAGAGCTCCCAACGCAATAACCTGAAACCGAGTCTTTGAAATCAAGTTCTGCTGGTGCAAGAGCCTTTGGATTAAGTATTTGAATGATAAATTGTAACTTATTTTAGTATTCCTACAGTTTTCTACCGAGGAGAACATAAAATTCAGATCTGACCACGGCTCCGGCTCCCAATCCCTGCTCAACGGAAAAAAATAATTGCCCGGAGAGAGAAAAAACTAACCTTAAAAGTTGTTCTCGTTTCGCATCTGCTTCGAGTCCATTGAAATCTACTGATAACAAAGCTACAATTGAATTGACAAGTTCGACACCCAAAAGAAAAGCAAGCATAATTCTACGATTTTCAGAATTATTCAGAGTGGGATCTGGTACGGATATTAATCCCATGCGAACAAGCGATGGCAGTATGGGCCGGATTTCTTCTTCTGAGAGCTTCGTTAGATCTTTAACGTCCATGTTTAAAAGTGCTCTGAAAGCATTGGATGAAACGGAGAAATTCGTATTCATTTTGAAACCTGAGGCTGAAAAATTACACGCCAAGAAAATTTAATTAATCACAATAATTTTAATCACTTTTTCCACGTTTGAGAAGGTAAACATGATCACCGGATGTTTTGTTTACACGAAATGCAGCACTCAACAGCTGTGGTGAGCCGAAAAGACCGGAAATCAGCAAAAATCGTTTGACCAAAGTTTTGTAAAGGTTATGTTTTATTGTTTACATTTTCTTGTATCATGAAACATTGATAAAACCCAAAACCACAAAACCCTGTGATAAATCTGTTTTAGTGAAAGTCATGAAATGATGAATTGTTTAGCTGTGTCCGTTGTGTTTTTATTAGTTCTCAAGCAATGGGATAGTGACTTGTGTATATTTGCATCATTTACCGAATGTCTCCTGTTTTGATGATGGAAAGGCCTGACAAATATTTTGAGGGTTGCGGGCAGGAAGGACCCATTCGGTGCATATTCCTTTGTGAGTTTCATCATGTCGCTGGCCCGAAAATAACTTGCCAGGTATGCATGAAGTTCAAGCGAACGGTTCTGCAGACATTTGCTAACGAAATTCTTATACGCATAACTCTTGATAAATTTTAATTGTTTTACTAAGTAAACTAAAATTTTGCAAATTAGCGTGAAATTTAGCACGCTACGTTCAAATTTTGTCTCTTCTTTCTCTCTAGACTCATTTTTCCTTCGGAAAACTGAAATTATCTGCACCTAACCTCAAATTTACGATCCAACGGCGACAATAAGTGAGGAAACTTTTTAATTTTAGGAATCAAACGCATGATAAGATAAGAAGAAAAAGATACAATAAAGAGGTCATCAATCAGTATTTTGCCTCCTCCTCCCCCCCCCTTTCCCTTGTTGGTAAGACCTGAATTGACGCCATTGCTTTGCATGTGCCGCAAAAAGCTCAGGGTTTACAATTTTCATTCTCGATTCAATTCATGTAAAAAAGCTGTATGTCGCTTTGTTATCAGCAAGGCTGATGGCTATCAAGGGATGATATTCCTCACAAAATAGCGCTAAAATTTAGTAACTTTACGCTGATGACTACTTGGCGCGTGACTAATGATCGGTCATTGGCGATGGTCAAATGGTTGACGAGCATGAGAGGTCGTCAACATTGATGGCCATCGCCTGATGGTACAGCACTGCCACACTGTGGAATTAAATAAATAATTAAATTGAGCTATGCCCCTTCCGATGGCCAACGGAAAAGCAAAAAATACGAACAATACCTGTCAATGGCCATCAAACCACTTTTGATGGCAAAGCATAATACAGCGCTAAACTTAGAAGATTAAGTTTCATTTGAGTGAATTTGCCTTTAATGAAATAAACTCAGCCTGCAGAAATTTTGAAACAGTTGAATGAAGTCAGCAGATTTTCTGTTTCTATGCCTCATTGATATCTTCTTTATTATTGCTGCTTGATTTTACCTCCGTAGGTACCGGAAGATTACATTTCAAAGGACACATTCGAGTCTGTCAGCGTTTATATCATTCCAAAAGCTCAACTTCAACGTAGTACCTTAACCATGTAAGTTATCTTCTTAAATTTTATTTTTTACATTTCTTCATCAGACTAGTCATTCTCTTGTGTAACATGTTTGTATACCTTTATGGTATAAACTTATGTATAATTGTATAAATTTGAAACTAATTTATAAATAATTTATTAACTTGAAAGAGCGTTTTCTTACGAGCGCTCTGAAGGAGGTCAACGACTGTCGCCCTTACTAACCTAAGTAGGTGCCTGATGAGGATTTGGGTATGCAATTATCATTGCACAAACAAGTAAATGGCAGTGTGTGAGTGCTTAGCATGAGGATGTGTAAGTGAGTGCAGTGTGCCTCTAGCTGCTGCGTCATCCGCAACATTGGTCGGTCAAGCCAAACTTGAGCAGTCCATGCTACCTATTGAGGATCACCATCTCTGAAAATGCTGTTTCTAGGCTTTTTAAGAGCTATCACTCTATCCTTCTTTACTTTATGGAATGACGAGTTCAGAAGCAGAGACCTGAAAGAAAATTTGGCTTTTTCAAATCTCGTAGTCGTAGATTTGAATGATCGAAGCAATAAAATGCCTTCATTTTTGTAGTGCTGCAATGTCAATTCATGAGTGCATATCTAATTATATACTCTGAAAACAGAAGTCATTTTTACCACTTGAAGACTGGATGGGAAAAAAGGGAATTTTAAAAACCAGCAATTTTCTGGTCTCTTCTGCCGTAATCAACAGGGTTTGATCAGAATGCTATTTCTTCAAAATAAGGTTATCCACAAGGTCATGTTATTGGTAAGTTCATTTGATTCCAATAAGCATTTTCAGGATGATTATTACTCTAAAATAAACTGTTAAATAGATTAGTAGCCCCAATTACTTTACAATCAAGAAAAATGAGCTTTGAGTTACTATTGCATTTTCTATCCTAAATTTTTGTAGCTTTTGAAATGGATTTTCTCAAACTGCCATCTTCAGATCTGAGATGTTTAAAAATATTTTTAACCAATCACGCTCTTCTTTTCTTTTTTTTTTTTCTAGAACTATTCTTGGGTACAAAATCCTTGGCTTCCCAGTCCGCATTGATAACAAAAGGTATGCTCGAAATGCATTTTACTTCAATCTCTGTTTTGTATTCGATGCATGGGCGCGCACTGTTCAGTATGAACCTGTCGTGAAAAAACTCTCGGATTATTTGGTATGCTATTTATTTTTATTACTCATCCATTGATTTACAATTTATTTATCCGTTTTAGGACATAACGAATGGGGCTCTTGCTAACTTTTGCTACAAGCAATAAAATAGTTGATTCTTGAGTAAAATCCAGCAAAAATTACTATGTATAAGTATATTAAAAAATCATGCAATTTACTCGTAGACTCACAATTTAATGACTTTAAAGTTAAGGCGCAATGGCGGAGCTATGTAGGTACCATGGGAGATTCCTATCTAATTTGTCTCTCTCTTTTTAGAAACACACAGAGAAAAACCTCAAATTTGATAGAAATCTCCCATGGTAATGTGCTAGCTGTAATTTCTGCTGGTTTTTATGCAAGAATTAACTATTCAGTTGCTGAGTTGCATACAGCAAAAGTATCAAGAGCCCCCCATTGTACCATTGAAAGTTCTTTGTTACAGATTTTGATTTGCAACTAAGACAACTGTAGGTTGCCTCAAACTTTCTCCTTCCCTCTTTATTTGTAAAATGCTCACATGGCAAGCCAATTTAACCACGACCTCTTTTTTTTGCTTCTGCCGAAATTTGTCCTGGATCCTTGAGGCACTCCCCCCCCCCCATGGTGCCACTGGAATGTTTGAAACTTATGATACCCCTCCGTGTGTGGTAGTAAATAGATGCCAAAATGCCCCTTTTTGTCTGAATGTGCAAATTTTGAATATCCTTTGAACTGGTGATTAAGTACAGAAATTTGTCTAAATCTTAAGTTTCCTCATCTTGATTTCAAATGTTTAGACTGAAATGGAAGTGGAAAGTAACTTTCTATCCCTTCAAGATGACTCAGAAACAGAAAGGAAGCGGCTTTGCAGTATGCTGATGCAAGTTTTGACTGAACTGAACCGGCAGAAAATGTGCACTCTCTCCGGTAATTCTCATATCTTTACAGCCATTATCCAAAAATTTGAAAGTGAAAAAGGGCAGCCAAAAAGATTGAAAACTGAATCAAAGTTTAAACATTGTTGTTTGTTTCTCTCACTGTTAATGGAACTATTATGAATCTCTGCTGCAAATTAATTCCAAATTATCCACGTCAAATTATCTTTTTTTGTGAGCTCTTATTAAGTTGACGAGTGGATTTCGGAAGTTTTTAGAGTCAGCATTGTTTCTTGCGTTGATTTTTTTTTTTTTTTTTTTTTTTGAAAATTCTTGGCTTTATTCTCTTATCAAATAAATAAATGAATAAATAAATAAACAAGCGATATGCATAAAAGTGCAAATAAAAAAGCATGTATCAAAATCAGCAAAAACTGATGCACGGAGGTGCTGAGGCATTTTGAAGAAACACTGGGGACAGCATACAGACAGAACATTCCACTCCCAAAGGCAAAGTGTGCAATCTGACAGCTTTGCATTTCACCCATTTAAATCAATGCATAAGGTATATCTTGAAGGCAGAGCTGCCGTTTTGCATTTATTTAATGGCATTTTTCAATTTGCCAATGATTCCAAAGGCTGAGAAAAGATTACACGGTATAGTTCAGTTTATGACTATTAAAACACAAAAATACTCGGATCTGTAATCTTTTCTCAACCATCGGAGTCATCACTGACTTTAAAAAAAATGTGGATATTCTGCTAATTTAATGGCGATTCCACCATTGAGAAAAGATTACAGATTAGAGTATTTTCGAGCATTACAGTTTTGAACTGAACTGAACTGTGTAAACTTTTCTCGATCGGTGGAATCATAGTTGAATTGAAAAATTGGCGTTGCAGTGATGCCAAATTGCCCACTTAGCCACTGTCCTCTCCTCATTAAGATCTATTCAGGAATTTTGATCTAGAGAAGAGAATCAATTTCTCTGTGCATAGAATTCAATTGCAAGGCTTCTTGTCATAGTAAATTCATAAATGTCTTTATTTATTATTTCAGAGGGTAAAGCAACCACCCACCTTAAAGTTGTGAAAATTTCCTGTGACCCTCCGCCTGTCTATGATCATCAAGTTCCTGTGTTTGTAGAACCATTGGACAAATTCCAGTCTGAGCAATGGGATCTCACCACTCAACAGGTTTTCATTTTTTTTCTTTCCAGACTTTGTTTTTTAAATTTTATTTTTTCTCCGCTCTGTTACTCTTTTTAATTCTCGATCCAGTTGTTCACTTTAAATCACAATTGGAGCCAATTTTGGTAAAAGGGCCTTAAATACGACGATTGCGCTCTTTCTGAAAAATCAGCTTTGTGTTTGAGAAGAGAGTTTTGTCTGAAGAACGCACCCGTTGTTTTGTCGCCCCTTTTTCTGAAATTGGCCTCACTTATAACCAAATAATAGTTTGGGCAGTAGGACTTTACCACTGGAAAACAACAACAAAATTGAGGCCATTTCCGGAAAAAGGGCCCGTAAAACAATGAGTGTCTTCTCACTGAAAATCAGCATTTTGATTGAATGGAAACTATTGTCTGTAGAACGCGTCTATTTTTTTTGGCCCTTTTTCCAGAAATGGCTTCAATGGAGCTCTTGCAGACTTTTGCTATGAGCTATTGAATAGTTAAATCTAGAGTCCCTATATATGAAAGAGTCTCGCCGTACGAGGTTCCATCTCTGATTGGCTGCTGAAAAAGGAAGAAGAAAAAGGGGTCTATGAAGCCTGGAGGCGCGCTTCTTGTTTACATCTTCATGGAACCATCTTCACTGCTGCCCAGCTTTGAGGAAACTTTCGGCATTTTTAGCTTGTACTGATGAAAGTTGAATTAGCAATTGATGAAAATGTGTTCAGAACAGAATAAAATTCACGCATTACTTTTAAAACAGGTAGTGAAGCCAACGGGTATTGGAGGTTAGGTTGACCTAACAAAAATTACTTCCACACGAATACATGTATAAGTAATCTTTGGCGGGAAGATCGTTGGATAAAAATGTAAACAAGAGGCGCGCCTCCAGGCTCCTCAGACACCTTCTTCTTCCTCACTTCTGTTCACGTGTCTTGACTCTTTCATATATAGGGACTCTAGTTAAATCTAATGTGAAAACAAGCAAAAATCAAAAAATCACACTAAAAAGCTATAATTCAGTAATGAACTCAGAAAACAGCTGTAATGGAAAGATCTTAATGACGGAGCTACACAGGTATTATGGGAGATTCCTGTTTAATCTGTCACTTTCTATACGGAAGCACAGAGATATATCTCAAATTAGACAGGAATCCCCATGATACTTGCGGAGCTCTGCCACTGAGCCCAATTCTAAGAGTAAATTTAGTGATTTTTTAGTGTACTCATCGTCATTTTTACAGGTGTTTATGCCGATTAACACTAAGAGGAAACCATTCGTCGGCTTGATTCAGAACAAATAATGAATACCTTTGTAAGGGCTTCAGGTGAGCCTAAGCATGTGCTTTTTCACACAGGTAAATGAGAGAGAAAATGATAGCTAAATTGAGAGAGAGAACATCTGAGCATGTACAATGAAAAGATTTTAAGCCAAACCTTACCGTCGATGTAAGTTACATCCAATTCCATCTGATAGCTGATTCTGGTCGCAAAGGGAGGTCTAGTCACATGGTTTCATGTTTTCCATGAAGTTAACTAATTGCAAAAGTTTGCAAGAGCCTTATTTAGACCTATGCGCTACTGCCTCATCTTTTTTTCTCTGCTTTGGCGGCCACCTCAACTTACATTTGTTTTGTGATTGTTTCAGATTCTTCCTTTCATAGATGGATTTAATCATGTCGCAAAAATAGCTCTGGAAGCTGATGTTGAAAACAATCTAGTCAAATCTTGTTTGCAGAATTTACTGTAAGAGTCATTCTCATTCTCCTCATACTGCGCTGTGTTCATTATTTACCTGTCGTTTCTGCCTGTAGCGTAAACTATTTATACCCATCAGAATGTTACAGAATATTATCTTCTAATTCATGTTTTTTGACCAACAAATCTTATATCTGACAACTGATAACGTAATTATCTTGAAGTCATATGCGGATACAGAAATGGGGATCTTGCAAACTTTTGCTACAGGCCCAGATATGAAAGAAAGCGTTTAGAAATATTTTTAAAATTTTGCCAGGATTTTGAAGATAATCTTTCCAAAATCTTTTCAAAACATTCAGACACTTGCAACTGCCCAATACCATTTTCTTAAATGCTTTATTTTTGAATTTACTTTTAATTTAGAACTTATCTCTTAACCCGTTGACACATGCTGTCAGTGATTTTGGACCTTGATTTTACTGGCTTGCCATGAAACACCAAATGAATATAGGTTACTTATAACATGGTGTCTATAATTAATTATGAACCTACGTACGTAGTGCTTTCAGCGTATGAGATGGGATCACAAAATTTTTTACAAATTTTTCTTAAAAAAATGTCAAGAAATTCAAGGATTACATCTCTAGATAATTTTTATCGGTTCTATATGCATGTCTCAATGGGTTCAACTATTTAATTTAGATATTTTATATCTAAATTTATTTTTTAATTTATTGTAAATTCTGGAGCAAAGTTCAGCCATTTTAATGTAGGTACCGTTATTTTTGCTGCTTTTTACATTACAGTTTAAGCTCAAAATTGCTGCAGCGAATCTTCGCAACAGACCTGTTCCAATGCACATCAGGGTGTCTCAAAGAAACCAAAAGTTTAAAATTTCAATTAAGACCCTGATTGATAATCAGTTTTGTCTCACAAAAACATAAATAGTTTTATTTTTCCTTTCAATATTCTTATCCTTTTTTCTTTTTTTTATATTTTTATTTTTCTTATTAATTTTTTTTTTATTTTTTATTTTTTTTCAGTTACTATGGCGTCATTAGCTTGATTCCCATCTTCCAGTACTCAAACATGTATGCAACTACACCAAAAATTCGGAAATTGAACACGGACAAAATTCTTCAAGAAAGTTGCGTTAAAGCAGCGGTTTTGTCAGGTGTGGTGTCATCAAAGTTCCTCTCTTCATCCTTATTTACTTTTTAGATTGCTTTCACCTCCATATTTTCTTTAATTTTGTATGTGTGGAATGACCTTCAATGAGGCTCTTGCTTAATTTTGCTATGGTTGATTAAATAGTTGATTCGTGGGTAACATCCAGGGAAAGTGACAATGAGCCCATTAAAAAATCATGAAAGTCACTCACAAAATGAAAGTTCTTTTTTATTTTTTATTTATTTAGATTTACATGTAGGAACGGTACACTGTTATGATGCGCATCAAGTTAACATAAGTTCTGATAACAATACTATATAACAATGTAACCATCTACAATTCATTTAAAGAATGAAGATGCCTTCCCTCGTAGGTAGGTTTTGACCTCTTCAAGGAGTAATTGCATCATGGCAGAGCTATGCAGGTACAATGGGAGATTCCTATCTATTTTGAGACTTTCCTCTGGGTGTTTCTGTAGAGAAAGAGACAAATTAGATACGAATCAATTATGATATCTGTATACCTCTGCCATCTTTTCTCTTAACCCCTTCGTTGATAGTCGAAGTTGGAAGCCTCAAGAGCTTCTGTTCCAGTCTCAGCTGTTCAAATTTTTAATTCAATTCTTAAGGAGCTAAAATCGTTATTTAAAAATGAGGAGTTTGATAATTTTTTTGGACAGTTAAGATTACATATTTTTTATTAACAAAGCCCTTTACAGTGTAAAGGAGCTGTGGGCTAACACTTAAAACTTAATTTTAAAAGGAAATTTATATGTATTGTATTTATTATTCAGGAACCATCATAATTATTTTGTATCTATTTAGTTTTTTCCTGACGTGTATTCAAAGCTGAATGGCTCTTATGTACAAAATTAAATAAATAAATAAATAAATAAATAAATATAGTCCCTTATAGAGGACGTTAGTCAATATGGATTCTTGTAAAATTTCAAAAAAATTGACATGCACATAATATATGTGAGAAAAAGTCATTCAATTCACCAGTGAAGGTCTGAGGTTTGCGAAACTACTTTTTGTTAATGCAGCACTGAAAGGGTTAAATGGCAGAGCTACGTAGGTGTCGTGGGAGGTTCCTATCTAATTTGTCACTCTCTTGAGAAACACACAGTGGAAAGCCACTAATTAGATAGAATTTCTCATGGTACTTGCACAGCTCTGTCATTATGCCTTAAACTTCAGTCATTTTGTGAGTCTGATTGTGAGTGAATTTCGTAATTGATTAATGTGATCGTCTTAATTTTTGCTGAATTTTACCCAAGAATCAACTACTCAATCGCTAATAGCAAAAGTCAGCAAGAACCCCATTGATTCTCTGGGTTTCCTCAGTTTCCTTTTTTTGCAACCCCACTGCATAGCCCTTGCATCATGATCCTTTTTTTCCTTTACTTTTTTTTTTTTTTTTTTTTTTTCTTCCTTTTTTACTTCCCCCCCCCCCTTTTATTATTTTATTTTTTATATTTGCTTCTATCCCTAATTAAAGAAAAGCATGGGAATGAGAATAAAGGAAGGAAAGACAGGAAGGGAGTGTATTTTTTTCTAATTCATTCAAACTTTGCCTTGAGACCAGCCTGATGTTTTTTTTTTTGTTCATCTTACAAACTAACTAACTAACAAATCTTTGTTCCTTTATTTAACTAATCCTCTTTTCTTTTACAGGAAGTCCTTTCCCAGTCGTAAAAAATATTTTGAGATTACTGTGTTCAATGACGCATGGGACAACAGTACGGGATATATGTTTGAGGTATAACCCATCTACATTGAATATTGATGTTTGTAAATTAGTTCAATTTGCTGTCCTCCGAGGCCTCATTCGAAAGATTCACAAAGTAAGTAAACCTTATTCATCATTTTTATTTGTTTATTCTTATCAATTTTTCTGTCATTGTTATAATCATTATTATATTAGACCATCTGTTTAACCTACATCCTCCAGAATGGGGTCTCCCAGACCCAAGTTGTTTATTAAGAGAAAAAAAAGCTTTCCCTCCCCTTCCATGCACTGTGTACCCCCTTGAACCCTTTCAACTAAATATCAGAAGTATCAAGAAATATCAAAAGTTTTCACCAAGTTTTATAAAATGTTGTCTAATTCAAGTATTTTTGCTCTCATCGAAAGAGTTCGTCACTGGAATCTGGTAGCCTGAGACATACCTTGGTCATGTCATTTTGAGGAAATTTTTTAAAAACTTCAGGAGGTCAATTTTTTTCATAATTTTGTAGTTGAAGAAAATAATTGAAGCCACTCATCCAAAAAGCGGCTCTGGCACCAAAGCCAGTTTAAGTGTTTGGGCAAATGGCTTCAATCACATTCACATTGTCTTTACAAATTTTCATTTGAATTGCTAATACCTAAGAGCAATGTCACAGGAGAATGAATCGTGTATCTCCGTGCAAAATGGAAACAATTTTAAATTTCAGGGGCTGTTGCTAGGGTCTGAATTTTTGTGTTTTTTAGTGTTTTTCAGTATTCGTTAATCGTGCTACACCACATAGTACTCGATCATAATTTGAAAATTTGTTTGTTTCAGTACCCTGTTTCCATGACAAATAGTAATTTAAATGGTCTGAGATGCATGGATGAACTTTGCGTCTCTGCATCCTTAACGACCACATCAAGGCAACTTGAGCAGCAGCTAGAAGCCGATCCTGCAGTTTTCTTTATTTGGAAGTGATCTGAAATCTCAGTTGTTCATTATCTTCCAACCCATGATGCTTGACTGACTATATGACTGTCCAGCCCTCATGCTTGAGGCAAGACTGGGTGACTTTCCCAGAAAAAAGCCAAGGGGTATGCAAAGTGTTATTGTGCCAGCTGTTAACGACCTTTAATCAAAGATATGGACCTCGCAAAATCTTATTGTTTTGCACAAACCCCTCTCATCCCAACTTTGCTTTGCAATTGACTTGTCAGGACATTTAAATGTTGCCAAGACAAAAAAGGCCCTACACCAGTGCATGCGTACGGTAACAGGGTGAGACCAAAAATGTGGATTTCTTTTATTTGGCGCCGAACACTAGTCAACCTTCAGTGCAATGTATCTTTACAGAGAGCCTAGCTCACCATTCACTGTCAGTTGATGAATCTGCAAGTTTTTAGCCGTAAAATTAGACACAGCTCTCAAGCTTTTTCATTAATGTCTATTTGTCAATGAAAGTTGTAGATCAGTGGTGTAGCGTGCAGTTTGGTAATGTTGTATTTCATCCATTGAAACCCATGTTAAAGGTCGAATACGGAGATGCTCACCAAATATCCCATACTTTGGTCTTTTTCATGGGTTTAAATGAACGAACTACAACGTTGCCACTTACAAACAACAACATTACAAGCTACGCCACTGTTGCAGATTATCTCTATCCTACAAACGTTCTTTTATCAGCTAATTTTAATTGTATTAATGAATATTAAATAAATTTATTTTACTTGTATTGAACTTTTCATGCAACAAGTTTCCAAAATGTGTGCAGTTTCTTTGAGCAAAAGTGGTTCCTTAACCTTTTCACCTACTGACCTACGTATGTAATAATAACAAGTATTAATAATTTTTTATTTATTGAATTGAATAAAATTATAATTTGATAAAATCCATCAAAAGACAGTGCAGGTTTCTTATGGTGCGTGGACCAAGGTCAAGATGCACATTTTTTTTGCAGAGATTGAAATAAGAGACCATTCTGAGCTAAAGTTCTCACTGGCCCACAAAATGTTTGTGTCAAGTTTAGCCTCTTCTAAAGTTTGGAAGTTGGATCAGAACACTTTGTGAACTCATTTTTGAGCAGGCTGTATCAGAGTCATCGAGCTCACATAACTATCACTAGGTCCTGTCTTTCTCGCTGCTCCGTCCTGACCATCAATGTAACCTCAGATCTTACGCAGCCGGTGATCGGGCTAGGCAACCGTTCTGTGAGCTAGCCCACTCCAATACAGTTTGCTCCAAAACAAGTTCAGTTGGAGTAGGAGTTAAAGGGGCAGTTGCAAGGGTCTTGAAAGTTATGGTTTTTATAAAGAAAATCAAAGTACTTGATGAGCTGAGAACAAAGATAGCTTTGGTTTTTAATTAAGTCCCGTTGTTCCGGAGATGAGATTTTGGCCCAAAATATGTACATTGTTTTAATTGGGAATTTCGTGTAGTGACGTCATTACGCACACTATTTTTTGCACCTTTACAAGAGTGTAACTCCAAAACCGAGACACTAAGGAAAAAACCAAAGACACCATTGTTCTTAGCTCATCAAGGACTATCATTATCTTTATAAAAAACTCAAAATTCCAGGCCCTTGCAACTGCCCCGTTCTGGAGTAGAGCACTAGTGATGTTTTGAGAGCCCTCCTCCATTTTGCGAAAAAGAACTGTTTATTTTAGCTCATTTACGCTTTTCTCTTTGCCAAGCAAATGCGTGCGTTCATCTTTAGTTACGCCACTGTGCTATCAAACGCAAAAGTTTTGGCAGTCAAGAATTTGAGATAATAGGCGAATCCTTGTGTAATCAAAACAACGTTCTACGCACTGCACGCATTCTTGACTGACAATCCTTTCGTGTTTTCTAGTACATACCTAAGAAATATCATAGGGGAAAATAGAGACAGTCGACACTTTAGAAATAATTTTGAAACAAAATAATTTTATTCTTTATGTACAGTAAATTATTTAACGCAACAAAAAAAGTAGAAATAAATGAAGTATCAAAACTGTAAGATAAAAAACAAAATTCTCACCAAAGACTGATTTCTCAAATTAACCTGACGAAAAATTATCCAGTATTGTCAACTCGGACAGTTTGATAAATAAGTTGACTGGGACACCATCAAAATTTGAAATCTTGGTTATTCACCACCACAAAGTCCTTTCACTGCGTAGGCTTCTTTTCTAGCTTTCCCCATTTACTAGTCTTTCACCGAGCAAATAAATGCTTACGAACAACAATCCAGTCCTAGAATGGATCTGACAACTAGGTTTTTATCAGTCGTTTTTCTAATTGGAGACACCGGGGGGCCGATCATTAACTTCATCAATAAGCCGATCATTAAGACTGTCTATGAGTGATGCTAGTGGCCAAAAATCTCCAAAGCCCCCCCCCACGGACCAACACTTTCTTTAAAAGAGCAAATTGCAAGATTTATGAGCCCTTCCTCCGGAGAATGCCTTGTGTCTACACAGTCATCTGTCAAATGACAGTAAAGTTGGATGCATTCTAAACAAACTGTTAACTTTTTTAAAAAAAAAAAAAGGTGAGGCAAAAAAAAACTGGGTATTCAGTCGGTTTTTTTTCCAGAGTAACGTTCAAAATAGAGAATGAGCTCGTAGTGGGTAGTATGGGGAAACATGTCGACAGCGACTGCCTTCACCGGAACAAAAGGAGCGCCTGGAAGTGTTTTTGAAGACGGACGTCCAAGGCCGACAAAATTATTCACACCCGCAGATGGATTGCACGAAAGGAATACCAGCTTGTTCAATTTTGCCGTGCTTCTTAACATTGATACCGCCTTGTGATCTAAACGAAACAAAAAATAAGAACATAGTCTAGCAATGAGGTATAAATTATTTCTGGCTGACGAATCATTTTTGTTGAGACAACCCATCATCACACGCCATCGTAGCATAAATTTTAATTACAGCTGTACTGTGTCAGATTCGGGAAAAATTGTGTTTTTGGTCTTTTAAATTGAAATCAAAGAAAAAACGCCAACTCCAAGAACGTCGGCACCCGCCGGAGTTTTTCATGGATTTTTGGAGCTCAAAACAAGCGAAATTGGTTGAGAATGGGGCTCTTGCAAAGTTTTGCTACACAGGATTAAAGCGTTGATTCTTGCATAAAAACCTGTAAAAATGACGATGAGTACACTAAAAAATCACGAAATTCCCTCTCAGAATTGAGCTTCATGGCGGTTTGACGCAAGTATCACGGGAGATTCCTAACTAAATTGAGACATATCTCTGTGTTTCCGTACAGAAAGTGACATAATAGACAGGAATCTCCCCTGATACCTGCGTCAAACCGCCATTACAATCTTGCAATTAAAGTAGTTATGTAGGTTTATTACTGAATTTTAGACTTTCTCAGTGTGATTTTTGCTGGCTTTTACATCAGAACGGACTATTCATTTGCTCACAGCAAAAGTTTGCAAGAGCCCCATTATAGCCGTAATTTGTAACATTTATTTTGCCCTAAGCTTAAACTCGCACTCATTTAGGCTTATGGGAATTTTTGTACATCTAATGTTCCGGCTATATTTTCAACTGTTTCAGTTTGAAACTTTCAGGGTATCTTTCTGAATTATGCTTGCAGATGCCGCCATTCCTCAAATTTGTACTTTTTGCATAAATTCATCAATTTTGGCTAAAAACTGTAGAATTTTTAACCCTTTCAAAGGAAGTGGTACACATGAGTACCATTTTTTGTAGCATGGGATTGAATTGAATTTAAATGGACATTTTTTAAAAAGTTGAATGACCCATCAAAGTTCTTGGAAAAGTGTCCTCTTTTGAACGGTCTGATCAAAACTAAAAAAAAAAAAAACTCAAATCCCAAAATGCGTGCATAAATGAATTAAACAGTGCAACATGGTGTCTACGTTTCAAACTAATCAACACAGGAATCATCTTAAATTGGTGATTGGCGATCACTGGGATGACCGAATCACCTTTACGAATTATTTTTTCTTGGTTAAATGCAACATAGTACTTTAAATAATAGCATTATCACTATTGTGGCAAAAAAATCTACAGGAAGTAATCATCAAATCCATGCTTTAAAGATCCATTGTTCCAAAGATCCAAAGGGCTATTGTTTTACAGAACTGAGAGCTTTGTGCGTATAATTTTTTTAAAAGCTGTGGGCTGATCTTTAACTTCCGTTAAACTGATCGTTAATACTATCTATGAGTGATACTGATAGCCGAAAATGATGAAACTTGGCTGTAGCTATGGCAACCATTGTTGGAAAGCCGGTTTTTTAAAGCCATTCAATGAACGGCCTTTGAAAAACGGGTACTTTAATGATGGTTACCATATCAACAGCCAAGTTTTATAATTTTTGACCAATAGCATCACTCATAGACTGTCTCAATGATTGATTAACGATGAAGTATATGATCAGCTCGCAGCTTATTTCTCAGGAGACTAGGGATAGCTACTGATTCAATAATAAAGTCAATATTATCATCGTAAAAACAAAAAAGGAAACGTACGCAATCCAGCCCGAGGAGGGTCAACAACGGCAACAATGTCATCAAACTGAGATCGAGTGATCACAGATGTCAAAATAGATTCCGCTTGTCCCGCAAAAAACTGACAGTTAGTTATTTTGTTCTGCTCCGCGTTATTTTGAGCGTCTGCTATTGCACTATCTAATATGTCAACACCTAAAACTTGTCCAGCATTCTGAAAAGAAAGAGCAAAGGAGTGAAAGCAGAGAAAATAATTTTTGATTTGATTTTTTGTTGTTTTTTTTTTTTTGAACTTCCGGCTCTTAATTTTCTACTGGTCCGTTGCCCGCTACTACAGGTCAACTGACAGCTCTTGCTCCGCTTACCGAAAAGATGTCTCAGTCCGTGTTCACTCCATGCCAAATCAAACCAGGGTCAAAAATTGACCACCTCAAATTTTCATGAAATTTGGCACACCTAAAGTCTAAGTAGAAAGATTGCAAAATCCATTTTTTTTTAACTACCAATTTTTTGTTGAATTTTGAAGTTGTCAAAACGTCACAAAATTTAGCAGAGGTCCTCGCCTATGAGAAGTCGTAAGTCCAGTTCTATTTAACGTAGAGAGACCAACATAGTATAATCTGAAAGCCCTTTTTATCAGCTTTCCAATTATGTGCAACACAAATGGGCTCATAGTAAAAATTTTTTGAAAATTTTGAAAAGAAAATTCTCAAAAACATGTATTATTAAATAATTTGAATTTTGAATCATCCAAATAACGTGTATCACCCGTAACTAGCTGTATTCAAAATTTCATTTAAGATTAAATGTTAGTCAAAAATCACGAGGAAACAAGATGAAATGGAAAGATCTAATTTACCTCTGCCAACGACAATCCAATAGTTCCTGTTCCGCAACAAACATCGAGCAATGTGGTACTTTTGTTTACCGTCGCTAGGTCTGCAACTGCTTTATACAAAAGATTAGCTGCTGCCGTGTTAACTTGAAAGAAAGCTTCAGGAGAAATTTGAAAAGTGAGTCCACATAACTTCTCAACAATGAATTTCTTTCCAAAAATATGTTCGACTGGAGCTTTCACTTTGTCAAACTGCCTATTAAGGAAAGCAATAAAAAGTTGTGAGAAAAAGGGGTCCATTCAGCCCAGAAAAAACTGCAGAACTTTAACGGGACAGCTTGCAGTACTGATACAGTTTAAAGTTTACAAATACTGGTAAGTTTCTGTCTGCAACTTTATTTTTAAGTTCTAAATTACTACAAAATTTCTTTCTTCTTTTTGATGCTGTTGTTGTTTTGTCTTAATTCCTGACATTATCATTTACTGTTGCCTTCTGGATTTCCAGCTTGTTGTAATGTAATATAAACAAATAAAAATAAATATACACTCTTGTTGATACAGAAGTCAATGAAAAAATCAATAAATGTCATAAGGTACAAAATTAAAAGGGCCATGGACGTCTAACAGGAATAAAACAAAACTAAAGTATAAGTAATCTGAGATTCATAGAAACTTAAGGCAAAGATTTTATAGTCTATTCACTTGACTGTAGTTGGCCGAAAAGCTTAAAATGCGTAAGTAAAAGGCAACGTTAGGGCAGGGGCGTTAGCTCACCTCTGCCAGTGTAATGGTAATCTGATCCATTGTTTTGACATGTCATTGCCTCGGACTCTTTATCTCTCTTTATTTTGAACACCCAGTAAAAAAGGGAATTTCGCGGCACTCGTAAACTTTGAATGGCTGACTTTGAATTTAAAGTCTACTTAAAGTGCTCAGAAAAATGATACCAAACAGCTGCTTCATGTGTAATTTTTGAATGATTTAGGCAAAATCACTCAAACAGGAATGCTGAAATTGTTCAAAAATTACATGCTGAGCCGCTGTTTGGTATCATTTACCTGAGCACGATGAGTGGCACTTAAATTTTAAGTTGATGAAAGTTAAAATTTGAAGATAAAGTTACAAAATTAGTTGCACTTTTACAAGATGGCAGTCAATACTTACTTTCTGAGTAAACACTGGAAGTAGATACTCGATGGGTTGGTTTC
Organism: Trialeurodes vaporariorum; assembly: GCA_011764245.1. Lineage (NCBI taxonomy): Eukaryota > Metazoa > Arthropoda > Insecta > Hemiptera > Aleyrodidae > Trialeurodes > Trialeurodes vaporariorum. Next base: position 21,613,615 of record VMOF01000320.1, read on the forward strand.
TTTGCCTTCTCTATTTGTGAAATAGTCCACTAAATCATTTTTGATGTCTTGCAGTTCCTCAGGAGTGAGGTTCTGCGGATGGATGCTAACAATTAGCATGATTTCATTGGTGACGAAACCCATTCGGATCGTTAATTGCCGCCAGTAACCAAGATGAGTTTCTGGGTTGTAAACATCGAATGAAGATTGTTGTACATAATTTTGGAATTTCTAAAAATCAAGAGAAAAAAGAATGAGGCGGTGGTCAGGTGAATGCAATGACGGCATGAGGAGGACTCACTCTGTTTTTATGTACAATCAGTAAATTAAAGAATGTTAGTTGACGCCTAAGATTTTCGCTCAGGAAAGCCATCCGCAATGCTTAAATTTACTGTGATAATTATTACAGGTGGCCTACCTAAGCCACAATCTAAGACGTCAACTGACATTCCTTAATTTGCCTACTTACCTCAGCCACAATCTAAGACTTCAACTGACATTCTTCAATTTTCCGACCTACCTAAGCCACAATCTAAGATGTCAACTGACATTCTTTAATTCGCCGACTGCACATTGGCTTAAATGAATCTAACAATCCTAAAACCCATGAGCACACATTATCAAGTTGGTACCTAAAAATCTTAGGAAGTTTTGAGAAATTGATTGAGGGTAGGTTGGCTTCATTTAACAACAATACTGCAACAGCCAATTATGAGGTTTTATTATTTGCACCATTTTGATTACGCAAGCTCCTATTGTGTTTTAATGAGCTGATGTCATTTCTTTTTTAAAGAAAAGACCGAAATAATGTTGATTTTAAAAATGTTAAAATTTGACAAGTCAAAGTGAATAAGGGAGTGATTACTGATTAATCATGATTTTATTTTTAACACAAATATCTCAAAAAAATAGTTTTGGAAAAAAAAAGTCAATTAAAAAATTATTTAATTACCTAAGTCATAGCGGCCTTTACACAAGATAAATTAAAAACAAACCTCTAAAAAATCAATTTATGCAATAACACATGGAGAAGAGGTTTCAGGTTTCGGTTTACTTCTTAAGTAAAATTGACTAGACATTGAAAATACAGGAAATCAATACTATGTCGCGGCTACATGATACGCATCGATTCCATTACTTTCTCCATCTATACCTATTCTATATCTATTTCTAAGTATTCTAAAATTCTATTTCATTCTATATCAATTGACAATTTATAAAAATAGTATTATTTAGTCTTTGGTCACTGTAGCTTGAACGGCTTCAGAGACATTGAACCGGTTCAGCTCGTTCGGTTCAGGTTTCAATTCAAGCCGATTTCTGCAAAACGGTTTGAGATTCAGTTCACAGTTGATTCCCTTCAGCAGGCATAGAATAGTTGGCTCCCTTCAATAAAAAGTCATCCAATGGGGCCGTTGCAAAAGTATGAAAAGGGTCCAAAATTTGATATTTTTTAAAACAAAAATGGAAGTACTTGATGAGCTGAGAGCATACGCCCGTTTAAAGTTACAAAAAATTTTGGGTGTTGTGAAATCACAACTCAAAATTCCCATTTAAAACAATGTATTTTTGGCCAAAATAGCATAATTACAGTACAATAAAATCTAGGTAAAAACCAAAGCCACCCTTGCCACTTTCGATTGCTTACTAAAAAACACCAAACTTCAGACCCTTGAAACTGCCCTTTTATGACTCAAAAAGGAATCTGGATTACGATAATTACCCAAACTGCTTGTTTCATTCTTTGAGGGACATTTAGTAGATCTTCTGGAATAGGCGCAACAACAATCGTACCTTGCGCATAAGTTCCGAGACGAAAACCGACCGTTTTCTTTTTGTTTTCATCGAGGCCTGCAAAAAATTGACACAGCTCAAACTGAGGTTTCTTTAAAGATATAACATAAATAGAATATTTAGAATGACATTCCTGCAAGTTGGTGCTTTTCTTTTGCTTTGCCACTATGAGTAGTGTTGTCATTCACGTGAGAAATCATCAGTATTTTTTAATGAGTTAAAAGGGAAATTTGGACAATTTCTGCCATAAATGGCTAAAATGGTTATGAGTATGTTCCTGGCAAAATAATCTGTAACAATAGAAGGGCTAACACATGTTATAAGCAACGAGCTATACATTTATCTAGAGTGGCGGTTTCATGGGTAACCTGCGTAACCACTATTGGGGATTTTTAGGTTAGGTTTAAGCGAGTAATTTGTCCATTTGTTCCCATGTATTTTGATGCGGCGCAACGCACAGTGGATCAAATCATGTTCCGATCAATGGTGCGCCGCGCTGCATCAAAATACACGGAATCAAATGGACAAATTACTCGCTTAAACCTAACCTAAAAATCCCCCATGGTGGTTACGCAGGTTACCTATTGAACCGCCACTCTAGATAAAAGTATAGCTCGTTGGTTATAAGTCCTATCCCAAAGTGTAACAGCATGGGCGATCTGATACTGGTTTGTTTGTCTTATTATTTTTAACCTTAGACCAAGAATTGTAATTAATACAGAGGAAATTGGTTTTAAATGAGAGTACTGATGTTTAAGAGTGGCTTTCTGGACACAGAATTCTAATAGAATTTCCAGAGGATGTTTACCATAAACTCGATAATGTTATGATGAAGCTCATCGGTTCTCCAATGAATTTCCCAACAATCATAGGTGCAGTTTGTTCAAGCTAAAAGTGCCTGTTTACTTTATAATAACCTTCAAAACAAACACGTTGCATGAACACACGGAAATAGGTTGTTTTCATTGGCTTTATCGGAGGTCTTCCTCTGATAAAGTCGGTGAACACCGGTAAAGTTTTTATGAATTTCATCAGAAATCAAAAACACTCCAATGAATTGCACCAGTAAGTAAATCAGAAACAAAATCTGAGAGTAAAAGAAGGACTTTAAGCTTCACTGGGTTCCCCGTGAAGCTCACTGAATAATTATCAAACTCCCCCTAAGTAATAATGCTGACAAAAACAGACAAAAATGCAATTTATGCTTTCAACAATGTATGTCATAAAATGATCACAAAATTCAACATATTTTTGGAGAATGTAATGTTGTCTGATGGTGAAATTCCCAATTGAATGCATGGGAAATCTACAGAACTTGGCTCCTTTCTACTTGAAGTAATTAAATTACTCTCCAGCCTTGAAATTTGAATAAATAATGGCACTAATAATGGGAGATTCCCATCTAAAAACACTGTCACTCCATTATGAAGAGGGCCAAAAAGAGATGACTTTCCTTCGGCACCGGTGTCACCAGATGTCATGGTACCACTAATCCATTTGAGGAAAAATTAAATTACTCACCAATAGAAAATTCACATTTATTCCGATAACCTTCAATATTTTCAGGAGAGGCAATAATGCTCTGGAATTCGCAGGGTAGCCCATCAAATTTTTCAGCCTGACCCTTCAGGTAATCTGAGAGATCTGGATTTTCTTTGGATAAAAGCTGACCAACAGTTTTCAGAATTGCTTTAGCTCTTTCTTCTTTGTCTTTCAGCTAGGAATGAACATAAATACATTGAAAGATGCATCAGAGCAGCATTGTGCAAAAAGTAATTCTAGTTCAAAATGTGAATTAAGTAACTGAAACTATTTATGTTAAAATAACGTTACTCTTACCCGCAAAAATATAATTTTCTCAAGACAGGCCTTAAAGCAGTGGTTTAACAGAAATTTTATGAGGGGGGGGGGAGATTCATGGTCCCAATTTAGTCCAAATTCTCTAGAAAACACAAAAAATTACCTTTTCTTGCAGACAATTTCGGATTGAAAGGGGGAAAGGGGATTTAGACCCCCTGGAGGCTAATTTTGCTCTTTTGGACAAGGCGAGATATGTAGCAGGGATCGATCATTCCATCATGGTTTAAATGGCGTCACGTGACAATTTGGAAGTTGTTCGAGTCGTTCATTTCAGACAGAATGACTCCCTTTGCCCTCAAATGACTCGAAATCCGTCACGTGATGCCATTTGAACCAATGGGATAGGTCAACTTCCGCTATGTCGTCTCGTCTCATCCAAAAGAGCAGAATCAGCTCCCAGGACCCCCCTCCTTGGCTTTGCCACTGTCTAGTAGTAACCACATTACAATTAAAGAGAGCCCCATCACTGAATACATTTCTCATAGGCTCTCAGGTTTACAATCTTTCAAACAGAAAATAGAGGCTGGTTGGTTACATGTTTCCTCCGAATAGCTGAAATCCAACTGTCTGGTGCCTACATTCAACACTCGGCTCGAAACAGCCCTTACTCTTCATTGAAATTACCTGTTCTTCATACGGAACATTCCAACAAGGCGTTACATTGTGTTTTAAAGCTTCTTCTTGGGACTTGAATTCTAGCTTCCTCCTTTTGCAGTCATCACTGTTCTGATCTTGCATACGCCTTTTGACCAGAGGATCAGGCGCTGCTTCCGCAGGCTACGACGGGAAAAAATATAATTGTGAAAAACAACACAATGAACAATGAACGATCAATGAACCCTTACTTTAGTAATGTTCAGAAATTATAACTGACCCTACCTGATTACAGATATTTTTGGTAATCTTTTGTAGATAGATCCAAATTAAGGTGAACTTTGTAATCTCCACTCAAAGTTATTCCTACTTCTCAATTAATGACACAATGAAGAACTGCAAAAACTTGAGAGTCATGATGCTGTATTTATTTTGTTTTTTTAACACATACTGCCATACAAAGGGATAGTAGCCTGAGGGCATTTATAGTCCTCCTTTAATTTGACAGATGTTGGGTTTCAACGTCATCCGAGCGGCATCCTTCGCACTTTATAGACAGATTGTTGGCATGGCTTATTACAGATGTTGCTGTACGGTACTGTACCAAAATAAGCCAAACATCCGTCGGACGGCATCCTACGGCATCGTGCTCCCGAGCACGATGTTGAGATGAGATGTCGAGCGCTAGCATTCTCAGAGGACATCTAGGCAAAATTCAGTGCTAAGCCGTGGTTGGCCATAATTTCTAGGGGCGTGATATAAACAAACATCTGTTGGATGACATTCTAATCCAAAATCTGTCGAAATAAAGGACGACTCATATAAAGTTTGTGATATAGAGCTCTGTTTATTTGCCTTATCTTTTTTAACCTTAACAATTTTAAAAAAAGTTGTGACAAATCCATTTGAAATTGGTTTTTAACAAAAAGGCAGGTGTTTTAGAGTGGCTATCCGGACACAGAAAGTGGTCTTACAGTTTCTTTATGCAGGATTGGCACCCTAAAGAAACTAATACATGATAGAAACAATCAACATTTTCTTACCTGAATAATTGCATTAAAATTCTGTTTCCAGATAGCCACTCTAAAACACTTGCACATTCAATTAAAACCAATTTCCACTCATTTCATAACAATTTTATATTTAAGGTTAAAAGCAAATGAGGCAAACAAACCAGAATCAGACCGCCAATGCTGTCACACTTTGAGATAGGACTTATCACACAGCATAGCTCTCCTGTGGATATAGCTCATTGGTAAGAAGCACATTTTTTCATTTAATTTATACAGTTGTCGAGTCCAATCACTTTGGACAGCCTATACCTAAAACTTTGAGGAAAAAGGGGAGTGAAATAGAAAATATTACTGACCTCAGCTGAAAGCTCCTTATTTTTCCATTTAAATCCATCAAGCACTGTAATAGCTTTGTTCTTATCTTCCTCCGATCGAAAACAAACGTAGAGCCATGGGCTGCCGACATTGAATCTCACCTTTTTTGGAGGCTTGATTTTACTTGGGTTCAGCTTTAACTTTTTAGACAGTAATTTTTTTAATTCCTTGAAATAAGAAAAATACAAATGTATAAATGGACAGTAAAATCTAAATGGATTCATATTTTCTTTTGGTAAATGGTCTTACCCCACTTATTATAATTTTTTTTTTCTTAGTTAGCAGTCTATCGACTAGTTCGTCACACTTCTCCACCAATTCGTTTCCTGAGCTAGTTGAATTATTTTACTTTAACATACCGCTCACAACCTACATCTTGAATTGTATATCCTATACACTCTAATCTCTGTCACTTCCTGCAGTTGTTGCCTTCTATCTACCTTTTCATTGCTAAACTGTAACTATTCCTGGGTGTCTTAGGACATGTCCCATTTTTAAACCAAGGAAACCAAAGAGAGGTCTGAAGGGGTACACTGAAAAAACGATATGGTATTGGACACCGTAAATTACGGACTATATAGGTTTACCGAGGGATTACGGGCGTCACAACCGTAATCCCTCAGTAAACCTATATAGTCCGTAATTTACGGTGTCCAGTTTTTTCGGTGTACGAGCAGTTGAAATAGCATTCAGGCACAAGTACCTCTAAGATTGTTCGAATCAGCTCATTAGTTCAGTTTCCTTACCAACTTAGTGCTAATGCTCGGAATGGTGCTCAAGGAGACTAACAAATCCAAAGCTCATCAAAAGCCATCGTACGCCAGTTGTAACAAGAAATATGCCGAGACCCCTACAAGGAAGAGTTCGTCGGTGAGGATGTATTAGGAGGAGTACATGCATAGAATGAACTTACACCAATGCCGTAGTATTTAGGTAGACCTCGAATCTGGATTTTAAACTTTTCGGACGTAAAATCACTTCTGTCCAGGTAAGCGAAGAGATCGGATTTTTTTGATTCATCCTCAGTATTAGAACTTTTACAGTCATTTTGGTTATTTTGACTATTTCCATCGTTGGGTTCTTCCTTCACTACGGTGATAATACTTTCAACTTCGCTGGTGACTGCACTATCACTGATTGCACTTCCATTACTCGGCTCTTTCACAGCACACTCAACAGCGACTTCAGCCATTTAACGATTGAAAAATTTCCAACAAATGAAGGAGCACATAGATTAGAAAATTATCGATAAAGCTGCTGGTACACAAATACTTGCAGAACGTTGAAGAAAATCAGTAGAAAATGTAAGAGAAGAAGAGTTATTTTCTTAAAAGTTACGGCTGGAAGGAACCAAACATAACCTCACTTTCAAACACATGCCAAAAAATAACAACGCTGGGCTGATGACTGATGTATGTCGGCGTTGCTGTACGCGCCATTCAAGCAGCGCGGTACATTTAAATTAACGGAACGGTTCAACTTCTACCGCACTGTGTCCACGACGAACACAGATCATTGAGCAAACCTTCAAAAAGCTTTAGAATTCACCGGGGGGGGGGGGGGGGGGTCATCTGGGGAGTAAGGATTACATAGTTCTGTGATGCAGTATATATGTACACAATTAAAATATTGGAACTTTAGAACTCTATCGTACCACACTACCAGCAAGCATATCATGCACTGCCTGATGCCTAATAATGACTTGATGCATTTTTCACAGTTACTTTATACCATAAGTCCGTTTCATTTAAATAGAAGCTTGAGCTCGACTCTTTAGTCTTTCCCCTACGAGTTTTACCCTCTCTCTCGTACCTGCGATGACTCGAGACCCGTCCCGTCGGTCGGGGATTCCGCTCCGTCACAATAGACTGTCCTTGACTGTCCATTGTGATGGACGGAATCCCCGACCGATGGGCAGGTCTCGAGCAATACCGCCTCTACACATACCAAGTTGCTTCTTTGAGGTTAGGGTCATCTTGGTATACAGAGCTTATGGAGAGTGCAATGTTGATGAAATTCAAAATCGTGATTTATCCTCTCTAAATATGATTTTCAAGTCTTTTATTACTTTATGTAAGTAACTAAGCCCAAAACTTTCATTACTGACGTGCTTTTCCAATTTTGGTTGAACTTCAAAAAACCAACAAAATACTCGATAACTCCATAAGCGGGCCATAAGCTTACGTATACCAAGACGAACATAACCTCCCCGATCTCAAAACAGAGCAGCCGGGTATGAGTAGAGGCGGTATTGTCTCGAGTCATCACAGGTACGAGAGTGAAAGTAAAACTCGTAGGGGAAAGAGTCGAGCTCAAGCTTCTATTTAAATGAAACGGATTATAGTGGTGGATCCAGAAAATTTTTGAAAATTTTGAAATTTGAATCGTCGGTGGAAGCGATTTCGGGCTCTTCACCGTGGATCCGCCACTCCCTTATACTCTTATTAGCCCGATTAATTTTCAATAACTCTCCTTGCCATTAGAAAATTTTGATGAAGCGGGGTTGTCCCGCCAAAACTTTTAAGGTGCCTAAAAGTCGACTTCCGGTTTATTTGATTCTAAATTCGTATTTTTTTTCTTGAAAGTATACTTTTAGCCAGTAGAGTATTTTGCATGTGCAGATTTTTGTTTTACGACTCTTTTTGTAAGAGTTACGAATTTTCGAAAATTGGTCCAAAGTCGAACTTCGACCTTTGACCTTCGAAGATATTGACTTCCAGTGTAAGTCAAATTGCTAAGAATTTTACGCCCTTTTATTTTTAAATGAAATTTCAGGTCCGAGTTACCATAAAACCGATTTTTCCCGATTTTTTTATCGTCCTGCGTTCAAGGAAGCCATAGTGAGCAGGTTACGTGATACACTCTGTATAGGGCGGTCGCTTCTTCATCCGATCGATCAAGTACTTGATCGATAAACGTTTATCAGCATCAAACTTGGTGGGCATATGTATTTTTGATCGTAGAATCCGAATCTACCAAGACACTTGGATTACTTGGAAAACTTGGACTTTGCCGCCATCTTGGTAAATGGCACCCCAAAAAACGGTTTTTCGAGAATATCCCAAATATTATTTGAGACATCGAAAAAAGTTTACAAAAATGTTCTAATGCAATTTTTAGTAATTCAGACGTATTTTTTAACCATAAAAAATTGGAACAAAATAGCCGTTATCTGCTCTGCATAGACACAGCACTTTCTGATAAGTTTGGAAAAGATAGTGCTTTTACTATGCGGCGGGTCCGAAGAAGCAGCCGAGTGGTGGGTGGCATACTTACCTACTTACTTACTGCCGATCTTCATGGTATATAATAGCGCTGACTTTTCCACATTGCACTGTGCAGCGATTATCTCGCTTAAAACGCGTTGTATCGAAAATAATGAAGTGGACCAAAAATCTTTCTAAGAGTTTTTTACATCTAGTGCGAGTAATTATTTGTCAAATTTTTCAATCCGTAACATAAAATTGGTACCGTTTCAGGATCCAGATTACCTGAAAAGTACAGTCAAAACCATTTTCTGAATTTCTCGAGGTCATTCATGGATTTTACTTGTAAAATCATACCAAGGTACAACCAATTTTCATGACATTTGGCTCACAGTGGTGGTCGTTATCCCACAAAAACCATACATTTTTTAAAACTTTGGGGAGCTATAGCTCAGAAGGGCAGTGGCGGATCCAGCCCTTGCGAACGGGGGTTGGGGGGGACTTGGGATTTTCGCCTCCCGGAGACCTCCTTTTACTTTTTTCTCTCTTTCTTTCCTCTGAATCCACCAATGCAGAAGAGGGGCATTTTCGGACACATGTTCATGGAAGAAAAATCTTATTTTGACCTCTGAAATACGTGGTTGCAAGGACGACATGTGTTTCTGATACACCCTGTATAAACATTAACCCTTCAAATAATGAAAAAGCTTTATTATCAGCCCACTCCTTCATGGGAGATGAAATAACTCTTCTTTGCATTTAGTGTTAGTAGTCGAAAATCCTTATCGCTTGGTCATTGCACATTTCAGCTCCTTCAGCGCGTCGCGTTGCATGTAAGGACGTAGAGTGGAGGGGGGGGGGGTTCCTTATCAATTTTTTTTATTACTTTTCGGAGAAAATCCCGACGTAGGACTTTGGCCTCAGACTTCTATTACGAAGATGTTTCTAATACCGGCAATGGTAAATCTTACAGATGGTTCACATACTTCATGCTTCATGCCCTCGACCGTTTAAGGTTGCATTTCTTCCTGAGGTATAGGCGTAAATAAAGACTCTTTGAAATAAAGATATGATTCTAGAAAACAAACACACATTAGTTTTTATTACATCGGGGGAAAAAAATAATGTGGGTAGGTATATTTTTCACTGGTATATAGTTTTGGATTTGAAACGGAAGGGAATTGTTCTTTCGCTGCATGTGCACACTGGGTATCAGTTAAGTGTTACGCTGTTGCCGCTTATTGTGTTTCTAATAATTTCAAATATTCTATAACAGTTTTGAAGAAAAGAAAAGGCGTTTGTTTTTACCTACCTTTTTGACATTTTTTATTTAATGAAAATGATATTTTACGATTGTTTAGGGTACAGTTTGAATAAAATCCAGACACACTCAAAAATTGTCAAAACTTGACTTGGCAACCTTTGTTAATGCAGTCGGCTTGCCGCCATCTTGACATCAAACCGCTTACGTTTATTTTCCGGCGAATTTTTATTCTGATTTCATATATATTAATTTTTTCTGATCACTCAAGCCTTCAAAATGTAAGTAATGCAATTTGCTAATTTCCTAACACATTCATCGTTCCAATTACGCTTTGAAACCTCTCGTTTTCTTCATCTTGGCTTAGCTTCGCTGAGTCTCCAACCCCAAGGGTAGTCGCATCTTCTCAATTTCGGCCGAATATTGGATTATTACTATTTCACAGGTTTTCTCGATATCCTGTCGCTTTAATTTCAAACTTCTACTCATGTCAGTAAGATCTGGAATCACTACCCCTCTAGTGTCCATTTGCTTTGCATAAGAGTAGGGAATGTTAAGTAAACATTCACTGTTTGTATGTACCTACAGCGGCCTAACTCAACAAGCCTCAACCATAACATTTCCGAGATTTTTCTCTCATTAGTCTAGCTCAGTGGCCACTTACTTAGCGTTCATTTGTTCTTGATAGAGTCCCTGATGATGAAAGACTCAAATTATATGTGATCCAGCTTTTAGAAGAAAAAGTAGCCCGAGACTGTATTCATTATTTCTCTGAAAGATGTAAACCGACTGTCGAAGTGAATTTTGTTGGGGTGAAGACTTAAACCATAACGAACGGTTCTGCATTCTTACCGCACCTGATATGTTTGTTTGGAATCAATGTATATTACTTCAGTTACATGAAAGTTCCCTGGAATTTACTTGCATCTAGCTAGATGGTGGTCAATTAAGCCAAATTTACTAGGACTGCTGAATTTTGAGGATATGTTAGAACCTCCTTGCACCGAAAAACAACCTTGTGGATGTGTTGACTTAAAAGTTCTTCAAAGTTATACTATCTTTAGCGTGCCAACCAGAACCTAGATGCCCTCAAAAGTGATCTTGCTGTTGCTTTGTAATGCAGCAGTCCCTTGACTTAAGATTATCTCATTAAAGGCTCCACCCAAAAGACCAAAAGAGTTGCTGAGGGAAAAGAGGAGAAGCGGAACGTGTGGCAAGGGACTCTGTTGGTCCATTGTCAAACTTAACCTTCAAATTCTTTCAGGCGTTTGACTCCATTCAAATGCATATAGCATAGCGTTGTTACTCTAACAAAACTTCCATCCAGGGTCTCTAACTAGAACTATCTTTCTCTAAGTATCTTACTGAAAGAAGGTCTTATAGTGCCTATTTCATTTATCAAACAGGAAGAGTTTTTTTTCTCATAGTCATACAATTTTAGTAATTTTATAGTCAATTTAAGTTTTAGAGAGAAGCAGTGTGAACGATGCCGAATGAAAGAGTTAGAGAGTTTAAAGATTGCAGGTAAAGCTCATTTTACAAAAAAAAGGCCGATGACAGTTTATGTGGCTTGCTGTGCAAAGATGTTTTCGCTTTCCTGCGCTGGGGTCCAAAATGTGCCCGATTTAGCGATCTGTGGATCGTGTGAAAGTGAGGTTATTGTTGGGATTTCATGGTTATAAGCTCTATCAATTTTTTTTTTTTTTTATGTCTTTTCTACCCCTTCTTTTTTTATGCAGTCCAGTCGTTCGCTGTGAAATATCAGCATAATGAACCATGTGTTTGGGCGGCTGGACTTTACTACTAGAGCTCATTTCACGAAAGTTGGCCAATGACAATGACAGATAGGTTTGTTTACTGCGCAGAGACGAGTTTGCATTTTGGCGCATGTGCTAGAACGCAAACACGTCTTTGCGCAGCGAGCCACATGATCTGTCATCGGCCTTCTTTCATGAAATGAGCTCTACGTCTTACTACTTTTTAAGTTGTTGTTGTTAATAGTGATCAGATTTTCCTGGGAAAATTGCCTCAAAATGTCAATATTATCAGCCATTTTGCATACGCATGGTGTTATATTGCTATGTCAAGCCGAAGTATAAAAAAAAAAGATCATCACTTTTCAAATTTTTGTGAGTAAGATCGCAAGAAACTTCCGACGTTTTGGAACACTTTGCACCCCTGTTCCTGCACATGTGCCGAAATGTAACCTCGTCTCTACGCAGTACAAACTCATCTGTCATCGGCCTTCTTTCGTAATGTGCAGTCTTCAGAGTTGATACTTTCGTCCTCAGGTCTGCTTTGCCTAGTTCTTATCCATTCTTTCCAAAGTAGGCCATTTTTGAACACCAAAATACAAGTTTTTTGCTTTCTTATTTTCGGGCATTCTTACATGGACATGTACGAAAGAATGAGGAAGAATTAAGCGAAAGAGATCATATGATTGCTCTTGAGAGCCACAACTTGGCAAATCCTTAAAGGACAGATGTATCTAACTCCCAAAAATCCTTATTTTACTGTTTAGGTCATGACTATATAAGCCCTTTGAGACACGGGTCACTATCATTTATTTCTCCCAAAAACTTTGAAATGGTTGTTTCTCTTTCCCGTTGGGATCGTTTGAAGTGGTGGAATTTCTCAAATTTCGGAGTTTGAAAAAATCAGCAACACCCTATTAGAGGGGTGGGGGGATATGTACATTGAATGCATTGTTACTTGTATAAATTTGCTCTGTCTCACTCGTAAATCATGGAAGATCAGTTAACTGATTGAAACAATGACCATCCTTTGGTTGCATCTTAGTTGATAGTGCTGTAAGGGTCTATGAGAACACAAAAACTGCAACCGGGAATTATTTAAAAATTAAAACATCCAGATTCCACGGGTATTCCTGGTTAAATGTGTCAGGACAAGTTTTTTTAGACTGAGCTATTTGCCAGCACATTTTTCAGAAAATTGAAGGGGGCTGTGTAGAGAATAGCCCCTAAAATGTTGGTCTTGTGGGCAAAAAGCTCATGCATTATGAGTACTAGGTTCTGACAAGCAGCAGTGTCTGCTTTCAAAATACATCAAAACACATCAAAACGCATGGATGAGTGGTTGATCAACAAAGAGTTTAGATTCCTTGCTAACCATCTGCTCACGGATTCATTCTGGTGCATTTCACTGCAGGCACCGCTACACGACGGAATCCGATACTTTAAATGCGTTAGCTCTGCCACCATTTTTACGTAACAAATTTTTCTTGCAATTCCTACCAATGATTTGAGAGCTTTATTACAAACTAAAGTGGAACATTGAATGTCCCCCCCCCCCTTCCATTTCATTTTGATGTGCAATTGTTTTGTTTCTTCACCACTATTTACTGTATATATTTTGTTTAAGGTACAACGATCGATCCAGAAGTGACAGCCGAGATGGGCGAGGGGGAAGAGGAGGAGGTATGGGCAGAGGTGGTGGTGGACGAGGTGGTCGCGGAGGGCGAGGAGGTGGAATGGGTGATGACCGACGAGGAGGAGGAGGCATGGGAGGAGGATTCCGCGGGAGTAGTAGAGGAGGAGGTAAGAAATTGAAGCATGTGTCATCTCTTCAACGTTCTCTAGGCTAAGTTTGTTTTTCAGCTGTATATATCTCCACTGCTTACGTATACTTTCTGTTGCAAAACTGATGTAAGAAATTCTGTAAAGAATGGTGAGAGGCAAAGGTGGTGATCCCAGCAGCTGGAAGGTAACAACTCAAATTCAAGCTTAAATTCATCTAAGAAATTTATAACGGAAGTATACGATAGTAAACATAATTTCAAAATATCTATTTTTTAGGAGAAAAAATTGATTGTAATGGTGATGGGTCTGTTGCAGCTTTTGCCACTGTTGCAGAGATGGTCTCTTCTGGTGTAAACCCACAATGTTGGGAGCATCAGAAAGTTCCAAGATGATGGTCAAATGAGCGGATCCCTTGAAGCCACTCCTTCCAAAGAGAGGGTCCCATTTGATCGCAACTTTCCAAGCTAAGAAAAGTGATTCGGCATAAAGGAAGCGGCTGTTTGCTGGGACTTCCTCATTCCGATCTGCCCATTTTAGAGACAAATAGAGACAGAGCTCTACGCTAAAATATATAGGGCAGATTTGAGGCACGCTGAATTCTTACGGATTCAACAAAACAACAACCCCTCTGATGTCGCAGGGTGTTGAAAGGGGTGACATTCGGTAAACACAGGGGGGATGGACTGGGAAGTGAAGAGGAGGGTGCTCACCATTAAACACCCTGCAACTTCAGAAGGGTGTTGACAGTTGTTTTGATGAATCCGCGATAGCTCAGCTTGCCTCTGCAGCAGCCAGTTAGTGCACCATTTCTATTTGTCTCTGGATCATTTGACTGCTATCTTGGATTTTCTCTAAAAATGCCAGTGGGTTTATGAGTGGATCTTGTTGCTTTCTATGTGATGTGTTTTCAATGTTTCAATGAGTGTCAAACAATTTTACTTAGAAATCAACCTTCCTAAATGCAGTAGTCAAAAATTGCAACCAACCCATCGCTTAAAAAAATTTCCTTATGGCTTCATTGGTCTTTTTTTTTTTTGGTAGAATTTCAATCATGAATTCTTAAAAACTCCCTTAGAAAATCCTTGCAAGAGCTTTATTAAATAAACGTGTCTGTATGAACAAAAACTGACCTCTTTCAGGCGGCTTTGGAATGGGAGGAGGTCGTGGAATGGGCCGAGGAGGCGGAGGCCCTCCAGGAAGAGGAGGCAATAGTTTGAAAGGAAAACAGCCCGGCGGAGCTTTACGGAAACCCAGGTGGAATATCGAGGAACTGCAACCATTTGCCAAAGACTTCTACCAGCCTCATCCAAATGTTTTAAACAGGTACTACTCAAATTCTGAGTATTTTTAAATAATTTTACTGTTATTAGTTTGTGTTAAACCAATCAGTCATGAACTTTGTTGGTGCAGAAGTGTATCTAAAAATGTGCCTGTTCTTTTGTTAGTCCATCTAAACAGATGTGTTTGAAAATAATGAAGAGAGCAGCTGTCGAGTGACTTCAGCTTCCATTCAAATGGGCAAAAAGAAAAATAATAAATTATTGATATGTCACTGGCTGGGAACAGTCACAATGTTTTAAAGTGCGCTCTAACGAGCACTGTTAGTGTCTGCTGAAGAAGGAAATTTCAGGGTTGCAAAAAGTTCTCGATCACGCGATTGTACTAATGCGCCAAAATGTTCAGTTTGTTACGCCTTTTTGATGGATGTATCACTCGATAGGGTCTATCTCTGAGAATTTTTCAGATAGCCCCCTGTGGGGGCACAAACGTCAAGAATGTTTGGGGCTTTAAAATCAACTTTTGACTAAATTTTTGTCAATATCGAATTTTTTTTCTGAAAAGGGTTTGCTTTTTAAAGTATTTTAGACTCCCTGATTTTTAAATTCCGGCTTTTCTAAGAGGAGTAATGATCTTTTGAAAATGGGCCCAAATCAAACCTTGACCTTCGATGTATCGAAAAGGAAAATCGATATTGACCTTCGGTTTGCACCAAAAGTCTTAGAAGTTTACCTTGTTTTTGAATATTAATTAAATAATTGGGGTCCCCATTTGAAGTATTGGATTTAGGGAGGTGGTACCCCCGTAATAGCCCCCAAATCGGTGATCCCCTTAAAAGATGTCCCCCTCAAAATAATTGAACACGTGTTTCAGCGTTTTTCAAAATTCAAAGCCGTTCTCGAGATATTCGACCTGGCCCCTTTTTTAATTGACACCCTGTGTAAGAGAATTGATGGATTCAGATGGAAGTCAGAGGGAGGATAGAAGTATATAATTGAATTGTCAATATGCCTATTCTATTTAACAAACCTATTCTATTAATGTTCAGTGAAGTCAGTTTTACCTCGTAAGGCCCTATTCCACCTGAGACTTTAGTCGCCGGATCTAGCGTCAGCGTCAGGAAGATCAGGTGGAGGAGCGAAGATCCGGGATCTAGCGTCAAGTCGCTAGAAGTAGGATCGAATCCTACTTTTTTGGCTTCTAGTGCAACGTTGAGCTCCCGAGTTTCATCAGTATCCCTGTGTCATCTTTAATTCGGCTGAAAACTAGGCCTGTGCGATGTCTTGTTCAGTCCATCGAAGTCACTTCGATGCCGCTTTCCAACATCGGAGCGATGTATCGAAACATCGAAAAATCGGAAAATATCGGAAAATATCGAAACATCGATCCACATCGAAACATCGATCGGTATCGAATCGTTAATTTACTTTAAAACATCGAAACATCGATATGCATCGAAAAATCGATCTGCATGTAAGCATACATTTACATCAAAATACCAAAACGTCAACAAAAAACTGTCATATTTCTTGATTTCTGTTTTAAAGATCGATTGGAACAGTGGCCAACACGACCCTTCGGTCGGAAAAATCGATATGAATCGATTTTTCGATCTGGATCGAAGTTGTAATGTTTCGATGTGAATCGATGTTTCAGTGTTAATCGATGTTTCGATGTAAATCGAAGTTTCGATGCATCTCATGAGACATCGAACCGCATTCGATGTCCCTTAAACATCGAACAAGCGTCGATGTATCGAACATCGCACAGGCCTACTGAAAACAACCAAGACAACCATCATCCGCGGTTCTTGTTATTATTATTATTACTTTGTTATTATTATTTTATTGTTATTATGCTATTACGTGAAAAATGACCGACGATTTCGGTAAACAAATGAGTGGTGAGAGGCACCGTTTGCATCGGAGACGCGCGTCAAGTCGCCTAAGTGGAAGGGAGTTTTCAGCTTCTTGACGCTAGATCCGGCGACAAAAGTCTCAGGTGGAATAGGGCCTTTAAATTGTTGAAATTATAATTGAAACTGTAATTGGACGTGTACCTTGTCCTGGTAAACCAGGGTTCCCTGTACAAACTACGTAAAATAAAAAAAAATAAAAAATAAAAAGGTTAAAAAAAAATGAGGGAAACACACCAGAATCAAGTCGCCCATGCTGCCTTGTTTTGATGTAGGAATTATAACATGTATTAGCCCCTCTACAGGTACAGCTCGTTGGGCCTACTCTATTCTTCCGTTATTTGTATGGTGCTAATTTATTCAGTAGCATCTCGTAATTGGCACCTGAGAGTTTTCAGCTTCAGATCTTAGCATGTAGTTCTACTTACGGGAAAAATATATCACGGATTGCATCCTCATTACTCTTTCTCTATTTTCCTGTTCTTTAGGCCACCAGCAGAAGTTGAAAAATACAGAGCAGAAAAAGAAGTCACAATCAAAGGAAGAGAAGTTCCTAATCCGATTATAAATTTCAATGAAGTAACTTTTCCCTCGTATGTTACTGATGAAATCAGAAGGCAAGGATTTTCAGCGCCGACAGCCATTCAAGCTCAAGGTTGGCCTATTGCACTGAGTGGTCGAGATATGGTCGGTATTGCGCAAACAGGCTCTGGCAAAACATTGGCCGTAAGTTTTAAATCTTGTTGAAATTACTCTCACCCTACAAGGACTGTTTGATAGTTGGTGCCTCTTTGAGGCCGTTTCAGATAGCTTTGGTTCTGACAGCTCTTTGTTTACATAAGCAACATTTTAACTGAACTCGTTAAAAAGTTCGGCGGGGGCAACCTCATTTTGGGGTGGGGGGGACTACAAAGAAAAACCGAGTTGAAATAAGGCTTACAGCTCCTTAAAGAAGGAGAAAGAGAGAGGAAGAGAGAGGAAGGGAGAAAAAGGGAGAAAGAGAGGAAAAGAAAAAAGAAAAGGAAGGAGAAAAAAGAAATGACAACAGAAATAAGAGAAAAAAAAGAAAGAATGAAACAAAAAGATAAGAAAAAGAGAGAGGGAGAGAAATAAAAAAAATATCGCTTACTAACCGGACCCGAAATCGGTCTGGCTGTTTCCTCGGATACTGCCATGTAGAGACGAGGGCAGTGCCGCGAATGGGAAACATTATAAGATGACTCAGAGCCGTAACTTGATAAACTGGCGCCGGTATTTGACATAGCCTACCACACACGTCTCCAAATACTAGAAAACCAGGGAATTGCGCATGTGGTAGTGTCCATGTAATTTGTTCCCATAAGGAAAGCAGTGAAATGAAAATGATTATAATACATTGTTTTTAACAATGTAAAAAAAAAATTGTTTTCAAAAATAATTCAGGACCATGAATATCACCATGAAACGAGTGACACTCAACTTCCAGTATTAAATCAATGATATTAGAATTACTTGAAAAAATTGGTGGAAAAGTTTCTAAAAGCACTTTTTAAAAAAAAGTTAACGTTTTTTGGATGATAACGCAACATAAACTACATTGATAACAAACAGACAAAAGCACGAAGAAGAACTGTGCTGGGCATGTAGTGCCGCAAGGGTGGCCACACCGGAACGAGAATCTGTTCGCGTTCGTTCGGGTGCAGTGTACAGGCTTAAGAGATACAGGGCATCAGACTTAGAAAGTATGCATCAAAGTTAAAGAAAGTAATTCATTTTACAAAGTTTTATAAGGAGTAAACAGTTTTGAAATCTGTTGGCATCTATCTTTTGAAGTTTATTCTTCAATAAGCATTGGAAAAAGTGACTTTGATTTATTTTACAATTCTTTTCCAAATAAGGAAGAGTAAGATCATTCAATCAGAGTGAAAAAATTACATTATGATTACAAAATAATTAAATAAATGAATTAGTAATTTAATTAAATGATGTACAAACCTAAATATACTACCATTACTACCTGACAAACGTCATAATTCAATTATCATTTGATTGAAACTCATGAAATATTTGACAGAAAAAAGCGCTTTTGAGTAACATCCGTAGTTGGAAATGGTGTGTGCCTGGAATCGTACCACCAATGTTGGGGAGGTTTGTTTGACGTCAGTTTTAGCCAAAGATTGCTGCAGAAAGTTATCAAATAACTTAAGTGGTTCAAAATCTGAGGCGATTAGCTGTTGAGCATTTTCGGTGGACACCGTGCAAAGTGTAAAGTTCTGCAAGTTTTTTGAAAGCTTGTTATCGCCTCCGTCTCTGTGAAAAAATGTTTCTGTTTTTAACCCTTTCAAGGAATACCGTACACTTGTTGTACCACTTAAGTTAACATGGGTTTCAATGGAATCTAAATAAAAATTTTGCAAAAAATGAGTGACCCATCAAAGTTCTTTAAAAATTTTCCTCTTTTGAATGGTTTAATCAAATCTTTTAAAAAACTCAAATTCCAAATTGCGTGCCTGAAAGGGTTATTGTAGCTCTAGAAGAAAATGCTTCAACTAGTCTTGTATTGAATAATCCCGTCTAGATTGAAATGGAATCTGATTTTCTGGTTTTTTTAATTCATAGTACATTCTTCCCGCCATCGTTCACATTAACAATCAACCAAGGATACTGCGAAATGATGGTCCTATTGCTTTAGTCCTTGCGCCAACACGAGAACTTGCGCAACAAATCCAACAAGTAGCCACAGATTTTGGATCTTCCACTGCCGTTCGGAACACATGTGTTTTTGGAGGCGCTCCAAAAGGACCTCAGGTGAGACAAAATAAATATATGAATAAATATATGACATTTCATTTGTGTTTCTCTGGGTTGCTGTAAAGATATTATCCATTCTAATAGTAAGACACCTTTTTATGGTTTAAGTGATTAAATTATTGAGACAGGTCTAGGTAATTTCTCAACTGTCTAGATTGACACCATGTAGACGCAGGGAAAATATAAAAATCAAAGAAAAAAGAAGAGAAAACAAGCTGTGAAATTCTATTGCGCAAGTGCTGGAAAAACATGTGCCCAACTTATTAACACGTTCACTGCCACGGTGTTTTGAGCAATTGTTCCCGTGGCGCCATGAAATACGCAGAAAAACCGCCGGAATGCATGAGCTAGAAAACGGATGCCGAAAATCGTCTATGCAGTAGCAGTGGCGTAACGCCCTCTGTAGGTTGCACAGAGAAGCTCTAGTTCCATGAAAACTTAATAGGTAGCGCCAGCGGCGTGTAGCGGGCGATTCAAACTGGTTGACGAACGCTCGCCGTTCTTATAGGACCGGCGTGGCGTGGCGGGAAATATTGCTGCCGGTCCCATAAGACCGGCGTGGCAGTGAACGTGTTAAATATTATTATTTTTTTGTCGCAGCAGTTTTAGGTTGTTAATGAAGTGTCATACCTACAGTAAAACCTTGATTTTACGTTCTTCGATTTAACGTTGATTTCTGTTGGTCCTGTCCAACTCCTCATAAGACTAACATAAAAAAAAATTCAATTTAACGTTTCTGGGTCGGCAAAAACCTCGAACTAATGTTGAAATTTTAACGGTTTTTTGCCGTTTAGAGATCAATTTTTAATCGAAAAATTTTCAGAAGGAAATTGATGCAATGCTACTTTTTGCGCAACTATTGCATTTGCAGTGCGCAGCATCAGCCGTCCAACTCGACACCCTTGTCCCTCGGTCGTCACCGCATGCTGCTGGTCGCGCGTGGAGACTGATTGTCTGGCGGCACTAGCGCCGCGCGGCGGCCAGTAATTGCAACGTGACGAGAACTTCTTTGGCAGATGACTCTACGGTGGGAACGCTCGACAAGGTTAAACGACAGTGTTATCAGCAGATGGGCGCCAATGAGATAAGACTCTTTTCGTTGCATACGCGCCAAGTGTAAGTTGCATGTAGTCTTCTGGCCACCAGGGATGCGGAGCGGAGCCCTTTTTAGCTCCGGAGCCGGTGGCTCCGAGGCTCCGGCTCCGGAGCGGAGCCGATGTGCTTGGCTCCAAAGTGGAGCCGGCTCCGGCTCCATTGTACTGCTCCGGGCTCCGAGCTCCGGAGCGGAGCCGATGCGCTTTGCTCCAAAATGGAGCCGGCTCCGGCTCCATTTACTGCTCCGGGCTCCGAGCTCCGGAGCGGAGCCGATGGACTCGGCTCCAAAAAGGAGCCAGCTCCGGCTCCATTTTACTGCTCCGGGCTCCGAGCTCCGGAGCGGAGCCGATGCGCTTAGCTCCAAAAAGGAGCCGGCTCCGGCTCCATTTACTGCTCCAGGCTCCGGGCTCCGGAGCGGAGCCGATGTACCTTGCTCCAAAGTGGAGCCTGCTCCGGCCAAATTGATGGCTCCGGGCTCCGCTCCGGAGCCGGAGCCCGGAGTCACCAGCTCCGGAGCCAGAAAAGTGCTCCGATCCATTTTTTTTTTTTTCTTTTTTTTTTTGTGAAGCAGCTTGAATCGAATTAATCCACATAAGTTAAGGAAATGGAACGAGGTGAATTGGCCACAAGAATGGTCGTATAAAAGAATTAGTTAGAGGTGATACTCTCAACATGGCGAATGTTTCGCACTCATCCAACCCGATATATTGCATTGTATTCTTCTATAGGTATTTCTGTTGATTGACAATTTTTTTTTTTTTTTTTTTTTTAAATTTCCGCCGAAGAGTCAGTAACACCCCCCCCCCCCCCCCCCCCACCCGATCTGACACAAAAAGTATGTGTCCCAACGAAACATGAGATGAGAATGGCTCGAATCTTTGTTTCCAATTTTTCATGCACCTAAGTCTCACAACTTTTCGTGAAACTTACGTCGGGATCGCATTCTTTACGCACGGAATTAAAGGACAAGTGACGAGGTAAACATTTTGGTCATTCACAGTTCACACCAAGTCACTTGAGTCGGCCCACACATCACCGTTGCGGCGTTACGTATTTCAAGTTTAGGTTTAAATCTTTTTCGCTCTGACCTACATCCTTCAGTCTAAAACGCTTTTGTCATTTTCTTTCTTTCTTCATTTTTTCCGTATTTGCGTGTCTATAACTATACTCTGTTCACGATAAGAAGGCGGGTGAGAATTCAGGTAGTTATGCATTATTTAGCAACAGTGCGGCTATACCGGCTACTCCAACCCTTCGCAGTGGCCCTTGTTCTCCCGACCTCTCTCTTGGCACGGAGGTTTTCCAAGAACAGACAGACTATAAAATTTCCACACGACCAGTAAACATTGTAAACGGTCAAAAAAACGAAAAAACGGACGAAATTTTCGCCCTAAAGGGCCAAAACTCGACGAAAATAGTCGAGTTTGGATATTGATGACTCTCAGAAATTCGGTATTCGACAAAATATCGTGAATTTAATTTGGACTGAAAAACACGAATTTCTGAGAGTCATCAATATCCAAACTCGACTATTTTCGTCGAGTTTTGGCCCTTTAGGGCGAAAATTTCGTCCGTTTTTTCGTTTTTTTGACCGTTTACAATGTTTACTGGTCGTGTGGAAATTTTATAGTCTGTCTGTTCTTGGAAAACCTCCGTGCCAAGAGAGAGGTCGGGAGAACAAGGGCCACTGCGAAGGGTTGGAGTAGCCAGTGTAGCCGCACTGTTGCTAAATAGTGCATTACTACCTGAATTCTCACCCGCCTTCTTATCGTGAACAGAGTATGAGAGTATAGTTGATTTTAGCTTCGTCTCCGATGGAAGTGATCTCTGTTCATTGTCTGATTTATTTACTTCTACATATTTGTGCAAAACAGTTGTCAATGTAAATAACCCGACGATGGTCAGCCCGTCAGCGGCCTCACCGCAGTGGTGGGGAGGGGAGGGGAAATTTTATTACACCCAATGTATACGCGTACCGTACCTCACGCCTGCCTCACGGCCTCTGTTCTCCCTTTTGTTTTTCCTGCGACTTCCGATTGTCTCCGAATTCGAACTGGAAGTTTCTTTCGGACTATGAAGAATGTAGGTACCGTTCGCCCGGGCTCGCATAATACTTTTCATCTGTTGATAAAGGCACAATCCCTCACTCGGTCAGACTTCGGCTGGCTCACCTTTTAGCGGAGGAGTACTATTTGCTTCATGATATGTTGACGAGGATTTCGTCGTATTCGAACTCACAATCTTTGGGCTGTGGGTCGTGCTCAGCAAAACGAACCAGAACTCCGAGCCAAACACTTTAAGCGTTCGGCCACTAAGGCATGCACTTCCTTTCTCCGAAATTAAAGCATTGCAAGCGTCATGTCAGTTTGTTTCATATTTTTCCCCCTATATCTATCTGTTATACATACAAACGATGATGGCCTGAGCATTCTGCATAGTTAGATTCAACGGGAAAAATAGTAGGTAGTCCGTCAGTGTTGGGCAAATTTAATTTTCGAATTGGAAAAACCTCACAGAATTAACAACCTTCTCTTAATTAATATATTGTTCTTTTCACATTATTCCTGCGTGTTAATTAAAAATTTGATCGTACTTAAACAGTAAATCTGAAGAAATATACAGAGCACGCTCGTAAATTCCCTATAGACAACTATTGGGGGGGGGGGACTAAAAATAATTATCTGCGTGATTGAATCGCGATAATTTGAGAGCTATCTAATTTTAATGTTTCACTCTCATTCTCACCCCCCCCCCTCCATCTTTCGGTGTTTTGCACTTGTTGATTTTGATGCAAATATTTAAGAAATATGTCATATTTAATGGGAAATGAGCAAATGTAAGTAAATAAACATGGTTGACTTCCAGCGGGGGGAAAAAAATAAACAAAAACTAACAATAAACAACCAATTCAAATACATCTCAAAGCATGGGCGCTGGGCGCACAAAGGATTTGATTCGGGAAGGGGCAGGGGGGGGGGGGGGGGTTTGTTCGATGACATTTCTTACGGGGAGTCCGGGGTTCTCCCCCAAATGTTTTCAACGTTTAGCTCTTTTTAAACGCCAAATGAAGCTATATTTATTTTTATAAACTTTACCAAGATTTAAATCTCGGGGGAGGGGGAGGGGGAGGATTACGATATTACTAAAAAAAAGAAAAGAAAAAAAAAAAAAAATGCGAAGTGCTCATGTGACCTGACTCATTTTATATTTTTCTTCATATACTTTACTTTGCTACTACTGAATGAGAACATCTTAAAAATTGATGGTGACATTAATGCACGCGGAGTGCAGAATGTTGCTTTGATTCAAGGAGATATAACGATAAAGGGGGGCCACTTCGATGCAAATCCTTGCAGATGCATCAATTATATCGATTTCTATGTCCAGAAAGCCACTCTAAAGCACTTGCTTTTTCGTTATAACCAATTTCAAATGTATTTGTTACAATAATTTTTTCTAAAAATAATTTAAAGGTTAATAAAAAAGTACAACAAATATCCGCGGAGCCTGTTTGAAAAAGGTCCATGAGAGATTTCGATCATGGCTGCCTCCGTGAAGTTTCAATATCATGCCCCACAAATCCTTTCTATCGCTACAGCTCGATGCTTTGATTACACACGAGCATTTGCCGCTTATCTCAATTTCTTGACTGCCAAAACTTTTGTGTTTGATAGTACGTGTGAAGGCCGGAAAAATCAGCGTGTTAGGATAAACGCCTCCGTACACGTTCAAACGGGTTTGACCAAACTTTAGGATTGCCAACTTGACACTTCCAAAATATTAAATATAAACTTGACCATATATAGTACCTAAAAAACAGGTTTTATTGGTTTCATTCAGTGGCGCCATTTGGGGGAGGGCAAGGGGGGAAATTGCCCCCCAAGGATTTTCAATGTGGCCAAAAAATCAAATCAGAGAGATTTTTTAAAGATGCACGGCAAAAAAAAAAAAAAAAAAAAAAAAAAAAAGGTCATCCAAATTTATAGAGGCCCCCCCCCCCCATTCACGTCTGAGAGATAGAGAGATTTTTTCAAGATGCACGGCCAAAAAAAAAAAAAAAAAAAAAAAAAAAAGGGCCATCCAAATTTTTGGAGGGCCTTCCCCCCCCCCCCCCCAAGGAAAATCTGAAATGGCGCCCCTGGTTTCATTGGCTGAAAATGGTGAACAGTTGATACACCAATCATCGTCAAATAATTCTGCAGTTGTTTTACGAACGGAACAACAACTGTACATCAAAGTTGGGCAAAGAGGAGTGTAATCGGTTTTACGCAATTACTAGGTAATTACCAGGTATTATTACATATTGTTAATCGTCAAACCATTTAATTGAATGGAGGAACTGATAGTCTGTATAGATAAATAGTAGACTTTAGGTCATTTCGATTACAACTATAATACTGGAACTAATATGATAGGCGACTTGTAAAAAATCAGCCCTGATTACCATTAAATAACCCTCCAAAAAAACGACTTTTGCACAGGTAACATTCCTAGTCAGCAGATTGTCGGTATTGTGTCTTCCAAAATGATGGTCCTGTCGGACAAAGCCCTAGTGAGCGCAACGCACAGTGCGAAATTTTATAAATCCAGCGGAATTTTAATCAATTTTTGAATTTCTCAATAATAGCTATACAGACACACTTTTCTTTAGGGGAGGGTCCATACTTTAGGTATTTAACCTCAGTTTTCGAAAAAAAAAATTGAATATAGTGGCTGTGAGGCTGAGTAACGTGTCATATATGATCTGATGTTTCAACTTGTAGAAAAATAGACGCTGGGCAGTGGGCGCTCCTAAATCGACCGCATCTTTTCCATGCAAAACCAAGTTTAGTTGATCACTTGTGATCACCCAAAATTTACTGGTGGATTCCTGAGCAATATTCAGCATTCTCCGGGGTCTTCATGTCCAAAACATCCTTTTTGCAATGTTGACAAGTCTACTGAATTTTTGTCATTTATTGATTATTCAAAGCGTTAAAAGCGTGAAAATTGCACTCTACAAGTTACATTTGGACGTTTAACTAAATAAACCGTAATATATCGGTTTCGGACCATGATTCACTGAAAGCAAGTGCTTTGAAGTACAGGGAAATGTTGTATTTTTTTAATTTTTTTTTTTTGCGCAAATCTGCGCAAATATATTTTCAGGACAGTATAAGATAGCACTGATAGCAGCATACGAAAAAAACATGTAAATCTAAAAAAAAACTCATCGCACGACAATTGAATTGTACAATTTTCAGACGGATGTTTAAATAAATATACCGTGATATACCAGTTTCGGACTGTGATTTTCTGAAAGCCAGTACCTTGAAGAACAGGAAAATGTCATATTTTTTTTTGCGCAAATTTAAGCAAATATTTTTTCAGTGTGGGGTAAGAAAGGAACCTTCAGAGATTACAACTAGAGTCCCTATATACTATGAGAGTTACGACAAGACTCTCAAAATTAAGAAGAAGAAGCGGATCACGGGAGCCCCCAAGAGGCAAATTGCAAATGGCGGATGGCCATTTGCCTCTGCGCTGTTGCCACTATTTCGCTATCTCTTATAGGTTAGGTTCAGATTCTCGACAATAACGGTCGTTATTGAAAGAGATAGTGTTCTCCATAATAACATTCAAGCAGAGGAATAATGCACAAAAATTACCGCGGTCACTGTTACTTCAAATGTGTAATGAAAGCTAGTTCGCGAAAAGTAAACAAACCCTCCGCCATGATTTGCATTTGCCTCTTGGAGCTTACTTGACAACCTAAATCTGAGAGCCAATCAGAAATGGATTCAGCAATGGCGCAACTCTCATAGTATCTAGGGACTCTAATTAAATCCGCTGAAAACGCGCAAAAATTGAACTCTCAAAGTGGCAAATTGACGTTTGTTAAATATACCGTAAAATACCGGTTTAGGGTCTTGATTCTGTTAAAGCCAGTACTGTAAAGTGTAGGAAAATGTGATATTTCCCTTTCGCCAATTTGCGCAAATATATTTTCAGGGCCGTGTAAGAAAGCAGCATACAAAAACAAAACGGCTAAAACTAAAAACACGAAAATTGAACTATAAAAGTTTCAGATGGACGTCTTGTATCCCGCCCTGTAAAATATATTTGCCCAAAGTTGCGCAAGACAAACTTTACATTTTCCTCCTCTATAAATGTACTGCCATAAAGAAAACCGCGGTCCGAAACCAGTTTATCATGGTATATTTTGTCAAACGTCCTCCTGAAACTTATTGTACCGTTCAATTTTCGTGTTTTTAGATTTAGCCGTTTTATTTTCGTATATGCTGCTTTCTTATACACAGCCCTGACAAAAATTTTCTTTAATTTTCGAAAAAAAAAAAAAAAAATGGGACATGTTCCTGCACTTCAAAGTACCGGCTTTCAGAAAATCACTTTCCAAAACCGGTGTATTACGGTATATTTATTTAAAGATCCATCCGAAAACTGTACAATTCAACTGTCGTGCGATGAGTTTTTAGATTTATATGTTTTATTTTCGTATGCTGTCCTGAAAATATATTTGCGCAATTTGCGCAAAAAAAAAAAAAAAAAAAAAAAAAAAAAAAAAAAAAAAAAATACAACATTTCCCTGTACTTCAAAGCACTGGCTTTCAGTGAATCATGGTCCGAAACCGGTATATTACGGTTTATTTAGTTAAACGTCCATATGAAACTTGTAGAGAGCAATTTTCACGCTTTTCACGCTTTAAATAATCAATAAATGACAAAATTTCAGTATAGACTTGTCACCATTGCAAAAATGATGTTTTGGACAAGAAGACCCTGGAGAATGCTGAATATTGCACAGGAATCCACCATTAAATTTTGGGTGATCACATGTGATCAACTAAACTTGGTTTTGCATGGAAAAAATGCGGTCGATTTAGGAGTGCCCACTGCCCAGCGTCTATTTTTCTGCAAGTTGAAACATCATACATGACATGTTATTCAGCCTTACAGCCACTATATTCATTTTGTTTTTCGAAAAATACCTAAAGTATGGACCCTCCCCTAAAGAAAAATGTGTCTGTATAGCTATTATTGAGAAATTCAAAAATTGATTAAAGTTCCGCTAGATTGCTAAAATTTCGCACTATGCAACGGCTCTAGAACTCAACGAATCGGTGCGACAATGGGTGCTGCGTTGCAAAATAGTGAGTTTCTACCTGACTCGCCAAGTTTCTTCTTATCTTCAACAGAGTATAATAGTTTTACTTCTTACTAATTCCAAATTACAGACGAACGAGTTTAGAAAATACAGGGTGTCAATTAAAAATGGAGCCAGGCTTAATATCTCGAAATGTCCATCTCGATTATTTCGAGGGGGACATCTTTTGAGGGGGTCCCCAATTTCGGGGGCCCCCCGGGGGGGTCAAGTCCCATATTTCAAATGGGGACCCCCATTTCTTATTTGATAATCGAAGAGGGTAAAATTCTAAGACTTTTGGCGCGAACCGAACGTCGATATCGTTTTTCGTGTTCGATATATCGAAGGTCAAAGTTCGATATGGACCCATCTTCGGAAATTCGTAATTTTCCTTTAAATAGTCCAAATTTCAAACAAATTGGGTCTAAATGCTCTACAGAGCAAGCACTTTTCAGAAAAAAATTCAATCTTAACAGAAATTTAGTTAAAATTTGGTTTTAAAGCCCCCAAACATTTTTAACGTTTTTGGCCCCCATGGGGGGCTATCAGAAAAATTTCGAGAGACGACCCCTATTGAGTGATACATCAATCGAAAAGGCGTAACAAACTGAGCATTTTGGCGCAAACCGGAGGTCCATGTCGTTTTTAATATTCGAGATATCGCATTATGTAAATCGACATTTGACATTCGATATCTCGAATATGAAAAACTATATGGACCTCCGGTTTGCGCCAAAATGCTCAGTTTGTTACGCCTTTTTGATTGATGTATCACTCGATAGGGGTTGTCTCTCGAAATTTTTCTGATAGCCCCCCGTGGGGGCCAAAAACGTTAAAAATGCTTGGGGGCTTGAAAACCAAATTTTGACTAAATTTCTGTTAAAATTGATTTTTTTTCTGAAAAGTGCTTGCTTTGTAGAGCATTTTATTTGCCCGAAATTGGGGACCCCCTCAAAAGATGTCCACCTCGAAATAATCGAACACGTGTTTCAGCGTTTTTCGAAATTCGGAGCCGTTTTCGAGATATTAAGCCTGGTTCCTTTTTTAATTGACACCCTGTATAAAAAAAATCATCTGAGTTCATCTCGAGATATTTGCAAGCGTGCGTTTAATGCGCCTTGTCGTAGACTTGCCTTTTTTAAGCGGGCGATGCGATGGTCAGTAAAACAAGAAGTTGGAACCTCGTCGAGGGAAGAACCGAGAAACAAGGGTAATTCATAGTAGAAAGACTGAAGAGAATCAAAACGACATTCGTGATCCAAGGGGCGAGGATTGTGTGAGTGTGAGTGCAACCGTACGATAAACTGGTGCAGAAAATAATGGGCAGTCTAATGGGTGAATACCTGAGTAGGAAATAGGCCGACCGGCCGGTAAAAAAAGGTGCGAAAGCGATGAGTAAAACAAGAGAAAGAAGAAAGGAGACAAAGGAGTGCTGAAAAATGAAGACGGGGCACGTTGAGGTGGGGTGGGGGTGAGGTGAAGCATCGAGCGCCGATAGGAAACTGAGTCAACAACAACGCACGATATCAACTCATTCAACAACAGCGATGCATCCCCCAAGGGTTCCAATCATGATCACGCTAGATCAGAAAATGTTACACTGTGAGGAAAAATTAGTTTCACCATCAGTTGAAACTAAGAGTTGATTTGTTTGAATAAAGATGGCGGAAATTAGGTGGTCCATCCGTCAGTCGAAAATAAATCGGCAAGCAACTAATCGAGAGAAAATTAGTTTCGCATATGTTAAATTGGCAAAAAACATGGTTTCCAAATAGCACGAGCCACCACTGCAGGGTGCAGAGACTCTAATATTGAATTTTTTCTGTTGCTTTTGAATATGGTTCATTTACACCGGGTATATGTATACTGAAAAAGAGGCTAGTGCCACCGTGTGCGTCTCTTTCCTTGAAGAATGATCCGAAATAGTGTGAGGAAAATTACATAAAAGGTGTGTTAACATCACCTTCATCTCTGCGTCTAGTGAAAATCATTAAATAAGGAAATATATGACCCCTCCCATGAATCTTACAATCAATTTTTCAGCTCTTCCAATGTTCCATCAATTAGTAGTAGCAAAATATATGAAAAAAAATATGAAATGAAAGACGGGTCTCATGAGCACTCCGTCCTTATATGTATGTATTTTTATCAGTATCCAGTAATATAGCGTGAAAAATAAATATTTTTTTTCCCTCGAGAGATAATTTTTGGTAAAGTTCAAGAAAATAAGTATAGCTTCATTAGGCGTCTAAAGAGAGTTTAACGTTGAAAAACATTTAAGGGAGGGCCCCGGACTCCCCATACGCAATGTCATCGTGCCCACTCCCCCGCCCCTCCACGAATCAAATCTTAAGTGCGCCCAGCGCGGCACCCATGCTTTAATCTGTATTTGAATCGGTTTGTTAGTTTTTTGTTTTGTTTTTTCCCCCCACCTTAGTCAACAACTGTTATGTACCTATACATTCGCTCATTTTCCATCAAATATGACATATTTCTTAAATATTATTCCAATCAAAATCAACAAGTGCAAGGAACCGGAAGATGAAGAGGAGGGGAGGAGAGAAGGATAGTGAAAATTTAAAATTAGATAGCTCAAATCATCCATTCAAGCATGCAGAAGATTACAATTATTAGCCCCCCCCCCCCATAAGTTCTACGGGGTTTTCCACTGAATTTACGAGCGTTGCTGTGTACGTTTCTTCAGATTTACTGTTTGAGTACGATCACATTTGAGATAAACACGCAGGAATAATATGAGAAGAACTTGAGATTATTTAAAAGAAGGTTGTTATGTGAGGTTTTTTTGCTCTATTCGAAAATGAAATCTGCTCAACACTGACGTATAGGTTATTATTCCCGTTGAATCTAATTATGCCGAATGCTCAGCAGGCTTTCTTCATACATTTGTATATTACATTTACGTAGGAAAAAATATTATAGAACAAAATTGTGCTTGAAATGCTTTCATTTCGGTGCTAAGAAGTAGATTTCCTGTGGGTGGCTGAATGGATAGAGTGTTTATTGGTTTCGATTTGTTTGGTTATAAGAATTTTTGTCCTATTTTCATCGTCCGATCGATTTTTTGTCTTTTTTTTCGTCCTATGAAATTTGGTCCTTGGTAATTCGTCGAATCAAATTTCGGCCTGTAGAACAATTATTTGTCTTTTCATTATTTTCGTCCTCGACGGCAACGTCCATGAGTTTTTTGTACAGTTTTTTTTTTTTTTTTTTTGTCCAGGATATGTCTTTTGTCCTGCAATTTTGATCCAATTTTTTTCATCCGTACAAAAAAAATTGGTTTCGTCCAATGCTCATTTTTGTTGGCTTATAGGTAAAATAAAATGAAGTAGAATTTTGCCGAAAACAAATTACAATTTTATTTCTATGTACTTCGAATTCGAGAAATTCAGATTTTATCAAGTCTCTTTGTATTTTCCTGGTAATCTAGTACTTAATCTTGTAAAATATTGAAATTGTTTCTTTCCAAAAGAGATGCTGAGAAAAGACTTTCTATAAAATGGTAAATTCCAATTGAATCCGTTCTCTGGTATTGAAATTTATTATGTACTCAAAAAGTTGACCTCTAAACCAACGAAAACAAACAAAAATGTGCAAGGGACGAACCAAACTTTTATTTGAGGACAAAAAAGGATGGACTAAAATTACAGGACAAAAGACATACTCTGGAGTCTGGACCTAAAAATAATTGGACTAAAAATTCATGGAAAATACAGTAGAGGACGAAAATAATGAGTGGACCATTTGTTCTGCAGGACGAAAATTGATAGGAAAAAATTATCAAGGATTAAATGTCGCAAACGAATAATAAAAGGACAAAAAAAAAGCAAACAAACAAAAAAAAAGACGAAAAGTATTTTGACCATTCGTTTTGCTGAGTGCGAACCACAGGTTGTGAGTTCGAATCGAATCCGACGAAATCCTCGTCAACATATCATGGAGGAAAAAGAACTACTCCGCAAAAAGGGAAACCAGCCGAGAGCCGAAATCTGACCAAGCGAGGGACCCGGACCTTGCCTTGATCAAAAGTAAAAGATGAAAAGATTGAAAAGTACGAGCCCGCGCGCCCGCCCGACGGGCCGAAAGAAACTTCCAGTTCGAATTGGGAGACAATCGGAAGTCTCAGGAAAAACAAAAGGGAGAACAGAGAGGCCGTGAGGCAGGCGCGCGGTACGGTACGCGTATACATTGGGTGTAATAAAATTTCCCCTCCCCTCCCCACCACTGCGGTGAGGCCGCTGACGGGCTGACGCTGACCATCGTCGGGTTATTTACATTGACAACTGTTTTGTACAAATATGTAGAAGTAAATAAATCAGACAATGAACAGAGATCACTTCCATCGGAGACGAAGCTAAAATCAAGGGGTTTGATTTAGTTATAGACATGCAAACACGGAAAAAATGAAGAAAGAAAGAAAATGACAAAAGCGTTTTAGACTGAAGGATGTAGGTCAGAGCGAAAAAGATTTAAACCTAAACTTGAAATACGCAACGCCGCAACGGTGATGTGTGGGCCGACTCAAGTGACTTGGTGTGAACTGTGAATGACCAAAATGTTTACCTCGTCACTTGTCCTTTAATTCCGTGCGTAAAGAATGCGATCCCGACGCAAGTTTCACGAAAAGTTGTGAGACTTAGGTGCATGAAAAATTGGAAACAAAGATTCGAGCCATTCTCATCTCATGTTTCGTTGGGACACATACTTTTTGTGTCAGATCGGGTGGGGGGGGGGGGGGGGGGTGTTACTGACTCTTCGGCGGAAATTTAAAAAAAAAAAAAAAAAAAAAAAATTGTCAATCAACAGAAATACCTATAGAAGAATACAATGCAATATATCGGGTTGGATGAGTGCGAAACATTCGCCATGTTGAGAGTATCACCTCTAACTAATTCTTTTATACGACCATTCTTGTGGCCAATTCACCTCGTTCCATTTCCTTAACTTATGTGGATTAATTCGATTCAAGCTGCTTCACAAAAAAAAAAAGAAAAAAAAAAAAATGGATCGGAGCACTTTTCTGGCTCCGGAGCTGGTGACTCCGGGCTCCGGCTCCGGAGCGGAGCCCGGAGCCATCAATTTGGCCGGAGCAGGCTCCACTTTGGAGCAAGGTACATCGGCTCCGCTCCGGAGCCCGGAGCCTGGAGCAGTAAATGGAGCCGGAGCCGGCTCCTTTTTGGAGCTAAGCGCATCGGCTCCGCTCCGGAGCTCGGAGCCCGGAGCAGTAAAATGGAGCCGGAGCTGGCTCCTTTTTGGAGCCGAGTCCATCGGCTCCGCTCCGGAGCTCGGAGCCCGGAGCAGTAAATGGAGCCGGAGCCGGCTCCATTTTGGAGCAAAGCGCATCGGCTCCGCTCCGGAGCTCGGAGCCCGGAGCAGTACAATGGAGCCGGAGCCGGCTCCACTTTGGAGCCAAGCATATCGGCTCCGCTCCGGAGCCGGAGCCCCGGAGCAAGTATTCGTACCGGAGCTGGCTCCAGTTCGGAGCCGGAGTTTGGAGGTGGCTCCGCGTCCCTGCTGGCCACCCATACATGCTGATACCCCTCTTATTCCTTGTTGAAGTCTCTATTGAAAGAAGCGTGAGTCAGCGCGTTCCGACCGATTGCCGCTTCTGAAGTACTAAGCCTCCGAAGAGCTGCATAAGTGTACAGTTGAGGGTGGAATGGTGCTCAACGTGGTTGAAAACAATCGAAATTCCAATTCCCGCACCGCCTACGTGCATTCTTTCACGTTTTTCGATGTAACATTAACCTCAATATAACGTTGACAACTCTCAGTCCCCTGAAAAACGTTAAATCGAGGTTTTACTGTATTTGGAAAAAGCTTGTTAGGGAATACTTATAGGAAGCATCAAATAAAACTGTTTTTGCTTCCTATGTGTTGCAAATGAACTTGTTTTAGTGAGGAGAGGTGTGAGGTTGGTAGGATTGTGCGTTGTTGTAATGACATTCAGATTGTTGAAAAACATTCTGGGATTAAAAAGTTGCCGCAAAATTTGGACAAACCAAAGGAAAAGTGGTTCTGTAAGTTTGAAAAAGTAAAAAGGACTTGATCAAAAATAGCCGATTTTTGCCCCCCTCTGAATGGGGTATCTAATTACACCATTTGATTAAGCATCAAATGGACTACACATCCTGAAATTCTCAAGGCCTAAAAAGAATTCTGGGGGGCGTTAGGGGGGCTCAAAGTTTAACATGATTGTTACCGTTAAAAGGCAATCAAAAAGTGCTAAATGAAGATATGAAAGTGCGGTTTGCACAAAAAAATGCAGAATTTAAAGACCTTTTCAACGATATGTATGACTTTGTAGTTTGCTTTATTTTTATAGGACTTATCGAATTTTTTTAATTTTGAAGCCGGAGAAATTTTTACTTAATCTTAAATCCCCAAAAATGCTGACTCCCGATTGGTAAGTTGGTCCAATACCCTCCGGCTCCTCGTGCCGGGAGTCGGGCAACGCAGTTAGCAGTAAGTATCATTACTATCAAGAAGCTTCCAGCGGCTAAGAGAGGGTCAAATTCCAACTGAAGAGGACCATTGGACAGACAGGAAGGATGCAAAGCAATAAGCAAATGGACCAGCGGAAATAAAAAAAAAAAGAAAATCAGTGGAATACTAGTGCAACGTATCTAGTGCATATTGAAAAACTGGTGATAGAATAATGAATATTATGTCAATACTCATGAAAAGTGTACACTAAGTGTGTATTAAGTAGTGCAGTGCAACGACCGTGAAATAAGCGTAGCAAGTGATGAATGAAGTGCATCAAATGAAAGAAGTGAAGTGAGGTAGAAGTAAGAGCATGCAATGTGTAGTGAAGATGAAAGTGATTAAAGCTCAAAGTGTACAGTTCAAAAACAAAGTGTTTAATAAATGAACAATAGAATACTTTACAAGTGATCACCCAATAAGGCAGAAAATAAGAAACAGTAACTAAGTTGAATAAAATCGCAAGTTGTCAGAAATGTGTAAGTGTTACGCTAATGTAAACATTTAAAACTAGCATTAATTAATATCTAAAATGGATCAGAGATGACAGAGCTACAATCCTGAGAAGTGGATGAAACATTCAAGGAAGGATGTGTGTCTGAATCTTCAGACAATACCGTGCGCAAGGTGCCAACAACAGACCTTGGAATCTGATTTGCCTCCAAGATCTGGATCCAACGAGGAGAAGATATCTCAGTTGCGAAGATCACCTTTCCAACATATCATTCCACGTCCAGCAGGGACGACCAACCTTCTGCACACCAAGGGTAAACTGGGCGGACAACTAGAGGAGATGGGTCTAGCAAGTGAAACAACCAAAAGAACAGGGAGCCGAATACAACCCAAGGTACGTAATTGAAGATCTATCAACCAAATGGAGAAATGGGTTAAGCATGCAGCAAACAGCGGCAAGCTTGTGACATGATCCATCATGAACACGGCGGCGGAAACGAAGGTGCCTCGAGCTTGCGTAGGAACTGATAACAGCATCACCGCAGCTAAGAAAACGAAAAATAGCAATGGAAGCGAAACACTAAGCGTGACACTGGGAACAGCCAACGGACCAAAAGGGATGCCAAGAAATCACTCATTAAACGGAGGAGGGAAAAAAAAAAAAAAAAAAAAAGAAAAAAAAAAAAAAAAAATATTAATTCACTGCAACCGTTGCCACTATCCATGCCGGTTGCAGGTAGTCCTTCCTTGCGCAGGGTATTTGGCATACGGCTAGACCCAACGTGCTCTCTCCCATCCTTTTACCCTCCTCTCCCTGAAACACAGGTCTATCGTTCGCGGTGAAACACCCGCATAAGAGCTAAACCAGCAGCTAGGGCGGTAGACCTTCTATCTATCTATCTATCTATCTTAAATCCCCAAAAATGCTATTTTTTGATTTTTACAAAAAAGAAATATGTTACTCTCAACATAATTTTGCATACATTCGTTCAAACCGCATCATGGGGCGATTTTTCGTTCGCGAGTCACGAGCGTTTAAAGAAGCGCACCTCGAGCGAGGGAGCAACACTGCATGCCGCGCGCACGTGTGTCAACGAAAGAATCGACAACGCAGTGTTTGCCTCGGTATCTGCCGCGTTGTCGATTCTCCCGTTGACACATTTGCGCGCGGCACGCAGTGTTGCTCCCTCGCTCGAGGTGCGCTTCTTTAAACGCTCGTGACTCGCGAACGAAAAATCGCCCCATGATGCGGTTTGAACGAATGTATGCAAAATTATGTTGAGAGTAACATATTTCTTTTTTGTAAAAATCAAAAAATAGCATTTTTGGGGATTTAAGATTAAGAGAAAAATTTCTCCGGCTTCAAAATTAAAAAAATTCGATAAGTCCTATAAAAATAAAGCAAACTACAAAGTCATACATATCGTTGAAAAGGTCTTTAAATTCTTCATTTTTTTGTGCAAACCGCACTTTCATATCTTCATTTAGCACTTTTTGATTGCCTTTTAACGGTAACAATCATGTTAAACTTTGAGCCCCCCTAACGCCCCCAGAATTATTTTTAGGCCTTGAAAATTTCTGGATGTGTAGTCCATTTGATGCTTAATCAAATGGTGTAATTAGATACCCCATTCAGAGGGGGGCAAAAATCGGCTATTTTTGATCAAGTCCTTTAAGAATTCACCATTTTCCGCAGACATTGGCCAGAAGCACTGGGATTGAAAATTATCCCCAATGTATGGACGATCCATTGGGACAGTGGTGTCGAAAGTTGGAAGAAGTTAAAATTTAAGGATTCTTGGTTTTCTGCAAAATGAGGAAAAACCTGCGGAAAGTGATAAAATACGTTGAGATTGAAAATTTTGTGAAAAGTATGGAAGAACCACTAGGAATGTGGTGCTGAAAGTTGAAAAAAGTTAACATTTTAGGATTTGTGGGTTGAGGGACAAAACAACTGGCCACCTGTGATATCTGATGTGACGTTAATCCTGATTATTTCTTGTTTGACCCCACAGGCAGGAGATCTAGAAAGAGGTGTAGAAATTGTGATTGCAACGCCTGGAAGATTAATCGATTTCTTAGAAAGAGGTACTACAAATCTGAGGCGATGCACTTATCTGGTATTAGATGAAGCAGATAGGATGTTGGACATGGGTTTTGAACCGCAGATAAGGAAAATCATAGAGCAAATCAGACCAGACAGACAAGTCCTCATGTGGTCTGCCACTTGGCCGAAGGAAGTTCGTCAGTTGGCAGAAGAATTTCTAGTCGATTATATTCAGATTAACATTGGATCTCTCAATCTCTCAGCGAATCACAATATCATGCAGATCATTGATGTTTGCGAAGATTATGAAAAGGAACAGAAGTGAGTATAATTTTTGTTGATTTACCTAAGGTCCAACATAGGGTCCAAGGAGCTTAATAATCTAGAGCAGTGCTGCCAGATTTAGGCAAAAATGATGTATACTTTCCGTTAAACTATAGGGAAAATTTGTAAATTTTATGCTAGTCCAGTCGTTCGCTTTGAAATACAAGCATAATGAACACAAGGTTTGGGCGGCTGGACTTTACTACTACTATGTACTAAAAAATACGACAGCACTACTCTAGAGTAGTGAAACTAATTTTATGTAAGAAACAATGTGTTTCTTCTTAAAATGTCGGTTTGATTGAAATTGGTATGCCTGACCACTGCAAAAATGCATCTTAATAACCTGTAGGAAGTATTTGTTGGGTGCGTTGGCCACTGTATACTACTTACTTTGACGTTACAAAATACCTTTTCTGGTAAATATAATTACCAAATTATTAGTAATTTAATATAATTGATATGATTTTAGACTTTCAAATGCATGGTAAGTAACATTTTTATAGAGATTAACTTCTTCTCATTATTGTAGTCTTCCACGTATCCGTAGCGATGTTGTTGAGTGTGTTGGCCACTAGAGCGCGCCTCAACAGTAATTGATGACTATTGGTTCAACTCTGATGGAAAGTATGGTTTTTTTTTTTTTTACCCTTTACTCTCTGTTTTAGGCTTTGCCAGCTGCTTTCTGAAATATTCTCAGAACCAGAGAACAAAACTATCATCTTTGTTGAAACTAAACGTGGCGTTGACGAAATTTGTCGTATTGTCAACCGAAACGGTTACAGAGCTGTCAGCATCCATGGTGACAAATCGCAGCAAGACCGAGATTTTGTGTTGAATGAATTTAGGAATAGTAAGGCGAATATTCTGGTCGCCACTGATGTAGCTGCCCGTGGGTTAGGTAAGTAACTCAGATCACACAGTCATTGTTTTTAACTCTCACTACAAGTGAGTTAATGATAAATCAATTTCGTACCGTTCCTTGAATGAACAGAGTCTGCGATGATGCCAGACATTCAGTTTGATCTATTCTGTGTTGTTAAGGAGGGTAAACGACTTGAGATCAGTAAAGTTTTCGTTTACACTTTAAAGTTATTAAATTTTCCTGCTCAAAATTATAAGAAAAAAAAAAACCAACAAACAAAACACATGGCTCTTTTAACTGTACGTGAAACTCCTCTGTTGCCCATCATTCTAAGCCTGTTAAGATGACCGATTGTTTTTCAACTGTTAATTAAGTTCTTTTGTAGTCTTTAACAATGCATTGATTGCATATGCGGTTTTCAGATGCTTCACAAACTGTATTTATTGTCAGCAAAGGCTGAAACTTTAAATGAACTTGAAAGCACTCAAGTTCAGTAACTCGCGTTGTGTAGGCTCCATGTAAAATGTTGTCTTTTATATGGGACACTGTGAGCGAAAGGGTTAACAAAGTTTGTGAAAAATTTGAAAGTGTTAAGGCTCATCAATATTTATGGTTTTATGCGACCTCCTTTCTTAAAACTTTCAGTCACGCTCTTAGCAACATTCTATGTTGAAGTCTGAGAAATTCAGTTGTTGGCCTTTGAACGCTTGAAATAGGTTAACCCTCTTTTGGCCAAGGATTGATTGAAAATCAAAGAAAATTATCGAGTGGCCAAAAACTTAACCCTTACCGCTCAAATATTTTTGCACGCTCATTTTGCTCCGCTCGGATTTAAATTCGGAGAAAACTGGGTTTCAAACCAGCGTTGTAGCGTTCATTTTGCGCTTTAATGACCAAAATATGAACTAGACATGCACTAGTAGTTCAACATTCTACCACTAAGTTGTCAAAGCCCCGTATACTTATCAAATGTTACATGGCGTCCGATAAGAAGTTACAGAAGAATGATTGTAGTTTTTCGAACACTACTCGACACACAAGGGCAACCTGTAAAATGATTTTGTCGAGTAGGACTCAACACGCGAGTGGTAAGGGTTAAAAACTTAATATTTGGTAATGAATTGTGAAGTTGAAGTATCCAAAATCAGAAAATTTTCTGTCAACAATATTTTTTTCTCTTAATTTGTGAGCTTCACCCCACATATTATTTTAAATCCTGCATATTTAAAAGAGAGTCATGTTACAGAAAAGAAAGAAAAAAGAATATCATCCTGAGTCTTAAATTAATCTGTACCACTCACTCCTAGCGCATTGAGTAAAGATCAATGTGAGGCTCAAACCAGCATTGCATTGATTCTTCCAGAAAACTCACAAGTAGTTCAAAGATAATTTTTGTTCCTTTTACTTTAAGAAGAAAATACGTGTAGCAAAATAATGAAAAAACAAAAGTAATTTTGACAGTAGAGATCGTATCAGAAAAGTATATGCACCTATGCCAGTAATCACTAATCTTTGGAACTATCCAATGTTTTGTCTCATCATTCATAATAAAAATGAATGAAAATGAATCTAAGCGTTGAATTTTTTGTGAGAAACGCTTTAAAACAAAAAGGGCAAAAATGTAGGAAAGTTTTCCTTTGATTTGAAGGAATGAAAATTGGAAATATGCCAAAGATTATCAGTCTGGGTGCGCTTACACTTCTGAAACGACCTCCAACAGCTACTCCTGTAAAAAAGTAAGGTCCTGAGAAATCTGCCACTTCAAGCCTGTCTGAAACTGCTGACAAGTCCCAGTGATAATTTTCTATGACTCAGCGGACCAATTTTTGAAACCATCAGACAAGGCTGGTAGACTGGATGAATGAAGAGCTGCTATTGGTCCCTTTAAAGCGTTTGTCAAAAAGAAGAGCTCTTTAACCAAGTATCCCTCCTCCCCTTTCGATAAGTTTTCGGCTGATTGAAACACGCCGATAGCCTATCAAATGTAGCAGAAGGATACTTGGTTAAAGAGCTCTTCTTTTGGATAAACACTTTAAAGGGGTCAATAGCAGCCCTTCATTTATCCAGTCTACTAACCTTATCCAATGATTTCAAAAATTGGTCCGCAGGGCCCTGTTCCACCAAAAGTACAAGTCTGAGTACAAGTTGTACTTACAAGCGTTTCTTAACGCTAGTAACGCTTGTAACTACTTATTGTACTCGGACTTGTACTTTTGGTGGAACAGGGCCCAGGTGTCTCTTTGCTGAGTAATGTGAACTCAGGAAATCATTCTTTTGGTCATTTTCATATTAAAGGATTACTTTTGAACTACTTATTATTCGTGATTACAGTCTCTGATAGAGTAGAACTGTTAAAACTGTCATGGAATACGAAAGCCAGCAGGTCAAACTGGTAGTCAAGACTCTGCAAATGATGCCATTGGTTTAGAATTGTAAGACTTGACTGTTACTATGGTAACCATAGTTAAACTGTCTGTTTTTAACAGCTACCCATGAGTAGCTTTTGTAAAGCTATAGCTAACAGGAAACTTGACTATGGTTACCACAGCAACGTGCAAGTCTCAAAATGCTCAACCAACAGCGTCACTCATAGAGAGTCTTAACTATCAGTTTAAGGTAAACGTAAAAAATCAGCCTGCAGAACCCAACTAAGTACTTTGGGACTGTAAAAGCAATTGAAATCACTCATGAGAAAACGTCTGTTGTCCAAAATATTTTTTATTGAGGAGACAAACATAAATATAATACAAAGATTAGCAAATTAAAAAAAAAAAAAAAAAAAAAAAAAAAAAAAAAAAAAAAAAAAAAAAAAAAAAAAACAAAAAAAAACAAAAAAAAAACAAAAAAACAAAAAAAAACAAAAAACAAAACTGCCAAAACAAGGGAAACAGGAGCAAGAAGCCGAGGAACAAGTCTGATCAGGACTTCTAAAGACGCAGCGTCTTCTTAAGAGTGATTTAGGCTCATAAAGTCGAGTATAAAAAAATGGACAACGGGCGTTTTTGCATGAGCCTGTTCAATTGATAGAGAGTATTTCTATATCATAATAATCTCAGTCCTCAGGTTATCAAAATTATGGAACTAGTTGTTTTTTGGTATTTTTTTGGAACCCAAAGGTTTCAAAATTCAGGAATGCTTTGTATCATTTGCTTTGATGAATTCATAGTATTTAGTTTGCCCGACCGTTTTAACTTTTTCACTCTTTGAAGAGGCGGGAATCACAAATATAAAAAAATACGGAAAACACAGCTGCACAAACCTTGTGCCAGTACCTCTTCAAGTATGTTAAAGTATGTTCTAAGATAGATTTTTGTTTTTGTTTTTTTTTTTTTCAATGAGCTGTTGGCATACGAAAAAAGAAATCAAATTGTATTCAATCATTTCATTATGCTCACTTTGCATTCAGAAACACCAATTACCTTGGGTGTTATGATTCCGAAAAAAAGGGCCTGTAAAACAATGAGTGTATTCTTCCTGAGAATTGTGTATTGTGAGCAAATGGAGGTTTTTAGCTGCAGAGCATGCCTATTGTTTTATGGGCCATTCTTCCGGAGACAGCCTCAATTGTGGTTTCCATACAATTAATATCATGCCAGTAGCAAGTTCACAAATTAAGAAGTTGGCCTCATGCAAAATGAACCTTTAAAAAATTGGTGAAAAAAAAGGAAACCGAAGCGATTTTACCTCCAAATTCTGTAGGAAACAGATTTCCAATCCAGAAGCAAGACTTGTTTTTCCCCATCCGCTGCCCATCAATCCAGCTGATGGAATCCAGCAAACCATTTCTCTCCATTCCGATTGAGCCCGATGGATTTCATCTGCTGCCCATCAATCCTACGGCTTCTGGACTCAAGAGACCGCTGGGAACAGATGGATATAGGCCTTGTTTGTTGACATCTGTGTGTACAAATGGTGAATTGGTGAACCCTAACCTCTTCAATCTAAATTGTACGAATTGACAGAAATGCTTCAATGGACAGATGGATCCCAGCGGTCCCAGTTAAATTCTCAATGGATCAGTGTAGTGGATGGGGGCAAAAACGCATCTTTATGTTTTTCTGTAAGAATAATGAAATTCTGATTCACAATTAATGATTTTCGAATGTTGAAAAGTCATTTACTGTAGGCATTTTTTTAAACTTCTTTGTGAAACTTTTGAATTTTTGTGAATTAGCTGTAGTACTTTTTGAATGGGTAATTTTTATGTCAGTTCTGTCTCTCGTAGAATGATATGGCAACAAGTTTAAAACGTACGACTTGGAGAACTTAACACCCAGACTTTATCTTAGTGACAGTCCCACAGTGATGCCTATTTTTCCACCTTTCTACTTCTTGTGCACTTATCCCTCAGTTCATGGGCGCTAGGTTATTTTTAGGTTAAGTCCCATTGAGGTGGAAGGTGTAATTTGTCTCTCAAATGGAGAGGCCGAGACCTCTTGCAATCTTTTGCGTGACAACTCTTTCAAGTCAGAAAACTTGCCTGAAAGTCTTCAATCAAACATTGACTTTCCTAACTTCAAGTGCTGCTTTTTTAAGGTTTTGCTGCAGGTAAATAAAGTGTCAATTATTGAAAAAACAAAAAACCAAGTCAATTCCTGTGCTTGGTTTTATTCTCCCACTTGCTGTCCATATGCCATGATGCTATTATGGTCCCTTGGCAGTGGTTTTCGTCCCCTCATAATAGTTGATTTTGGATCTTTTCAGCTCCATATTTGTTTTTCTTGCTCATTTGATCAGTTGTAATTGTAATGATCTGTTGTTCGCAGTGAAGTATAAGCACGAAAATGGGGGTCTTACTAACTTTTGCTAAATGCTATTGAATGGTACATTCTATCGGAAAATTGCGATAAGCACATTAAAAAATTATGAAATTCACTTGGAGATCCACAACATTACTTTAATTTTATGCAGGTATCATGGGAGATTTCTATCTTAGTTTAGACTTTGCTCTGTGTGTTTTTATAGAGAAAGAGACAAATTAGATGTGAATCGCCAACAATACCTATACATCTCCGCCATCTTTGCTCTTCTATGCGGTTGTTATGGGAAATTCTTGTTTAATTTGTCACCCCCTTTATAGAAACCTACTCAGAAAAGCCTTCAAATAGATAGGATGGCACCCATGGTACCTGAATAGGTCCACCATTTCACCTCAAAATGAAGTCATTTTGTAAGTCTGTGAGTGAATTTAGTAATTTTTTAATGTGCTCATAGTAATTTTTGCTGGATTTTACGGAAGAATTAATTACTCAATCGCTCATTGCTTAAGTTAGCAAAAGCCCCTTTTCT
This sequence comes from Trialeurodes vaporariorum, assembly GCA_011764245.1. NCBI lineage: Eukaryota > Metazoa > Arthropoda > Insecta > Hemiptera > Aleyrodidae > Trialeurodes > Trialeurodes vaporariorum. Next base: position 21,656,940 of record VMOF01000320.1, read on the forward strand.
CCAGCAGCTAGGGCAGAAGACCTAGCAATCTATCTACAAACATACTCACTTTAGTAATAATTGACACTTTGTTCCTCATCTGTGGGGAAACCTTAACGCCCCACTTCAAACTTGAATGCCAGTTTTTCTGTCATTGATTTGCAAGAAATAGACTGAAATTAACCAAGATGAAATTCATAATCATTCCAGCTTTATAATTGAAACAAGCTCCAGAACAAGTGATATTCTAGGGGAACTTTGAAAGCTCCTACGACCTTAGTTTCTGGCTTTGTCTCTGATGAAAAACGCATCAGGATTCTTGTCTAGAATCTTCTATTTCCATTTCTGACCAACTTCTTGTTTAGAAAGAGAGGGAAATAACGTTTTCCCATTTCTTTATTACTTTTCTTGAATGAAAGAATCATTCTATCTTGGTTTTATGAAAATCAGTCTCTTTCTCTGTGCAAGTATTTCTGGCACCACTTTCATGTGGGTAGAAAAACCTGATAATTTTGCATTTTCAAATTTTTGAGTGCTGTGACAGTCTAAAAAATTGCCTTTACTTCTCAAGACTTGTGAGAATGGGCCTGTTGCACTTATCAACAGATTTGACTTTTGATAGTTGATGATTTTCGAATGAAATTTTACAGAAATTAGTTGAGCGCAAAGCTTTTGCTATCCATTCAGCACAATAAGCTTTAGCAAGGGAGCTTTCTAGAATTCGCTGTACCATTGCACTGGTGGAGATAGTAGCCACCTAAAGTATCCTGTGTTGTGGTATGACTGTATTTGTTGGAAATGATCGCTATTCATAATCTTTTCTGCACCAGTGCAATACTTGTAAGGATTCTAGAATGCTCCCCTGTAGAGGGGCTAGTATGTACTATAATTCTTATCCTAAAGTGAGGCAGCTTGGGAGATTCTATTCTGGTTTGTTTACCTCATATTTTTTAACCTTAAATCAAAAATTTCAATTAAATCAGTGGGAATTGGTTTGAAACGAATGTGCAAGTGTTTTAGAGTGGCTAGCTAGACACAAGATTCCAATACATCTATCTAGGTGAGAAAATTTAGCTTTTTTCTGTCATTGTGCCAGTTTCTTTACCGTGCAAACCTTCCAAAAGAAACGGTTATAGCAATATCTGTATCCAGATAACCACTCCAGAACACTTTCACCTTCATTTCAAATCAGTTTGAAATGAACAGGTCACAAATTTTTTTAATCTTTAAAGTTGAAAAAATATGAAGCAAACAAACCGAGCCCGTGTGAAAATGTCCACAGCAGATTTCCCATTATGGCAGCCTCCAATGGTGCCTCAAAAGCACATCCTAGAAATTCCCTCTATTATTAAAGCTAGTTGGATCAGTAATGTTGGATCAGCTACGCGATGTAGCTGCTTGAAAATGCTGTTTAGTGTTTTATTTCATTGTCAAAATTTTAGACCGATTTCCATACATGCACTACTGTCATATAGAGTCCTTATATACTAAGTGAGTTGCGATAAGACTCTCAAAATGAAGAAGAAGCGGATCAATGGGAGCCCCCAAGAGGCAAATTGCAAATGGCGGATGGCCATTTACCTCTGCGGTGTTGCCACTATTTCGCTGCATTAGGTTCAGATTCTCGACAATAAGGGTCGTTATTGAAAGAGATGATGTTTTCCAAAATAACTTTCAAGCCGAGAACAAATTAACAATAATTACTGTGGTCTCTGTTACTTAGAATGTGTAATGAAAGCTGGTGCGCGAAAAGTAAACAAACCCTCCGCCATTTGCATTTGCCTCTTGGAGCTTTCTTGACAGCCTAAATCTGAGAGCCAATCAGAAATGGATTCAGCAATGGCGCAACTCTCATAGTATATAGGGACTCTACTGTCATAAACAGCAGTGGGAGAACAACATCAACACTAAGTGCGTGGTGCATCACTGAATGCATGGTACAAAGAGACAGGGTCTAAAAACATCGCAATCTCTTATAAAAAAATATGTCACAAATCAGCATTTTCAAATGGCTTTATCTCAGTTAATATAAAATGAATTGCAAAGAAACTGCGCTCATTGCAATTTTCTCAGCATTTTATTTCAGAATCAACTATCAAAAATAAAATCTGTTAGATGCACAACTGGCTCTTACAGCATACCTGCTCCGTAAATTGCATATAGTTAAAGTTGAAGGAGTCCTCACAATCCAGACATCTATTGGTTGGAGAGAAAAGCTGTAAATGTGCAATTATTGGGTCTCTCCACTTGTAGGTGGTATCTCAAATCAAAACTATGATCTTCATTCACCTGCTCTCTGTTTTGAAAGCACTTCCATCTCTCATTTTTAAAAACGAAGGATTATATTTTAAAACGTGTCCTTCAAATTGACCACCTGCAAAAGGAAGCGCTTGAAAATGCTTTCTTTCCTCTCTCAGACTTGATGTTGTTGATGACAAGCATCGTTATCCATAAGCAGTGTTGCGAGATCCTGCGGCTTTTTCTATGAGTTCTTATGGGGAAAGCCACAAGATCTGGCAACAGTGTCCATAAGTCTGATTTTGAGCCCTCATCGATTGATGGTGGTCGTTAACTTATACTGATCAATGAACGATGGATACTCCTGTATCCAATGATAACGCTCTGCTGTTAATGTGCGTTATGAATCATCATGATTTTAATCAGTGTGAAAGCATAGTATTCTCTCTGCCAGGCAGACATAGACTTATTTTTCTTCTTTTTTTTCCATAAAAACATTTGATAATCGGAAAGGCATCACTCTTGACCTGTCACAATTTATTTTGTCTGGATGATATTTTAATTTTGAATTGTTTCAGAGGCCGCCTATGGAAATATCGTAGACGTGCCTCTTTGTCGACCCCTCCCACTCCAACACGGATGATCGATCAAACTTTTCTGTCTATCCTTGTATTTCTCTTATCAGAGTTTTCAGCTTTTCAGCGGTATTTCTGTCACAATCAAGTGTCCTCAGCACCACATCCAATCGTTGTGTAGAAAGGTAATTTCTTTGTGTTGTTTTTTTTATTTTTTTTATTTTTGGCTCCTCCGTTGAGCGTTTTGTCATCATCGACTGATCCTGTGATGCTCATGTGGCAGAGTTGTTACAAATCGGAAGAAATCACAATATAATAGGAGAGTGTTGGGGTAGAACTAAACCTCGATTTATGATGGGTCAGATCCAAAATTTAGGTTTCGAATGCTAGATTTTAACATCCGAAGCTTATAGACCAAATAAAAACCGTAGCTAAAGCAGAAGCATTTTGAGTATCTGGTTCTGACAAGTAGCAGTGTCTGTTTCTGAATTGTATTATGCCTGGTTTCCAATGAGACGCAAAACTACGCAACGACGCAACGCTACGAAGTTGAAATACACGCGATCAAATGGGATCGTTCCCAATGCTACGCAAAACCTTTGCGTCGGAACGCAACGACGCGGCCGAGTTGAACATTTTTCAACTCTTGCGTCGCTGCGCAAGGAGCTAGACGGATTTCGCTGGCCGCTGCTTGTCGGGTGAGCGTTTGATGAGTCCCGAATCAACAAATGCAACAAGTGAAGAAGAAGAAGCGCTCAGAATTCGGCTGAAACCGAAATTGCGATTTGAGAATCTTGCTGGTGTATAACCAAATAATAACTTTTGAGACAATACGAAAATAAAAACATGCAAAGTAAAAGTGAGAAAACGCGCTGTTGTCATTCGAAACTAACCTAACCTCACTAACGCAGTCGAAAGTTAAAATGTAAACAAACCGACTCCATTTTGAGTGTTACGACGCGCGCCCTTTGAAATCCTTGATGCTGATTGGTCGATGCTTGCGTTCATTGGGAACGACTTTTCGTCCTTCGTCGCAAACCTACCAAACGCAAGGAACGCAACGCTACGGTGCGCAAGGCCTTGCGTCTCATTGGAAACCAGGCTTTAAAACGTACCGGAGAGTGGTCGGTTAGTGCAGAGTTATGACTCAAGAGTCGTTACTAATCAACCGCTCAACGACACGTTTTGATGTTATTCGGAAGCATGCACCACTACTTGCTAGAACCCAATACTCAAAATGCTTCTGCTCTAATCTCCCTCATTTTGAAACATTTTCACGTTGCTCTCATTAAAAACCCCTCCCTCTTTTTTTTTTTTAAATAAAAAGAAAAAGTTTCCTTTGTTGTTGAAGTAAATTCTCTAAAAGTGACTTAAGACAGAACTGATCTAGTCAACTCTTTGACTTAGGCATTATGATCATAGCTCCAGAATAGTCAGGTCATTTAAGTGAACATTATCAGGCTTTCGGACGTCAGCTAATGAACCGTTTCTTGGAAATAATTTTGGGAATTCAAAGGACTGAAACAGAATAACCATTGAACATAGTAATGGTGCTGTTGCACTTTTTTGCCAAAAGCGATTTAACAGTTGTTTGCTGTCAAGTTGGGAAGGTTTTCTCTTATCCTTAACATTATTCCAATTGTAGTCAGGCTGATAGATTCATTCACTACCTATTTGTAAATTTTGTCTGTTGTTAAAATGGGACCTTTTTGTTGCTTTTGGCGGTGCCATAGCAGTGTGCACTATTTAGCACCCATCAATGAGTATAATACTGGTTATAGGAATGATAACGGATTCAAAAAGGTTAAGTTTTCTTTGAGAGGTATCAGCATCGCGTGCCTTTACGTTTTCCACAAGTTGTTGTGGAGTCGTAGTCAACAAAGCTCATGAATGAGACATCATATCCACAGAATAGTCATCCAATACAGTAGCGAAACTCTATAGGAGCGCTTTGTTTTTCATGTAATTAAATGGGAAAATTGAGTTGTAACCTTTCGACTACTTGGGAGCGCCACTGTCGCGCCCATGCAAATCAAATGGAAGATGTTCGTTCAACCTTCCGACTACCAGGGGGGCCTTTGCCAGTTTTTTAACATCAAGTTTTGCTACTGTGTAGATGAGTATATTGTGTCATATCTGATTGTGAGTGGATAAGGAAAAGCCAACTCTCACAATCGGAATTGTCAGCAGTCGGGTCTTGAGTCGAACATCCCGACCATCACTGACTCGTTGAGCGTACATCATCACATACCATTGTTCAAACAGTGGAGAGGGTAAAAATATTTCCCCTCTTGCCGTGATAGGGAACTTTCTTCTGCAAGCCTTAGTACTTATTCAAACATGTTGATGCAGTTAGCTGCATTGCATAAAATGAAGTAAAGGTGAAATAATTTGGTCAATATGCTGCACATTTTGATAAGGATTTTATTTTATTTTATAACATACCTAAGGCCTCTTCATCAGAGCCATCATCAGAGGTGAGGAGGCAAGGAAGAGAGAAAAAATTATGACTACATTATAAATTAATTCAAGCAACTAAAAGAAAGGTGCCAAAGTAAGAAAAAAGGCAAGATTAAAGCAAGCAAGAAAGGAAAAATGTAAATAAATAAAAACAAGTCAGCATTCAGATCAATGAGTAAAACCATAAATATTTTCCTTAAAATTAACAAAGTAGAAATAAATAAAATAGATTCAAGGAAATGCAACTCGGTAGCAGTCATTGACCAAAAAAGAAACAGGAGGGAAATTTAAATTTTTAAAACTAAATCCCCCCATTTTTCCAAGATTAGGTTTTTTGCAATAAAAAAAAAAATAAATCCCTTAGTTTTAAAATAAAATCCTTATCAAAATGTGTAGCATATTGGCCAAATTATTTCACCTTTACTTCATTTTAGTTCTTATTGGCTGTAAGAGTAGAAAATGTGGGTAGTCACTTGCATTAAATCAAATAAAATTAAAGCATCGACTATCGAAACAATCATTATTCATTTTGGGTAGGTACTATGACCGGCAAAAGAATGTGTCTTCTTAGAAATTTTCATCATTTAATCTCTCGGATAATTTCAGAAAATTTTGCGGTTTTCGGGTATTTTAGAGTTCAACAGGATTGCCACTTGAGAGTAAACCCGAAAAAATCTAAAACTCTTCGAAAATAATCGAAAAATGTATCAAGAACAATATTGATCAGAGGACTTTCTTTTGCTGCCTGGAGTACAGTCGGAGTATCAAATAACGTCAGTCGGCTCCTTAAATTTTAGCAAGGTTAGGTGTTAGTTATTGCAGGTTGCCTACCCACTGGTGCAACCAGGATCTCTTCCATCTCTCTCATTTTCCATTTGAATGTATAAGTAGGAAAAAGGTAGAAAGAGGGGGTTTCATCCCTTTGTCCATCCTTGTCTAACATATGTTTTTTAATGGAGAAAAGAGAGAGATTAAGAAACTCTCGGTGCGCTACTGTGCCTACCTAAACCAAAATCTAAGGAGTCAACTGACAATATTTTATTCGTTGACTGTACAATTGGGTGCATATGAAGAATGTCAGGTCAGAATGTCAGGCTGCCGGGTACCCGCAGTACTTATCTCAGTGAATTTAAGCATTGCAGGTGACCTACCTGAGCCATAATTAAAGGACTCCTTTGATATTCTGTTTGTACCGGGCAATACACGTTTAATTGAGTCTAAAATCAATTCCTCCTTTGCTACAAAGAAAATACCTTCGTAAGGTTTACAAGTTTTTTATTTTCATTTCTTAAATTTCAAAGCTTATTGTTACATTTCTAAATCTACAACTTTTGATATCCTTTGACATTTTTTTGGTGAAATTCACTATTTTTGTGTTGATATGTGCTCAGCGCATTGTCTGTTTCTGATGCATCACTCATTCCTCTTTGTTACTCACCTTACTGGAGAGCCTGTGCGGTTGTGAGGCTCTGGAACCTCCTCTCAACATTAGGAAAAGAGCAAGTGTAATTTGTTGCCGTTTTCCTGTTACACCAAGAATTTTTTTTGGCAACTTAACAGTTTATGTTTTGAAAATGGTGTGAACAAATGCATTTGTTAATGTAACTAACCGTTTTGTTGATTTTACAATCCGATTTGTTAAATCATCAATCTGATTTGAAATCAAATTGTTGTTATACCTTATTGGTTTGTTGATTTCCCTTTTTAGATTGTTGATTTAACAAATCAGATTGTAAATTCGAGAAAATGGTTAGTTAAATCAACAAATGCGTTTGTACTCGCCTTTTTTAACAAATAGACTGTTAAATTACCTAAATTTTTTTCTCAGTGTAGTTATCCGATTTTTCTAACCTGACCTAATATCAGAGTTAGTAATTCATTGGAAAATTGGGCAACACTGTTGCCATTGTTTTCAAGCTTTTTTACAAAATTATGTACTAAAACATTTTACTTTGTCCTTATTTTCTTATATCCTTTCAACTTTCATGGATTAGAAGCAGAGCATGACAAAGAAATGAAAAGTTCCAAATTTTGCGATTTCACTCCTTAATTTTGATATCTGAACGTTTCTCATTTTATAAGATTAGTGGTCTATTGTGCAATCTGGCTACGTTGTTCTCAGTCCATGTAAGACCATGGAAAAGGTTGAACTATTGAGGTGGCGCAGTGCAGTGTGCACAGTCCCTCGAATCGATATTTTATATGGGTCTAAATGGTCTGAGCGCAGCGTTGCCAGATTGCTTGTGACGCTACTGCATCAGATATTACCAAGTTGTAGAGATATTGAGCCTTCTAGTTACAACTACGAGTGTTGATTAAATAATTTGAAAAATTGATGCTTTATGCAACACTGTAGGACATTATTAAATAATCCAATAGTTGAGTCATTGGTCTTCTAGTCAATTTTCTTCCCAGTCCTTTTCGATAAATGATGCAAGAAAATTTAAATTTCTCTGTGAACTGTTAAAGTAAAGCGATATTTTGTATCAATTGCCATTCGGAGACCTTTGGTTCCAAGCAAATTATGATTGAATTTAATTTCCCCATAAGCGCATTTTTGAACGGAAATTTTGGTTATTAATCCAAAAAATGAATGCAGCTTTTTCGTGATTAGAAATTCTACGTTCTTAAAAATGCTTAGTTATGTCTCGTTCCACGGCTTAAACTGGTGAAATCAACAAGATATTTTAGATTAAGCAATGTATTTGGAGTCGAGAATCACCCAAATGTCATTGTAGTTGTTAAGGAATGGCTAGGAATTCAGGCGTTGCTAACCCATGAATGTATCGTTTAATCTGTAATATCTTGTTGAAATTGGCTCTTTTAGCCGTAGAACCAGGCATTACTAAGCACTTTTAAGAACGTAGAATTCATAATCGCAAAAAAGTTGCATTCATTTCTTGGATTAATAATTGAAATTTCCGTTCAAAAATGTGCTTATGGGAATATTACATCGAACCAGAGATATGTTATATTGCTGTACTAAAACAGTCTGTTACAAACCCCTGTCTCCTCCACCAATTTAATAAATATCCATATTATGTATGGGAAGCATGTATAATCCCCTCACATTATTTTTAACTTTTTTCTACTATAGATGAGTTGTTTGGTTTGCTGCATAGTTTATCAATCAAGCTGTATCCTTTAAGAGGAGGGAAGGATAGCCTACTTTTTTTACCGACAGAGCAGGTAGAAGAGGGTGTCACCACCTCTTGAAATTTGAAATTTCAAACTGAAAATTTTGTCAGTGTACCTGAGGGTGTCGAGCAGTCTCCTGTACCCCTCTCCATCCCATCTTATTTCAATAGAGTCCAGTCGTTTTTATGAAACGTAAGGAAACAAAGGACCGAATTTGAACACCTTTGTCGATATTTCCTCAAAGCTCTTTTGACTTGAAGTATGCCGTTTGAAGTATATGAATGATGATCAGAGGATGAGGCGCAATTAGAGGAAGATTTATAAAGAATGATGTAAATGCGGAATTTTGAATTATTGGATTATAGGACTGTGACTGCTGGAACACACAGAGAAAAGGTTAAATTGATAAACATGAAATGGACATTTTTTGAGGAAATTAAAATTTGAGATTGGAAGTTGTCAAGATTTGTAGGAAATCTGAAGGCTAGTCCTGACCAACCTTGAATACTCAACATTTTTCAATCTCAATTTTTCATTGCTTCAATAAATATCCATTCAATTTCTATCAAATTAACCTTTTCTCAGTAGCATCTTTTTTGATGTCCATAGTCTCTGTTTTTTTTATTTTGTGGACGACCGCGAATGGGCAGAGCTTTTGGAACAAGAACACTGAAGGATTTTCCTTTTCCCAGGCTGGTAGCACTGCTGCGAGCAATTGTCAACCGTTTAGAGCATGCAAACCATCGTGAACGGAGAGGATGTCATGCTCAGTGCACTTTGATTTCTCAAATGATTTTCACTGGTCGCCTGTAACTACATGACTTTGTGGGCGGAGTCCACTATACAGTAGCAGTTCGCGTTGGTGAAATTGTTGTGGACATGAAAAAAGACGGCTTGTGTATTTCAAGTATTCCATTCCATGTGTATTCCATAATCCAATATTTCACAATTCCCTATTCACTGCATTCTTCCTAAATCCTTCTCCTCTTTTCATCATTCATATATTACAAATGGCACTTTTGAAGTCGAGGAAAAATCAATAAACATGGTAAAATTTGGCCTGAAGTTTTTGGGAGGCTGGATATTACCACTCTTGTCTCAGAGACTTTTTTTTTCTCCCTAATTTTGGCGCTGCAAAGTTAAGCCATGATAGCTGGCCGCTGTGAATATGTTAAGTAAGAATTGCATCAATCAACCTTTTCTCTTTTGATTATCAATGGCTCATCGATTTCTTTAAAAGTAATAATCGTTTGTCTGTTCCAGATGTGGATGATGTGAAGTTCGTCATTAACTATGACTATCCCAATTCGTCGGAAGATTATGTCCATCGTATCGGACGAACAGGGCGCTCAAATCGAACTGGTACCGCCTACGCTTTCATCACGCCAGGAAATGCAAAACAAGTCAAAGATCTCATCAGCGTTTTAGAAGAAGCAAACCAAGTCATCAATCCGAAACTTCTTCAGTTGGCTGAAATGGCACGCACTGGTGCTTTTGTGAAAAGTGAGTTGCTTTGATACAATTGGCATTCTATTAATTTGGGGGGGGGGAGGTTTCTTTTTTGTTATTGGAGTTCGTTCCAGAAGCGTAGTTGTAGCTCAACGATAATCTGGCAAATTTTCAATTTTCATTCCTTCGTATCAAAGCAAAACTTGCCTACAATTTTAATCTCCTGATTCCGAAGCAACTCTCAATGAATAGCCAATGCTTGAATTAATTTTCATTCATTTTAATTGTGTCAAATAAAAAATGAGGTTGAGAAATTCCGAAGATTATCGGTCTAGGTGGACCTACACTTCTGAAATGATCTCTAGCTTTACAAGTTATAAGAGACTAGACACAGGCAGATCTATTGTTTGAATGTATTTCACTAAAGCAGAAAGATGAAAGTTAAAAATTCTGTACAACATTTTTTCAATTTCAACCATACATTATTCACAGTGGGGGGGGGGGGGGGGGGGAAAAAAAAAAACTGAATAATTAATATTAAAAAAATATATATTTATAATTATATTTAAATGAAAGAATCAAATAAACTTTGAAAATTTTAAAGTTAAAAAAGTTGAGTGAGTCTTTACATGGGAGTTGAGTACCCCTCAAATAATGGGAGTTGAGTGCCCCTCAAATAACATACTATCGGATGATGATCAGTGCGCCTAAAATCCGTTGACATCCTTGCTTGACCAAACAGTTTGAACGGGTTGAAGCCTCGCAAAAGTGTGTTGTTCGCTGTGAAAGACCTGCACAAGAGCTAAGACTGCAGCTGGGGCGACTGATGGATTCTATTTATCTATCTATCTAAAATTTGAAACATAAAAAAGTTAAGAAGCAGAAAAAATTATAAGAAATAAGTTAATGTGCGACGGAGTGAACCAACGAGGCATGAGGGTTTCTTTGTCTCCTATCTTTTAATTTTAAATTATAGGTTGTGCTAAATCCATTTGAGTTTTGTTAGAAATGAAGGCGCAAATGTTTCAGAGCAGGGGTGCAGAATGTTCATGATCAAGCAATCCTAGGATCGCGTTGGCTCCACCAAAATAAAAAAATCATCTTGGGAGAAAACCCCAAATTTGTGGTGCTCCTTCATACTTCAGATGAATTGTAGAGGCACTGTAGCAAGAAGGTCATCAATTTATTGTGGAAGCCCTTTTGCAAAAAGGTCGTCAGTGAGGAAGTTGAAGGGTTTTGGATTGCAGAGGCAATTTCGGTTTGTGTGTAAATTGCGGAGGAGAAGAACATTTTGCACCCCTGTTTCGGAGTGGGTATCTGGACACAGAACTTAATATCATTATTTCTTTAGGAAGGATTTACACAATGAAGAAACTGAGACAGTAGATGTAAGCAAAATTCTACCTGAATGGTTTTATTAAAGTCCTGTGTACAGACAGCCTTTCAAATGCGCTTGCCTTTTCATTTTTATTAAGGCTCAAAAATAAATGAGGTACAAACTGTCCATGTTAGCTCATTTTGGGATAGAATTTATTACATGGCGTCATCCCTCCTTTTTAGTTAAGGCTCATTGCTTCTTACTTTCCATCAATCCATTCTGAATGTGAGGAAAGAAATGAAAAACAATGCTTTTTTGCGTGAGTTCACACATCAGACTGACCTACCTGTAAAACAACTAAATTCTTTGTGAAATGGAGAGTGTAAATTTCATTTTGATCAACAGTGTTTTAATTTTTATCTGTATTTTTACAGGCGGTCGAGGTGGCGGATTCAGATCCCGAGACAGAGATGGCGGAAGTCGAGGTCGTGGTCGAGGTGGCCGTGACAGCGGCGGTTTTGGAGGCCGAGGCCGAGATAGCGGCGGTTTCGGTGGACGAGATAGAGGTAGCAGCGACTTTGGCGACCGTAAAAGGAGCAGTGACCAAGCATTTGGTGGCGGCAGAGGAGGCGGAAGTGACCGCGGCGGTTTCAGAGGCGGTCGAGGCGGCTCCGGAGAAGACCGAGGAGGTTACGGTGGTGGCCGCGGAGGAAGTGGATTTGGAGGTGGTGGCCGAGGAGGTTACGGAAGCAGCAACACAGGTTATAATAGTGGTGGTGGAAGCGGTAACAATTTCGGTGGTGGTGCTACTGGCGGGTTCGGCGGCAATAGTGGAGGCGGTTTTGGAGGTGGTAACAGGAATTCTTTTGGATCTGACAACAATAGTTATAATTCTGGTGCGCCTGCACGAGGTGGTCCACGAGGAGGTGGACGAGGTGGCGCTAGAGGTGGTAACACTGGTAGCACTGATAATGGTAGAGAAAGTCGATGGGATAGTAACAATCAAAAGAAATCTAGATTCTCTGATAATGCGGATGCTTCGGCGGCCGGAAATAAAACTCCAGCTGTGGCAGGAGCTAACTACGGAGCCAATGCCAATGCCAATGCCGGCGCTAACTACCAGCAACCGCCGCCAAGTTATCAAGCCCAGCAACAACAATACAATATGTACTCACAACAAGCAGCTGCTTACGCTCAATATGCGCAACAGTACCAGCAACAACAACAACAACAGTACAACGGTTTTTCATTCCAACAACCTCCACCCCCTCCCTCGTAGATGAAGTCTGATCCCTTTAGCAGTATTATGTATTCCATTTGATTAGCAGTCCAACTGCTAAAAACTATTTGTACATTTTATGGAAACGTAAAAAATGTTTTGACAGATACCTACCTATCTATCACTGTTTTCAATAATTTTTGACTCATCTCAATTCATGCTATTCCTAGTTGTCTTTTCCCCATTTTTTATCTTTATTTTTTCTCCCGCCCCATTTTGATTAGGTTATACTTAAAAAATATTTGTATTTTATTTTACATTTAGTGTTGTCTGTACTTTATGGACTTGTCTGTTTTTCCCTTTTCCCAGTTTTTATTTGTATGAATGTGCACTTTCCTTCGTTCTTTTTTAAAGTATATATATATATATATATATATCTGAATTTAATCTTTCGTCTGGATAATTTTTTAGACTAACTCTCACTTCCTTTACTTCGAAATCTGTCCACGGAAAAAAAAGAATGGTGTAATTTATCATTTGCATAGCTGATTTTGGCCCCTACCAGAGTTAAGGTAAACTTGACCAGAGTTATGGAACATTTGACCAGGTATCAAGTGAAACCTGATTCCTGGTCAAATGTTCCATAACTCTGGTCAAGTTTATCTTAACTCTGGTAGGGGCCAAAATTAGCTATGCGAATGGTAAATTACACCATTCTTTTTTTTCCGTGTCTGTTAAACTCTAGGATTGGCATTCGTTTTTGTTTCAATGATCGTCCTTGACAACATACAGGGCAAAGTTGGGCAAACGGGGTGATTTAATACTTGATTTGTATGAGGACCAGTACTTGGTATTTCTACATTTTTTTAATCGTATTTCAACGGTAATCAGATTGGATTTTTAACGAATCAAAGATCATGACTGTTCAATGAAATTATTCTTGACGTGGGTTCACACTTGATTCATTAAAAATTCCAAAGATTACTTATACATACAGATATGGCATTAGCCCGAATTTTGTTAAGTTGACTCCGGCCGTGATACAACCGGGCATACAGAGGGGATCATAAAGATTACAGAGAAAAGATTACATTTACCATGTTTGTCTGTTACAAAACTGTTCCGTATTCCACATTCCACTGTTCACGTTCCGTGTTTGTTCTAGTTCCGCAAACTAACACAGGAAATGTGGAAAACGTAATCTTTTCGAACCAGAATTCTGTAATCTTTATGATCCCCTCCGTATGCCCGGTTGTATCACGGCCGGCGTTTTATCCATTTTTCACTTAACACGGGCGAGATGGCTAATGCCATATCTGTATGTATAAGTAATCTTTGAAAAATTCACTCTGACTACATTCGAAATACGATTCTATAAATGTACGAATCCCGAATCCTGGTATTTGTGGGACTTGAGTACAACCCAATTGCCCAACTCAGATACAGGGCGTCCTATAATAAACTGCACCTGCTATACCTTTTTTGCTATCGAAGACAGAAAGTTGTGGATGGTGCTATTCACCATGACATGGATCATTCTAACAACCAATTAGCGGGCAGAAGCATCAATATAGAGAGGTAAACGCTACAAAAGGGCTTATGTTAGAGATTATTTCACTAAAGATGGCAGATGACTGCTCGCCCAGTTTCCTGCTCTGTAGGTATGTTTGCATCTGTGTGTGTCGAAGTCAGTGCGCAATAACACAAACCAGCCCACTGGGCAGTAAGCAGTCTGATCTGTCACCTGCTAACTCTCATGAAAAAACCTCTGGTAGTCACTTTCGAATTGGCTGCTGTGCCCTGTTTTGGCTTTACTTGTGAACATTGATGCTTTCGTGGACTAGGCTGATAGTGTGACCTAGATTACAGGTTTCGTTGTCTTTCACCATTACCTATTTAACGTCTCAGCCGTTTTTTCTATTAAAGCTGATGATTTGAGATTTTTCTGATTGTTAAAAAATTCTGGGGCCCTATAACTTATTTTGTGCCAATTTTTAAGAACAGAGGATTTTTTTTTTCCTACAAATAGATACAAATTTTGGGAAGTGGGTTCATAGCGTGTTACCAGTCGACTACGCTAGCCATACAAAGAGCAATAACAGCATAGCGCTTTAGAATTAGCTAAAACAGTTAAAATTTGGAATTGTAGGCTACTTACTCGCTTCTTGCAGTTAAGATGAATGTGTCAAACTCCATTTTTTTTTTATGAAATTCGTACTTAACCTCTTTAGGCCCTTTGAGCGCTCCTTACAAATCAAAATTCTTGAAATGGGTGTTGACACAGAACCTTTTAAGAGGATGGAAGGTTCAATCCAAACAATTTCAAAAAATAAGCGGCACCGACCCCAAGAAAATTTTGGAAACAAAAAACGTTAAGCCATTTGGCCATGTGATTTGGAACACCTCAAAATTTTGGCTTGCATGGAGCATTCAATGAGCTAAAACAAAAAGGTTGTCAAATACAGAATATGTTTTCCCTTAAACCTTGCCTGGATTTTAAGTGGAAAAGTGTTATCAAGGAGCTGATGGTCAGAGTTATCAGGGATCAAACACCATGAAGAGCAAAAAAAAGGTCTGTCAGTTTTTTGCTGCCTCTGACAAAGCCTGAAATGATGCCACTTGAAAGCCGCGAAAAAATTCCTAGTTCCGCCTGTGCACACCGTATGTTTTGAAGCAAGCAACAGAGTTGCTTACTGTGTGACTCCTTGAAGCCCGAATAGTGTGGTGCTGGCTTAAGGTGAATTTATTTTCTGCGTTCAGGGCCGATTTCTGTCATCAAAGCGCTACCATTTGATTAATGTCAAATTACAGACTAAAAGTAATGTATATTTAAGAAAACTGACTGTCCGTTGCTGTATTATCATCTGAAGAGTGTCTCTGCAAAAAACGTTGTCCATAACTTCAAAAATAAGGCTGAAAGACGAAAGTACCAAAAAATGGATTATCGCATTTCGATACAAGAATCTATTAGCAGTATTCCATTTTTTGGTGCTTTCGGCCTTATTTTTGGAGTTATTGATGACACATGTTTCAGAGACATTCTTCGGATGAAAATTTTGTAACTGACACTCTGTTGTCTTAAATATAAATTGCTTTCGGCCTGTAATTTGACATGAACCAAACAGTAGCGCTCTGGCAGCAGAAATCGGCACTAAATGCTGATGAATCACCTTAATATTGTTTGAAATTCTGAGTGGTTCCCTAGTTAATCAATCATTCTTGAAATTTTTGCTACATAGCTAGCTCTAATTTTCAACGAAAAACACTCAAATTAACTTGTGAGCCACTCAGAATCCCTCTCAGGTGGAGCGCACCTGTTGTTTTGAGAGCCCTCTTTCTGGAAATGTCCTTAATTGATAGCGGCAGCTTAAGAAGGAAGATACAAACCCACATTTAAATGGAAAAAAAAGACGTTTGACTACTGGATTTTCTGAAAAATTTATTTGTAAGAGTTGAAAAAAACTTGTGTACAATATATAGTTTTTCCTCAACTTTTTAACGAATAAACAAACAAGTGTAAAAAATAGTGAATAAAAGATTTTACAATCAAAAGAATGGCTGATACCACTCGTGATACTCATTCACTAAGGCAGCAGAATTTCTCAAGGTGAAACAATGAAAATAAAAGTAACAATTAATTTGATAAAAGATTATTAGAAAAGTATGAAGAATTAAGAATTATTCTCTTACTTACTTGCTAACAATGCTAACAAATATAAGATTTCTCATGGATACAACTAAACAACTAAACATATACTTCCTAACTCCAAAGAGAATCATTATCACGACTACTTTGTAATAAAACAGTTGGATAATAGAATTATAACAAAATTAATAACATTCTCTTTGGTCATACACAACTGAAGGCCATACTTATATATTTTTAAGTAATTAACAGAAAAAACGATGAGCAAAACATTGCTTCATTATAGTGAAACATTGGTGTGGGGATATTTTTTTTTTTTTTTTTTTGTATATCTGAAGGCACATATTGAGCTATAAAAAGAAAAAGATAGAAAATTGTTTGACGTTAAAGTTGAAGAAACAAATTAACAATAGTAAAAATTGAAGAATATTCAACATTTGGATGGCAGGTTTGGTTAAGGACACAGTTAAAATGAAAGAATGATGATATTATGATAGGAATGACAATGTAGACACGGCACCAACTGGAATGCTCTTCCAGCCATATGACTACACAGACAATTGACGGACAAAATTTTCATTCTCACAAGTTTCTTTCTGATCAAAGCAGCTAGAAATTGCCATTTGCTGGGCATAGACAAAGCCTTATCTGGTAATGTTGATTCAATATTTCTGGAAAATTAAAAACTGCAACTTTTAGAACCTTAGAAGCTGGGCCTTTGGAACAATCATCTCCATATTACTCGCCTCAAGTCTTGCAATTACCTATTTTTCTCTCAATAAATGCAATTTTTAGCTGATTGACATGAATCCTCACCTATGCATTGTTAATTGTTGGATTTACCTAGCCAAAATTATTCAATCTGAGAAAAAAAATGTATCGATGATTAATATTTAATAGTACCAATGGTGCTACCCGCTAGCGACTAATTTGAAGGCTTTTGAAGGTTCAATGACAACAAAAATTCGGCACCTTCACCAAGACAATTTGAGACAATAAAGTAGGGACGATTTGAGCCATAGAGGGGATAAGTCAATTTCACTGGTTACCCCTTTTTCCTATCCTTTTTTAAGTTTAGATGTCTTGATTACAGGTTCTGGCTTGATTCAGATTTCATAATGGACATAAGTCAAGGTAGTAAATAATCTTAAAACTAATTTGCAGACTTGGGGCCAAATAGATTCCGGGACGGACGGTCCTCTCGCCTGATGGATGTTAAAGGCGTAAGTGACTTGCGTCTAGTCAGAACGTGCCGTAACTCACTTATGCCCTCAACATCCATCAAGCGAGAGGACTGTCCATCCCGTACTCTATTTTGCCTTGGACACACCTATTTCTATGATGCAGAGATCAAGAACAGAGTCAAAAAGATTTAAGATTTAACTCAGATAATAATAACAACTTCAATTAAAAAACTTCGAAGAACAAAGTGAGAAACATTCAATGAATATGTTCCAAAAACGTTTTGGGAATCTCTTAGAAAGGTTTGTTGCTTGTATCTCTTCAATCTGTCAGATTCTGGGTGACTCCTTGTTTCTTCTTTGTCTTATCTCTCCGATTAGAGTTTTGTCGCTAAGACACTTGTTACTTATAATCACATTTTAAAAAAATTGGAGCAGAAGCATATTCTTCCACTAAATTAATTTAACTACTTAAATCAGGAATGTTGAGAGATTGAAAGTTTTTTCCTGATTTTCAGCCAACAGCAACCCTGCTTGACTCGATTGACTCTTCTACAGCAAATTGCATCATGTGGAACATTTGAGAACCTTTCCAACTTAATAGCATTCCTCGAAAAATGTATTTTTGGGAAAAATATGTTTAAAGTTATAATTCCAGCAGCCCATGTACCTAACCAAAATAATTCCCCCCCCCCAAAAAAAAACCATGTCTTTCTGGACTGATAACTATCAAAACTGGGGGACAAAAATAAGTTGTATTGGATTTCTTTCTTCGGGTTCGTTATAATATAACAAACAACATATTATACGGTTAGCCAGGAAATCAACTGTTTCAATGAAAAACACTCAAATTCCAACTTTATGAGTAAAAGGGACTTTTTTTTTAGTAAATCATGAAAAAAAATAAAAGTAGCCGGGTGCTCTACTGCAAACTGGAGGTCAATACTGTTTCTTGCTCTCCAGACAAAGTTATGAATTAAAGGAAATTGGTGAACATTAAACTCTGACTTTCAATATCTCTGGAGTGAAAAACGATATCGACCTCTAATTAGTGCAAAACTGGTTGGTTTGTTACGCTCTTTTAGAGGATCCTAGGATGGATAGTATGATTCCCTTTTTTGACAAATTTGAGTTAAGAAGATGATAGCACCACCTAGACAGAGGTAAAAATTCTCACGGCTCAGTTGAGATGTTGGCATGAAACTTTCATGAAACATTTTTGAGGGTCTGAAGAATCAATTTCACTGATAGCTGAGCAACTACCAGCAAATGCGCACATACGTAGTTAAGTTGGAAAGGTCTTTACTTTAGGAAAAAATAAAATAAAAAATCTTTCAACATTAATACAAAATATACTAGCCTAAGGCACTCAAAAACCTTGAGATTAAAAATTACGAGACAATATTTTGAAGGTCTTCAAACAAATTGCAACTTATGATAGAATTCATTGCAAGAAATAGCAAGACGCTCTCCCATGTACCACCCAGTAATTGATGGACGAGGACATTGAGAGAAAGACAAAATGAGAAATTCTATTTAACTAAAGTCTTCTCTAGAAATAAAAGATTTCCACTGAAATAAAAATAGTGCGAATATACAGAAAAATTATCATTTCTCCTACTATTCTATCTTGTTCAACGATAATGTATGGAGAAAATGGATTCACTCTTCAAGTGATCGCAGTAGTTGAAGAAAATATGGGCCGAGTACCTGACAAGCATTGCATGTGAACTAATTCATGACAAACCTCCTTGTTATGAATTCATTTTTGCTTCAACTTGCAGTTAATCAAACTGACAAGACATCAAAGATAAAAATAAAAATTGCAGTTGAAGGCACAAAGCAGAAGAGACCAAGATTGAAAAAGTTACTGAAAATGAAATAACGAAGATTGTCTTTTCAATCATTTCCGTGATAAAATATTTTCATGGTTACAAGAAATTTGCCAAAGCGGGGTGTTTGCATGAAAAAGGCACCTTTGTAAAACTCTGCAACCAAACGCATGACTGCATGAGTATTATGCTGAAAGCCGCAGTAATTGGTTTCTGTAAGTTTTGACAGTAACGGACCCTAAATTTAATTAGTCGTTAAAATTATACAGCTATTCAAATGTTAAAAGATCATCTTTCACAAGTGATTTTGCCATGGCAGAGTAAATTTTTCACACCTAAAAAGCTTTATGATCGTAATGGCTCATTACATTTATGGTTCGATAAGGTTAAAATTTGCAGGGTTTTCACCAGAATATTTTTTGTTTGATTATTTCATGCGTATTTATCATTTTCATGGAACCACCCTTATCAGTAAAGCTTTTTACTCTCTAGATAAGTACGCAGAGATCACATGTTTTTAGTGATGTCTTTTACACAGTTGGAACAAATTAGTTCCCTAAGTTATACTGTTTTTTTCTGTTACGTATGTGACCTGACTTAGGTGATATCAGTCATAATCACATACTTCTACGAATGAATCTTTAGGAGATAGATGAATATCTTGTGATACCACAGTTATCTCCCAGATGCTGTCAGGGTTTGAAACATCAAAGGTTTTCCGATCTAAAAGTTGATCGAAATAAAGAAGCAGAATTCAAAGCGCTTGTTAGATATTAACCATAGATTCTCCAACAACAATAATGTTTGAGGGGATGGATAAGAACACTTTCTGAGGCTGAAACTCTGTTTGTTTAAAACCTTCAGAAACAGTGTAAATGGACGGAAACATTTTCACTTGAGTAAATTGAAAGTTGAATTTAAGTTGGATCAGCAGCTTAAACTGGAGGAAAGTGCAAGAAATTTCTTCAACTTTCAAGGGCCAGTGCATTTCTTTTAATTTCCTCTGAAAGGCTCTTGACCGCTTACTCTGAAAATTACAAATTCAAGAGTAAAATCTAAATTTTTAATTTGTTTCAAAGCGCTGGTTTCTTAAACTCTCGATATTCATCTAAGGAATAGGCCTACACAATGTTCGATACACCGATCAAAAATTGTTATGTTAATGTATATCGAATGGAGTGCAATGTCTCATGAGGTGCAAATCGAAACATCAACTGGCATCAAATCATCTAGTAACTTTAAATGTTTAAAGATTGATCTGCCCAGAAAATTGCCCAGTTGACGATAATTGAGAAGAAATAGAGGAGGGAAGAACTTTAGCGCAAAATTTTGATCAAGTAGAGAGCTTTTTACAGTCATTTTTACAATTCCTTTCGTAAGAATTGAGGACGTAGGAAACATTCTCTTGTATATTTAGAATAAAAATCAAATCTGGATACTGTTCGGCTCGATTTAGGGGTTTCATTCTAATCACAGCAAATAATTCTTCCCATTCTTTGAAACACAGGCTTTAAAAAAAAAAAAAAAAAGAGAAATAAAGGAAATCCTTGAAAATTATTGACTTTAGGATCCATTTCCCTTTTTACCTGCACCTTGAATCAATTGAGTACCAATAAAATTTGCTTTGGCTTCCGCCAAAATTGATAACCTGACATTATCAGAAACAGAGAATTTTTGATCGGTATGTTTCACTCGTTCGGGTTTCGCACCACACATCATTTCATCATTCGCAACTAAAGCAATTCCCTTTAGCGTGTCTTCGCTGATGACTCTCATCCAACCTTCCATTTTTGTCCACCGCTTCAAGTCAACCAAGTCTTGGCCGTTATTTCTCATCCTTCGGATTTCTTCCAACTGTTTGTTCACTTGTTTATGATTTAGAAGTTTGAGTGTCTCACCAGTTGAGCCAATGGGCTCGCAGCTAGATTTTTGTCTCAAGGTACAACCTCCTTTAGTATTTGGTTTTTTCTCTTTTTCTTTTAAAGTGGAATGGCTGTTTCTGTTTGATCTGATTTTCTTTACCCCATCTTCATTCTCGTTTTCTTCAACCTTGCCATTGATTGAAACGCCCGAATGTTCTCTCACTTTCCTTCGCCTAGATGCAGCTTTGTCTAAAAAATAACAAATTTCATTAGGATTAGGAACAGGAACCAAATACAATTACAGATAGAATGTTACCTATATTTAGTGAAACGATATTAGTTTAAGTGAATACATGGTGTTCATCACAATTCGTTTGGGCTTCATCAAGGTACCTCAGATTTGCCACCAACACTCCTTGTTTAGGGGCCTCCGTACACGATCAAACCCTTAAATCAAAGAGAGCAATCGTTGAGCCGAAATTCAATACAGACAACAGGTGACCAACTGTTACATGTTGAAACCAAAACTATTTTATCAATGTTTGTCAAACAAATCATTTAAATAATATCATCAAGCATCAGTTCTATTGTGAACATCTTAAAACAACATCTTTCATCATGTTTATTCACATAATCTGAAAGTGTCAAGTTGCCTTACCTGCCTGTTTGAGCATGTACAGACGCCTTCTTGCTCAATCTACTTGGATGTACTATCTTCGCTGATACCCAATGACAATAGATATCAATACTGCAGGCCTTTGCACCTAATGAAACAGGTAGGTACCTACCTAAGACAACGAGACACTTCCAGAATAAAACAATAAATACGACAAACATCATTGTTTTCTATCACTAACAGTGATGAAACTGATGTTTGATAGGTCATGAGATGACTTTAAAAGACTAGAGTATACTATAAGACCCGAGTATTCTCGACGAAACCATTTTCGGTTAGCGAAATCGACCGTGCGGTTAGAATTCCGCATTATAATGCACGTGAATTCAAACCACGCGGCCATTTTCGCTAACCGAAAATGGTGTCGGCAAGAATACTCGGGTCTCATAATATCTCCAGGTTAGACTGTTGTTTGACAAAAATTGATAGATAATTTTAGGCTTTAACGAGCTACAGTTGGTCACCTGATGACCCTTGATGACTTTTGGCTCAATGAAGGCTCTGTCTGATCAAACTATAAGAACGTGTACAGAGGCCTTGCGTAGACTAGTTTGATTTCAGTGTGAAACTGCAGTTGATAATAATAGAACTAAAGAGCCAACCGTCAATGCAATATGCACAACTATTAGGCCAACAAAGGGATTTGACCGCTAACTCAAAATTTTTTTCACCTCTCAAATTTAAAAAATTGAAAAGGGTTACATCGTCAAAATTTAAGACAACAAATTTTTTTTCACGACTTTTTGTCTCAGAATGAGTCTAGAGGCGACCATTCCAATGTAGAAGCAGCTGGCGAATCGATTGAAAGAGTTCCTGGCCAGAACGGAGCAGCCGTTTATGATACAACACACTTTGAAAAACACAGCTTTAGCATCAGTAGATTGTTGTTTTTTCTGAGTACCAGCTCAGGTCTGTCAAAACTTGTCAAAGTACTTCCACAATCTGCAGCGGTCAGTCAACACACAAGCGTAAATTAAAGAGACTAAGTATTTGTTTCTTTAATTCCTTCAACATCATGCAATGTCTTCAATCCTGACCAAAAGTCCCAAAGTCTGCATAAATACCACAGTACCTACTTAGAGTAAAAGAAGAAATTGGAGAAGCAATAATGAAAGCAAAAAGCGCATGACAGCAAAGTCTAAAGTAAAATATACCCAATTGTTTTGTAGTGTTTTTTAGAGCATCTTCATCACGTTGAGTTTCTACTTTCTCTCTATACCTCTCCTTCGAAGCAAGGTCCTCTTTCAGTTCCACACAAGATTTTTTTTCGTTTGATTGGTATCCTGGCCATTTGGAAAGAAAATAAGGGCGATGATGGAGGGGCTATTGAACAGTTGTGAGAGTGGCGATAGTTATTGACACATATTCACTTAACAGAAGAAATTTTTGAAAAGGAAGATAGAAGCAAAAGAAACCTTTCAAACTTAGGTGGATGAGCGATGTTTGTGTTTTGATTTTGAGGTTAATTTTTGATAAAGGTTTACGTTGAGCTGATAGGGCGGATTTTACGTTCTGCAGACATTTGCGCTACCTAAGGCTTCGAGCGCTACTATTAGCTGAACAAGATAAAAGGTCTCAAAAGCTTCATTAAAAGTGCAGAATTGCAACCGTACGCTCTGGAAAGCAATAACTAAGTCCTCTGAAAGCTATTTCCATTCACTTTTCCTCTTTAGAAGTGAATTTTTTCCCAAAAACTTAGTGTTTTGATGAATTTGAGGTTATGTTCTAGGAAAGCTAGATTCAAGAGGAATTAATGAAAATTCGCTCCAAAAGCTATCACATTCGATGTCAGCGATCAAAATCGGGGCCAACTAACAAAATTTTCAAAGATTTTTTAGAGAAAATGTTTAAAGTTTATGTTTGTTTTGGTAGCGCAAATGTCTGTAGAACCACTCACTTGATAAGGGCCAACGAACTAGAATGACTAGAATGGCCGACATGGAGTTTCGTTGAAGCCTCCGACCTAACCTCACTTTCCGGGCTAGAAGGGCAAAACATTGGATTCTTCATAAGACCCTGTGCTAGAAGGGCGAAAGTTTTCGGTTGTTTTTAGCTCGTAAAAATCGAATTTTTGAAGGCTGGTCAACTTTTTGTGAAGTAGGAAGGTCGGTTACCGTAAAAATGCAGGAAAACACCGGTTTTTTCTAATTTTTTCTAGTTTTAATGAAGTTTACAAGTGAGTGTTGTCACCCCAGCCGGTACTGGCATTGGCATCTAAACAGTGTCTCAATTGCGTGATTTCTGATCTTTCTGCGAGCTTTTCTTGTTAGAAATGATCCTTCCTTCATTCCCCAGTGTTATTAAAGCCATTGTTTGATATTTGAGAGTGCTAAATGCTTTAAAAGTTTCATCGCGTTCTACTGAAGTCTTACCTGACTGGTGCAGGCACTGACTGGATTCTAAGCTGTTACTGGGATATTCAACCAGTTCTGTGTCAGAATTTCTAGCATGATTATAGTGAGGGATATTTAAAGCCACTCTTCTGTGTAGTTTGAATCATCTCAAAGCCTTAATGCCCTTGATTGACATCGGAACTCGGAAGATAGGTTGCGGAATTGGTCTCTCCGTCTCTTGTGCGCACAGTTACTTCCAGGCAGTAAACAAAACCAACTTATCTCTTTTAGTTAAGTGTACCAACTGATGTAAGTTCAAATTTTGAGTCTGATTTACTGTAAGTGGTAATCTTTATGCCAAGATTATCATTTGCGCAACTCAGTCCGAAGTTAATTCATCGATGGAACTCAGATCAGCGACAACTTTTTTTGGATTACTTTTACCAATCTTTTACTGCAGGTATGCTCTTTGAAGTGAAATTTTATTTCTTTTTCTGTTTTTCACAGAACCACTACTGTAATTGTACGAATCATTGTATGATACGGAAATTTGTTTATTCATGAAAACTGATGGAATGAGCTACTGGTGCGGGTATTCTTGAATGGTCTATGGTCTAATGTTTTCTGACTGGGCCTGTGCAGCTACCGGTGCTTATAATAGTGACCAACTCTGCGGACAAACTATTAAAACTGATTAGTTTGTTCATTCCGATTCAATGGAACTCTTGAACTGTTATGACTACCCGCAGTGAAGAAAATGTTGAGTTCCATCATCTTTTTGTGAAGAAAATTAGCGGAAGGAGCACACTGCATCACATGCAGTGTTTTGTTTGAGGCTTGATTACTTGTTGCTTTAGGAGAAGGAACCCTTTCCTATCTTTGCTTAAGAACATAGCATGGATTTCTTGAGGTCAAAAGATTCTCCCCTCAATAAAAATATATAGTGCGCGTAGGTGAGCTCGTTTCACAAAAGAAGGCATCGACAAATCATGCGGCTTGCTGCGCAAAGATGTGTTCGCATTCCTGCACATGCTCAAAAAGGCAAAATCGTTTCTGCGCAGTAAACAAACCAATCTGTTATCGGCCAACTTTCGTGAAACAACCTCTACAGAGGTAACAATATTTCAAAATTTTGGAAGGAAAAACGAACGTACACATCAAGTTATTGGGCAAGACCTGGTAACCTAACTTCTGTGCAGTACAAAATGGTGTCGGTTTGGTGGACCTGAAAATGAAAAATTCAGCTAAGAAGCTGAAATCCATGGTACCAAGTGTTCATAACACTTTGAGTAAATTCATACTAAATGTGTAGGATTCCGATCGGTTCTTAATCATCTATATATTATTTTTTCAATCATCAACAGCTCTCAGAGACCGATCAGCACCAGATAACTACAGTTAACCTGAGTCCATTATGAAATGATGATTTGTGACCACCCCTTCCGGTTCAAATTGATACCTTTTTCCGTAAACATAGCGCACAAAGGGAACGAAAGGTAGAGAAAGTAGATTGGAGCAAGGAAATAAGAAGTGCTAAGAATACAGAAGAAAATAAAATTTCACTTCAAAGAGCATACCTGCAGTAAAAGATTGGTAAAAGTAATCCAAAAAAAGTTGTCGCTGATCTGAGTTCCATCGATGAATTAACTTCGGACTGAGTTGCGCAAATGATAATCTTGGCATAAAGATTACCACTTACAGTAAATCAGCCTCAAAATTTGAACTTACATCAGTTGGTACACTTAACTAAAAGAGATAAGTTGGTTTTGTTTACTGCCTGGAAGTAACTGTGCGCACAAGAGACGGAGAGACCAATTCCGCAACCTATCTTCCGAGTTCCGATGTCAATCAAGGGCATTAAGGCTTTGAGATGATTCAAACTACACAGAAGAGTGGCTTTAAATATCCCTCACTATAATCATGCTAGAAATTCTGACACAGAACTGGTTGAATATCCCAGTAACAGCTTAGAATCCAGTCAGTGCCTGCACCAGTCAGGTAAGACTTCAGTAGAACGCGATGAAACTTTTAAAGCATTTAGCACTCTCAAATATCAAACAATGGCTTTAATAACACTGGGGAATGAAGGAAGGATCATTTCTAACAAGAAAAGCTCGCAGAAAGATCAGAAATCACGCAATTGAGACACTGTTTAGATGCCAATGCCAGTACCGGCTGGGGTGACAACACTCACTTGTAAACTTCATTAAAACTAGAAAAAATTAGAAAAAACCGGTGTTTTCCTGCATTTTTACGGTAACCGACCTTCCTACTTCACAAAAAGTTGACCAGCCTTCAAAAATTCGATTTTTACGAGCTAAAAACAACCGAAAACTTTCGCCCTTCTAGCACAGGGTCTTATGAAGAATCCAATGTTTTGCCCTTCTAGCCCGGAAAGTGAGGTTAGGTCGGAGGCTTCAAGCTTCCCCGTGTAAAAGCGCTGTGTCGGCCATTCTAGTCATTCTAGTTCGTTGATAAGGGCCGAAAGCTTTATGTTGCCATAAGTAATCTTTGATGTTGCCTCCGTTGTAGGTTGTAGATGAACTTTGGGATTTTGGGAATTAAAGTTTTAATTTGACAACCTCCTACAAATATTATTGGCAATTTTGCAGTAAACAATTGTATGGCAACATCGCAATATTTCAAATAACGGTGTGCTTTTTGTGTTTTGTGTTTCTTATCTACTCGAAATTTCAAATTTTCATCGCGTCGCGTTCCTTCCCTCTACCATTGATGTCCCACTACCCCTTTTAAGTTTTCCTTCCATCTATAGATTAAGTTTACATCGCTCAAGTAATGCCTGAAATAACTTTTAACCGCTGAAACACTATTCAAGAAGTCAGAATCAGAAACTGTGCTCCTTCTCACAATAATATGAGGTAAGTAGCTAGACAATGCTTTTCCTAATCACCAGCTAGCAAGTTCCTTCCTTGCCTTAAGTCAATTGAAGAGATAATCAAGCCATTAGAGTAAGTATATTATCAAGCTTTGAAGCTTTCTAGCTAATATCAGCTTCGTTCTCTACTCTGCATGAGTGTTTTTATGCTCATCCTTCGACCAGGTGGTCTGTTGGTGGTCTCACTGGATTGTGTTGGGTTTTGATAGCACCAAGCTTTAACCAGAATCCTGGAGTCTTCTTTGCGGAGGACGGATTCTGGAAGTTCTCATTATTTTGTTTGCAGTTGGGTCCAAATCAACTGGCGCTTAGTGCAGTCTCATATTCACTTTCTAGTGGAACATTTTCACTGTGATGTGATAAGCCCCAGTAGCGCTAGTATTCAAACTTTCAATGCTATCTTGAAGCAGGGCCTCCATAGTGTGTATCCCTCATTTATGTTTCAAATCACATAACTTACTTATCTTTATAGATGGTGTACAGGTTAAACTTGTTTCCTTATTGTTGGGTCACCAGATACTATGAATCAAGCTCATGAAAGTCCTTCGTAAAAATTTGAATGAGTTTAGAGCTCATAACCTATCCAGCGAGACATCACAGAAACCTTGTTTTCAGAAAAAATTATTAGTTTCTAGGTTGCTTGGTTCACAACTGCCTTCTTCGAGAGCTCGAACATTTCGATTATCAGGTTCTGCGAAGTAGTGGTATCTGCTTCGGATATGCATCCAAACACATCAATGAGCGGTTAGTTAGGACTCATCGATCACCAATGCATTTTTGCACCCATGTTAACCGATGCATTTTGATGCATTTCAGAAGCAGGCACCACTACTTGTTAGAATCCGATACGCATAGTGCGCGAGTTCTAGCTCTCACTCTCGGATGACTCCTCAATACAGCTAGAGGCCATTTCAGATAGCTTCGGTTCTGACAGTTCTTTGTTTACATGCGCCGAAGGACGATACTACGTCCTCCGCGCACGCCCGCTTCAGTGTTACCACCCGCGTGAAAACTTCGACCCCGCTCACTACGCGAATAACTAGAGCTGTTTGCCGCGTAATGGATTCGGTTAGCATCGTAAATAGTAAATCTTTTATTATTTACTAATTACGATAATTAAGCGAGTCTATTACGCGGCGGAAAGTTCTGATGATTCGCGGAGTGAGCGGGGTCGATGTTTTCACGCGGATGGTAACACTGGATTCCGCGTATGTAAACAAAGAGCTGTCAGAACCGAAGCTATCTGAAACGGCCTCTACTACACTGCAGGTTTCAAACTCACATTTTGGCTACTTTGTCGGAGTGTTTTGTTGAGAACAGATTATTGGGTCTTTATTCTGTCATTCGTTAACAAATTAAGCAATGCACAGTCTAGGTACACACAAACTTCAGCTTTAGAAAATAAAGCGAGCCATTGTCACGCAAAAATAAGAGTGTTAGTTGTGCACGAAATAGACTAAAAGCACAAGACTTTTCCAATCCTTGATCCATGTCATCACTAAGCTGATCAGTGTCTTTGGAAATTTTTTTCTTTTTTGTGTTTTTTCATTCTGACGGGCCACACTGCTCAAATTTGTGGCAGGCAGAGAGTGGTCTGTATGCAATGCAGTTGATGAATTTTGCAAAGGAATACATCAATTTTTTTTTGTTGGAACTTCTGGATTTTGATATGTTAAGCTGCCGGAGAGTAAGCAAAACATAATCACGTCATTGTTAAAAAATATTTCAGTATTTCTCATTCTTGTGGTGAAAGATCTATGTGAAAAATTTTTGTTTTCGTTTCAGTGACGAAATCATGAAAGTCTTACCACCGAGAACTGTCGGTCCAACTCAAGGATGTCTGCAAATGAATGTAAAGGCAATTCGCTGGTTTATTGATTCACCTGGAAATGTAACTGTTGGAATGTCGTGGTGGGGTGACAGTTCTAAATGTTTATTCTTGTAAGCTCAGAAGATTTATTGTTCACCTATTTTTCAGATCAAATTTTTTCTCTTTTTTTTTCTATAGCAATTAGCACTTTGCTTCTATTAGCTGCAGCGCCCATGAAAGTCTCTAATTTTTGTTTCATCATCTTTAAAATCTGTTTTAGCGCACTGAAAGAAAGACATTATATAAAGCAAAAACAAGTTTGTTTTATGTCACTTTAACCCTAAAACTTGCTATTTGTGTGGTTCCTGCTTTGTTTATAAATTATTAATGCAGTGGCGTAGCTATGAACTTTTTGAGGGGGGAGCCTGCGGTCCGAAAATTATCAAGGGGGAGGGCGGAGGAGGTCCGAAGGTAGAGCTTCGGTAAAATTTTTCTGTAAAAGTTACCGTTTTTATGGACAAAGTTCGGTGTCAAGGGGTGGTTTAGATCCTGTAGATCCCCCCTCCCCCTCCGGCTATGCCACTGTATTGATGTCTGAAAGTTAGCAATTTGTGTCTCACTTTTGTGGTAATTTTGAGTAGAAAAAATGGAGACGTATTTTAGATAATTCTACTTTCAATTTAGGAAGTGCTCCAGTCTATTGACAAACGAAACCATTGAAATTCAAGCAATCATTTTTAGTACCTCCTTCTAGACCTATATTGAATCAAATGAATTATTTTGTCGTCCAGAAAAACATGTATTTTTGAGATTCATTTTAACATTTAGCCATTGATATGTTTCTCATATTTTTCCCATTCCAGTTTACCAAAAATCACTTAATCTCTCTAGATTTGTAAACTCTATAAGGCTATTCGGAATCTAATACAGATTTACTCTGCTGAAATTTATGTCTAGACATTATTTATTGTTTGTTTTTTTTTCTCTTTTCAGTCCCTCAGAAAATCCTGAAGCTATGCAAAATAAGAAGAACAGGTCCTACGTATTCAACATTCGTTCCAGCAAAGAGCAGTTCCTTATTTATTTGAATTATCACAAGCGATTAAAATTCTTTGTTTGGAAGCACAAAAATTATATTGGTAGTGGTGTGCTGGAAAATCTGTCTCAGTTGTATGAAGATCGTCATTTTGATGACTTCATAGAAATTTATGATGGCAACTCGAAAATTATTGCTGATCTACATGTCTGTTTCAACTTAACATTTTTCTCCGTGAATGCGCCTCGTACTTCAATTTTGAGAACAGAGTCAGTTGATAATGATACTCATCCAAGGAGCGCGCTTTCTTGTTACTCTCGCACTGGTTTGAACGGAGATAAGTTTTTGGTTAAGTCTGATCTTGAGCCTCGAGTTCCTGTTTTCAGCCGTCTAGATCCATCTCAAGAATTGTTTAATTTGCTCCGAAAAGAAAGGAATAATCCATCCAAGCTAGATGTCAGTGAATTTTGGACAGATGAAAGTGATATCGAAAGAGTACCATCCACCCCATCTAGCGAATTTTCCGCAAATAATATGAAGAATTTTGATTCAAAGTCCTTGACTCAACAGCTTTTAAATTATTTGAAAGGTAAATTTAAGTCTCTCCAATTTATTCATTTATTTTATTTTTTATCTGTATTCAGTAATACCGGTTGCCACCTGTTTGTTGGAACAGAATAGATTCTTTTAAGATACGTCTTTAAGGCCCCCTCTTCAAGGTAGAGGAAACTAGGTTCGGGCGTAAGGTTTCTCGCTGGGTTGCAGCCGACCAAATTGAAAGAGACAAGTTTACCAAAGTGACATCTCCCATAACTTATCGGATCTAAGAGGAGAGGATGCCCTCCCTCCTTGGATCCGCCCCTGCTGTTGCAAAAGTTTGTCTTGGATCTACTATTATTCAATTCCAAGGACGGGGCACATTCCTTATGGGAAATGGCCCCTTGCCAAAAGTTGATTTTTTTACATGGATCGACGCCGCTCGTTGAGCTGATCAAAAGTTCTCTCAGCACCAAAAAAAGTTACCATGCCGTTTTCGCGCTATTTAAGCTCAAAGTTGAAAAATAACAACAGGAATCGGCATCAGTACGGAGTGCATTTCTCGGAAAAAGACGGGTGATCGGCGCTTCTGTCTCTCGTAAAACAATACCATTGTTCACAGTTGGACCGACCACACCCACGTATAGTGTCCGTTCCTCTCCCTTATACCCTTTCACACATTTTCCTATGATGAGGCTCTCGGGTGGGGGGGGGAATGCGGTCAGTGAGTAAAAGGAAAATGTGTGAAAGGGTGTAATCAGGGAGAGGAGCGGACACTATATATGCGTGCGGTCGGTCCAACTGTGAACAATGGTATTGTTTTACGAGAGACAGAAGCGCCGACCACCCATCTTTTTCCGAGAAATGCACTCCGTACTGATGCCGATTCCTATTGTTATTTTTCAACTTTGAGCTTAAATAGCGCGAAAACGGCGCGGTAACTTTTTTTGGTGCCGTGAGAACTTTTGATCAGCGTCGATCCATGTAAAAAAATCAACTTTTGGCAAGGGGCCATTTCTCATAAAGAATGTGCCCCGTCTTTTGGTCAACTGAGCTGGAAAAAAATTCTTTCTCTTTTTACCACAACTTCTTTTGAAACTACTTTGCAACCATTATTTGAAAAGGAAGACCTCTGAACAGGGTATTTTTCTGTACTACTTTTGAAGAAAATGTTTGTGATTAAACCTGAATTATTGGAAAAATATAGAGTCCAAAATTATGGACAGTGTTCTGTTATTCCTCAAAATTTCAAACATCACAATATACTTTCAAAATACGAAGTTGAAAGTCTCAAAAATTAGTGTTTTGGACACAACATTTAGTAAAATAATGGCTGTTTGGAGCTCTCTCTGATGAACTGAATGAATTCTTCAGAAAATAGTATTTTTTCTGTTACTAGTGATTCTAATATTCAGAGGAAGCTTCAAAAAGTTGCATTCCTAATTTTGTGTTACACATTCTCATTATATCCATTGATTGTATCAATATAATTACTATTTGAGCTAATTTATCCTATCCTTTTCAGGTGTCAATATGACTGAAGAAGATCAGAAAACTGCAATTGAAATCTTGAAGAACATCTCACCATCCTCTAGTCTAGTCAACATTGCTGAGCCTGGAGCAATCTCTGAGGTAACCTTTTTGTTCCTGTTTTGTAGACTCAGTTTAAACTTTGGCTATTAAGTGCACTATCTCAACTCATAGACCAATCAGCAGAAGTACTAAAATTGCTTGACAGCGGTAT
The DNA here is from genome assembly GCA_011764245.1 of Trialeurodes vaporariorum. NCBI lineage: Eukaryota > Metazoa > Arthropoda > Insecta > Hemiptera > Aleyrodidae > Trialeurodes > Trialeurodes vaporariorum. Next base: position 21,688,869 of record VMOF01000320.1, read on the forward strand.
TTATACTGTTGAACTTGAAGCGAATTTTACTATCAGATTCGAGCAGCCACCAAGCTGCAAATCGTGGTGCCCTAAAATAGGTAACAACTTTTGGTGACAGAGCGGAGAAATATAGAAAACTACTTTAAAATAGCTATAAAAACCTTCTTGTCACCTCAGAATCATGCAAGAAGCATCATTTTCATCGGAAAAGAATCATTTCAATCAAAAATTTGATTTTGCATAGTTGAAATTGCATGGAACACTGGCATCACTGCTGCCATAACAAATTATGTACTGCTTTGGACAGTCTGCTTTCAGAGAGCTGTTTTTGTACCTTCTTAATTGCCGAAAAGAAATTGACCATACCTGTTTCTAATATTTTAATCTGTTGGTAGTTGAAACTTCCATTTGTCTCATCAGAATTTTTTTTTATTGAAGCAAAACTCACTAATAGTCATGTTTGACAAATGAATGGAGCTATTCTCATTTTAACGTGGTGTGGCGATTGTACGCCGACAGTGATCCAGATCCATCTGACTTTCACTCGTTGAGTGGATAAAGTTTGCGGCTTCCGCCGCGAGAGTGCTCCACCGTATTTCCACAAAGTGTTTCTCATCTCTCCACAGCCGCGAACAATCTCTCTGCTGAAACTTAATATTGTCAGGACGTTCCCATCAAAACTACTTTTCAGTGGACTTTCCCTTAGAACCACGTGGAGTGCCTATAGTGATAATATTTGTGAGAATTTGTACTCTGGAAGTTAATTTGATAACTATTACTTAAGGGCTGTAAAAAAAAATTGTAGTTAATGGTCTGCTGGATTTTCATTTTTCTCTCTTTTAGGTCGATGAAGACCAGTTACCCAGGAAGGGCTTACCTCCGCATCATTTAGTTTCCATGCCAAGAGTCCGGTCAACAAAAACACCATGTGCTGAACGGAAAAGTCTGATTAGGTCTCATTCTGCCTCCAAACTTCCTGCCTCAGTTTGCAAGAATGCTAACTCTGCCTCTCCTCTAAAGAATCAGTCTGGAGAACGTCATCCATCGGAATCGGGTAAAGTGACACTTAATTTGTTTTTATTATTATTAGATGAACATTAAGAATTATCTTCGCATAGTAATCTCACTTTCTTATGCTTTCTCATTTCTTATTCTTTTTTGTTTTTCCTGATTCAGATGCCGGTGATCAAACTAAAATGAAGTTTTATCGGATTGCATTAGACAGAATAATATTTAACTCTGATGGCTTACGCAAACTTTATGGATCTGGCACAATCAAAGGTCATCAAGAAAATAATTGTAAGTCATTTCCATTTGTAGTTTACAAGATGAATACTTATTTATTCTTAGTTGGAAAGCCTGGTTTCCAATGAGACGCAAGGCCTTGCGTTCCTTGCGTTTGGTAGCTTTACGACGGAGGACGAAAAGTCGTTCCCAGTGAACGCAATCATCGACCAATCAGCATCAAGGATTTCGAAGGGCGCGTGTCGGACACTCAAAATGGAGTCGGTTTGTTTACATTTTAATTTTCAACTGCGCCAGTGAGGTTACGTTAGTTTCGACATACAACTGCATGTTTTCTCGCTTTTACTTTGCATGTCTTTTTATCTGTGTTGTCTCAAAAGTTATTATTCAGTAATACCAGCAAGATTCACAAATCGTAAAGGAGAATTCCACCGAATGAACTATTTCTTCTGCTTCACTTGTTGTATTTGTTGATTCGGAACCCATCAAATGTTCACTGGACAAGCAGCGGCCATCAAAATCCGTCTAGTTGCTTAGCGCAGCAACGCAAGAGTTGAAGAATGTTCAACTCTGCCACGTCGTTGCGTTCCGATGCAATGGTTTTGCGTAGCATTGGGGACGATCTCATCTGTCCGCGTGTATTTCAACTTCGTAGAGTTGCGTCGTTGCGGAGCCTTGCGTCTCATTGGAAACCAGGCTTAAGAAGCACAGTTTAAAGAAAAGCAGGGGTGCAAAATGTGCCCAGGCTTCCACATTTTCATGAGACCACCAAGCTGAACCTGTCCACAATTTGCTTACTGTCCACAAAATCTGCTAACCTTTTTTTTTTTTTTTTTCTTATTTTAACGCGCTGAAGAAAATTTTGGCTCAAAAATACGCGCATACTCAATTTTCAGAAAATATTAACGCGCTTCAGAAAAATTAATGAGCTCACTGAATATTCAACAAAAAACAACGCGCTGACTTATTATTCAGAAAAATCAATTTTTCTTTGGCTCAAAACAGCGCGCTTGCTCCATTTTCAGAAAAAATCAACGCGCTTGCTCCATTTTTAGAAAAATTTCAAGAAACAACGCGTTAACTCTAGTTTCTATTTAATGCAGTACACTGGCAGCTCTCTGGCTTAAAGGAGGATTTACCAGTTATTTTTAAAAAAAATAACTTATGTGGAAAGCCAAACTTATTTATTGGAAATCTATTTTGTGGAAACTTGTTTCGACTTTTGTAGACAGCTTATATGGTAGAAATCGATTTTTGTGTTTTTTGTAGAAATCGATTTCCACAAAGTATATAGACTTCCTCAAATTCAATTTTCGTTCGCTAAATTTCTACAAAATGGATTTTGTGCGAACCGAATATTGTGCCTTTTGGTGGAAACCTATATTTTTGCAATATTTTATGTGGAAACCAATTTTTGCGTTTTTCGGGGGAATTGATTTCGTGAAAACCAATGTTTGTTTTTTTTGGAAATCAATTTTCACTTTTCCACAAATTCGATTTTGTGGAAACCGATTTTTACATTTTTTGTGGATATCGATTTTTGCTGTTTTTGTGAAAATTGATTTTGTGGAAAATCAATTTTCACTAAATGGGTTTCAACAAGATCGATTTCCCCTAAACAGGTTTCTTCAGAATTGATTTCGCTCTATTCAAATTACGAATTTTCCCGAAATTCGCGGCATATAATCGTGGCTGCGAAACGGTACCAACAACGCACGCGAATGTTTTACGGTCGTACTTTTCACGAAATCATTCTGAGAGCGTGATGCTACGCTCTGCACTGCGCGTATGGCACATGGCGTGAAAAGCCGAGAAGTCGATGCCAAAGTCCTCTGCAGTGCACTGTACCTATCAGATTCTTCATGCTACGCTTCCTCATTTTGGGGGGCGGTCCACATTTTCTAGTGACCGCGCGTTCGTCAGTTTGGGCATATTTTGCACCCCTGAAGAAAAGAATACAAATCATCTCGTGTTTGTTCAGTGTTACATGACACCCTATCAAAAGATACAAAAATGAGAATGAAATTTGCTGAGCACGGCTTGTCATTTGTGCTCATTCCCATGAAACGATTTTGATGAGTAGGACTCAACACACGAGAAGTAAGGATTAACACTTTCATAAAGTTTATAAACATTCATAAGTGTGATTGACCTATTTCTGTCCTTTTGATAAAATAGCTGATTATCCTTCAGTAATCTAAACTGCCTTATGCTTAATCACAAGTGCAATGTTTTTCAACAGGTCCTCGGGCGAATTATATCATCCAGTATAAAGTATCAAAAGTGGACCCAAAATTTCCTCTGGAAAAAGCTGAGCCCGTTCGGCATGTATCGAGAAAAATTTTAGCAAATGGTGAGTGTATCTCTGTTAAAGCATGAAAGCTTCGGACAGTTCCCAAGCTGCTAAGCATCTGACCTGAAATTGAGACTGAATGTAGTTTACTTCAGAAATTTTGTGTTACTGCAGTTTAAGGTGATTCTAGGCAAACATTTTCAAGATTTCTACCCCATGGATAGTGCCACTAGTCAATTTTGGGAAAAATTGTGTTTTTGGCGAAACAAAAATGAATGTAAAATCCAAGAACATCAGCGCCTTATTCGCATCTTCAAATTTTTTCTGTGGCTTTTCTTATTTCCATTACTGAATTTTTACTTGTGATTTGAACCGTAATTATGATCATTGTTCTTAGGGCCGCTTTTAAGACTGTCTGTTAAACGTTTAGAAGGTGGATGTTCTCTTTTAGCGGGCGAATTACAAAATTAAGACTGTCAGTTCATCTACTGCTAGTTTAAATAGAGGGTAGCTTTTGTGCCTGTTAAAATTTAGCAAGTGGATGTTCAGGCATTCGGACCAATCAGAGGGGGCGCCGAGTGCCGATGAAAGCCGAGAACTCCAGAAGCTCTAAGTCAGTCAAGGCGCCATTGCTACTTTTAGATTATGTCGAAAGCACTACCATCTCCGTTTGGCAGAGCGCGTTCCGAAGGTCATTTGATCATCTGCTCCGATTGGCTGTTGAATCGCTGAAATTATGCATAACGGCTAGTACAGTGTTGACTGACAGTTGACTAGCAGTCGTAAAAAAGAACTGCTGGTTAAACTTTCTGTTATGTATAACTGTCAGTCAGTTTAACATCCACATTTCACGAATATTTTAAAAGCGGCCCTTACTGTCCCTTTATTCACAACTTGAATGGGTTTAAAACTGGTTTATTGGTTGAAAAAAAAGTTAAATTTAAATGAAACACCTAAAGAAATTGGTTCTTGCCTGATATAAAACTAAAGTTACTTTGACCGCATGCGTATGAATCAATAAAATTTAATTGAAATTTGGTTAAGGTGAACTGGGGTAGCTGTACAGAGGTGTCAGCCTGTGGACCTGTGTAGTACTATTTCATATTTGACAGTTGGCAACTCTTCTTTATGTCACGAAGAAGAGTTGCCCACTGTCAAATATGAAATAGCACAACACAGGTTCACAGGCTGACACCTTTGTGCAGTTACCGCTGAGTACAGTCACCCCCGTTCACCTTACTCAATTGTACAGCTAACATAATAAAAGTAACTAAAAGATCTGAAAATCTTAGTTGTGCAAGTAAGCATGCAAATGTTAATTAAATCTTTATGCAATTTCTTGGGGCCCATTTTGTGAATCTTTACTGTTATGAATCAATGAAGAGGGGTATCAAGGGTTCGTTTTGTTGGTGTATTTAAAAAATAAATAAATAATTTTTTTGCGCAGGTGTAATTTTTGGAGAGAATGATGTCTATAAAATGAAAGATTTGCGATCAAACGATGTCATAACAAGTTTTAAGATAAGCTGTCAGTATTTAAATCAGCGCCTTCCCGTATTTTTGGGGGAAACAGAATCTCTTGTGGTAAAAGAATCCTCAAAGAACAGCTTGTATATTAAGTCTTTGAACGGTTTAACCATTGGTAAACTAGATGTTCAAATCGATGTTGCAGATTGTGTCAAGAACCTCCCTCCTCCTGAAACGTGTAAGAAAACAGTTCATAGTTTGCATTATTTATTTACTAATTGATTTGTCACTCTAACCTCAACTTATAGTAAACATTAATTCTAAGTCACATTATCAGAGTTTCAAAAAGGTTGTATTGATGTTTAATTTCTTGGTTTAAAAGCCAAAATTTCAGTTCAAAAATGCGCTATTGGGGGAATTATATTGCACCGGAGTTCTTTACTTTCTCACAATTAACAAAGTTTGAAATATTGATGACAATTTGCAAAAACATTCTGCAACCAGCTTACTGTGAAATCAGTCTTTTAACCCTTTGCGTTGGTGTGTCGGGTCAGGCCCGACATCATAAAAAACCCATTGCGGTCGCATGTCGGGGCTGACCCGACATAAAAATTTCGCTCTGCTGTGTCTCATTTCAGGCCAGCCCCGACAACTTCAGCGCGTGCTGCGCTCTATGGGTGTTTTCGGGAACTAGCAGTTTCTCTCTCATATAGTGTAGAGGTTGCCCATTGCGCTAGTGGCGTACAAAAAAAATGAGACTGCAAAGGGTTAAAAGGGAGTCTAGGGGTCTCCCTCTGAATATTAAAAGATGGTCTGGGTGTCCTCCCCAGATTAAGTTTGATGTGAGAAATTGTTCGTGGGGTATTCCCTATACACAGTTTATTTTGAACCAGAAGTCCCGGAACTGTGATCAATTTGATCTATTGTTTTACTCAAACAGTCTATTACCGTCCTCTTTCAAATTATTTTAGGTTATGAGGATAGTTTTTTGTCTACTAGCTACAGAGACAGATAGAGACCCAGCACACTATATGCTTTTTTGTGTTAGAAAAGTGAAGCAAGTTTAACGGTCACAGTTTTGTTCGGGAGTCACCGGCTGCAACGATAAACAGTCGCCTACCGTTGAGTGGTGAGCTCAACAAAAGGCTGTGATTGGTCCGCGGTCCCCGAAACGGAAACAGGTCTGCTTGGCAAATGCAAACCACGCGCTCATCAGTCAACAGTAGGCAACTGTTGGCTGTTGTTTCGATGAGTTCTGACGAAAATTGAGCCAGAAAAGTGGACACCTGTCGCAAGCTTTGTGCTGGGTCTCTATTTGTCTCTAGTCAGCAAATAGCCCTTCCGCAAAAAAGGAAAAAAAAAAAAAATTCCTTTGGGCTTCATTTGTTTATCATTATTTATCTGTTCCATTTATCTCTTTATTTATTCAAACAAACAGGAAGAGTCCAATATAGATTTCAATTAGAATAAGAGCAAAAGAAAGATAGAGATAGGACTCAGAAACTAATTAACAGAAAATAAAAATAATTTAAAGCAGACGAAAAAAATTATTCAAAAGAATAATATACAGAAAAAAGAGTAGTAATCATTTTAACTATTTTTCTGTTTAATAATACATTTTTCATGTCTGAAAATTAATTTAATTTAGTTTCAGGGAGGTGTCAAGAAGACGTTGAAGAACTAATAGCCCGCTCAAGTCTTGAAAAATTGAAAGTCAAAACAAATAACTCAAAATACCTAGAGCTCAAAGCACAGTTGCGGAATCTCTCCTCTAACGAGAATTTGAAAAACGTTCCGTCAGCTCAGTACAGCACTTACCTTGATTCGCACGTCACGTCCAGCAGAAACTTATCAGATTCTGCCTTCGCTCAAGACACGGATTCAACGAATAACTTCTCTCCGCCAACAGAACACACGAGTGATTTTTTGTCTGATGCAACAGAGACTAGTCATAGTTCTAGCAGAAAACTTTGCTCAGATAAGTCGCACTCAGACCTTGTAAACTCAAAAGATAATGCAAGAACTACAGATCAAAACGGGCAAAGACGTAAGAAAACTTTCACCTCTGAAAGTTCTAACGACAATACAGTGACGGCAGCACCGCAAAAATATGCTGTCGTCACTCACGAGTTTTATGTCAAGGTAAATCAATTGGCGAACTGTGGAACGAGCGTTGTCAATTACGTTTTTCCGGAAGGCACAGCTGTAGAAACTGGAGAAGGTATGTAATTAGTCATTAAAGACCTGTCTCATTCAGGCCATGGTTCGTGGCACCTTGAAAAGTTTTTGAATATCCTTGATTATTTTTTTCGTTTTTCATATTCTTGTATATCCTTGCTTATTTTTTTTGTTTTTCATATTCTTGAATATCCTTGATTATTTTTTTCGTTTTTCATATTCTTGAATATCCTTGAATTATTACTAAAATGTCAGATGTACTTGAAAATCCTTGAAAATGACTGGATTCAGCTTGTCAGCTTGCCATTTTGTTGATAATTTTGTCCGAGTGCCTGAAGATTGTCATGTTGTTTTGGTTGCGAAGTCGCGAGAAAAATAGCAGGAGTCAGCAGAAAACTTTTTTCTTCCTTTTATTTTTTGTCTGCTTGTTTTTCTCTGGTTAATGCACCAATAAATGAGAATCACTATGTGTTTTGTCTGCATCCAGAAAATTGGTAAAAATGTGACTACGTTTTTGTTGGAAGTCCTTGAAATCCCGTGAAAATCCTTGAAAATCCTTGATTTTTATTTAAAAAATTTGCCATGAACCATAGAGACTGGTTTTCTGCCTTTTTTTGGGTCAAAAATTAAAACTCAGAATGAAATGATAAAACTGTCCTTTGATATTGAGGTTGAAGATCTACTCTTGAAGAAACCGCCAATGATCAGGACGCATGGGGTTGTTTAGCCTTTATTTTCATGCATGAATAGGGTTATAGGTTTGCTAAATGTGCCCGATCTGGTAGCAATGCGGTTACAAAATGTGGAAACATGGAGATTCAGATGGGTACATTGTGGGATTTCACTGCTGTGTTCTCGGTTTATTTGAAATTTTGTGCCATGTGCATTGTGCAACCACATATACGCGCACAGCAGCACAGGGCGTCGTACAAAAAGAGCAAACGCGTTAAAAAAAAGGGGGGGAGTGATCATTTTTGTGAAATTTTAGCGGAACATAATTTTTTTTTTTTTTTTTTGAAAGATCAGTTACTGGTTTTGAGAAAATGTGGAAAGCAGGGTACATTATGCGTCCCTGTAGGGCTAGTTTTGCACTTTTACGGGAATAATCGCTATTTGTTACAACAAGAGAAATTTTGATCGGAGCAAAATGTTGCAGTGAATTTTTGCTTCAAATGTAACCTGCATCTAAAAGAGTATTATACCTCAAGGAAAAGCATCTCAAAGCTGTTCCATAAAAGGACGGGGAGTTGATCCTTAATGGAACTGGTTCTTTTTCATCAATCGTTTAAAATGTTTGTTGTGTTTTATCTAGTAAACTACTGTGAAAAAAATTCTGCTGACAGAATACCGTATCAGGAAATAGTTAAAATTACAACGTATGTGGTTTCACAAGGAAAGCCGTTGTTAACTTTTTCAGCTCTTAAATCAAATAAATAGTGGACAGATTTTGGCAAAACTCATGTCTTGACATTATCTGTTTAATTTACGCTAAAATTGCAAAGTAACGGGGTTATGTCCGTTACGAGGTAAGCAATTTTTAATGTCTGTTCTTTCATGTCCTAAATGATTGATTCCTTTTATTTGTTTTTCAGTTGTTTTGAAGTGGCCTGCAGCATCTATTTTTACTAATCTCAGCAGACCCTTCTTTATATCCTTACCTTTTGGTATAACCCTCAAAAAGTTTTTGAAGCACTGTGGGAAAAAATCAATAAGTTTCTACTTCAAGCAGCCTAACCAAAAGAAGACCATAGCTAAGGTAATTTTGCCCTTCAGCTTACCAGTTAGGTGAAAGCACCAGTAGCAAACACCTTTTCACAAATGCACCAGTAGCAGCCGCCCAAAATGTCTTATGTCTATGTTGGCATGAGAATAGTTCTTTTGAGCTTCCTAATCAGTTGCGGCTTGTGCAATTTGGCAACCATGCTAATTTTCCATTTAAACCTATGCAAAAGTATCGATTTCTTGGGGGTGCGATTGCACCTCCTGAAGATCGATTGTTTTACATAAGTTTAAATAGACAGAATACATTGTTGCCAGATTTCACGCGCTGCCACTGCTCCTAATTACAGTGGAAGCTCTTTGTGTGGAACCTCCGATAAGTGGAATTTCTCGTTATGTGAAATTTTTCATCTGCTCTGTAAAATCTCCCATAAGAACGATATAAAAAAATTTGGTCAGAATGGAATTCCGTTAAACCGAATCTTTTGTTGTGTGGAACTAAATTTTCAGCACGGTCCATTAGTTTTTTTTTTTTTTTTAGTGGAAAAAAAACACAGTGGTAGCTTCCAAAATATGTAACGCAACCTAGACTAGACCTAGACACAATCTTTGCCAATTTTGTTGTTTTGGTCATCTTCTCAATTTTGAGCGTGAACCCAGTAGTGAGTGAAGGTAAGAAAATTTCCCCTCTCGCTGTGGTATGGAAGATTCTTTTGCCGGCCTTAGTACGTACATCATAGTAATTACAGTATCAAAAATAAAATGAGATAAGAAGTAATGTTTAAAGTTTCCAGTTTTCTAACTTTCTACTCGACAAGCCTTCTCGGAGCGAAATGAACTGGCTTTTAAATACTTATCATTGATTTGATCATTTGTTTATTTTATCATTGATTTGATCATTTGAACTGGCTTTTAATACTTATCATTGATTTGATCATTTGTTTATTTTATCATTGATTTGATCATTTCTTTATATTATCATTTGTTTTCATTTTTCCAGGCTGTGTTAGATTTAGAGAAGATATCCACTTTAGAGAAGACTTACAAATCGTCCACCAATAAATCACCAGTTTCTAAGATTTTTTCATTGCCTCTTGAACTAAATAATGATCTGTCTTGCACTTATGCAGAGATTAACATTGAATATTGCAACCGAATTTGCAAAGTTGGTAGCGCACAAATGCAGGAACAATCACTATTCAACAATGAAACTTTGAAAGAGCGTTCCAACCTCCGCGCAGAAAAAAATGTCGGCTCAAGCAGATGTAATGCAACAAACATAAGTCCTGATGGAACTAAGTTTAGCAATGTAGATAGAAATCCTGAAAAAGCTGAGGCAGACAACAACCGTAGAGCGGAAGATTCCTCATCATCCCACGTTTTAAACACCACTTTTTCCATCAGTGAAAATAACATTACGCAGGAAGCAAAATATCAGAGAAACGCAGATGACAATGGTGAGAAGTCTGTAGCAAAACTCAACAATGAGCCTTCATTCTTCCAAGGCTGGCAAGAAGTTGCTGAAGATCATTATTCCATTAATGATCATTTATCTACAATTCTAGAGGGCTCTGAACTTAGCAAAACTAACACAAGTTCAAATATGGTTGACTGTCCTGTTACCTCGCTTTCAAATGACAATTCTGCCAATCTTTCCCAGAATTTTAGTAATCTTTCATTCAGGAACAGTGATCAAAGTTTAATTCAGAAATGTCCCTCTGGAAAAACTGAAGTCTTATTCGAAAACTCAAAGCCAGCAATCAGCACATCTAGTCATTTAAATTCTCCGAACTCTAAACACTTAGACAAGCCCTCAGGTTTGAAACCTTTTTGTAATGCTGAGTCACCCAACAATAATGAAGATGATTCAGATGACTGCTTTGTCGAGTTTGAAATGCTAAACCCAGAAATTGAATCAAAACGCAAATTACAAGCTAATCATACCAGTACAAACTGCACAAACAATGTGGTGAATGTACAAAAACTACTTCCGGGTCAAGGGGTTAACGAAGGTCAAGTAAATTATTCTGACCCTACCCTGAAGTCGGGTCTCATGAATTCTGATAATTTAAAGTTAGACCAAGAAGGAATTGTTTCAAGCTCGAATTCTGCGACTAATAGAGGTCAAATTTTGGACTCCTGCGACTCTCCGAAATGGAGCACCTTTAATGTTGGCCCTGTTCCTTCAGATCATGAAAATGATGCAGTTCCGAAGTATTTGTCACCCCTCAACTCTGCTAGAGCTGTGGCAAATAGATTTGCTGAAAACAATGTTGCTGCAGATGAAAATGAAATCAGCATCAACGAAACAGGAATAGAGTCGAATAGGACTGCCAGTAATGATACAGTTGTGACTGAAAACACTAACAGTTACCGACGAAACTCAGACTCTGGTTATGTCGGATCTTCTCTGAAGGATCCATTTGAGCAATCAATAAGCAGTTCTTCCAAGAGCCGTAGCGAGCCAAACGTCTCTAAAAAGCCGAGCATTGTTCCATTAGTTGATGACTTCGGTGTCCCAGCGAAGCGTGTCTCCCAGGAAAAGAGTTTTTTGGCTCGTATTGGCATTGTACGATCAATTAATCTACCGACTATCAAATTAAAAGGAGGAGATAAACGACTGACCAAACCCAGTACCTATGTCACCTTCAAAGACAGCTTCAATAGGTTAAATTACTCTGGCACTGTCACTGAAACTTTAATTCCTGAATATGATTCTCGGCATAAAGCATGGCTTCCTACAGAACTCCTAAAAAATGTAAGTAATCTCAGAGAAATGTTGAAGTTTTTCTCTTGTTAACACATTAGCTGTCATTGATTTTTTCGGTTTTACTTCCCCAATTTCTGAAAAACGTGGAAAAAAAAATGTACCAAGTATAGGCGCAAGTCAAATCCAATGTTTCAAAATTTTCAAATTAATTTTCATTTTTTTAGCCGTGATCAATTATTCAATTTCTTTAATTAATATTTTTCTGTGATTCTATGACTCATGAAAAACAAAGAAAAAATATTCATGATTATTCGTACATGCATTGTGAAACTGAAACTAAAAGTGAAATGGTATGCAAATGTTTAGATTAATTGATGTATCAACTGTTCTTACAATATTTTCTCTAAAAAAACAAAGATTTAGTCAAATGTGTGCTTTCTAGGCAAAAATAAAAGTGTATCTCTGGTGAACCATTCAAACCTTTTGCACTCAAAGTAAAGCTCTGATAAAATTAGGATACACCTGCGGGCCAATCATTGACTTTATCATTAAAACTGTCTACGAGTGATGCTATTGGTCTAAACTTGTAAAACTTGACTGTTTCTATGGTAACCATTGTTAAGAGTTTCGTTTTATAAAGGCTCTTCATGAGTAACCTTTAAAAAACAGACACTATAACGATGATTACCATAGCAACGGCTAAGTTTCACAATAGTCGACCAATAGAATCACCCATACACAGTCTTAACGATCGGTTTAACGATGAAGTAAATGATCGGTCCGCAGGTCAATGGAAATGTATTTTCATTTTTGCCTAGCAAGCTTGTATTTTAATTAAATCCTCATTATTTTGGTATGAAATGTAGAAACGTTTCGTCCATCTATGAATTTTAAAAGTTGCTGTCCATTCTTTAATTTCGGTTTCACAAGCTCACCTGTCTGATAAATTCTAGAATGCTCCCTTGAGTATACTAGATATATCAGAGTATTATTTCTCCCTTCTCCTTATGGACGGTTGAAGAATCTTCCGAAATGGCGGTTTTGTAGGGAAATTATAAATCTATAAATATTTGTTTACATTCTCTGCTCGTATGATCGTGTGGTTCTAGGTATCTCCCAAAATAGCTGCCTTGATAATACTCGTTTTTATCTAGCATACTCTAATGCTCCCTGCATTCGAATTCTGAACTCAGCTGCTACTGTGGGCAGCTTGTATGAGAGCCTCTTTCTGTTATCTTTAAATCTTTAAGTCTCCTACAGAACTTACTTTATGTTATCAGAACTTAGGTCAACTTGACGTGCATCATAACTGGGTACTGTTTCTATGTTTAAATCCAAATAAATAATTAAAACTAATTTGGCCAAATAACTATAAAATGAGACGGAAAATGGGAACTAAGCCAGAAAGGAAATAAAAATCCGAAACGTTTCGATCAAATTATAAAGTCTTCATCAGTTGGTAGTTGAAACGCGTAGAAAAACAAAAAATCAAAAAATGTGTGCTGACGCAAATCACATCGGACACAAGACAACGATGACAACGTCTTGTATCTGATGTGATTTTGGTCAGCACACATTTTTTGATTTTTTGTTTTTCCATGTATTTTAACTACTGACTGATGAAGATTTTGTAATTTGATCTAAACGTTTTGGGTTTTTATTTCTTTCTGGCTTAGTTACCATTTCCTGTCTCTGTCTAAATAAATAAATAAATAAATAAATAAATAAATAAATAAATAAATGAACAATTTTCCAGTGGCAGTAAAAATTGAACGATGGGCGCGTGCAACATTAACGTACCTTGTTTGAGCCTTCCATTAGCTCTCCTGGAATCTTCAGGAAATATTACAACTTTAAAATTTTCTTTTCAGACGGAAGAGCGTCTTGTTTTCCAAGTGTGGTGCAAGCGGTATCAAAACGAGTGGGCTGGACCTGACTGTGATCGAGATCGCTGCTTAGGATATGTCTTTTGTAATTTATCAGTTCTTGTGTATGACTTTCCATATGCGGGTGGTTGGCATAATATTGTATCTTTGTCTGGACAAATTAATGGTCAAATACAGGTTAGTGGAAATTATAAGCTCATCTAACTGAATGGATCTGTTTGCAAACTTTTGAAACATCATTGTGGCAGAATAGATTTTAATGTAAAATTCTGCTGAAATAACGCTGCCTGTATTAAAAACTTTCATAATCCACTCGTTAACTCAAGAATTCACCTCTACCAACCGGTGTCCGGACAATTCATCTTGGACAATTTATCGCCGGACAATTCACTGCTTGGACAATTTATCGCCTAAAAAATTTGAAATTAAGCCTTTATGGGCCAAGCCCGAGTATACTCGTTTTTATCCTCAAGTCTATTTCACATTGATTCAGTATTCATTCCGGATAAACGCAAATATAGATGAAAACACTACCATGGATGAAGTCTCGTCGGGCGCCTTCAATTTGTTGTGTAGGCAATTCCAACTCCCCTGAGTACGAACAGTTAACTATCTTCCCTGTAGAAACGGAGGAGTGGTGTTCTCTTGAACTAACCTGGTCCTTAAAGGGTTAAAAACAAATATCAGTTCAAAAAGTAGTAGATTCACTGATAAATTAAAGTAGAAACATAAAGATCACGGCGTTGAAAATTGAAAAAATCATGGTTAAAAAGTGCACTCACTGATAAATTAAAATACAAACGAAAAGATCATAAGTATCAAAAATTGAAAAGCGCAGTTTGAACACTACCCCAATACCCCGGGAGTGTTGTCTTCCAGGCGTACACGCCCTTTTATAGGAGTATGCACTATGCAGGCGAGACGTGCAGATTTCTTACCCTCTCCCTTTTTCCTTTTTTCCCTTTTCAAGCGCGATGAATTGTCCGGTGATGAATCAGCCGCGATGGATTGTCCTAGATTCCTACCAACCTGCGCTACACTGTACACTATTTTCACTGACCTTTTACGCCATAAATGGAACCGCAGCATTTGTGTGAACTTCTACTTTGACATTGCCTTTAAATGCTGTGCATTTCGTTTTTTACAATGGAGCTGTTGCACATTTTTGCTGGAAGGGATCTAAGGGTTGATTCAGGAGTAAAAACCTGGGACCAAATAATGTTAGGTCCCAAGCATTGGATTGCGTGCATCTTGCGTGCGGTTTCGACCAATCAGAGAGCTTACGCACGGTCACATGACCGTGCGTAAGTTACGCTTGGGACTGAACACTGTTTGGTCCCTGCAAAATTAACGATTATAGCATTACAAATTCATGAAATCCACTTCTAAACGCAGAAAATGCTCTTTTTAAAATGCATAGAATGTTTTTAATTGCGCTAGCGTAATGGTGGCGTTTGGCAGTAATAATGGGAGATTCCCATCTAATAATACTGTGCAAAACTCCATTGAGAAGTGACCTATAAGGGACGACTTTCCTTTGACACAAATGTCACCAGGTGTCTGTGAATCATTCGAAACCAATTGAAAAACAATAAAAGAGAATCTGATCCGTGGGTTTTGTTTCAATTTTGGGCTGGGCAGTTTTCTTGATTGAAATGGTGCCTTGAAGATTTATGTCGATGCCTTCCATTCAATTTATGTTTCAGATTTTAGTAAAGCCGTTGCAAGATATCTCTTTTGTTAAAAATTTGGAGTGTGAGGAACTCTTTCATACTCATAGTAATCTGATGAACTATCTTCAGCCTCATAATTACTTCTCGAGTTCTGTCTGTAGTAATATAAATGATGGTATTACCGCGAAACAGCTTTTATGGTAAGTAATTCAGCAGTAATTTATTCATCTATTGATTATAACTTTCTCTACAACCTTATCTCCCTAAGAAAGTAATGCAAAAACCAAAAAATTAAATAAAAATTAGTATCGCAAAAATTCATTGTGTCGAACCAGGTGTAAGTCATACTTTCCGATATGTCGAACAAAACCTCCAGTCCGGTGAATTCTCCCATAAGAGCAATGTTAAAATCTTTTCATTAAGTCAAACTTTAATGTGTCGAAATCACGTTTATCTAGAACTAATTTTTGGTCCTGAACCTTTTTTTATCTATAAGTCAAACGAAACAGAAAAAATTCCCGCTCCGCAACAAAAAAGGAAATTCTCGCAAATAGGTCGCAAATAGGTCTCGCTGGCCGATCGTCCACTGGCTCATCCACCGTTGTTCGATCCGCCACTGGCTGATCCACCACTGGGTAGTCCGGCACCGGCCGATCAGCCACTGGCTGGTCCGTCGCTGGTCGATCCGCCACTAGGTAGTCCGTCTCTGGCCGATCCGCCCCTGGCTAGTTCCTCGCCGGCCAATCCGTCACTGACGGTCCACCACTATCCAGTCGTGGATCGGCCAGAGGCATACTACCTAGTGGCGGATGGACCATAGGCGGAAATTCCAAGACTAAAATGGTAGCCCGGGCAGGCAGAGATTCCACGGCATACAATCGCGATTAGGTGCTGGTTTTTGCTATCAATGTCCAGACTGTCCGTGGAAGATTGCAACGCGGAACTCAGTAGATCCAACGAGAAATTGCTTTTTCAGTCCATAGATAAACAGAGCTTCTCTTGAAGTATAAAGAATTTTTCGGAAAAATTCGGAATTTTTACGCGATTTTGCCGATTGTTCGACTTACATCGTATTTGGCCTTCATCGAATTGCCTGTTGTGTCGAACTTTTTTCCGGTCCTCTTACGGTTTGACACAATGAACTTTTACTGTAAATAATGAAAAAAAAAATCATAATAAAAAAAAATCAATAAATGAAAAGAAAAATTAAAAAATAAAAAAATAAAAATAACATATCAAAGAAACTATGAATTATAAAGAATGAAGAAATAAATGCAGAGAAGGGGGAGGGGGGGCAGTAGCTCAAAACTGAATTAAAAAAAAAAAAAAAAACCTGTAGGGATTGTTGTGACAGAGTTGCAGTAATGCATGTTTACATTCAAATAAAGAAGAACTCCGTTTCCGTAGGTGTTGATCCATTTTTCTATTCTTCTACTCACATTTTTCTGATAACACTTCAAATGTTTTTCTAATGTATCTTACACTATTTTTCAAAATGGGTCCTCCTTGATATTATTGGACACGGGTTTAGCCGTTTTTCAAAATTCGCAGCCGTTTTCAAAAAATCCGCTGTGGAACTTTTTTCTTTTAAACCTTGTACGATCTAGCAATTAAACCAAAGAACTTTAGTAAATAATAATTTTTGGAAACCATAGACTCAAAACGGGAAATGTTTGCTGCCTCAGACAATGGTGTTAGTGGTACATTTTTCCAGGGGTGCAAAAAATGCCCAATCTGGCGATCAGCAGATCGTGTGAAAGTGAGGAAATTTGCCAGGCATAAAAAAATCTTGGGAAACAGCAAAAAAACATGTTGACCATTTTTAGTACTTGTTGCGTTTAAATACTTGAAAATGAGGAACAAAGAAGAAAAGAAAAATATGGTGGACACTTGAAATTTTCCTGTGAGATGTCAATACTCAATATGAGCTAATAACCTTATGTCCTTTGAGGTACCTAGTGATTTACCTTTCTTTTTTTTTTAAATTCGTTGTTAATGAGTGCTATAAGAACTTGTCCTGAACCGTTTGTGCTGAAAAACCCACGTTTACCCATAAAAACGTACCAATTTTCTCTAGAACATCATTTAAGCTGATTCCATGGCTTGTGACCAAAATGATCGATTAGTCGATCAATTAATGGTCTTTTCCGGGACTCTGTGGAGTTTTTTTTGTAAAACCAGGATTGTCAGCACCTGGAGGTAGATGTAACAAAGATATCTGTTAACCCTTAACATCCTGATTTAATTTTTTTTCGATTTTTTTTTTTAAATTTTTGTAAATTTGTGTTACTTATATATCCAATAAACAGGGAAAAATAATAAAAAAAATATTGCATAAGCGGTTTTGTCAAAAATTTGAAAAAACTGCCGGTACCATATGGGCACGCTAGGATGTCGCGGGGTCAAAATCGACTAAATTCAAAATACTCTTGAAAACAACTTTTATTAAATTAATATTTGGTTTTAAATAAGAAAAACACATTAGAAAATAAAGTGAGTAGTTATAACAGTCTCAATTTTCTGTCTCAAGTCACTTTTACCCTTGTCAACTACACCTCTCAGTTCTCTTTTGTTCGCTGCACCTTTGAGCTTTCCCTTATCAGCTGACTTTGGTTGCCTCTGTAAACGTTTCCATGGAACTGTTGATTTTGAGGCAGAAGACTTTTTTCCACTACAGCTTGGTATTTGATGAGAAATTGGAGGTATACTTTCAGTTGACACTGTAGAGCATGAAGTACTCGAAACTGTTGGCTCACCGGAAACTTCGGATAAATTTTATGACGTCCAAATTTTACCTCAACCGCACACTCAATCTGTCGCGCACTCAAATTTTCAACGAGGCCACCCTCCTCATCACCTGTTAGTACCAGTGGCGCACCCAGCGGCGGATCCAAGGGGGCACGTACCTCCCCCCCCACAAGCCTCACATTTTGCCTTTTTTCAATAGAAAATGGCTCGAAATTGCTTCCATCAACACTTCAAGTTGCAAAACTTCACAGGCGTGCCCCCCCACCCCCCCACCCCCAGAAAAATTTTCTGGATCCGCCACTGGGCGCACTGATGGGAAGGGGGTTATGGTCAACCCCCCCCCCCCCCCCAAGGGTCCTCCGCAAAGCAAATAAATCAGTGCTGGTTCAAGTATTATGGTAGAAATAGTTGTTAGATTTGTGAAAACCAATAATCTGAAGCAAACAATGCGTCAAAAATGAATTCAGAGTAAAAGCTATTTCTTACCATTTTGACACCGCGACATCCTAGCGTGCCCATATGGGCACGGCAAAGTTTGGCAGATCATTGTAAACAGTGGAATGATAATGATTCCATGGTATTGGTGTTATTACCTTTCTAATACCCTCCAGTTATGAAAAAAGTCCAAACATACATATTTCAGAACATTTTAGGTTAGGAAAAACAAACAAAATACTCACCGGGTCGCATAAGCCATTTTTTTTTTTACTAACTCCAACTTTCACACTACATTTAAATCATAATTTTCAATTTTTATCAAAACTAACCTAAAAATCAAAACAAACAACATCTTGGGGAAATGTCTGAAGTGGTATCAACTGAAAAAGTCGATTCAGAAAGATTCTATGAGCAAATCAAAAAGTCACTATTTCGATCCCGTTTGGTACCGCTAGGATGATAAGGGTTAAGATTGGATGCTCAAATCCGGAAAATAAGGACGTAACTATGGGAATTTGGAATCCGTTGTGTGATAAGATAAATTGAACAGCAATTGTGCAAATTCCCATAGTTACGTCCTTATTTTCCGGATTCGAGCATCCAAACTTAACAGATATCTTTGTTACATCTACCTCCAGGTGCTGACAATCCTGGTTTTACGAAAAAACTCCACAGAGTCGGGGAAATGACCATTAATCAATCGCCTTGGTCACGTGCCATGGAATCACCGTAAGGTCCTCTTCAGAAATTATATGGATCCCCAAGATCCATAAAAATAACCTTTTTAATAAATTCAACTGACCTCTGTTGACCACCTACACCTTCCTCATCAAGATTAAAGGTCATTTACTTGTCCTAATTATACCCTCGAAGTCCTTTTTTTGTCAAAATTTGAAATTTTGTCTGTGTTTCACGTGATATCTTATCTGTGTCCCTAACTTTCAGTGCTCTAAAGAGAACAATATTGTTAGAATTCAACATCAGAAGAATTACGCCTTGAAATTGTGGGTCTGTTAAGTGATTGAAGTTTAATTGTATGTATATATTTTCCCTCCTCTTATCCTATCCATCTATGAGTTAGCAAGAATGAAAATTTTTTTCCCTTATTTTTTGGATTAAGGAAATTAAAAAAAAGATAAAGAAGTAAGTAATTAGATAAGAAATTAAACTAATAAACAAATAAATAGATAAATGAATAAATGAATAAAATGAGGAAGTTCAGTTAAAACTTTTGAAGATTAGAAAAATTTGAAAAAGTCTGGGACCAAATTATGTTAAGTCCTCATGGTCCCGCTTGCAGATTTATTTATTTATTTATATAAACTCACCTATTGTTGCCTTTGTTCAGAAAAAACTAGTATTCCTTATGTATTGGAGTAGAAATAGTATATTTTATTTGTATTGACAAATAAATAACAAAAAAAAAACAAAAACATAAATATAAACTTGCCTGTGCAAACTATCAATGGTTGGACATAACATTGGAGATGGGTGAATCCCAAAATGCATCTGACCATTGATAATTTTGCCCAAAAGAGTTCCTACAAATTTCGTTTTTTAAATTTTTAACATTGCCTAGATCTCTATTTTGCATTTTAAACTTACTTTTGCCAAATGAGCCGCCGTTAATCAGGGTTTTTGAATTTCCCGCAGAAGATTAAAGGGATAGGTGGAAAATTAGCAAGACAGAGGCCTTGCAACTTGTCAGTAAATTAATTTGTGCATTTAATTGGAAGTTACTGGGTGTCTACTTTTTTTTTTTTTTTTTTTTTTTTTTTTTTTTTTTTTTTGCACATGTTTACACGGGCTACATATTGAAACCAATGCTTACACACTATCTTACAATTTTTTTCCTATAATAATTTAAACAATTGCATACTGCTTTCGGCAGTTAATTTCTATTTGACTAGGTCCTAAATATTTACATCATATAGTACTTTTATTTGGTATGAGATTAAAGGTCTCATCCTTTAAGAAAGCGACCTGAAGCCAATTCAAACGTCTTCCTTCGTTTGAGTCTTCTAGTCATTCTTTTGAGTCATCTAGTCATTGTGCTGGGTGTCTACTGTCAGGGAAAACCTGGCAAATCAGGGAATTCAAATCTGTCAGGAAAAATCAGGGAATTGTGTTGTGTTCAAAAACCTTGAAATTACGATCTTCTCTCTCTAGTCGTGTATTTTCACAGCGTCACTTAGTGACTACACTAGTTTCTTCTTCACTTTAGCTTGATTATTTTTCTTCTCAACTCTTGCTCTTGTTGGTTTTTCACCAATTATTTTTTTTTTTTTTGGGAGGAGCTTTGATTACGGACAGTCAGTTTAGTTTGATGCAATGCTTGATTCCAAAGTATCTCAATCAAAATGTAATTCGTTTTCCTTCCACCAAAAATGTGAATTTTTCATTGATTAATCAGTAATTTGTTTTCCCCTCACCTTTCCTTGTCTGAAAAAATTGGCTTGCTATTGAAACCATAATATAAGTTTTGAATTCAGTTTTTGATGCAAAACTGTGAAAAGCAGAAGAAATCAGATTATTCAGAAGGTGATATTTTTAAAAGTATTTAGTTCAAAGCGCTTTAATTGTTTTTGAAGCTGCTACACTGGTTTACTTTTTTTCTTTCAGGATGTCTCATCAGCTCTCTACATTAACCCTTTCTGTCATGAATTATGAAAGAAGTGTCACTGTAATCTGAAACCTATACCATTAAATTGAACGAACTTTTCTCTTATGATTTCATGTGCGAGTCAATTTTTCCGAATTTCCTTAAGGCTCCTTGTAAAATGTTGTCCCTTATAATGGACACTTTGACAGAAAGGGTTAAAGAATAATGAGCTTGTTTGTGTCTGTTTAAGGTGATTCCAGGGCTCATTAGTTTGATCCGTGGACACCTCGTTGCCCTGCTCATAAAGTCTACAGTTTTTGGCTAACATTGACGAAATTACGCTAAAAGCACAAATTTGAAGAACGTTAGCACCTGCAAGCGTACTTCAGGAAGATACCTAGAAAATTTTAAGCTGAAACGTTCAAAAATAAAGCCGGAAATGATGAAATACAAAACTTCCCATCGAGTTCGAGTCAGACAGATGGACATATTATCACTCGCACTCACTCTCACCCACTAACCTTATGGCGAAATGAATTTCATTATTTGCGGCTTTGATTCTTAACCAAACTTGCTCATTTTGGGCTCAAAAAATCCATTAAAAATGTTTGCAGGAGCTGACGTTCTTTGTTTTTATGATTTTTCTTTGTTTTCAATTTAAAATGCCAAAAATACGACTTTTCCCAGAAGCGACTAGTAGCGTCATCCATTGGATCGAAATCTGGAAAAGTTTCGCGTGGAATCACCTTAATTATCAATTTATCAATTCACAGATCTTTCTTTTTCTTTATTTCTCTTCTTTTCATTTTGACAAACTATTTTTTTCTGTATTTTAACTATTGCATTTTTCTATCCTTTACAGCAAAAATATTTCTGAGCTTGAAGAGGCAATAAGAAATCTGCAGATTTCCCACAAAAACCGCCAATTGAAGTCTGAAGCTTGTAGCAACAATGAAGATCAACATAACAAGCTTTCCAATGACAATGCAACAGGTTGTGATTTCAAGTTTACAGAAGCAGAAACTCTCGCCAAAGAAGATACCAAAGGCTGTGACCTTAAAGATACAGATACAGAAACGCTTGCCAACCAATTGAACAGTTTACATTTGAGGCAGAGTACGGACTCGTTGCAAAACTCCGCACAATCTAGAAGTAAAGGTGCAACCAAGAAGATGTTCAAGAAATATTTTCCCTCTTTCCGAAAAAAATCAAAAAAGAATAAGAAACATTTGCTTGTGGAAAATGAAAGTGAAATCACACTGGTCTCAAACAACATTACGAAAGCTCCTGATTCTAATTATAAAGAAGAGAAGAGAGAAGCTGAGAAAGATTTGCACAAAATTAATGGGGCTCAAAAAATTATGCAGATAGAAAACGAGCAATTGCATAATCTCGATGATAATGAGTCAAAAAATTGTAAGAAGTCACCTTCTGTTTTTCCTCGAAGTTTCTCTTTCAAGCTGAAAAAGTCAGAAAATAAAAACAAGACTTACCAAAATGCTCTTTTGCAATCGTTACCATTGTATGAAAAAAATATTGAGAAAAAGACCGAAAAATCCGAGCAAAGTAAAAATTGTTCTACTCCAAACAGAAATAATTATTACATCAGTAAAGCTAATACGTTGTACCATTCTTTATAGGTGGCTACTTTTATCAAATAGGTATTTTATTTAAATGATGGCAATTATTACAGTTTTTTAGTCAGCGAAAATCCAACCTTTGCCTTCCTTGTACCCTTGGCTTTAAATTGCAATTTTAGTGGAACATTTTTATCCAAACACCATTTTGATATAAGTATGTGTATAATTGATCCAAACATTGATTTGAACCAAATAGTTACAAAAAATGTTGTCTCAAATCAATTAATCAACATGCTGAGTATTTCGCTCTGGTCTCAGTTTTATTCTTAAGATAAATATTGTAAAGTTTAGATTCTGCCCTCCAAATAACTTTCTATGGAAACCAAGGTGGTATTAATGGAGCTCAAAAAATTACGCAGCACTTAAAAACGAGCGTAGAAAATGAGCACTTGCGTAATCTCGATGATAATGAGCTAAAAAATTGTAAGAAGTCACCTTCTGTTTTCCCTCGAAGTTTCCAAACCTTAGATTACAGAAACTTAGATTATCGTAGATTACAGAAACACCTTCAAGATACAGTAGATACAGTGAAAGAAAATCTTTTTTTCACTACCGGTGCGTAACCACGCATAATGGATCAATATTTTGATTAAAAATCAATCCATGTTAAAAAGTCTTCTTTCCTTTGAGTGCATTGATACTGTATCTCTAAACCTTAAAATATTGGTATTAACCAAAATTAAATTTTCTGTGCAGCGTTATAGTCTGTGGTCCAGGCAAGCACTGTTTGTTGAAGATTAGTATTTTTGTAACTTTCCGTGGCAGTCAGTAGCGTCGCGTGCCATCTGGCAACAATGCAACTCCTCCATTGAAACTCATTAAATATATCGAATTTTTCTTGTGCGTTGTGCACCCCCTGAATTCGACCTTTTATTTGAGTTTAAATTGGTAGGATGCAGTGTTGCCAAATTGCATGCGATGCCGCTGATGGCAGTTAGAGACTCGGATTACCTTTTATAATTTACAAATCTCTCACTATTAGCCATGTGCTAGTGCCCTCTTAAAATCCGCTTGCACACTTCAAGTACATAGCTGTTTTCACTGTGGGAGACCAAATGGATAGTTTGCTTTCTTTTGTGTGTGCTGCACGGAACGAAGAATTTTTATTTGGTTTGTTTTTTTAAATTAGAATATAGAAATTATTATAATTTTATTGCCCTTTTGACGACTTTGCCGAAGACTATTGTTCCTTCCATTTCAGTTTCTCAGTCTGCCATGCAAAATAGTCATAAACATTGACACTTTTTATGTCAAAAGAAATAATGGCGACTGACCGATACAATCAAAGATTAAGTTTAAATTGTGAATGTAAGAGCTTGATGAAGCTGATTCATCTCATTTTACCCAAGAGCTTAGGTTGCCACAGTTACAGCAGTGGTATGAATAAGTGCCAACACAACTCTGGCAAGCATCAGGCACTTTCATTATGCTTTTTCCAACATCTCACACAATTTTGTTTCACTTTTTGGGTCTTTTTTTAAGCTCTTTTTTGTAAACAGCAAGCAACATTGATAAAGCTGCCTACTTTGTAGATTTGTTTTCTAGAGCTAAGAATACCTAGAATTGCATCCTAATAGAAAACTAATAGAAAAAGTTTAGGTGGTTAAGATGTAGTTTTTTCTATATTTTCCTGTTTTTTAGTGGATAAAAATGAAGGATGACGTTACTGCTGGTCACTTGATTGCAACAAAGTACCTACTTGAGAAAAGTTAGGAACATTTATACTTTATTAACCCTAATCTAAAAATCCTCCTTATAGGTGAGCAGGCTGCTTATTAGACCGACTCTCTAGAAATATTAATGGCTCGTTAATTTGTTTTCTTCAATGAAGTGCGTCATTTGAGATGCTCAAATATCCAACAGTAAATGTCTGGTTAGTTGATGAGTCTTCTGGAATTCCGTTATTTCATATAGCAGAAAGGAATCTCTTGAATAATCTGCTCAGAAATTTTAACTAGTTTCTCTTTTCATCATCAGGAACTATCTCTAAATTATTGGGAGAAGGGAGCATGTTAATTTTTATTTCCCATTGAGGATTCAAAAAACTCCATGACTTATCAGTTCAATGGACTTAGTTCATTTTGCTTTTGAACAGTTCATTTCACACAGAGCACTAAAATTTGGCCGCGTACCCTGTAGTAGGTACATACCATCGTACCGCTGTATTGTTGTTTTTTCTTCTTTTTGGAATCTAAGTGCAACTTCTGAAAGTACATACATACTTGATGTGCCTGACATGTGGATTTGTCTGTTTTTTTATTTTTTATTTTTTGAACATCTACGTAAGTGCATACCATAGTCTTTATTTTTGATAGTAAAATGATCGATTTTCGCTCAAAAAATGAAGACATTTTTAATTTAAGTTTTTACTGTAATGCAGTGTGATATTATTTTTAAGCTCTAAATGACTTCTCTCATTTTTACTCTTTCTATTGTTAAATTAGGTACTTTCTTACTTTTTCATGAAACTTTTTTTTTTAGTCTCTGACCTCTCACAGTTAGTTTTTTTGAGATCTCCAGTTCATTATTTTTAAAAGTGACCCTTAATTTTGCTCAGGAAGCTTTTTATTCAGCAAGTTTTTCATTTTTTATTTCTAACGTAATTTAATTTTTAAAACGATACTAAGAAAATGGTATTTATAAATTGTGCCTTTCTGTGCCATTAGTATCTGGATTTATCTTTTGGCTTAAGTATTCATTAGTGAGAAATGTGTCACTGCCAGTATTAGTCCGTGGGGGGGGGGGGGGCGAGTTTTGGGGGCTCAAGCTCCCCCCCCCACTTTTTATGGAAAGGGCTCAAAAAAGAGGTAAAAAATCGTCGTAACACCTTAAGCCCCCCCCCCTCAACTTTTAATTGGAGCTGAAGAAGAAAGCAAAAAAAAAAATATATATTTGTCATCACATTTTCTCAGCCCCCCCCCCCTTTTTGAACCCAAGGACTGCCATTGTACATTGCCTTGCTGCCTATCAGATTTTTCTATCCTTATTTTCCGTCCAAGATACCTCAGGCCTAATGAAGTGTCACTACCAACCAAGAATCGTCTTGATTGAATTTGAAAGAAAGGATTATTACAATCTGCATCTTTCTTTTCTTCTAACTCTGTCTAATTACTCTCACTCGAATCATTAATTCTAATATACTTGCCTTCTATTATGTTTGTTACATATCTTGATTTTCTCCCCCTTGGTAATTTAATTTTCTATTAATAAAATCA
This sequence comes from Trialeurodes vaporariorum, assembly GCA_011764245.1. Taxonomy (NCBI): domain Eukaryota; kingdom Metazoa; phylum Arthropoda; class Insecta; order Hemiptera; family Aleyrodidae; genus Trialeurodes; species Trialeurodes vaporariorum. The sequence goes on from VMOF01000320.1 coordinate 21,714,665, forward strand.
TCTTTTTTTTCCTGCACTTTATTTTCTCTCTTCTGTTCTAGAGTCCCTTGATGGAAATATTATACAAGGACTACTGACACGACGCTTTATGCATTTGAGAGGAGTCGACTACGAGAACACAATCAAAGGTTAACCCTCACGAGTCCAATGTCAGATATATCCGACAGCGTAAAAATCCTATTCAGGTCCAATGTTGGATATATTCGACACGAAAGTTTGACTTCTCGTAGGGTCCAATGTCGGCTATATTCGACTCGTCCATTGCATGGCGGGCTCTGGTGGACACTCGGGGAACTTGTTTCTCAATTGGCAGTGCAACCACGGCCGCGGACCTGCTGCAGCAGCCTGCTAGAAATGGCCGAGGACAGTAAAGGGTTAAGTTGGACAGTGGACCAGTGGTGGATATGCAGATTTGCTGGCATTCTGGTCCGTTCCTCTACTCATTGACTCTTTCGTGTGGAGCCTTTGATCTTGTCGACTCCTGCTCGCGCCTGCAAAAGCCTAAAACCAACGACCAATCAGATCTCGTTGAGCTCGTGTCGGTACTCCTTATACAATATTTCCATTAAGGGACTCTATTCTGTTCCTGCCCATTTTTGCCTTCTCATCTCATCTAGTTTTCAAGATAAGTTGAATGGACGCGGACGACTGTCTGAAGGAGAGGACTAACTTTTTGGTGTCAGCAAAAGGGATCAATTACATCGGAAACCCATGGCAGTTGGATCCCTCTTGCTGGCATGGAAAAGCTCTCTTCTGCTGAAAGTCATCTAATTGTGAAAATTGATCAGTTGTCAAATTTAAATTTAGCCAATTTTCAGAAAAAGGGTCCATAATAAACCAACATATTTTAATTCTGATTCATGAACTCGCCTGGTTTGCCTATTTAGACCTCCGTAAAACTAAGAACAGAAAGCTCTCGTCAGGGAGCAAGCCTTTTTCTGAGGCAGCTGTGGTGTTTAATTAAGGTATTGAGTCCAGGGTCCATTAATTTGAATTGTAGACATTGAGTCCCCGGGCTTAAGGTGATTCTATGGCAAACTCCAGAAAATTTTAATCCGGTAGATGGCGTTACTTGTCGCTGGCTCTGAAAATAGCCGTTTTTTGCTGTATTCTCTGAACAGACAACTAATAGACGAGAAATCGGAATTTCAGCACGTGCTTAAATTTTTGCTTGATTTTTTGAGCCATCAATGGGCCAAATTGGTTCTAAAATAAAGGCGTAACTATGCAAAGAAAAAATCATGTGAAATTTGTGTAATAAAAAATCATGTGTAAACCTGTAATCTTTACTAATACAACTCCAAATTACACATGATTTTTTCTTTGCATAGTTACGCCTTTATTTTAGAACCAATTTGGCCCGTTTATGGCTCAAAAAATTGAGCAGGTGCTGACATTCCAATTTTTGTCTATTATTCGTCTGTACAGAGATAACTGCCAAAAACCGTCAAAAAACAGCTATTTTCAGAGCCAGCGACAAGTAATGCCATCTATCGGATTAAAATTTTTGGGAGTTTGCCATGGAATCACCTTATAAAGTCAATAGTTTTTGGCTATAATTTATGAATTTACACAAAAAATACAAATTTGAGGCACATTTGCACCTGCAAGCATACCTCAGGAACATATCTTGAAAGTTTCAAGCTGGAACACTCAAAAATAAAGCCGGCATAATGGAAGTTTGAAGATTCCCATAAGCCTCAATGAGTGCAAGTGAGGCAGATAGACATAGTATCACTCGCACTCACTAAGCTTAAGGCAAAATGAATTTCCAATACTATGGCTTTAACTCTCAACCAATCTTGCTCATTTTGAGCATAGAGAATCCATACAAGTTTATGCAGGTGCTGTCATTCTTGGATTTAGCGTTTTTTCTTTGTTTTCAATTTAAAGAGCCAAAAACACGACTTTCCCCCAAAGCGGCGCCGGCGCCATCCATCAGATTGAGATCTGGAAAAGTTTCGCCTGGAATCAACTTAAAAAGTTGAATCAAATCTTGACTAGATTTCTTCAAAAATCCTCAGCGAACACTGACTGATTAGGAAAAATGACTGTCATTTTGTTGAAAGTTTCTACCATTAACCTTTAATTTTAGGTATCCGGTTTTTTTTTACCTCCAAATCATCAACAATTGAGACCATGTGCGGACTTTCACGGAAATTAGATCGAGTGAACTTGGGAGTTACAAATGAAAGAAAGCAGGAAATAAGTTACAATACAAATATAATATAAAAATACCGTACAAAATCATCCAATTCAGAGATGAAGTACTTGGAAATACTAGTATAATACAAGAAAAATACGATACCAGCCTAGATATTAGAGAGTACAACAAAAATACAAGAGTAAAAATAAGTACGACTTAAATGCTTCGATCACATTGCTTTAAGTACAAAAATTGGTAATATCAATAGAATTATGCAAAACAGAAAAACACTAGAATCTCTTAAATTATACTGTCAGAGAAAATCAATTGTAATGACTGGTCGTAGTGCACCGGTACAAATTACGAATAGTTGAAGGATACTATGACTTTCAAAAAAAAGGATCCTGGTCAAAATTCTCAATGTTAAATTTTTCAGTTATTTTTAATAGAATTTTCCATTTTTCAAGACGTACTCTAAAATGGGAGCATTTCGCTTAGTCATTGAACACTTGAAATTGCAAAATTGCTCAAAGCTTACCGATATCTAAAGAAGTTAAAATTTTGACCAGGGTACTTTCTTTTAAAAGTCATAGTTCAATGTACGATTATGAGTAAATTTATTTAAAAATGGCAGCAAAGTCGTTCAGTCAACTTTGCCTTCAAAATATCCAAAATATTATTCTTGTGGGAAGGAAAAAACATGAAAATGCTCGTTGAGGAGTGTTCAATCTTTAGTTCAGTGAAATAGACAGAACCGAGGGCAGTATTCGAAGTCATTGGATAGTTTTCTCCTGAAGTTTGCAGGTGTTAACGTAAACTAAAAGGGGGATTGGGAGACTTCAAAGAAAATGAAGAGCAAAGTTTGTTGAGGTTCAGATGAAAATTTTCACCGGAACTGTTTGTTCGGCAACGACAGATGACATCGAAGCTACACCGGAACCTTGGAATTGGTACCCTTTCTGCAAAGTGGGGGCAAAAAGAGTGACTCCAATGTGAGAGACAGCAAAAAACAACGCTCCTGATTGGCTGGAAACGGTTTTGTTGACTTTGAACGCAAGCATTTATACACAGTACCTAAGGACTAAGGAGCTATCAAGTGAAAATTCTCTCAAAACAATTACTGCTCCCCCTCCATTTTTTCCTAATGTCGTATATAATTTACACAGATACCAATGCATTTGATGAACTAACTTTTAAACAGCTTCGAATACCGTCCTTGAGGTTCAATATCATTTTCCAATTCACCGTTTATTAAACGTAACACTGATCCATCAGATGTTTTGAGAGGCCGTCCAGACTAGAGTTTTAAATAAAGACAAAAAGTTGAATCAAAATTAGACAATCAATTGCTTTCATCATTCCTAAAGTGATGCATTTAACCCCAAATAGTACAGCCTCAACAAAACAAACTACATATTCCTACACTCTTCTTTAAAGTTTAGGATTTTAATAATATCCTTCAAGTTTGATTCAAAAATATTCTACATATTAAAACAGTAACAACAAATTAAGAGAGCTGAATAAAGTATTTTAAAGCTCTTTTATAATTGAAAGCAGACAAGAGATGGGATGAAAAGTTAAGTAACTTTATCTTTTGAGCTATCGACAGTATCTTGAAAACTTTGAAGTATTTTTGAGAGCAAGGGATCCTTTGGAAGTACTAAAGAATCCTAATATACAATTAAATCAGAAATAAGTAAAAGTGACTAAGAATACGAAAGCCTATCCTTGAATTAACCCTAAAACGACCAAGGCCAATGTTCTGTTGAAACTACACTTTTTATTATTAAGAGGTGTCCTTTCTGCTAAATGTCAGTTATGAGATAAGACATAAGGCTCCAACAAAAAATTTGAGAAAAGAAAAAAAAAAACAAATTTCCGCTAATTTCAATTCAAAGACCTTAGTCATAAAAGTGACCTTTCTTCTGGGATGAAATTTCCTGAATGTCACTCCCTAAATCACACTTTGTGACCTTTTTTGGTTTCTAAATGTAAAGAAACATTAAAAGTAAACTTGCCAGAGGAATATTGTTCTCAATTTTTTTATACTTGGGAACTATGGACGAATGTATCGCAAAATACTATTTTTAGTTTGGCAACGAAGACAAATTTGTTCTCACTCTAACAAAATTGTAAACAGCATACATTTTATTGTATTTTTCAATGTATTGAATTGTTTACATCTCACAATCGATGAACTTTTTTCCTTTAAAAAAATTGCAATATTGACCCCAAACTTAGCTAAAGTAAGGCCGATTTCAACCCGGGCACTTCTTGCCAGGGCTTGGTCTTACTTGTGACAAAAATTACCTTGGTCGTTCTAGGATTAAAATTTACTTTAGGCATACGGATTTAGCCGTAACCTGCAACCTTCAAGAAAAATTGTGTAGTAAACAATCATAGGACTATATAGACCATGAGTGGATACAGGAATTCGTCTTTTCTCTCTTTCCTTCCATTTAAATACAAGCAGGGGGGCATCACATGGTTTTAGCCTCCATCTCCGTCCTTTTCTAACACACACGTTCAAATGGAAGGAGAGAGAGAGAAAGACAAATTCCTGTATCCGCCCATAGTATAGACAATAGAGAAGGAGTACTGAAGATGTGGCCATATTTCCATGGAAACTTACTGGAAAATGACAATTAACCATAAACATAAACCAGTGACAAATAGAGACCCAACACACCATATGCTTCTTGTATTAAAAAAAAGAAGCAAGTTTAGTGCGCATAATTTTGCTTGGGAGTCACCGGCAGCAACCGTAACATTCACCTACTGTTGAGTGGTGTGCTCAACAAAAGGCTGTGATTGGTCTGCAGCCCTGGAAATGGAAAAAGGTTTTCCTTAGCGAATGCAAACCACACGCTCATTAGTCAACAGAAGCGACGATTGGCAGTTGATTTGATGAGTTCAGACCAAAATTGAGCTGGAAAAGTGGACACCTGTCGCAAGCTTTGTGCTGGGTCCCTATTTGTCTCTGACATAAACATACATTTTTCCCCGATCCATCATTTTTTGGTAATTCCATAGGGAAAAATGGTCTAGAGTACTCATTCTTTCTGGTATACTACTTGAAAACGAAGTTAAAAAAGAAGTCGTGAAAATGGCCTAAATCTTATTTTTACAATGATTCAAAAAAAATTTCTACAAGAAACTACTCATATTTACAGAAACACTATAGTACAAAGAGAGTACTTACTTAAAAATGAAATTAAATACAAAATAAAAAAAATAAAGACATCACAATAACAGCAAACAGCAAGGATCGGAATCCTCTTCCTTTAATCGAGGCACACTTCCGAAAATTCATTGCTAGATTTGCGCATTCAGACTTAACAGTGATGCAAGAGCTTTATTCATGCTGATTTCAGTACTTAAGGTTTCAAACTTTGCATCAATTTGGCTATAAAATTGAAATTTATTTTACAAGGAACTAACACAATCAACTTTTGTGAAAAATATTGAATTTTTGATTCGAAGAAACTACAGTGAATTTCAAGAAGCGTGACTGATCGTTGCTGATAGCATTTAAGTAACATTATAAACAAAAGAGAAAAGACTGGTGCCGCCTCAGAATTTTTTAAAAAAAAAAATTAGCCCTGAACTTGTAGTTGTAAAAATTAAGTATTTTGGAGAACTAATTGAAAATCAAGGCTTTGGGCAACAATTCAGATCTAGAATGACTTATTTTTTAAATTGTTTCACTTAAAAATGTTGATAAAATGTAGAGCTGAAACTTTTAAAATTTGCCTCGAAACAGCAACCCAAAATAAAGAATGGAAAAATATCAAGAGAGTAATTTACTACTTATTTTACATTTACAAATTGAACACACTGTGTACCATAAAAGAGTCCGTACCAAAGTTGGATGGGACTTGAAAAAATAAAATAAAAAATTAAGGAATACAAAAAATCACTCACAGAAAAGGTAGGGGAATGAAAAATAGTTTGAAGATAGAAAAATCACATTAAAAATAGGTTGAAACAAGTACTAAAACAAAGGGGAAAGAGGGAAAGAACTGAAGAAGAAGACAATGCCATGAGCCATGAGGGATAAATAGGGGTAAGTAAATGTGACATTGAGAAATATTAAACTTTACTTCAAAACTCAACAAGTTAGTGCCCAAAAAATGTAGGTCCTTGGACACAACATAATAAGACGCTTGCAAAGTTAAAATCCTTGCCAATGATTGGTTAAGATGCAACTGGCGGGTGATTTACGGTGAGTCCAAGGATCAACAAATTTTGGTCCCTCCGACACAGGCAAGAAACTGTTGCAACTTGCAACAAACGATAGCTGTGTTCCAATGTTCAACGTAGATGGTGTTAACCAGTGGCGGACTCGAGGTGAGGGAGGATCTGCTTGTCCATAAGCCTCAAATTTTGGTCTTTTCCAACAGAAAAATAGACCAAAATTACTTCCTCCGACTCTTCAAATTTCATCCCCCCCCCATAAAAATTTTCAGGATCCGCCACTGGTGTTAACTTACAATTAGTAATCATTATTCTTAGTCTTAGGTGGTACATGGGAATAAGATAGTTAATACCGGGAGAAAACGGTGGCCTGATTCTTACATAACAGAGAAACAAGATTATAAGTAGAAGGGAGAAACAGCCTTAATACAATACTGTGATTACTGTTACATGATTTTTTATGTTTTTGTTTAACACAATTTATAGTACCGTGAATGACAAGGTACCCCTATCACCCAACTGACACCTTTTTAATTTTCTAGCCCGTCGTTGCTATCTGAGAAGCCGTTAATCAATTTAAAGTCTCTGGATCACAAGACGAGACTTTAGTCAAACTATTTTTTCACGGCTCCAGAAATCGCAATATTTCTTATCTTGGTTTAGCTGTACTTTTTTTTTTTTTTTTTTGTTACAATCTTATGGCTGACCAGCCTCATAATGAAATTTGTTATGGTTTAAAATATTATGAGGACGTACGCACATTTTACTTGGGATCAAGGGTAGATAGGGTGCCTTTTCACCAACAGTATTAAATTTTTTTCCTTTCATTTCAAGATTTTATTTAGACTAAGACTAATAATACCGGACAAAACGGTGGTTTGGTTCTTAAAAGTTACAAAAGATAGGAATGAAAAGGAAAACAGGGGTAGAGAAATACTATAACTTTTGCTGTGCTCACACAACAATAGGAGACTTCACACAAGGAAAGGCAAACACATGTACAGGGTGAGCACTGGTAAATGTTTCAAGCATGGCTTCGACTTTTGAAAAACAATGAAACTCAAGATCCATTATTTTCAAGTGGACATTTCATTAAAGGGGGTTTACAAGTTTTCCACTGTCAGAACCTTTAACATCGTTAGAAAGGATGTTAAAAGCAGAGCATTTAGGTGCAAACCGACGGTTGATATCCTATTTGTTTTGGGGATGTCGAACATAAAAATTTGATTTCTCTGGTTTGCACCAAAATTATCTGTTTATAATACTCTTCCTAACAATGTAAATGTATCATAAGATATGGATTGCCATTGGCAATATTTGAATTAGGGGGTTGTGATGCCTGTTCCCGGTCAGGGATTAGATTTTCAAAATTTGAAGCCACTCTTCACATTTTTACCACGGCCCCTAAATTTACACACCCAGTACAAAATGAGGCTTGCTTTTTATTATAAATCAGCATTCAACCTATTAGAAGTTCTTAAGATGGCTGCTGTAAAATTACAAGTTCTGTATTTTAGAGTTCCTTGGGTAATTCAAGAGAGACAGAGAGACAGAGAGAGAGAGAGAGTAACAAAACAATGCTTACAGCACTGAAATAAGACCGCCATGATAAAATATTTAAGGCAAGAGAAGGAAGGATGAAGTAGACCACTGCACTGCTGATTAAAATATTTTAATTGCCTTGAAAACTTTTAGTATTGGAAAGCACCAAAATTCCTCAGCTTTCCGTATTTTTCAACACCAAAATTTATTTCAACCATTATGATTCAATCGGCACAATCACGGCACATTTTCTCTTTAAAACCAGACTTGAGCAACACTAATTCCAAACTGAGTCCAAACAACAACTGAATTATTGGATTAGTTTGGCAAGCAACTGAATTAGTTGGTAGTTGCTCAGGTAGATAATTAATTCAGGTTAGTTGCCCACCTGAGCCACTAACGACTAATTCAGTCGCTTGCCCGACTAATTTGACGATTTAGTTTTGCCCAAGTTTGTTTGAAGCTACTTCGCTTTTAATATCTATGATCCTGTTCTTGATTCAATGCTGTAAGAATTTTTTTGGTATAACTATCTGGAATACTGAAAAATCAAACTCTTAAACACAGCCCACTAGATAAGTAACAATTTTTACAGAAATTTTAGAGGAGATCGAACAATTACTATTTGTAATTTTGAATTGAGATAGCAAGGCCAGATTTAGGCTATTAAGAGGAGGGAGGGAGAGGCAGATTTGAAATTTTATCAGAACTGAAAGATAAATTTCAAAAGAGAGAACCTATTTTATCTTCTTAATTTCACGTATTTACACTCTTTTTGTTACCCCCAAAAAGAACCCCTTAGATTTCTGCCATTTGCAATATCCCCCCCCCTAATCTGGCCCAGCAAGATAGGCTGATACTTTTATCATTATCATTATGAATAACATCAAAGGATGGTGGAATGGTCGATAGAAAAGAGTCAAAGCAGTCATATCATTCATTCTTAGACGTAATTTATCTTCTTGCAACAGGCAAGGAAGAATCGGCTTTAAACGTAATCTTCAAAAATGCTAAGAAAAAACTCAAAAATATGAAGCAGTCACTCAAAAAACTGCCAGCTTTTCACCAGCAAAATAAAATTTGCATCTAAGATTACACAAGAACTCCAAGGTTTAGATTAGAGTAATCTATGAACATGGAATAACGCGGATATGCCATTTCGAACGTGCAATGTGAGATGCGCAGTTTGAAATCACAAGCAGTTCTTATGAGAACAAATCTATTGTTGACATATTTATATAAAATGAGCGAGTCTCAAATTGGCTTTAAAACATCAAACAGTTGGCCTGATAAGCATTTCCAACCACTTGTCTAAACCTAGATAGAAGAATTGTTTCAGATGAGAATTTAGGACATAAGTGGAATAAAACTGCAACACTAAAGCGTCCTTCTCAATCAGAAAAATGTCACTTTCCTCAGCGGATTTGGAATATTTGTCCTCTAGTAGTCCCTTATTACTTGGCCTGTTTCCGATTATGACATTATAAAATTAGACTGGGAAGATGGAAAACGCGTGCGATGATTGGAATTTTTTGTGAATCGCCTTTTGATGCTTTTCCACTTCCACTCTGCCATCTTAAATGCAACTGGAATAGTTGGATTTGGAAAAGGAAAGTCAAATCCGATGGAAAAGGACACTAAATGATTCAAAAGAGGACCTAATTGCTTCATCATTGACTTAAAAAAGTAAAAAAGTACTTCATAAAGAAGATGCAAGCCACACCTTCAAAATATAAAAAAATTGTGGTAGTAGAAATAGTAAAAATGATACAAAAAGTATAAGTACATAAGTTACAAAAATTAAGTTGAACAAAATTAGGTAAGAGAAACATTGAAGTTAGGCCAACTTTGAATGTAATTTCGAGTACGCTCGTTTGATTTATTAATTAACATACACAGAAAAGAAAAAAAAACCCTAGTATATTTTACCGCAAGTGTAATGATATGGAGCCTCCCTGCTTATGATAAAAATTTATCAATGTAGTAACTAGATAATCGCTAGCCTCGAGTATCTTGTCACTCATATCGAATGTTTTAATCACGCAAAATTGAAAGTATGTATTGCTCTTTACGATGTAGCGACCCAGCGTATTGCTAGAGCTCGTTTCACAAAAGAAGGCCGATGACAGATCATGCGGTTTGCTGCGCAAATACATGTTTGCGTTCTTGTACAAGTGCAAAACACAAACCCGTCTCAGCGCAGTAAACAACAAACCCATCTGTCATTGGTCAATTTCCTTGAAATGACCTCAAGTATCCATCAACATCTAACTATGTTGTGGGTCATAGAAATGCTAGTTTTTTTTTCAGTGTAGGTACATTGTTGCTTACAAAAAGAATCCGACAAAATCAACAATTTTGTGCAAAACAGATATGTTAAGTCAGGTAAAATTGATCTACTAATTGACAAAATCAAATACCTATTGAACTGATTTTGACTATCGACAAACAAACAAACTTACAGAAAGGGAGGAAGACAATTTTTTTGAGTGGAATGTCATAAAAGCTCTTTTTCAACTTACTCAACAACCAAAAGTAGATACAGGAATTTCTCTTTCTCTCTCTTTTTTTATTTGAACACATGATAGAAAAGGATAGCTGAGGGGGGCCATCACGTGACTTTGGCTCCAGTGTTGCCAGATCGAGGGTAAAAAGCCGTATCGTCCCCATTTAAATCAATGTAAAACGTACGGCTTTTTCACCCCAATCTGGCAATACTGTTTGGCTCCTATCTCCATCCTTTTCTAAAGCACGTATTCAAAAGCAAGAAGAGAGATAGACAGATTCTTGTATCCATCCACGTCAACAAGCTCAGTAAACCTCATCCTCTGTAATCACAAAAACACAAAGAAGGTCCAGGGAACAAGTTAGAAGAGCATTGCATTTGTTTGCATTTCAAAATGGATTCCCATTTGAAGAGTCCAAGGAAAAATGAGAAATGTCACAGCAATTTTGATTAAACTTTCCATAGTCATCTGACAGGATACAAAAGCAAGAATTGAATAGAGATCTGCAAAGGCGCTAGACGATGATTCTCAGTGGATAAAATTACATTGGTTCTTGCAAGAAAGAATAACCTTAAAACCTCAATCACCTTTTTCCTTCAGCTTAAAATTGAAAATGGGTTTTTGTGACATAAATAGCCTTCTTTCTCTGGACTCTTCGTTTAACTCCTTAAAGTTTAGAGAGGTTCTTCACAAATGTTCACTCCTCAGTGCTAGGATTCGCTCCTTGATTTTAATGGCACATCGAGCGGACTTTGAACTGAAAATCATTTCTGAAGGCATAGAATTGATTTTTGCAAGATCACAGTACTGAATTCTTCTGATAAAACGTTGACATTTCTACTCATGAATCCTCTTGCTGGGAAATTAAGATGTTGCCAACTTTCGCTCACTACATTGAATACTATATCAAATTTCCAAAAAAAACACCATAAACACACTGGAAAAAAAAAAAAAAAAAAACAGAATTCCAACTTTAACAGGATAAATTGACTTGAGATACTCACTCTTCCATTTGCATATGTTTATAGCATAGTTGACCGGTGAGCATGTGACCCTATGGCAATAAAACAAAAGACTGAGTCAGTGGTGTCCATGAGTTGCGTGAGCTTGCTTTGCTGTTCTTAATGTTGTGATGTCACACGATCACCCATGGTATAAATATGAACTCTTGATTTGAAGAAAGGCGCAACAGAACAAGTTTTTCGACAAGGATGCATCTTTTTAGAAATCAATGATTCACACATGTGGAAAGCACAGGCAGAATTTCAAGTTGATTCATCTTTTTTTCGGAGTAAATTAAAATCTTTCCCGATGTGGTCATGATGTTTGTTGGAAAATTTTTTCTAACGTTTTGATTTTAAATGAACTGTAGCAACTTCTGTTGAAAGAAAGCTAACAATGAGATGTTTCAGGAAACTTCCTCTTTGCTTCGAAAATAATTAAATCGCCTCACAGAAATTGCCAGATCATCAATAGAAGATACCACCTGTTAACCAGACTTGAGCCTTTTCATAAATACTTATCAATTCCATTGAGATGCTAAACATTTTGCCAGGACCATAAACAGATGAGAGTGAGTTTTGCTTCTTTAAAATAGAAAATTATCACTCAATTTCTCTCATAAATGATAAAAAGATAAATGAAATAGGGAAAACACTGTTTAAGTCACAAATATGGCTGTTTCCCTTGCCATTTTTCTTCTGAGACACATGGCCATTTTAATTCAGCTATTCTGCACTTTGGGAAGACAACCGCAAAAAGAAAGAAAAAGGAAACGAAAGACAAATAAGTACTTGCATCCGCGGAGACAGGGATTATCTTTCTTCAGGAAACAGTGAATCGTACGATGGGGGCAGATCTTTATCATCGGCAATGGGTGGTGCAGTGGCAGTGGGTTGCATTCGAACATCGCCATTTCCACGGGACTCGCAACAATTATAGGCTGCGAGGAGGGCTCAAAGCAAAACGCTCCACAGTGCCGACACAGCCACAAACAGGAAATGAAGACGAGGAACACAGAAAACACGCTTGCGATTGCGTTCATAGAAAGGCGGACTCCCAACCCGTTAGGGTATTTTGTGATCCCTGAGAAAAACAAAATCAGATGAAAATGAAAAACTTGCTAAGGAAAATAAGATGCATGAGATATTTTCAAAAATCAAGTTGAGTGTCATGTTTTTCATCCAAGAAAATACAGTCTAAAAAAAATTGAGTTTTACTTTTTAAAGGAAATTAATTCTGGGGCCTAGGGGCTGATTCCGCTCTTTCTGACGAGATGAAACGAGACAAAACAGCCAGTATTAATCAATCCTATTGGTTTTAACGGTGTCACTTGACATATTTGAGGTCGGTCATTGGAGTCATTCATCTAAGAAGAACAACTCTAAAGACTTCAAATATGTCATTTGACACCGTTTCAACCATGGAATTGATTGAATCCCACTATCTCATCTTTCTCCCCAAAAGAGAGGAATCAGCCCCCTTATAGTTCATGGCAGATTTTTAAAAAAAAATCAGGATTTTCAAGGACATTTTGCAGGATTTTAAGGACTTCCAACAAGCAAAAACATGGTATTTTTAATACCAATTTTCCAGAGGCGGACAAAACTCAAGTTGATTCTCACAAAAGGGTGCATTAATCAGAGGAGAACAGTATACAAAAAAGTAAAAGAGAGAAAAAATATCCTGCTAAGTCCTGCATTTTTGCTCACGACTTTGCAACCAAAGCGACAAGACATTCCTCAGGCATACAAACAAAATAATCAACAAAATGGCGAGCTAACGAGCTGAAGCCCGTCGTTTTCAAGGATTTCCAATTACATTTGACGAATCAAACTTCAAGGATATTCAAGCACATGAAAAAGGAAAAAAAAAATTAAGGATATTCAAGGACTTTTTAGGGTGCCACATACTATACCCCCGGGACCTGGGTCTTCCATTAGACGTAAAATCAGATGAGGAAAAATGGACTTACTTGTGCCGTTTATGTTGAGAACACAGGTGCCTTCATCTTTGCAGTCTATGAATGGACAGTTGACTTTGCCATCATTGAAGAATTTCTGCCAGATGCACATATTCCCACCACAAGTTTTTAAGTAATTGTTGTCAAATCTACAAGCTAAAGCAAAAAGAAAGCACAAAAACCACTTTTAAGACATGGAATTTGCTAAAACAGTACCAAATTTCAAACAAGAATATTGTCAAGTAGTAACAATAGAAATGTGACTGGAAAAAGCTGTCTTTCCAGATCTCAGAAAAATTGTTACTGAAAAAGAATCGATTCATACGATCCTTGGCTCTCATAACTTTCCATCAAGATAAATTGTTCATTCGGTTCATTTCGTCTAATGAAATTCATGTAATGGAACAACTTAATTGATAAGGATCAAGATCCAGTGGAACTTATTGTTCTAAGACCATACGACTAAAAAACAAGAATCGTTCAAAGAATCGGAAAATGAACAACTTTTCCGAGCACATGTAACTGAACAACTCAATTGATAAGGATCAAGATCCAGCGGAACTAATTGTATTTAGGTAAGGCCTAGCATTTATAGTTCAATGGCGGAATCCTTGGAAGGACAAACCATAACCATGTTAATCAAAAATCCATTACTGAAAAAAAGAAATTTCAGGTCTGAAAAGGTTAATGTGCCGGTCATTGAGACCGGAGAGGCAGTCAACCAATTAATTCAATCCATGATAATCCAGGGCGCGTATATTTGACGTGAAATGGCGATGATTAAAGATTAAAAGAAAATTACCTTGAAACGCTGTAAAAACTATATCTAAATTGAGGGTTTCATTATCAAACAACTTCTTTTTAGCAATGTGTACTCTGACATCGGTGGCTCCTTTGTCATCGATGTAAGCATTGGGAGCAACATCCTTTTCTGGATCTTCAATTCTGATATCCGTAGCTTTCATCTGACCACAATACTTTTGTCCCCAGTCTGACAGGTCAGCATCGAAGTGAATGTTGACCGGAAAATTTTTGGCGTGTCGAAACTGCAATGGAAAAATGTTGACAAGTTTAAACATAAATTAGGATCAGAGATATCATAAGCCTTATGAAATAGAAAAAATATTCCATTTTTTATTATTTATTTGTAATAATTTTTAAAAACTTAAAGTAAGTATATTTGAAGGGTGAAAATGTTGCAGGAGATGGTTTGGGGATAAAAGGAACTTTTTGGCAGAGGCGCAAGTTGTTCCAAAAGTGGGAAGTTTCACGAGATCTGGGACTTTTCCTTATAGAACTCTCAAGAAATTTCCTCACAACAGTTTGAAAAGTACTTGATGACTCTTTTTTTTTTTTTTTTTGTTTTGTTTGTTTGCTTATTTCGACATTGTAACACCATATGAACGCGAAATGACCAATATTTTTGAATTCTGAGGCCATTTTCTCAGAAAATCTTGTTACCCATCATTGTAAATGTAAGTATATTATAAAAACAAATTGGGCAAATTTCCTCTTTTCCCCAGAAATTTCCTCATTTCCACGCAATCGCTAAATCGGCCACAATTTACACCCCTGTTTTTGGATAAAAATAATCAGCCCTTCATGCACATCAATTGTATTGCTGTGCTCTCATTCAATGGTGTTTCACGAAATAGGGTCCTTTTGGCACTGTTTTTATGGAAAATTTGAATTGAGAGTGTGGTTCCAGGGGTGCAAAAAATGCCAAATTTAGCAATCTGCAAATATCACATGAAACATGAAAAGTGGGAATTTGAGGAAATTTGCCTAGCAAAACTATCTCGCAAAAAATGACCACAATATTTTGAAATTATCGGTCATTTATAGTAAACGAGGTGTTATGATAAGAAAAACGAAAGGGCCATCGCATCGGTGGGGAAGGACCAAGGACATGCTTTATTTTCATAAAATTCTGCCATGGACCAGTTTCCTTAAGAGCCTCAAAAAGTCCTTTGTAAAGATGAATGAAATTAAAAGATAAGAGATGCAAAATTTTGTACCTGAATATAATCGATACATTCACCCGTTGTCTCATTTTGACGAAAGGACAGATCTTGAATGACAGCGAACAACCCTTGATTGTTGGTGTGGACATGAAAGTCGCAGTTAAACTCATATTTACCAGACCAATCTTTGAAATACTGCCGTTGAGACACCAGTAAAGCTGACTTGTCTTTACTGCTCAACAAAAAGGATTTCTTTTTGAGAGCATATGAGCAGAGTTCATTATTTTCCAAAAAATCTGTAAAAAACAATCAACAAATTTTACTGCAGTTGAATATCACAGAAATTAATTAAATGACAAGAGGTACTTAATGATGCAGTTGAAAACTAAAATGGGCTTACTTAGAGCTCGTTTCAGAAGTGTAGGCAAACCTAAACTAATAATCTTTGGAATTTTCTAACGTTATTTCTTGTTATTAAGTATAAAATAAATGTAAATGAATTTCTAAGTGGGCTTTTTATTGAGGAACGCTTTAAAATTAATAGGTTATAGTTGCAGGCAAATTTTTCCATTTTTTTAGAACAAATGAAAATTCACCAAACATATTTGGTAAGCCGCACCTACACTTCTGAAACGATCTCTACCTCCTTGTTAATCGCTATTCCAGGAGAAACAACTTCAAAAAGGATGAGGCTATTACTGTTAACACTTGTAATTGTGATTTACCTTTGTATTTAAACAAGTCACATTTTTGTGAATGGATACAAACATTGATATGTGCGCACTAATTTGATAGGACCCAAGAGGGCAATAGAAACAACATTTCTTTGCAAAAGGCAAATGCCAACATTCGTGGATCATAGTAAGGTTTGATTCTACACAGCTAAAACAAAAAGGGTGGATTGAGAAATGCACCAGAAGAGATAAAGACAACCACCTAATATTAGAATCCCGGTGAAATTGGAATGTTCTCCAGCACTAAAGTTACCACCATGAAAATTAATGGCTGTGCATGACAGCAATTTTCATGGACTTTCATGACTTTCATACATGGAAAATATTTCACATCACATACTCTACTTGAGAAACAGCAAACGCTCATTTAGAGATTCAGTGATTTGCGCCAATTTTAAGGAAAATTCTATAGGTTGTCAAACCGACGATAATTAGATTGATCAACAATTTTTGTGCAAAGCACTCCTTAAACCTTTCCTTTCCACTGTCGAGCTGTAGTCGACAAAATTTTGAAGCTCGAAATTGACGCTATCAACCGGACAAAATAGGTGTCTGAGAAGTGCTGCACTCTGACAGGCTTCTTCTGAACTTACCAGTGAAGCTCTAGTTCATGGAGTTCTAGTGGAGTACAGGAAGGTCAGCTCGAAAAATGGTGAAGTGGAAAGGGTTAAAGTTGATTTGTGTTAAAAAGGTTGAAAGCCTAGGATTTTGTTTTTTTTTTTTTTTTTGTTTTTGTTTTTGCAGGTAGCGGTAAGCTAATCAATTATCAGAATGCCAGTCCTTTCCCACCTCAGTTTCAAGCACGCACAACATAGCTTTTGCCTTCACTCTCTCTCCATCAATCAACTCTCAATGACTTCAGTTTCATGCACCAATAATGCATTCAATAGAGAACAGTTCTTATTTCCCATTCCCTCTATCCAGTCACATATTTCACCAACCAAAGAGCCAAATGAGTCTATAGCCCTAACTAAAAACCCTTACTTAATTCTTACTGCATTGAGGAGTATAGAAGGAACATGTTTTTTTACATATGAATGAGGCTGTTGCACATGTTTGCTGAAGGCAATTTAAGGGTTGATTAACATGGAAAAACCTAAAAAAATAACGATGGTAGCACTGAAAACATAGCACAGATAATCTTCCGAGTCAAGGTTTTCAAAACAGTAGCAACAAACAATATTTTTCAAAGTGAATTTGCGACTCCTCTGGCGGTTCTTTAGTGGATTTTCATAAAAACAGGGGTTTTCAAGTTAACATGTGAAGGTTAAATTTTTTATTCATCAGAATCTGCACAAGTGAAATGACAGGGTGCTGTATGGAGCTGCACCAGAGTAACTCCGGAAGTTCTGGAATATTGCTTCATCTGCATCGGTATTCTACTCTTGATGCACTGGAATGAGTTTACACCAGAGCAGCACCAGGTGCAATGCACCACTAGAGTAGAAGCATTTTGAGTATCCGGTTCAGACAAATAGCGGTGCCCGTTTCCGAAATCCATCAAAAGGCATTGGTGACCGATTGGTTAGCGCTGAATTTTGGTTCGCTTCTAATCAACTGCTCAATGATGGGCTTTAATGCAAGTTAGAAGTAGGCATCGTTAAGTGTCAGTGCCCCTGACTCAAAATGCGTCTACTCTACTAGACAACACTCTGAAAGCCTTCATTGCAAATGCAAGAATCAGAATTAAAGCTCCGGCTGCACCAGCGAACAAACAGCACACTGGAGCAATGGGTCTTTTCACCCCTTCCTTCATCAGCAGTCTACCACACCTTACCAATGCAACTCTAACCTATCTGTAGCTCTAGTGTAGGGTCACTAGTAAGAAAAAGGTGGTAAGACTACAAAAACTAAGTTGAGCAGTCATAAAATCTGCGAATGGAGGCCCTCTCTTTGGAGTGGGGATACAAAGTACTCGGTCTTACCCAAGGATTGAAGAAAACGCTAATCAGGATTTATCTTTAGAGCTGCGAAATAATGGAGAGTGCAGATTTCAAAGGATTTGAAAGATTTCGGAGCAGAAATGTTACCTGCCAATGCCAGAGGTGGTCAAAGTTTCGAGTTGAGCAGACTGTAGTTGGAAATCAGTGCATGGAATATAAACCATAGAAGTCTGACGTGACAGTGAGTTGAGGGGGTTATTATAAGCTCTTTTGAAAGAAGTTATACGACAACTGACCATGGTAAGACTCGGTAATAAGTGGATTTTTGACTGTCAAACAGAATACTTACGCTTGAGGTATTCATCACAAAATACTGGTTGAAGATGAAGTGATAAGTAAGCAGAGAAAATCAGACATTTCAGCACATCACAGGCCATTTCACATGTTCGAAGGCACCAGGAACAGAAAACTTAGAAATGTGCGAAAAAGTAATTAAATGAAATATTTTGGTAACATCATTATTGTGACATTATTTTGACAGCGAACGTTTCTGTTTTGATTACTGTCTGGACGATTCGACGAATTTCTTCTTCTTCTTCAACGTTTACTTCATCCGTACATGTTTACCCAGTAGTAGATCGAAAATAATTCCCTATGGGGAAGTCGGTTTTCCATTTTTTATTGAAATGTTTCAATTCATTAGCAGTTACTTTTTTTTAAAAAAACTGTAACACAATTTATCAAAAAAGATAACGAATTTCAAAGAAAAAACTTACACTTTTTTTAAAGACAAACTTGCGATTTTCATAATTTTCCTTCCACACCTTTTTTTGATGCCAATTTTTTTTCCGGGAATTTTTTCCCCCCAATGTCTACCAATCGTAAAAATTTGAAGGTTATGTTAATGTTTACAAATTTGTAACCAGCGTGCGAGTGCGTGTAAAGTTGAAGTTTCGTTGCTTTCTTGTGTAATCTCTACGGCCACGAACTTATAATGTGCATTCACGTAAAGTATCATTAGTTTTGTAGCTTGAAAATTTCTCCAAAAATGAAGAACTTAAATTTGTTGAAGAACTTTTGTTTCCAATCGAACGAGTTGGAAAATTGTGCCCACATTGCGATTGGAATCAATGATACGGACCTGTCTTCGCGTGCCTGTCCCTTTGTCTATTTCTATAAAGACTGTGCAATTCATTGTCACAATCCTGAATCAAAATTGAAAACAGAGGTTGTCGATTTAAGGAATGTATTTTCTGATGCTCACAATCCTCAGCTTATTTCCATCGACTTCCTCCACTTATCGCACAGTTTAGTGATTGTGGAAGGCGGAGGAGATGTGTTCAATATCCCCATCATCGGATCCGGTCCGCACCATGTCGAATGTGTCGGAACTGTGGAGTGTGGTATCCAAGCAGTATCTTGGAGTCCAGATGAGGGCACCGTTGTCATAATCACTAATGAAGGTAAAATGATACTGATGTCTGCATCGTTTGATCCGATAGCAGAAGTTGATCTGTCATCTGCTGCTGCCATTACGGATGGATTTATTTCTGTTGGCTGGGGTAAGAAGGAGACTCAATTTCACGGCTCTGAAGGGAAAGGAGCTGCCAGGCAAACAGCTTCAGTCGTCAATCTTGATCCTAGCTTAGATGATAAATTGATCAGAATTTCCTGGCGAGGAGATAGCTCACAATTTGGAGTCAGTCATTTTTGTTCTTCAAGTAATGCACGGGCTATAAAACTATTTAGTAGTGAGGGAATACTCGTAGCAGTGAATGAACCTGTCGGAGGTTTGTGAAATTGGTTTAAATATTTTCTTAATTCTAAGCTTTATTTATTCATAGTCTTGAGAAACATTCTTTTTATGAATTTTAACTGCACCTAACAAGTGAGTCCAGTGTAGAAATAAAGGAAGAAAGCAACCTGGGTCCGACCGGCCAGGGCCACCAGGCTGCCAACGCGGCCTAAGTCTCGCTTGTGGAGGCTTGTGGGGGCCCCCAAATGATAAGAATGCACAAATGTATTTATGAAATTACATCTAATGTATGAAACAAGACAGTTTGTAAATAGCTCACACGAAAGGGGAAAAAATGTCATGTAATCATTAAAACGGCTTGATGTCTGGAATGATTTCATGTATCGAGACTGGCTGAGTCCGCTCTTGTCCACAATGCAGACCAAAATTTACTAGCTCTGGGGCCCCCAGGTCTAGACGAAAGTATCTGAAGAATAAACTGAAGATTAAGAAATCAGTAGTAAGAAAAACAAATGAAAAGACACGCAATTTGACTACACGCAGGAGGAATTTACGGTGCACTGTTGTTCTGCTGTTTGGGGGGGGGCCCATTATGGTAAACCTCTAATTTATTTAAGAATATTCCTTTTTCTTTCAGGTGTTTTAGCTGTTTCTTTCAATTAATTACTATTCTTGCCATCTGTTTGATGTATTAATCTCTTTTTTCATCCTTTTCTTTTCGTAGGTCTTGAAGAGCCCCTGGCTTGGCGACCCTCCGGAAATCTAATTGCTTCTACATGTGTTCTTCCAAATAAACACATAGTTGCCTTTTTTGAAAAAAATGGACTGAGACATGGAGATTTTAGCTTACCAGAAAATGTCAAGGTAAAGTTTCCATTCTTTTTCATTTTTGACTTTATTTTCCAATAGTTGTCTTGCTCCCATGCCTCTTTAAGCTACTGTACTTTCTATTTTGCTCTATTATTTACTTAAGTCTTCTCTTGCTAGGGTGCTCTGCCCCCTCACGAGAGCACTGGACTATATTTTACATGCGTCAAAGTAATGTGCCTTCCCAAAACTTTTAAATCCAGCATTCTTTTTTTTCAGTTTTATTTTAGTCTTCATCAGTTTTCCATTGTTCGTAGAAATAAAACATTTTTGAACTGCCTGTTTCTTAAGGTGATTCCAGGGAAGATCAGTTGGAATCGTAGACACCGCGTCGAGCTGCTCAAGAAGTCAACAGTTTTTGGCTAAAATTGATTTACTTCTAAAGCACAAATTTGAGGAACGTCGGCAATTGCGAGCATAGTTCAGAAAGATACCCTGAAAGTTTCAAGCTGTAACACTCAAAAATAAATACCGTACTTTGGAATTACAAAAATTCCCGTAAGCCTCCATGAGTGCGAGTGAGGCAAATAGATGAGTTTTAGTATCGCTCGCACTCAATTTGCTTATGGTAAAATGAATTTCCAATTTTACAGTTAGATTTCTCAACCAAGTTTGCTCAGTCTGGGCTAAAAAAATCCATAAATAAATTATGTAGGGTGCCAATGTTCTTGAATTTTGCATTTTTCCTTTGTATTAAACTTAAAATGCCAAAACACGACTTTTCCCAATTGTGACTCGTAGTGCTGCCCATTGGATTGAAATCTGGAAACAATTTGCCTGGAATTTTCCAAAAGTTGAAAAATTTGGATTTATAATACTACTCACCAGAGGGCTTTGCCTCCCGCGGCCCCTCCATAGTCTACCTCTCTAAAGCATTAAGAATCAAACCTTGTCAAACATCTTCTAAAACTAAAAGAGTCATTCTATGATTTTCTGTTATTAGGTTTTGTTATTGCTTTACTCGTTTTTGCAGGTTAAAAATCTACTTTGGAACAATGATTCAAGGATTTTGAGTGGGCTTGCCTTAGATACGGTCTCTAATGAAGGTACCATCTTCTTGTGGACCGTAAACAATTACCATTGGTATCTGAAAAGGAAGTTATCTTTTCATTCAAAAATTAGTTTACTCAAATGGGATGTACAAAATAGTACTCGAATGTACGTGTTGCTAGGCGATGGATCGTTTATCGTTTATGATTGGATATTCATGGTGGATCAGTCGGAAAATTTTTCTTCAGAATCACAAGCATTTGTTGGCGTCATTGATGGTGGTAAGCAAGTTCTGATTTCTGAAAAGTGGAAAAGCAATTACCAGTTGTTGTTTTTTTTTTTACTTTTTTCCTTTTTCTGTTCTGATGATGATGCCCCTTGCAATAGTGATATTTAGTGTGGGCCCTAAGATAAACAGAGTCTACAATGTGTTTAAATTTCTAAGTTTTGTTTGTTTACACTTTGAAGCGTCACAAGGAATAGAAATTATCGTTAAGCTGCAAAATAAATCACAGCACTCAAAAAAAAAAATCTAGGTAGTTTAACAGTCTATTTGTTAAAAATGGTGAGTACAAACGCATTTGTTGATTTACCTTTTTTGATCGTTGATTTAACAAATCGGATTGTAAAATCAACCAAATGATTAGTTAAATCATCAACTGCATTTGTACCCACCCCTTTTAAAAATTAGATTGTTAAATTACCCACAAAATTTTCTCAGTGAGTATTTCAGATTTTTGAAATATTTTTTTGTGATCCTAAAATACCTTGAAATGTCTGTAGGTTTTTGGCCCTTGAGGCACTCGAGGCACTCGTGGAAAAAAATCAGAGTCAAATTTTATTTTTATTCATATTTTTATCTCCTGCCAAATAGTTTTAATTATTTTTACTCAAGTCTAAAAGAAGGAAAGCAAGTGCCGCAAGAGTGGACAAAATACCCAAAGAAGAGGATGCCATCAACTTCCTATAAATTAAAAAAAAATTCTCCACTGGCTATCATGGCTGTTCAGAATTCTCAGAGCTGTACTTTGGAACGCTCCAAATTTTACACTTAAATTTTACAGTCTTTTTGTGAGTTAATGAATAAATTTTGTGATTTTTTAGTTGTTCGTTGGTTCGTTGTTTTCACTGGTTTTTGAGCACGAATTTACTGTTCATTCACTTTTTCTGAAAGTTAGCTGGAGTCCCATTGGGTTTGAAGGAGGGTGAAAGCGGGACTTGGACTCTGTGTCATTAGATGACAAAAGTAGCATCGTTCTGGACTTGGCTATTGCTTATGTTGTATTCAGGAAGACGGGAACATGAATCAAATGTGTGTTCTCTTTATTGCCTTTTAGAAGTGCTCATTGACCAAAAAGAATGACAATCAGCAATTTAATGACTTAACTTAGGCCTGGTATTACAAACCTTGGTTTGTCCGAACCAATAGTTAGACTCAACCACAAGACAATCCGGTAGGCAGCCAACCTACTGGTTTAAAGGTGAGAACAAAGGAGGTTTGACCCCTAACCAGAAGAAAACAAGAGGTGGTAAAACGCCACTCCTCGTATACCTGTTACCACTCTAACCACTGTCAAACTATCACCTAACCAGAGGTCGTATTACCGGGCCTTCTGCTATATTTTACTGCAAATTTCGTCAACGTCGGCTGTAGAAATTTCGCGCTCCCCCCTTGTTGGGATTGAGACAGGGCGTTCATCGTCTTTTTAAATCTTTTCCTCTGTAATCTTTCTAGAGCAAACTAATTTTTGTATTCTTCCCTATCTTTACAGCTAGTTTGCAAATGACTCCTTTCAAAAAGTGCATAGTGCCTCCACCAATGTCCAAGTACTCAATAAATATTGAATCGTGTATAGATAGTGTCTCTTTCTTGAAAGATAATAGGTAATGTATTTTAATTTTTATCATAAATTGATTCTAAGGTCATTTCATTGAGGAGTTCTTCGGTAAAAGGGCGGATACGCGTATCCGCCCTTTTACCGGAGATTGCTTTACTGGAATCCTTAAACCCTTAGCTACCAGAATATATATAGTTTGTACATGTTCCTAACGTTTTCCGCAAAAATATCAAGTAATATTTGCTGAAAATCGTATTATTCGGAAGCATTTGTAACGCAGACTCGGGTCTGATGATTTTTTTTTTTTTTTTCTTTCTCTCTAAGCGTTTGAAAACAGAAAAAGCATACAAAATATCTGTTGGGAGCTTACAGAAAGCTATCTTTATTGTAAAAAATCGTTATAAGTCTGAAAAAATTGATCGAAAAATCGATCGCCGGTAAAAGGGCGGATAAACTGGTTTTTGAAAAACGCAATTGTGAGAAAACCGTAAGTGCTAGAGGTTTGCGGTTTTTTTCATTTTATTCCTAATGGTTTAGTCTATTTGAGAATTTTTAGTTATTGAAAAAATTCTTTGAACTTTTAAAACTACAGGCTTTTTTAACATTAAAACGCGTTTTACTCACAACTATGATTTTGCTTATCCGCCCTTTTACCGAAGAACTCCTCAATTGCAACAGTGACCAACACTGTTGTGCTGAGGAAGAATGTCGTAAGCGACATGTGTTACTTGTGCTGTTTTTGCAATGTAGCGCGGGGTCCCTATTCATCAGTTTACCCTCAAATTTAAAAACTGCAATGCCTCGAATGGTTTGTCCTTCCAAGTATTCCAGCATTGAACAATAGGCGGTCGGCTTTTCCTAAATGCTTGGACGGGTAGAGAGCCTTTGTTAGAGAGAGTTGATTGACCAGGTAGGTGGAACAGTAATAAACTCCTGAAGAGGAAACAGGGTATAAGAATAGAGACCTGTACCATACTGCAAAAACAGTATAAGTAACACATGTCGCTAACGGCGTTCTTCCTTAGCACGGCAGAACAAGTGCCCAATGGCGTCATTTCAGGTCTTGCCAAGGGGGGATCTGATGACCCCCTTTTTTTTTGCTTTGCATGCATTTGAAGCTCTGACCTTTGAAGCCTTTGATGACCCTAATGTCCTTAATCATGTACAATTTGGTCAAATTTTGGGAGGAAACTACATTTTTTTCACATTCTTTCTTGAATTTACAAACTTTCTTAACCCTAACTCATTGAATTTGATCTTTTTTTTTTTTTTTTTTTTGCTGCTCACATATTCTATGGGAGCAAAAGTTTTGGAATATGCCAAACCACAGAGGGGGGCGATTGCCCCCCTTCCCCCCAATGACGATTCTGCATGTACCGCTCCTCACGGACTGTCAAGTTCTCTGGCCAAATAAAAGAAAGTTATGCTTAAAAATTCAATTTTAAGTTGTCAGAACCTCCATAGTTTTTTTTTTTTTTATTTATATTCAGAACCATCAAACATAGATCATAGATCAGTTATTCCTAGAATCTCTGATCTGGCTAATAATTGTTCTGAGTGGATCGCATTTTTTGGCATACCCATTTCAAGGTTTAAATTTCTTGTCAAAGAACACGTTCTTGTTTTTTAATTTTTGTATCTAATTTAATCTTTCTTGTCTGTGCCATTTGTTAAGTTGCTAATTTCCTTGTTATTTTTGTTTTGTAATTGGGACTTGTCCCATTGATAATTGATAAATAAATAAAATAAATAAAAACATTAAACCCAAACAGGTTGAGTAATAAAAATGAGGATTTTTTTAAAAGTTCGTCTAGAAGACCATTCATTACATAAGTGCGAGTGAGATAGAGTTACAAAACATGCACCTCTCATTAGCAATCATGTTACAGCTGATCATTTTTGGGTTTAACTGCCTTTCTCTATTGTAAGGCAGTTTCTGGTATATGT
Organism: Trialeurodes vaporariorum; assembly: GCA_011764245.1. NCBI lineage: Eukaryota > Metazoa > Arthropoda > Insecta > Hemiptera > Aleyrodidae > Trialeurodes > Trialeurodes vaporariorum. Next base: position 21,739,998 of record VMOF01000320.1, read on the forward strand.
CCCGAAAGCTAGAAACTTTTTGCTAAATTTTGCGGCAAAGTTTAAGATTTTTCTCTTCAAGCCTTTTTGGGTCTAGTACCACATTGTGTTTCGGAAACACTGTGTACCACCCTCTTGATTGAAAAAGGAGTTAATTTGCCTCATTAGTTGCTCATTTGTTCTGTTGATTGACAATCTTCTCTTGATTTTCAGGGACGGAGGAAATGTAAATGATGTCGCCATATTTGGAAATGACAAAATGTATATTTATAGCTACAATGCTGCTAATTCTCAACATAATCTGGAAGGTATGTTTGTTTGTTTGTTTAATGTATTCATTTATTTATTTAAACGTAACGGGCAAGAACCCAAGCGAATAATGCAAGATAAAATAGAAACAGAAACTGATGGCAGACAGTAAAATCTCTACAAAATTGAAAGAACAAAATAGCAACAAATTTAAAAATCAGATTGTTATTACTAATGACTGCAAAAGAAATTAATCACATGAGCGGCGCTCACTAGAAGGTGTATAGAACTTTTTTTTTAGTTGTGTCAAAAAATAGTTTAGGTATGTCTGGAAGTTTGGAAATTTTTTCAAAGAATTGGAAAATCTGTTGGAAATTTGCATATTCTTTTTGGGAATCTCGCCTACCTTTTTGTGTATGCACTCTTTGAAACCAATGTATTCGTCACTGCGTTGTTGTTCAGATCAAAATGTCGTCTTAACCATGTTAATCAGAGTCAAAATACCGGGTGACGCAATGTGCTTTGTCGAGCAAAAAAACAAAAAACAAAGTTTATCTGCACTTGTGGATGTGGATAGAATCAAGGTCCATTTACATAAGGTCTGGCCGGTAGCTTTCGGCTCCCCTCGTTGGTCCACAGTTTGGGAACCACTTCTCCATTTAAAACCATTGATCCAAGATGGCGGCGAACTCGGGAAGAATGTTAAAGTAAATGGGGGTATGGGCTCCCAAACATTGGATTTCCCGAGTTGGCGCTACCGGCCAGACCTTATGTATATGGACCTTGGATAGAATGCTCTTGTGGTATAGGAGGTAATTTGGAAATTTCTTTCCTTGCTTGCAAAAAAATGTTGAAGATTTTCACCCGAAGCAACGGCTGTACATTTTATCATCTCACCCGAACTGTTTGTTCGGCAATGATGGATGACACCAATGCTTTGCCGGAACCTCAAAATTTGTACTCATTGTGCCAGGCATGGGAAAAAAGAGTGACTCAATGGTGAGAGACAACAATAAAGAACGCTCCTGATTGGCTAGAATTGGTTTTGTTAACTTTGGCGTTTGGTGTCCCCCCGAAAAGTTCTGCACTTCAAATTTTCACTCGAAATGGACGAAAAAATTTAATTAGTGAAGAAGTTTAGTCAGTGTTCAGAAAATAGCCAGACAAGCTGTTCTAAAATAACAGTATTTAAATTTTCAACTACTTTAAGAAAATCGCTAAACTATATCAATTTTATCTATAGGTTCTTATGAGTATCCGAAGGATTCTGCCAGATTATTGCATCATTGGCATTGGTTATCACCGAAACAGTTTTGCTGTATAGGTTCGAATGAAAAGTTAGAAAATATTTTCTACCTCATCCATTTAGAAGACCAGAACTTGAAAGTCAGGTAAAAATCATAAAAGTTTTATTTTTATCACCAGTTTTGGCCAAATTTTAGGCTTTTACAATGTGTGCCAACTACTGCTTTGAACTTGGCCAAATTTTCAATCAACCACAAATTTTTCAAATTGCAATCAATTTTGTTTGGATTAAGCTCCCAAATTAAGCGTGTCCCACAAGCTCAATTTTTTTTTTTTTTTCTCTCTCAATTTCCAGTCTCAGAAAAAAATTATTAATCAGACTGTCTTGAAAAACTTGTTTGTCAGTGAAGAAAGTGCTAGGAACTGTGTGCATAATGTTTTGAAAAATGTTGTATTATTACAAGTTAAACATAACAAGTTTGCTTGAAAGTTTTCCTTTGAGGCCGTATCAATTCATTCAATTTTAAAAGAGTTGTGAGGAAAGAGGCATTACTCTCTGAACAACCCTCGTATATTATTCAAGATCATTTGCTTTCAATGGGGCAGTTGCAAGGGTCCGAAATTTTATGTTTTTTATAAAGAAAATAATGAAAGTACTTGGTGAGCTGAGAACAAAGATGTCCTTGGTTTTTAATTAAGTCCCATTGTTCCGGAAATGAGATTTTGGCCCATAATACAGTGTTTTAAATGGAAATTTCGCATAGTGATCTATGCTCACGATTTTTTGCAACTTTAAACGTGTATATCTCCAAAACCGGGACACTTAGGAAAAAACCAAAGGCACCATTGTTCTCAGCTCATCAAGTACTTTCTATTTCTTTTTAAAAAATACAAAGTGTCAGACCCTTGCAACGGCCCCATTGACATTGTTCTCACCTTTGGCTACCCACTGCTGAAAACCTTTCTCCCCTTGCTAGAAATATGCTCCATTGACAATGCAAAACTGTTTAACCAAGGGCAGATACAAGAATTTGTCTTCCTCTCTCTCCTGCCGTTTGAACACATGTGTCAGAAAAGGATAGAAAAGGGGCCATTGCGTGAGTTTAGCCCCTATCTCTGTCCTTTTTTAAAGCACATATTCAAATAGGAGAAGAGAGAGCTAGACAAATTCCAGGATCCGCTCATGTCTTTTACCCTTTCCTGTTGGAGTTTTGATTACCTGTCACACCCCCCCCCCCTCCTCATTACATTCCTAGATAGATATCTAAATATGGTCGGATCAGCTCTAACTTACGACTTGAACGCAATTTTTGAGATTTTGGGTCAGCCAAAACTTTCGACTAGAAAGAGTTAAAAATCTCCTTGCAACAAATCCAAAATAGTGGAAATCTTATCAATATTTACTGGTCTTGTTTTAATTGTTTCTTTTTTCCCATCTTTCCCTAGATATTCTTCAGTTCTTGATAGTGCTGTGTTGACCCTAACGAAGAAAATGAACCAACTACTCATTCAGTTAGATGACGGCCGTCTATTCATTTTTAATTCACTCGATTGCACTATCAAGCCATTTCCTCAAGTCGCTCTCCCAGAGCCTTGTTGTGTCGTAATCTTTGACTCTTATTTATTTGGTCTTAGTTTTACGCATCGACTGTACTCTGGAGATCAGTTACTGTCAACAGGCGTCACATCTGCTCTATATCAAAAACCTTTTCTTCTAGCCACATCTACGCAACATCGACTTGTTATATTTGACTGCAACTCTGAGAACAATGTAAGCATTAATGTTGTTGCTTTCTTTCTTTATGTATTTATTCATTTATTAAGGCTGCGCAAACTCTGCTTTTTGAGTCCAAACGGAACCTTAAAAAAAGGTCACATCAGAAATTTCCCAATTCAACAATTCAAATTGTTATGAAGACCGTTATTCCCTGAAGGATCCAACAATATCAATGCCTAAGGGAAGGCTCAACTGAAATTGCTATTGATCACATTATATTTTTGCCGGACTTACGGCACAAAGAACATCAGGTGTGATTTTTCCTTAAAATTATCATTTAAATGGGTTGGAGATTTTAATAAAGAATGTACCTGGTATTTCATGTAATCTTATTGGATCTCTTTGACTCCAATTTTGGCCCATAAACCATCAAGTGTGTTCTTAAAAATCTGCATTCCATTTACATGCTAATTTTCAGGAAAGAACACACCTGTTATTTTATTTGACATTTTTCGAACAAAGCTCTTAATTGTTAATGGTCAATAGTAGAGCAAAATTATGGTAATCAATTACAGCACTTATGATGTCAAAGCAAAGTGCAGCTCTTTATGCGTACACTTATTTTTTGTTTCAGTGTGAACAGTTATCAGACCGTAATATTGAAAGAGGTGCAGTGTTGGTGACAACCACAGGTCTTTCCGTGATTTTACAAATTCCGAGAGGAAATTTAGAAACAATTCAGCCTCGGGCCATGACCATCTCAACTGCGGGGAAACTAATTGACGAGAAAGATTATTTAGGAGCAATGACACTTCTGCGAAAACAACGCATTGATTTGAACTTAATTGTTGATCATAATCCCCACTTGTTCCTCCAAAACATCTCGGAATTTGTGGCGCGAATAAATGACCTCTCTTGGATCAGCTTATTCATAAGTGAATTGCATGATAGTGACACTACCAAAGGAATATATGCAGCTTATTATAAAAAGAGAAATAGTCACACAATGCCCCTAAGCAGCAAAGTAGATCTAGTTTGTAGAACTTTATGTGATAACATGATTAGCCGTAGCACTGAAGAATATTGCTTTCCAATCCTGGGAACGTATGTCAAAACAAATCAAATGGAAAAAGCGATGAAGTTAGCACAATCTGAAAAAGCATTGAAACATTTGTTGTTTTTAGTAGATATAGATACTTTGTATGAGACTGCATTAGCCATCTACGATTTGGATATGGCTTTGAAGATTGCAAGTAAATCTCAGAAGGATCCAAAAGAGTATGTTCCTTTTTTAAATTTGTTGAAAAGCCTGGAACCAAACTATCGAAAGTTCACAATTGATAAACAGCTACGAAAATATGAATCTGCAATCTGTCATTTAGCTGCTTGTGAGAATAAATTCGAAGAGCTGGAGACTTTCATGGTTGAATTTTCTCTGTATTCAACAGCAATAAAATTATTTCCTTCCGGTGGACTTCAGTATAAAATACTTGCCCGAACATATGGAGAGCATTTGCTTGATAAAAAGTTTTACGAAGAGGCTGCCTTCATGTTTGAAGAAGGTGACAGTTTGGACTATGCAATTGCAGCATATTGTAAAGCTGGTTTATGGAAAGAATGTCTAGTTTTAGCAAATCAATTGAAGTATGACGGCGATAAAATTAATACTCTACTTGCAGCGCTCATCAAGCAGCTAAAATCTAAACGAAACTATGCGGATGCAGGTTTTATCAGCGCACAGCTCTTGAAGGACATTCCCTTAAGTATTGAAGTATATTTGCAAGGATTATTGTTTTCAGATGCTGTGTATATAGCAGAGACTCATAATGTGCCTGAATTAATTAATCAAGTTATCGAACCGGGTATCAAAGATGTAGCTACTAATATGCTAGAGGACATTTCCAAAGATAAGGAGAAACTTACCAAATATTTATTACGATTAAAACAGGTTAGAATTGACAAGAAAAATCAAGGTAACCAAGAGTCAGACTTTCTCAGCGATATACACTCAGAAACAAGCAGTGTATCATCATTCAACACATCAAATGCCTCTTCGCAATCATCACGAACCAGTTGTAGGAGTGCTCGCAAACAACAGAGAAAAATGTGGAGTCTGAAAGAGGGCAACCCCCGCGAAGAGATCTCGTTGGTTTCTGCTTTGTCCCAACTTATCCTAGTGAACCATAAATTGACTAAAGACGTCCATGAAATTTGTAAATTTTTATTAAAGTTCAAAGAACTTGATAAAGCAAAACAGTTGCAGCAGAGTTTGGCTGAATTATTGAAACTCATGAAAGAGAATCAGTCTGCAATTTGGCCTGCGCTGGAGACTGAAGAAAATCAACCGGTTTCTGTCGAGGAAGCTCTACTGAAGTTTCCACCTGCAGTCGAAATCGATAAAAATTGGGAATCATCAATTTTGAATTGAAATTTCTTACAGTTGTAAATTTCTTGTTTCATTTTGTACATAAAACCATAAAGGATTTTTTTTTTTTTTTTACATGCTTTATCTTCTTTGATTTATTTTTTATTTTAACATTGAAACAAAAAAAATCCTTTAAATTTTGAAGTTTATTTCTAAAGTGTGACTATCTAACAAAGAACAGTTTGAGCACAGAATTAAGAACCAACAGAAGTGAAACTCTCATAAGAAACAATGGATAGCTCGGATAGGCTCTTGCTGTCTAGTACATGGCGCACTGTTTTGAAAAAAGTGCGTGCGCGGAAAGCCATTTGATTCGCTATTTTGCAGTAAAGGAAATGATTCAAAGAGTCAAAGACTCAAGCCAATCACATGTTGGCGGACCGCAGCACTAACCAGCTTATCATGGCCGGCGGTGAGACCCAAAATGGGCCGAAATTTCGCTACTATTCTTTTTTTATTCCATGGTTTGAGTGAGTGAAACTTTGATCCTCTCGTTGAAAAAGGTCAGGTACACTTGACAGAAGCCTACAGCTAAACAAGCTGAAAAAGGGAGAAATATTATACTGCCCCAAGGCCTCCTTTTATGAACAAGAATATAAAAATATTCTAGAAAATAAAAAAAATACCATAATTGCTGATGAATTGACAGGTTTTTTGTTTTACTCCAACAACTGCCCCTATTGTAGTTGTAACATTTTTAGGCGGAGCACTTTTGCAGCTTCAAAAACTGTCGAAGGTACATTTCTGGCCTTTTTTTTTTTTTTTTTGCAAGGATGGACATAGCAGGTCAATAAAAGCTCAAAGTTGGAAGAAAACAATGGAACTTAAGGTGATTCCATGGCAAACTCCCAAAAATTTTAATCCGATAGATGGCGTTACTTGTCGCTGGCTCCAAAAATAGCCGTTTTTTGTCTATTATTCATCTGTCCAGAGAAAACAGACAAAAACCGTCAAAAAATGACTATTTTCGGAGCCAGCGACAAATAACGCCATCTATCGGATTAAAATTTTTGGGAGTTTGCCATGGAATCACCTTAAGAAGACAGCGAGGGAGATGAAGATCAGCAAGTCTAGGACAGTGAAAAATGAGGAAAAGAGAATTTAAAGGATGTGAGTGCAATCAGATGAGGAGGAGAAAAGGCAATTTGTAAACGGATGTGAGAAAGAGAAAACAAATGAACAGAATCAGTACCCACTTTGCAGGGAAGACTTTGTTTAAAGAGAGACAGACGTGAAGATCCCTGAGTTTCAAAGAATTCATGTGGCCATTCACCATTGGCTAAGTATTGGCATAATGTTATTGTTTTCCCCTGACTCTGAGCTGAAATTGCGGAAAAACAATGTGATGGAATTTCTGGGGCAGAAAAAACGTCTTCTTTGGATGATGTGTTGAATCGATCAATGAGAAAAAAAGCTAGCCCCTGCTGCAAGGAAATTGTGAAGTCTTGAAATTTCTCAAAGCTCTTTCTGTAAAAGTTAGTTGCAAGTTTTGTTGGTGTTTCTGCAAAGATGACTGCTTCAATTCTACAAGAGCTGTAAAGTAAGTAGTAATATGAGTTGTTGAATGGTAAATTTCTAGGAGACCAGGTTTTGAAAAAAAGAACAACTACATAACTCATTTGATGGACAAAAGCGCAATATTTATCGAACAATCCTCATGTTTGCCCCTTTTCTTGTCTCTGTGGATTTCTCTAAAATGCAGCCGAAAAATATCATACAAAAGCCCAGCATGTGCTGTGGTAGAAAATTTATTTGGGATGTATGAATCTATAGATTTAGTTCAAGAATCAAATGTCTAGTAGGTGCATCTCAGACTCAGAGCCTTGACCATAATAAACTAAAAATAGACTGTGATTTTAACTACATGGAAAAGAAATTACAATCGTAGAGAAAAACTGCATGTCTTCGAAATCTGCATTCTCTCTACACAGGAGTCGGACTCCTGAGTTTTTTCTTTTGAGAAATCACTCTCATTCAAAAGAAATATTTTCCTACGTTTTGATCCTTCCAGGAGCCTTTGGTTACATTTTACAGGAAAAAAATATTGCCCTACCTTTGCAACATCTTATGGTACCTGTGTACGATATTATTAATTTTCATGATACTGTGCAACAGTGGGACTGGAAATGTCTCAATGCCAGAATTAGCACCTGGGCAAAAATTCCATAATTGGAAGGTTGTGGAATTGTTCCGCTGTACCTAACCGAAATGACAGTTTTATGAAAACAATTGAAATGTACGGAACAATCGAGTGAACGGCTTACAGAAATGATTTCATAAAAGGATTCGTTGAAAGTAATTAAAATAGGCAAGCAATAGAATAACAGCTAGTAAAAAAGTCCACCGCTGTAAGCACACATGGCATTAGAGTTGTGATTTATATTGCATCCAATAAAAAGATTGGATAGATACATTTGCATGTCGTGATTTACTGACCCGATCTGATGTAAAAACCATGTAGTAAACTGTTTGTCAAAATCTTAATAGCTTCCCATTTGAAAGTAAAGAATGAAACAGACATGAGATTTATTAGAGCAGTGATTTTTTTTTTTTTTTTTTTTTTTTTTTTTTTTTTTTTTTTATGAAGAGTCGTTATTATAACTATTAAGTATAAGATTTAAAAAATAAAAAATGAAATATTCAAGTAGTAATTGAATTAAACAATAACTAGTTTGGAAGCATATGTAAGTAGTTGTCATGTCAGGTTAACATTCAAAGTAAGTAATCAGTGACTTTTTTTGTAAGAGAAATATATGTTCTACAATAAAAGGGGCCGATCATGAATTTTAGAAAATGCTTATGAGCTCAACCATAACCACAATTGTTGCTATTTATTAAAACTTGCTCATGAAAATTTTGTTCCCTAAGGTCCTTGTTATAAAAAGTCCGAACTGTTCATCAAACCTGCCGGTAAGTAACTGGTGTCATTATTCTGATGCTGATAGTCCGTACGTTTCAATAAAGCGGGCTTTTGTTCAGCCAATGAAAACGTTGCCACTGATCCTCAGCAGAGTTCCTTTTTCAGCAAGGAACGTGCAAGGAAATGAATGACAATGAACAAGGACTTTGGTAGCCCAGAACCAGAGCTTTTTGCTTATTTTTCTCTGATTTTCTGCCGACCGCCCCCCGCTGTCAGTTTCGTCCGCTCGCGTATTTTTTGCTTTTAAAAGTGATAATCGTCCATGTTGCCGCCTGCGTACAAAAGTCCTAAGTGAATTCATCTCTCTATTCATTTGATTATGCATTCGACAGTTCCCTAGTATTATTTCACCAACATTCAAAATTCGCAAGATAATTTTTTAAGTTGTTTCTGAGCACAAGTATTTGTTATTTTCCCCTCTAACCGTAGCCAAGTCTCGTTTTTCACTTGCTTCGTTTTGGTGTTTTATTCCTACATTTTCAGATTAGTTTTATTTTGTTGCTGAAGTTTCGGTTCCAGACTCAACAGGGTCTGGTTTGGTGAGATTCTCACAGGCTGAGCCAGGTTTGTCGGATTTTTATTTTACCACAAGGTTGGATTTAATTTGGAATGGGAAGCATGCCTATGCCTGTATCCATGTAATGAGTTAGCTTGTCCTTATCTTTCACAGCACATGAGTTATTTTCCTCCAGCTTGATATGATTTCAATGCAATCTTTTTACAAGGAGGGAGTCTTATTGCATACCTTGATACAGATCTAAACTTTTGAAATGTAATCTTCAAAGTTCAGAGGTGATCTTGATTGTTGAATTCATTGCAGCTATTGAACGAAGTATGAAGCAATCTTGAGGAACAAGACTCTCTTACTTGTATGACTTGTGCTCTCATCTCATTTCTTGAATGCATTATAAGGTCTCATTGTGAGAAGCAACAAGTTTTATCCATTCAGAGGGAAGAGGCGATCTTGAATACTGAATTCATTGCAGCTACTCTAGGCAGTACCTGTGAGTCTCACAATCTTGAGGAGCAAGACTCCTGCATGACTTGTGCTCTGATCAGCGCCGGATTTAGGCACGGGCCTCATGGGCTGTGGCCCAGAGCGGCAGATTTCTGGAGGCGGCAAACCTTTCATGGCATTATTTTTTTTTTTTAATGAGAGCTGTCGCAAGTGCAGTTTTGAAATTTGAGGAACAGCTGACATGATGGTAGACGAGTAAAAAATATGCAAAGACTCAGAATTTTAAATTGCTGTAACGATTCGCGAAGCGGGTGGCTCGGTGACAGTGCTAGCATCCAGCACATCATTTTGTAGCCTTGCGTCTCATCTGAATTCAGGCTTCTTGCTGATTTTCTTGCCGAAAACAATGCGGTGCTTTAACTGCGTTGATATCATCACTAAAATCCAAGTCATTTCGGGTATAGAAAATTGGGATATCTCTCTAAAAATCACAAAATTTTGCGCTTCTAGGAGGTAAAAATCGCAAAAATTGCCGGTGGTGGACTTCCAGACCCCCTCCTAGCCGGGCAGGGTTGCATAATTGCCTGATCAAGCTATTCGTGGATCGCATGAAAGTGAGGAAATTTGCCCGTTACTTTTTTTTTATGGCTGTAAGTTTTTCCCGGAAAATATCTCGAATTTTCAAACCTATTGGTAAATTTGCGTACCCACAAACAGTGCTCAATTGTTAAAATAAGAAAAGAAAAAAGTTATCTCTTTTCAAATTTTTGTGAGGAAAAAGTCCTGAATCTCGTGAAACTTCTGGTGTTTTGGAACATTCTGCACCCTTGCAGCTGGGGGCGCCCCCCGACCCTGTTTTGGACGTGGGCTTGGATGGGACGGCAAATAGTCAAATGGCCCATGGGCAGCAAATGTGTAAATCCGGCGCTGGCTCTGATACCATTTATTGAATGCATCACCTACTTTACAAGATCTTAGTGTGAGTAGCAACAAGTTTTATCCATCGAGGGATAATTTTGCCTGGATTGGAGAGCTTCTACAACAAGCTAGCGTTTAGCAGTCTGCCCATGTATCTTGGAAGAACTAGTAATGGGAAAGTAGGCACATTGACCATAAGTAGGAAGTTTTTCAACGAAAAATTATCGGTTAATTTTAACATACTTTAAGATGTATGAAGCGTAACAGCCTATTACTCTCAGTGCTCTTAAGTACACTTTAAAATTTCAGGATGGTCTATTAATCTCTAAAAAAATTTAAGCAAGAAAGCAAAGGTTTGACACAGGGCTTTATGAAAGCTGAAATGTATACTTTCAAGGAAGTAACCACGAAAGACAATCTGTTTACCAGGCTGCGGGATGGGAGGTATCCATTTCACTTGCTCTAACTTGAGAAGCCCTAGGACTGCAGAGTTTTTGTTTACCATTTTAATCAACTTCTGTGCGTTGTATCATTATGCAATGAATATTCAAAATTCACTGAACTTGTGTGTCTCCAATGCCTTGCTGCTCAACCAGAAATTAAGTTGAATTTTCCATTTAATTTTACTGAAATTATTTTTAAAATTTGACTTGAGACTCTGATTTTGATTGAAATAGTTTGCATTAAAGAGAAGTAAAACCATGAATGTATAATTCCTACTTGTTTTGTGAAATGCAGGTTTTTAGGTTTTTAGTTGAACTGTGCTAAAATGTTGAGAGTGGGTTCTCATTTGTTCCTGATTAGATTGGTATAATATTTTCTCAAATTCAGAGAAGAGTAAGTAATAAAGTGATCAGGGGCTGAATTTCCAAAAATTTGGAAATTTACCTGAATATTTTGGGTCCTGCTCAACCATTCTCATCTTGAGCACGAAAGAAAAAAAGGCTTGACAGCAACCTATCGTGGAAATCCCAACATTTGACTAATTTTGTTATTTTTGAAAAATGATGGAACAGAGTAGTGTGGACTGTCTATTCAGATTAGTCCGTTTGTTTCATTCTGTTTTGATTGCTCAAACCGCAATAAAAAAAATACAGTGTTCTGTCTTCTCTTGTGGTGTTCTGGTCAAAAATAGAGACCATGATTTCGTGGAAACACAGCGTAGAAAAGGGAGGCAACAGCTAAAAATAAATTTTGTTTGCACAACGTATTGCCTTTAAATGTTTTGTATCTTTTTTTTCTAGCATGACCGTTGAATCAGACCATATGTCAGAAGTCCTGAATGCTGACAGTAATCACAATGAAAGCACAAAAAAAGTTGAGTACAAGCCTAAAATCAGGTGGCCTGATTTAATAGCACAGATTTTTATTCATGGAGGTGCCTTGTATGGGTTAGTTCTGATGTTCACTTCTGCTAAATTAGCAACGTCCTTTTGGGGTAAGTTTAGAAACTCTTCTCACATTATTTTCAGAGGTCTTCTGTAGGTATGAAGTCTTGCAGATATGAAAGATTTTATGTAGAGAGAAAGTTGCTCTAATTTAAAAGTCAAGGAATTTATCATTTCTGATGAAAGCAAGTCAGTTCTTTGTGTTCAAATCTTTGTGAAAGAGAGGTTTTCAAAGAGGTCCTATAAAGGCATGAATGGAACGAGGAACTAAGATACGTGACTTGAACTTCATGCAGTAAGTTTGAAAATTAACGTCTAGCTCTAGTTTCCATAACTTTGAATTTTTAATGCCCCCCTTAAAGTTTCTTCTTTGAAAAAATGAGAGTGTACAGATTTTAAAATCATGGTACCCTTGAATTTTTTCGGTTCCTTTCTCCTCGCTATTCCAATTACCGTAATAATGTATAGGGAACCTACAGTATTTTTCAAGGGACTTTTAGTTCGCATCTTCTAGTCACATACTCAGCACAGTATTTCTCCGAAAGAATTTGCACTTATTTCCGGTCGTTTAGTTTTTTAGCCTTTTCTACTTCTGTATCAAGCTGTACTTTACAGCCGGGGGGAGGACTTAGGGGGTGTTCGCCCCTCCCATTTGGCCACAGAAGGAGAAAAGAAAGAAAAAAAAGCAGCAGGGAGTCATTAAGGGGGCAAAATTCCCAAGTCTTCCCCTGTGTGGAGCTAAAAAAAAAACAAAAAACAAAAATGTTTAAATTACAATTTGGAGTTTGATAAAAAAAAAAAAAAAAAAAAAAAAAAAAAAAAAAAAAATTAATCTAGAGGTGGTTGCAGGTTCAGAAACAAAGGAGCAAAAATGCTTAAAAATTTACTCTTAAAAAATTGAGTTTCAAGCCGAGATAAATTTCTGAGCCTTCTGGGGAGTGGATTTTCATTGTTACTGTTTTTTAGTAGCTTCCAGATGCACCTTTATTGATTTATTGACATCATATGAATCATTACTCATCGGATGAGTCATGACTGAAGACGCTCCCTTTATTTGCTGTGGCTTTGCTTTCTACTCTCTCAATTCAATGCATTCTTGATAATCAATCATGAAAATACTGCCTTTCAGAATGGGGGAAAAAGGAGGTAGCTCCAATCCAAGATAGCATTGAAAGTGTTCCTTGAGTCGGCAATTCTAGAAATCTATAGCTGAGGGATTGCATTATTTCTTTCAATTTTTCCTAATATTTAATATTAAAATAAACGGTGGAAAATTTCCCACGAATACTTATTCACATCAAACTTAATCTGGGGAGCCTCCAGTCCACCTTATATTTTCTGGGGGAAACCCCCATACCCTCCTTTTTTTCTCTGAAGGAGACCTCCAGACCCCCCTTTAATAATCTGGAGGTCTCCTGGAATATAGTTTACCATTATATTCTTGCAAATTTTCAACAAAATTCAACCGGCTGTGTTTGAAACATTCTAATTTTTCCCTATGTTTACCCATTTTCCCATTTATTTCAATGGAAACCTTTTATCCTGTATAACTTGCTTTCAATTTAAAATGTCAAAAAAACAAAAAAGCCACTCTGGAGAACGTGAAAAGAAACTTCTCCGCAAAATTTGGATGCATATGGACCATTGGTTCAAAATTTATGCTGGGATACAGACAGACAGAAATCTGCCATCGCAATACTTTCTCAATTTCTAACTTCCTTTGAGTGAGAAAGTAAAAAAAGAAAAGAATGCTTCTTCTATTACATGATATGAAATATACTTTTAGAACTAACGTTACGGTTAAAGGTTTTTGTGTTTCAATTTTTGTTGGAGTTGTCCACAAAAAAACTGTTGTTTAATTTGCGCTCAGTGAAGTCTCTCAAATCTTTTTTCAACCATACGTTAAAATATCTTTTGTCTATCGCCTCTTAGGCATGTCTGTTGGAAAATTGATCCATTTATTCACAGATTCAGTCTAGAGAATAGAGAATTATTTTTTAAAGATTTCAAGATATCACCTTAATTTTTATATCCAAATTTGATCCCATTTTAACTAAATGGTACGATAGTTGTGTTACTGCACTCAGGGATGTCGAGCAAGGGGAAAAACAGGGCATTTGAAGCTGCAGGGTATGAAGCAGGAGAAACAATGGAAATTTCTTCCTTTTGTGTTTAGTTTCATTTGGTTTCATGAAAAAATTAAACTCAGCCAATGAGAATCAATTATTTCGATGAGTTATCTGTGAGTGTTTTAAGTTGCCATGAAGGTATCATAATTTTTCAATGAAAGTTTGTCTCCAGCAAGTTTTTTGCATCGTGTCTCTGAACTATTGTGTTTTTTTTTTTCTTTTTTTTTTTTCAGCTTTTATAATGATTTACACATCAGGGTTTGGAATTACTGCGGGTGTTCATCGGCTCTGGTCCCATCGTGCATACAGAGCAAAGTGGCCTTTAAGACTTCTTCTTGCATTTCTTTTTACAATTTCTGGACAGGTAATAGAGGCTTATCATACTAATTAATCCTATTTGATTCGGTAATAGCAGCCCTGCGGGCCGATCCTTGAAATTCACGACTTTTGGGTAGACTGGATAAGAATGGAAAACGGTGATCGGTGGAGACGAGTCACATGGTTGCCAAGTCTAATCAAAATATGGACTTTATCTAATTGGTTATCAGGTAACTCAAAACTGCCCGCTAACCAATTACATAAATTCTGTAGTTTGATTAGACTTGGCAACCACGTGACTCGTCTCCACCAATCACCGTTTTCCAATCTTATCCAGTCTACCCAAAAGTCATGAATTTCAGAGATCGGCCCGCTATTCTAGGATATCTTTTTTCACTGAAAAATGTGTTTTTTAAAAGTGTGTCAAAGGATACAGGGCCAGGTTTAGGTTTCTGTTGCCTGTAGGCAGAAGCATTTCTGCCGCCTCTTGTAATTGAAGTGACCTAGATGGGGGATCTGGGGGTACACCTCCCAGGTTGGAGGGGAGTCTTAGGGGACACTTCCCAGGTAGGAGTGAAGTCCAGGGGGCCACCTGCCACCTCCAGAAAATTTTGAAAAATCAATTACTTTTAAACATAATTTTAAACTGTTTTAGTTTAAAACTCATTAAAACAATGCTTTAAATTAGCCGCCAACACGTTTTTTAGTTCTGATTCAAAATTAAGGTACCAACTCGACATAAATTTTAAGTGAAGAAAAAATGGCTGTGGCTGAAGATGAAAATGAAATTTATCTTCAATTTTTTATTCACAATTTAGGTAAATACACTGGTTGATGTTACAATTTAAAATGAAGTTTATTTTAAATTCTTCACTCAGTAAAATAATTTGAAGGAGAAGTAATCTTTAAATATTGTTGGTTTCATGAGTTGGCACGTATAAGGGGGGAAAAAACGAAGGCAAAATGTGCCGCCATAGGCATGTGTCTTCTGTGCCTTATGGGAAATACGTTCCTGAAAGGATATGTCTCTTGTCTTAATCTACTCCAAGAAAAACTGAAATCTTTAGTGTCTCAAAAAGCAGGTATTTGTGGGTAGTGTGCTAAATCAAAATTTTTAATTTTAAGCCGTGTTCTATGCGGATCAAATTGATCCTGAAACTTTTTCATTCAATTTCCATCTAGCGAGATATTTACGCTTGGGCGTTAGATCATCGGGTCCATCACAAGTACAGCGAAAGTGATTCAGATCCTCACGACGCTCGCAGAGGGTTTTGGTTTGCACATGTTGGTTGGTTATTCCTAACGCCACATCCTGCTGTTGAAGAACGCAGGAGAGCAATTGACATGAGTGATTTGGAAAATGATCCAATCGTTTACTGGCAGAAGCGGCAAGTAGATAGTTGATTTTTTAGTTTGCTATTAATATTTAGTATGGTTTATTTAGGATCCATAATCTTTACCAATACATTGTTTCTTCGTAATAAAGTTAAAAATGAATTTTTTAAGTGGAACCAAAACAAACTGCGGTTGCACCAAAATATGCAATCGCAATTGATTTCGTTGAAAGATCATGTGCGCAAGGATGCAAAATGTACCTGATCTAGCTATCTGCAGATTGCATGAAAATTGGGAAATTTTCGGGACTTTGAGAAAATTTGGTCAGTAATTTTTTTTTTTTTTTTTTTTCTATAGCAGTAAGATTTTTTCAGAAAAATGGCTGCAAAATTTCAAAAATATCAGCCATCTTGAGTTTAAACAGTGTCAAAATGAGCTAACAAAAGGGTTATCTCTTTCCTTTTGAGAGGAAATTTGTCAAAAATTCTGTGAGGAAAAAGTCTCGGATCGCGTGAAATTTCCGACATTTTGGAACTTTTTGCACCCCTGCACGTTTGCTTTTGGCTAACTTCTGCTTAGTCACCTGGCCTATACGTCACTGAAGGGTAAATAAACCTCCAGCCTCACCAGAAGTCTACAGTTTAAAAGATCATGATTTCATTACGATCACTCATCAATGGATTCAAATATGACTGTTTTGAGTTTTGGTGCATCGTCAAAAGTGAAAACAGCTTTTTCAGTCATTTGCATCAGCTGTCAGCAGGTGGAACAGATTGACAGAGTCCCTGCATACAAAAGAATCCAGTCATGTTAATAAGTGAAAAAGAAGAAGCCGTCCATGGCTTGTCTCAATACATGGCTTTTCATAGAAAAGAAGTGTTTGTTATCTCTCTGTAATAATCAAAAATCAAATGTTGGTATAGAACACTTTGAAATGTTTGCAAGCGTAACCTGTGCGTAGTAAATGTGTTCAAACTTAAGGTAACCTCAGACTTAAAATGTCTCTAAACTTTGTTAAAAATGCCTCTCTCTTCGTTTAGCATTTTGGCGAAGGTTTTAATGCAACAGCCAATCAAGGATGTAATTCCGTGTGATCAGACACTTTCGTATGAAGGGACTCAATGTAGACCTACTCTAATTTTCCTAGACTTATTTTCTATGTGATTGCATTCCACTCGAAAAAATTCATGCAAGTTAGCTTGATTTTTTTCTGAGGTATCTCTAGTTTAGACAATTAGACGACTCAGGAGACTCTGCATGCAGCTCTCACTGCTTTGTATGAACGCCTAGAATAGACTGTAGTATATACAAAGAAAACCATTAAATGGTAATCGAAGATGAAAGCTTCTGGTAATTGCAGAACTACCGTTTTCTGTATACTTAATGGCTTTTTTCAATGTAGCTGTTGTAAACTTTTACTACAGGCTTATTAATAGTTGATTATGGGGTAAAACCCTGTAAATATGACAATATGCACACTGAAAAATCACGGAATCCACTCCCAAACTCATAAAATGCTTTCCAACGCGAGACCGCAATGGCAGTGATTACGGCATTTTACATTGGGAATCCCTATCTCAATAAGCTCCATCTTCACAAGATCTCGCAAACGCGAGACCGCAATGGCAGTGATTACCGCATTTTACATTGGGAATCCCTATCTCAATAAGCTCCAGCTTCACAAGACGTTCTCGCGACACACATGCAAGAAGAAGAAGAAGCATACAATTGCCATAAGATTTCGGCGATAATTACTGCCATTGCGGTCTCACGTTTGAAAGCATTTGATGAGTTTGGGAGTGGATTTCGTGATTTTTAGTGCGCTTAGTGTCATTTTCATAAGGTTTTACCCCTCAATCAACTATCATTAAGCCTGTAGCAAAAGTTTGCAACAGTTCCATTCACGGATGATTCCACCGGTTGACAAAAAAGACTGCACAGCTCAGTCCGAAAAGACTTAAATGTACAAAGATACTCCAATCTGTAATCTTTTCTCATCTGGTGGAGTCAAAACTCATCTCTTTCTTTGAAAAATTTGCTGATATTTTGATAATTCAATGGTGATTTTACTGATGAAGAAAATATTACAGATGTCAGTATTTCCGAGCATTACAGTTATGCACTGAACTGAACAGTGACATTTTTGGTCAACCTGTGAGTCGGTGACTTGAAAAATGCCATGAAATATATCCAAAATGGCAGCTCTGAGTGATGAGATCCTCAAAGATTTAAACTCATGAATAGATTGATAAGCCGTCGTTGGGTGATATGACAAGACTGACTCACGTTGGAGCCAAGAATTATAACCATACGGATCTTACAACTCCTGAGAAATAGTCATTAACAAATCAAGTAGTCTGCACAATGGAAAATGTTAGTTCTTTAATTTCATTAGATATCAATTAGACCGGTTTATTTCATGGTTTTTTTTTTTTTTTTTTTTTTTATTATTGACTTTACCTCCTTGAGTACTCTAGGTATTTCCTTCCTAAACTTGAGAGTCCCTGGCAGGTCGCCGTTACTCTCCTCTTTCCTATCCTTTGTTTTGAGAATACTTTGATTGTCTTTCCTACCCCTTCTTTTTTTATGCAGTCCAGTCGTTCGCTGTGAAATATCAGCATAACGAACCACGTGTTTGGGCGGCTGGACTTTACTACTACTACTACTACTACTGCTTTTTTTTTTTTTTATTATTGAAAATGAATCATTTACCATTGAATTGCTCCCATGAGAAATGCATGTGAATTTAAACCTTGCATTATGCTTTGCTAGTCCATTGTGGAATTTTTTTATTACTCCGTTTTGATTGATGACTATTTTTTTTACACAACGTTCTTTCCGTTTTGTTTTGGCAGCTAAGTTTTATTTACATGTGCAGTCATTTCCCGCATAGGCTGTCTTTTTTTCATGTTTGCAGTCGTGCATACAGAATCTTACTGAGTTTTGGAAACGGTGAGAGCCATGGCAAGCAATTGTGAGCAATAATCGTTCAAATAGCAGAGACTTGTGGTCGACTTTAAACCGACACTTTTTTTCATCCAACTGTGCTCAAAATTAATTTTCTCAATGAACTGTAGCCGTAAAACCCAAAAAAGCCAATAATAACTTTTTTTTTCTTGCTTACAACCATCCCCAGTTGTCCTTAAGACTCCATGTATAATATTGTGAACTGCAAACGTGTAAAAAAAGACGGCTGTATAAGCCTTACCTTAGGTTTGGGGAGGGCGAAATAAAAAATAAATTCTTTGCTATTAAGCTGTAATATTTGGCAGTTGAGGAAAGAAAAAGAGAGAAATGAAAAGAGGAAATCAAGAATAAATCATGACTGTAATGAAAATAGATGCAAAAAATCCTTGGTGAAAATTGTGAACACTGCCTGGAAGAACATGGATTTTTTTTTTTTTTTTTTTTTTTTTTTTAATAACATACATATATATGTACTTTGACCAACCTAATGAGATTAATCCTACGTGCTAGCCCAAGCTGAATTTTTAGAATAAGCACGCTGTTTTGAGCCAACATTTTCTTCAGCGCGTCAAAAAAATAAGAAAGAAAAAAAAATTCACCAAAAATTGTAGACACTGTTCTCCAAGTGTGTGAAAATTGCGAAGGTTAAGGAGTTTTTGCTCCCCTGTAGGTGAATACAGGGATTGCACAATGGGTCTGTTGCACACTTTTGCTACAGCGATATGGAGGGCCGATTCTAGTGCAAAATCACAAAAAAATCATATTGGAAGCATCAAACAGTCACAAAATCCACTTGTAAACCCGCAAAAGGCGTTTTAAGGAAAACCTAAAATGGCGGGCGAAGGGGCGAGCCAGCCTTGCATACATCCACCAGGAGCAGCAAAGACAGCCCGACGGCAGCATTCGACAAAGTAGGTACTTGCCCGGCGTTTCCGTTTCAAGATTCCGGTAAGTCGACAAAGAACGTAATTTAACACCATAGTAATCACAAACAATAACATAAAAGTCAAATTTACCGAATAAAAACATGCAGAATGACAGGAAATGTAACTAATACGAGGAAGGAAGACGTTTGTTTACATTCTAACCAACATTATAAATTGCTGTCGTCGGCCATCTTTTGGTGTTTGTGGTGCATGCATGCCGGGTTGATTCACTCCTTCGCCCGTCATCTAAGGCTTTCCTTTAAACGCCTTTCTCGGGTTTATGAGTGGATTTAATGACTTTTTGATGCTTCCAAAGTGATTTTTACGCGCTTTTCCTCTAGAATCGACCAACCATATCTTTGTAACAAAAGTGTGCAACAGACCCATTTATTCAAACAAGTGGTTTGAAGTAGCAAAGCTCTGACCGCTTTGCAGAAAGTCGTGATGCGTGGCTCAGAGGTGTCTAGAATTGAAAAAATTGAAGAAAAAAAAAGAAAAAATTACTAATCATTTACATCCTTTATTTATTCTTACACTGATTTGTTTTTCTAGGTTATACATACCACTCTTTGCACTTCTCTGCATTGGCTTTCCAGTAGTAGTTCCGTGGTATTATTTCGATGAAAGTCTGTGGAATTCTTTCTTTATTAGTTTCAACTTCAGATTTTCCTGCACCCTCAACATAGCTTTCTCGGTCAATAGTTTCGCTCATATGTATGGATATAAGCCATACGATTTGTACGTTTTATTTTTTATTTTACTCTTGTTTGATTTATATATTACTCCTACTTCCTTTTCCCCTAAAGGTGATTCTAGGAAAAACTTTTCCAGTTTTCAATCTGATAAAGAGCGCCACTAGTCACTCTTGGGAAAAGTTGTGTTTTTGGCATATAAATTGAAAACGAAGAGAAAACGTCAAATCCATGAACGTCAGCACTTGTGTTGGTTTTTAATGGATTTTTTAGTCCCAAATGTGCAAAATTAGCTTAGAATTTAAGCTGTAACAGTGGAAATTCATTTCGTCGTAAACTTAGGGAGTGCTAGTGATACTATGTCTATCCGCCTCACTCTTACTCATTGAGGTTAATGGGATCTTTCGTATTTCCAATAACTCAACTTTATTTTTGAGTGTTTCAGCTTGAAACTTTCAGGGTATCTTCCTGAAGTATGGTTGTTAGTGCTAAAGTTCCTCAAATTTGTACTTTTTGCTTCAATTGATCAATTTTAGCCAAAAACTGTTGACTTTTTGAACAGCACAATGTGGTTTTCATAATTCAAACTAATCTACCCTAGAATCACCTTAAGGCATCATCTCAACACGTAAATTCAAAGAAAATTAATAATAAACTGATACTAGTAAATCAAAATTATAAGAAAAGTAACCGAAGAATGGAAAGAGAGGTTTTCTAAGAAGATTTTCTAGGTCTCATTGCAAACCGCATTTTTGAGAGGGGGGCGGTTTACAGCATCTAGTACTACTGAAGGTGCTGCATCAAAAATCTTACTGCAACTGAGTGCATTTTAAGTTTGTCGAACCTTCTAACAAGTAGAAGCGGATATAGTTTCTTTTAATAGAACCGTGAAATTATAATTGAAATTCCATAAAATTTGGCAAATGAGGTACACTTTACAGATTTTGCAGGATGAGATTAACTCAACCTCATTGTAACTATGCTTACCATTAACAGCATTTATTTCCTGTACTTTTACACATTTCCTTTAAGTTTTAAGTATTTTGGAATTTAGTGTATAATGCATAGAAGAATTCAAAAAGTCAACTAGAGTTCATTTCAGAAGCGTAGGCTTATCTAGACCGATAATCTTTGGCGAGTTTTCAATTTTCATCTCATCAAATCAAAACAAAACTTGCCTGTGTTTTCAACTTTTGATTTTAAAGTATTCCTCCATGAAAAGCCTGCAGGCTGATTATGAACAATCGTATGGTAATACTTGCGAGTCGATGATGGAATACGTGTTATTCTGATAGGTGGTGTCATTACGATAAGTTTCATTCTAGAAACCCAAAGATTATAAGGATTTACAAATTTTCATTTAATTATGAGCTTTGGTTTGGCCGTTACGTAAATCAAATTGATTCATACATCAGCACAGTTTGGGAACTCTGCATCCTTGCATTGCATGCTGTCGCAGTAAAATTTTCTATGCATCACCTGTAGCTGTAATATTATTCAATTTCCGTGAGAAGAGAAATGTGGTTTAGAGTATGGCTAGGAACAGCCCTCATTGATAACCTTCTTCCATTTGTCTTTTTCATTTTTTGCTAGTTTCTGGTTTCTTGTTGAATTTTTTTGTTTTTATGAGGTTTCTGAGTAAGTTACCACATTTACCCTCTCCTTGTTTTAAGTTTTAAGGAGATACCACCGTGAGCAAAGATGGAAAGCTCATTTTGCTGTCGGTGTTTCTTGTAACTGCCAATTAAAGGTCGTTTCAAAAGTTTAGGTGCACCTAAACGGATAATCATTGGAATTTTCCAATTTCATTACATATTTTTCATATTTCACAATTTAAAGGAATGAAAATGAATTCGAGTGTTCCATTTTTATTGTTGAACTTTGCACAATCAAAAATTCAAAGCTGGAGGCAAGTTTTGTTTTGATCTAAAAGGATGGAAATTGAAAATTCGCCAAAGATTATTAGTGCAGTGCGCCTACACTTCTGAAAGGAACTCTAGTCAACACACGATAGTTCTGCATTTTGCCCCCAGATTTAGAGCCCTTGTCTATGAAATCCTTTCTCACTCGTTGTCTTTCCTCTGTCCATTTATTTGCAAGTAAGTTTGCATGTAAGTAAATAGCAGTAGGTATTGATTCAAGTAATTGCATTGAAGATTTGTTCCAATCTGATTTAATCAACTTTCAACAGGAGAACTTTATAAATGACCAATTGCCAATAGGTAGACACCAGAATTTCATTTCCATGAAATTGAGCAAAAAATTTTATCCACGGGCTAGACAGCTGGGACTGGACCCGTAGGAGCAAAGATTGCACTCTCCCGATTTCAAGTTGAAAACGCGAAATCTGCCTCGTAACACGAAATCATGTGAAATTTTGCGTTTTAAACTGCAATGAATGCATAAAGTGTAGCCATCTGAAAATTTCTGCAATTTTTTTGCCTTTAAGCAGAAATTTCGCTCAACAAAGATTTCGACTGGCATTATTTTGGTTTTTCAGTATTTTTTCAGAAAAGCATTTGTTGAAAGCTTCATGCAAATTTAATGAAAGAGTAGGTTCTAAGAAAGACGTAGTTTTGATTTATTGAGATAATTTGTTGGTGAATGTGCTGCAAAAACAATTTTGAGTAACGAGCATGAAAAATATCAAAAGAAAAAAAATAACCACAAAAACAGGAAAAATAACCGCGATAAAACAACAGTAAATAACATTGAAAGTGGGAAAAAATTATTTCAATAAAACGGTGTCTCTACCGGTAGGTCAGTAAATCCAATAAGGTGTTGTCAGTGTTTAAGGTGATTTCATACCGTTTGAAGGAAGACCTTAATTGAGATGATAAATGCAAGGAAAGCATTTCAAAAGAAGTGCCTGTCTCTTGTAAAACATCTTAAATAATGCTGCATCATTTCAATTGGACTTTTATGGAATTCAGGGGAGAAAATAGCTCAATGGTAAATCGAGCCAAAATCGCATTTCCTCAAGTGCGCAAGTGGGGATTATTGCCACGCTTTCTTTACCACAAGCGCTATTTGTACTCTCCGCTGCTAACCAGATTACGTACTGAAAAGTGATGAAATATCGCCATAACTGCTGCTCTTTCGAGTCAGATTATTGCGTAAAGTCATTTTTTTTGTTTTTTGTTTTTTTGTGTCGATTTCTCTGATTCTACGCAAGGGAGGCCCTTTTTTTCAACCGTAAAGCAAAATTGTCCTAGATTAATCACTGAAAGAGATGCCCACCTCATTACACCCAAAAGTTGCTCTAAAATCCAAGATCATTTTGGTGATTAAGAATTAATACAAGTTGAAGTTTCAAATGCATTTTACTCAAACCAAGGTTTTTGAAAAAGTGCCTTCTTTGCATCCATCGCCTCAATCATCGGTCGTTTGCCGTGTCACCATGCGGATAAGCCTTGACGTTGATCTAGAGTTTGGACAAAATTAAAAAATAACTATCTTATATTTACTTATTTCAGGAACTCAAACTTCTAGTCCCATGTTTCAAGCATGTACTTATGTTTAAAATTCTAGTTGAACACCTTCAAAAGAAAGGTGAGCATTTCCTAAATGCGAGTTAATGTTGGTTACTGCTTCTCGGCATTTAGGAAGTGCTGACCTTATTTTCAACTGTTTCCTGCTGGATTTTCAATTATAAGTAAGTAGTTGCATTTTGGGACTAGAAGTTTGCGATCTTGAAATAAGTAAATATTTGATAGCTATTTCTTTATTTAGTCCAATCTCTTGATTAACCCTGTTGCCTACTCATGTAGCAATGCCGCGAGGGACTGTCTCAATTGATTGATCACCAAAAGGTATCAATTCACCTTAGACTCATAATTACTTTACTATATAGCAATTCTTTTTGTTATGGACGGGACACTAAGTCTGAAAAACTGACCTAACTCGAATACTTATGGTTGGAGGAATTTCAAAAACTTAGAGAAAGTAGAAAAAAGTTGTCTCTTTAAAACAACCCATTGGCTCATGGGTTCAACAAAACACTCATTAAGATACAGCAAAAAACAGAGCGTTACAGACGAAACACTGAAAAGTCCTGTTAGTAACACTCCTTTTTTTACAATATTTCATAAAAATTTCATGCATACTCACAAAAAAATTGATGGTTTAAGAAACCATCTTTTACATTCTATAAATTTTCAGAAATTATTCTCCTGTAAATTTCTGTATTTTACCAGATTACACAACCAAAAGACTGGTGTTTCTAATTAAAGAATGGCTGAAAAATTCTTTCTTAACTGGGCCGTATTCTGTTTTGGTTGAAGCAAAAAGCATGCATATTTAACTATCTTTGAGTAACAACATTTTATGAAGCTTTCAAATATAACTAAGATAACTCACTTTCGTTAAAGAAAAGAATATAATTGTCAGACGCGTTTTGGGAGCAACGAACTCCCATCATCAACTAAATTCGATTCTATCAAATTTCAGAAACAACAATTGAAATTTTTTTTTACAGTCGAATTTTGCTGATGATGGGAAGTCATTGCACCCGAAACGCGTTCGGCAGTTAAAGTATTTTATTTTATGCAAGGGAGTTATCATGGTTGTAAGCTGGCTTGGTTGTCATGGTTGGTTTAACTTTTAACCCTGTTTTATGAAGCCTGTTGTATCGGATCAAAATTGAAACTGATTTTCCACTTCATAATATTTTTTCCGCATGTTTCAGGTCGATTATGCCAACAGAGAATGCTGCGGTCAGCTTGACAGCTCTTGGAGAAGGCTGGCATAATTACCATCATGTGTTCCCTCAAGATTACAAAACTGGAGAGTTCAGTTCCTATAAAATGAATTTTTCGACAGCTTTCATCGATGCCTTTGCTTATTTGGGTCAGGCGTATGATTTAAAAGAAGCTGATCCCGATTTAGTGCGGAAACGAGCTGCCAGATCAGGGGACCCCTCTTGTAAGTCTCGTGACTAACTGACCAAAGTTAGTTATAGGTTTTTTTTTCTTTTTAAGCTGACTTGATTTGACTTTTGTGCCTATATTAATTTATTTTTTCTCTGACTCTTTAAAGTGCGTTGTCTTTAAATGAAATATTTTGCATTCAATGCCTTTGTATTGTTTATTAGCATAGCTTTTGATAATTTCTTCTCTTTCATCAGTATTGATATTTGCGACTGACTTTTAATTTTTCCTAGAAAATTATTTTCTAAGTTTTATCTTTTTTTAAGGTGAATCTTCTACTATTGTGAGTAGAAGTCTGCACTAAATACTGAAGATTCACTGTAAAAATTGTCTATGATCAGACTTTCCTCTTCACCATCTAAAACTTCAAAGGTTTGAAATTTGTTTTTCGATGTGATGGTTTTCCAAACTGAAAAGATACTTACCGTATCAAAATTATTTATTAAAAAAAATAATAATAATTGTAGCTGTGTCTCTGAGCCAAATGGATGATTATTTACGAATTTGCTTGAAAACAACCTTGAAATTTGTATTTTGCGGCTTACCTTATTTTCCGTGGATCTGTGTCTCATCTCCATGCTTCAAAAAGCATCAAAAGCTTGCTTTCCTTCTTGTCAAATTTAGTTTTTTTAACGGTTCTCTAATTGCTTTCTCCCTGTACAGCTCGTTGTAGATTTGAAGGCCGGCCTGGTCCATTTGTAGTCACTAACAATTGATTCTTTTCATTCAAAACACGGAATAAAACAAATATTTAAGATTCAAGGAAATGAAAAGTCAGGTTGTAGATAGTGATCTATATAATGTCTTGCTTAGTATTTTGACCATAACTTCAAAAATAAGGCTGAAAATACAAAAAATGGATTATTGCATTTCGATGGAAGGATCTATTTGCGATACTTTGTTTTCTGGTTTTTTCTGGCCTTATTTTTAAAGCTACTCACAAGATATTTTGCACAGGCATTATTAGCGAAAATAAATGCTTAAATTGCCTGGAGATATCTTGAAGTAAAATAAAATCTTGACGAATTTTCGAGCTTTGGTGAGAAGATACTTTTTCTCTTAATTTTGGAAAATGACTCAAGTTTCCTGGAGGACTCACTATTCTTTATTTTTATTTTGAAAATGACCAATTAAAGACTTACATGTTGTGACTTTTTAGATCGTAAGTAATCATTTTATTCATGCATTGTGATACTAATTTGTTTTTTGTTTTTTTTTAAAAAAAAGAATACCATATAATTTCATTCAAAATACAATAATGGTACAAAATAATTTCGAGGATTATTAATGAATTTTAAAGTCGTTGATTTAAACTTGCTCCTTTTGCATTAGCTCCTTTTCAATTTGTGCAGTACTTACTCCACCCCTCCCTTATTTTCCTCTTCCCTCCTTCCTCTTGGTTTAGTTTATATCAAGTTTTTCCAACCTAGAATAATGTCTTACCAAAGATACAAAGTACCTACGAATTATTTGAAGAATGTTGGCTTATCTAATGTATTGTATATCTATTAATTTAATTGGCAAATTTTGTGCAATCACATTCTCTATTTTTATGTTTAAAACTCAAAGTTTGAAAAACGCTGCAATTGTGAGCAGTCAAAAATTCAACACATTGACTGCTATTTCTGGTCATTATTACCCTCGGCACACCTAGGCCCGAAAAATGTTCGGGGCGGAAGTGCTTTGGGTTGCACCTGAAATTGGCAGATCTAACCTCACATTTCTTTATCAGAACATTGGAATGTTGGGAGCACTTCCAACTCTACGTTATATTTAAGGCCAGTCTAGACTCACCTCAAGTGCTATGATTTGTTAGTGTACCGCACGTGATACTTATTTTGAGGTTAATTTTTGGTGCTGCCAGTTTTTGACAGTTCGATGCAATCCGTTTAGTGGTGACTGATGCTAGTTGAGTAGGTACCCGGGGTGGACTTTGGGTCAAGGACCTGTCCCGAACATTTTTTGGGCCCTGGTCAATTTTTTGTTCGATGTATTGAGCGACTAGTGGCATCGTCCGCAGTCTTGTCTTGAAACTAATTGTTTCAATATTTTTGGGTGTGCGCCACTGTTGCATATTTTAACTGAATCTCTCCTTGAAGGTTTACTGGTCTTTCAGTTTGCAATAAAATTTCCTGAGTTTTTTGTGTGAAATTTTACCCCGAGGAATGTGCAATCTAAAAACACTGTGGCACCCACTCTGTAGTTAATTAACCTATGTTATTTTACCTTTTTAAATAATGTCCTTTTTTTCAATATCCCCCCCCCCCCCCCCCCCCCTATCATTTATGTTTGAGGTTAGCTTGTTCCTTTTCTTGATATTTTTCCAGTTTTCAGTAATAGATCCTGTAGAAAAGCTTTCTGCTCGAGAACAATGTAGTACCAATGCTACAACTTTTTCACGGTTCAAAATAAATTTACTGCGGTTAGTGGAGCTCTTTCAAAAGAATGTCTATTTTGCCTTACTGTTGCAATGTACGGGACCTCGTTGATTTAGCATTTAGAGTCAATTGTGTCATGAAATGAATTATTTGTAACATTTCATTGCATAGTTTGACTTTCTTAAACATATATTTTGTTGCGTTTTTTGGCAAGGCTTTTTCATATCCTATTTGAATTTCCTTTTTCTTTTTTTTTTGTTTATTGATAGGTACCAATGAATTCTTGTTCTTTATATAGACTTGAACTGTTTCTCTTCTTTGCAAGTTGATGTTATCGATATATTATTTTTTCTTTCTTTGTCATCTACCGTTTGACGTTTAGGGGCTTTTTCACAGTCTACAAGACTATGATTAGGACAGTCTTTAGGGTTTAATTCAGAGCCACTTTTTGCGCTGGATATGTTTCAAGTCTGAGCTCTTTTAGTTCCTTCGAAGGAATGATGTTTCCGAGCGTAACATTGTTAACCTGACTAGCCTTGATTCAAGCTGAAAAAATGTGTTTGAATTAAACCTTAAGTTCAAATTTTTTTTTCTCTCTCTTTATTTTGTTCAAGAGAAGTCAGACGTAAAACTAATTTATTTTTAAGTGAGCCTTAAATTAGGATTTTTTTTTTTTTTTTTTTTTTTTTTTTTTTTAATGTAGTGCAAAGTAATGTAATTTTTGACCATGTTTTTGACCTTAATTATCTAGCCCAGTAGGATGGAGATCTGGGCTAGAATCCTTGAGTATAAAAGAGTCCTGCCTTGTGAAAAATGACTTTGCAGAATTGGTCTATTGATGCATATGAGACATTTCATTCTGATTGGTTGGACCCACTGAGGAGGTGTTTTGTTACACAGCGTTTATGGCAAGGAGACATTTGTTATATCCCTGATAAAATCAAATTTTGCTGCAAAAAATTTAAGTAAAGAAGTTTGAAACTGTACAATTGATGTTTTTAAACCCAATCAAAGTCTTGAAAGTCCGTAAATTTGAATTAATAGGTACGGTTCCTTGAAGGAGGTGTTCCATCTTATGGAGAAGAAGCTTAGAAAAAATGCCTCTTTGAGCTCCGTGACAGCCAAAAATCCAGCAGCCAATCAGAAGTCATACCTCATACAGCAAGAATCTTTAATACATAGGGACTGTGATCTGGGCTGAGTCTTGTGAAAGTTAATTCATTTCTTGATTTCTGTATTTGACGAAAGTTTGAATTGAACAACCTTGGTATTCGTAATAAACTGTAAGTGTTCCACCCTGCTCCCAGATGTGTCGCTTATGATTATGCTTACCTTATAATCAAGGTATTTTTTTTTGAGTTGAGTGGTGACTCATAATACTGAAATGGGTTTGCCTTTTTATTTATGTATACTCTGTCACAGTACACAGCGTCAAAGAGTTATGACTTACTCTAAAGAACCTGTCCCATTAAGGGCAATTTTCTGCCCCCCGTGTGGTAAAAAATGACAAGTCTGAAAAAAGTAAGAAAACTGTGAATTACGTGAACTTGCAGGTCTAATCTAACAGAAAATATGAATGGAAGGATTATGCTTAATTGTTTTGTACACCCGATTCGTGTATTAATATACCCACCCGACAAAAAATTGTGTTTTGGACATTAATTTTTTTTCCCTTGCTGATCACTTTTTTAATGTCAAAAGAGGGCGTTTCAGATCAAGTCAAGACTTTTTCGAAATTTCCTTTGAATGTCCTCTGGACGATGGACGTAAATTTTTTTTTACCGGGCTGTTTTGCAATTTTTCAGAAAAAATAGCGATTTTTCGGAAGAAATAGCGATTTTTCAGAAAAAATAGCCATTTTTTACAGTGAAAGTGCAAATGTAGGTTAGAGCCCAGAAGAGTGACAGCTTACTTTAAATATGTTGTGACCTGCATCAAGATAAGTATTTTATCTCCTTGAGAAGCTGATACTTGCTTCTGCTCATAACTAAAGCTTAACTTGACAGCCGTAGTAGCTGCTTAATTCGCCGGTTTCACCAAAAAATTGCGAAACTAGCCATATCTATGCAAGAATTAGGTGTGCAAACCAATTATAAATTCCCGTTTCATTGATTTCTTTTGTTAGATTAGACCTCCAAGCACATGTAATCCGCAGTTTCTTTTACTTTTTTGCCAAAGGAAGCAGTAAATGCTCCTTAATGGGACAGGTCCTTTGGCAATACAGACATTCATCGACTTATTTCACGACTCACTCGTTTGAAATTGATGAGTTTATTTTTTCCTACTTAATTTTTTCAGAAAAATAACTGTTTGCTGGTTTATTTTATTTATTTATTAACTCGTTTGGTTTAGTCTATGTTTTTGTTATGTAATTTGTTTTATTAGCGAATCTTAGATGTATCTATAAATGTTATAAAAAATGTAAGTTTGTACAGTGTTTGTTTCCTACAATGTTCTTAATGTTCCTGTTAACGCTAATGTTCAAGAAATTCAAATCTAATATTTGTTATTTAAGATCTCCATTTAACATTTGTTCCCCAAAAATTATTTTTGCTTTTATTCTTTTCTTACTACCCGCTCTTCTGTAATCATATATTTAATATCTAACCTTCTTTATTTTGTTATTTATACTGTTTGTTTTTGGTCTAATGGGGCAGTTGTAAGGGTCTGAAATGTTGTGTTTTTTAAATAAAGAAAATGATAGTGCTTGATGAGCCGAGAACAATGGTTTCTTTGGTTTTTTTCTAAGTGTCCCAGATTTTGAAATACACTTGTT
This sequence comes from Trialeurodes vaporariorum, assembly GCA_011764245.1. Classification (NCBI taxonomy): domain Eukaryota; kingdom Metazoa; phylum Arthropoda; class Insecta; order Hemiptera; family Aleyrodidae; genus Trialeurodes; species Trialeurodes vaporariorum. The sequence continues at coordinate 21,770,246 of VMOF01000320.1, forward strand.
CATAGTTGCTAAAAATCATATGCTTAGTGGCGTTACTACACGGAATTCTCATTTAAAACAACTTATTTTGGGCCAAAATCTCATCTCCGGAACAATGGGAAATAGAACATAGGGAAGAATAGAAACCAAAGGCGTCTTTGTTCTCAGCTCATCAAGTACTTTCATTTTCTTTAGTGTGCTCTTGAGATATCTCCTTTCCTCAGGGTGTCACGCTTGGTGCAGTTTCCCTCTTGTCCTCTTTCCTCGCAGTGAGGTACCTACCCTTCCTTCCTTTTCCCTTTTTGTATTCTCAGTCAAGTCGTTAGCTTTGAAATACAAGCATAACGAACGCAGGTTTCGGCGGCTGGACTTTACTACTACTACGACTACTAAAAAACAAAACATTTCAGACCCTCGTAACTGAACCATTCATCCATATGGAAGTAGATCTATGCCTTAGAATTCATCCATTTTATCATTTTATCCAATTGGAAAACTAGGAGTTTTTTGTTCCAAGGGGTAGGCATGGTAAAAATCCTCAGTTGAGGTATTCTTTAGCAAAAGGGTGTATAGTACAGAGAATGTGCTCGTGTGCATAAAATCTGATTGAAAAGTGGTTTTTTTGTGATGGAATGAGATGTTGATTTGAGTTTCCTTTCACTCTGGGACTCAAGCTGTTTATTAATTTACAGATAGAAAAGATATTCCAATTTCATCAATAAAGAGCCTTTTGAAATAAAGATTTTTGAATACTAGCACATCCTTTACTGAAAAATGCCCCGATTGAGGCCATTGCTGGAAAAGGGGTCCATAAAACATTGAGTGTGCTCTTTCTGAGAAATTAGCATTGTGATTGAATGCAGACTTCAGACCAAAGAGCACACTTATTGTTCTCTTGGCTGTTTTTCCGGAGATGGCCCCAATTAATGTGTTCCAGAGAAAATCTCTGTGAATAGTTAATTTTTCACAGTACCTTTGTTCCTTTTATGTAACTTTGATTCTATGTATTGATTTTTTTTTTTTTACTTTTATTGCGGACTATGTGTAGTTACAAATTTAAAACCTTAACTGACTCATGTAGTGCTTATTTAGCTTACCTACTCGATTCTATTTCTCTGTTTACTTTTTCTCAGTTTTTATCTGTCAATTCATGTAAAGATAACTCAGGTCCGTCTCTTGAATATCTTCCTTACGATCTGTTGTAAACAAAAATCTCAGAGATAATATTGATGGCATAGGTACTTACCTATTTCCATTAAACTTTAAATTAAAAATAAAGTTTTCCTTTATCCTGTGTTGCCATATTCTGCAGCTTTTTCTTTGTGTTCTTATGGGAAAAACTGTAAGAATTGGCAACACAGCCTATATCCTTGTCCTTTTCCCCCCTTTCAAAACCCTGTTGACTGAAAAAAAATTTTTATTATGTCTATCAATGCACACTGGAGTTACTTGGTATGAGATTTTTCAATAGGTAATTCTACCGAGACCAAATTCTCCCACTCTTGGGTTTAAAGTGTTCCAAATTGCTGGAAGTTTCACACGATCTGGAATTTTTTCCTCTTAGGATTTTTGAGTAATTTCCTAAGAATCATTCGAAAATTGACGCTTTTTTTCTGTTTATTTAACACTGTATGTACTAAAAATGACCGGTATTTTCAAAATTGTGGGGCCGTATCCCTCACTTCCACGTTATCCGCGGATCGCTAGATTGGGTATTTTGTGCACTCCTGCACATCTCGGAAACATTTTTTGTTGAGATGTTGACAGTTAATGCAACCTTTTGCTTTCAAAAGAATTAAAAATCAGTGTAGAAAGGGTTATGATCTTCCTCCTCCCTCCTTTTGTCCTTGTTTTCTAATTTAGATTTAAAATAAATTTATCTTTCTTTTTTGAGGCAAAATGTTTTTGTTGCTTTTACCTCTGCTTGAGCCGTACACTCTTATTCCAGATTTTTCTCACAACAATAACCAATCTTCTCTTGCTATTTGTTTAACTAACCCTTCTTAAAACCACTAAAATGTGGGCTTAACTAAAAATGGAGGGCTCTCATTACTGGGATTTGTCAAATGCGTTGGTGCCATTTAAAAATGTGCATTGAGATGCTTTGGTGTACTTACAGAGTCTAGATTCTTTACTAACCACCGATGTAATGATTTATTCGTTTTTTTTTAACTCAGCGTAACTTGTCAAATTCCTGAGCCTTTAAATGTCCCCGCTCTAAGTATTTTATTTTTGTCTTGTTGAATTCATTTCTTAGACTGGAGTGATGAGAGTAAACTTTTTGTGTGCACCCTCTAACTATTTAGTTTCATTTTCAATTTTTATCGTTAATTGAATGCTTTTAGAGGTCATTTTAGATGAGTTAGCCGATGACAATTGTCATTTGGTTAGCGCTAAAACATGTCTATTTGTTTGAGACGTTGATCTTGTGGCGCAAAAGCATTACAACCTCTTGATGAAATTATCTAAAGCGACTTCTAGTTGAGAGTTCCAAATATTTTTTTATCGCAACTAAATTTTATCCTTCTCACCGATTGTCGTTTGGACTTTTCAATCTGTCCCTCTACCACATTTTTTGTTGTTTTAAATCATTAATTTTAACAGAAAATAACCAAATTGATTGTCTTCTAGTTTTTCTTGTAGGCTGGGCAAATACAAGTTTATTCTAGGGACAAAGCAAAACAATGTCTGCACGCCCATCCAAAGGTACTTAGAGCTTGTTTCACGAAAGATTGCAGATAACAGCTTCTCTGACTCCCTGCACCGCTGATTTGTTTGTGTTTTTGCTAACATCTAAGTCAGTGTGCAGAATCACAAACTAATCCACTAATCCACAGTAAACAAGCCGATCTGTCATCTACCAATTTTCGAGAAATGACCTCTACCTTCATTCATTCTTCCCTTATCAATTTGACTCATCTAAAGTTATAGCAACAGTTCCAGAAGATATAGAATTCTCATTTTAGACAATATATCATAGAATTCCATCTATGACACTATAATATAGAATTATCATCAAAGACATTGTTTATGTATTGCTGTTTTGAAAACAAATCAAACTATTTATAGGTGGGGAAAGCTTTTGTACAAAGTAGAACTTAAAAGAACTTTTCATTTGTATGTTGACATACCGTGCAAGTTCATTTTTTTTTTACATGTTTGCATTTTACCAAAGTTCAATTTCTTGATTCTAAATTCTCTCTCTTCATTGATTATTAATTAGCAAAGTAATCTCTCAATAAAATTGACTGTTGATGCTGGTTTTCTGTCTTAATTTTCTTTATCAGATTATTTTGCTGTACAAAATTTTTCAATCAAATCATTTATCAAGTGTTGTTTCATCCATATAGTTTTTTATCTGTGTTAATTCTAGCGCAAATTTGTGTTGAACTTTTGTTACTAATTCCAGGAATAATTTTCTTTCAAATAAAAATTTTTTGAAAAATATCTCCAGTTGTGTTACTTCTTTTTCTTCTCTATTTTCAACCCTCCCTTTCCTAAAAAATGGGGCAGTGGCAAGGGTCTGAAATAGTGTTTTTTTTTACAGAGAAAATGATAGTACTTGATGAGTTGAGATCATTGGTGCCTTTGGTTCTAAGTGTCCCGGTTTTGGAGATTCACACGTGTAAAGTTGTAAAAAATTGTGTGCATAGTGATGTCACTACACGGAATTCCCATTTGAAACAACTTATTTTGGGCCAAAATCTCATCTCCAAAACAATGGGACTTGATTAGAAACCGAAGGCATCTTTATTCTCAGCTCATCTAGTGCTTTCATTTTCTTTATAGAAAACACAACATTTCAGACTCTTGTTACTGCCCCATTGTTCAATTTAAGATGCAACGTGATCTTAGAGCAGTTTTTGCGGGACACAATTTTGAGTTTGACTTTCATGGGCTCAAACAATGTTCTAAACGGACAGTCCCGCTTGCAGATGATTGGTGGGCACTAACGGCCATTTAAATCCCCACGTCAGTCCTTACAATCCAATGTCTTTCACCAACTGTATCTTCAACATTTTTCTGTCTCCGAATGATCAGTATTGTCAACGGTTTTTTTTTTAATTGAGCTAGACATATTTTGCGTCGAAAATCTCACTAAGAGAAAAAATGATCTTAAATTTGGTACTAATTTAAACCTCTCCAGAGAATTAAAGAAACACACGGGTGCAAGAAAACAGAATCAAGTTCAATTGTCAGTAGAAATAAATTTATATAACATCAAACAAATCAACAACATACATTGTACAAAGAATACAGTGGTCGGGGATATTATTTGTTTCTTGAAACAAACAGGTATTCAGCTTGCTTCGAAAAAGCTGTTCGTAACAAAAACAATTACTTAATGCCATAGCTAGTTTCAGTATCTTTGACAATATTAAGTGATGGGGAATTCACTCTTCCATTGCATTGTTCTCAGGTTCGATGTGAAGGTCTTCTAACATTTCTTCAAGTGTAATGTGGGGTGCATACGGATCAGTGATATGATCTGAATCAACATGAACTGCCTTATCTTTATAAATATTAACATTCTTCCGGTAGTCTACATCTTCCTCTAAGTCTAACCTGAAATCGTCGTAATCTCTGTTGTCTATGGGGAATAGATTGCCCTCCTTTTCTGAAATATGCTTCAACTTCCAGTTGCGCTTGGTAATGGTTCGTGGATAGAATTTCTTTATAAGAATGACATCAGGAATATGATCTTTGTTTAATTTATCAAAGTTTGGATCATTGACGTTACTATCGTTGAGATTATAGCCAAGAACGGAGTCTCCAACTTTTAAAATATGACCAAGATGAGAACGAACGTGGGTTAGATTTTCATTAATTCCTAATTCACTTTCTTTAACTACCCATATATCTGCAACAACATGTCTACGAGAAACTTTACCTTGCCCGGGAAAAATTTTGAGTTCATTATCTTGTACTATTTCTAAGTCCATGACTATAAATTCAACCAGTTGCTTCGAATGAAAAATCATTTGAAATGGACTGCGCCAGTAGACAAAGCCAGTTAAATCTGCAATTTGAGCAGTGAATGGGTCGATAAGATGTATTGAGCTGGCAACTCTAGCAACAAGACATAATTGGTTGATACCACCTAATTCATGGGCTAAGGATTTTGAAAGACACACGATACTATCTTTGCAAACGGGCACTATTTCGATACTGTAGGTTGTTTTAGTATTGTACGTATTGCTGTGAATATCATGAGAAATGAGTTCCTTGGACATCTGATCCTTACAAGGTAGTACAGAACACAGAAAATCAACCATTTTCCGAGCGTTCACCTCAGTGGCATAGTAAAAATCTAATCCCTCGTGGATTGGCTTGATTCCGACTGTTTGCTCATGAGCTTTGTGTTTAAGTATGAGTTGTTCAAGATAGTACATTGTTTTCTTGCTTTCAGTTTTCTGACGGACTTGAACGACAGCGCGCCAAAAATTCTTTGCTTCAGTACGATGACAATCCTCACAAAACAAATTTACGATCGTGAATTCAACAACAAAAACTTGCTCTAAAACAGCACCACCAAAAACTTCTCCCTGAACAGTTAATTTGACCTTGATTCTTTTGGAATGAGGCTCAGTCCAGATAAATCCAGCATCGACAAGTTTCACTTTGTTGAGACCTTTCAGCTTCCGCAGACAAAGGGCTAGGAGTTCTCGAGACTCTAGAGGACAGTGTACCCAATCTTTAGGAGGCTGTAGATACCTTTCACATCCTTTGCACCACTGAAGAGTTGCTTGCTTTGGAATACTCTCGGTTATATCAATTTTGGATCGCAAACAAGCTACGCACATGTTGGCCGGATTTGGAGAAATTACACAACCGCACTGACAGCACAGAATCCTTTTCTCTTCACCTCCTAAATCACTTGGTAAGAAGGTAGTGCCTTCTTCCATTTTGGCAAATTATTTGTACACTGCACGGTTATTAAATAATTGAATTAAATCTTTTTTGCGAAAAACGCATGTGTTACGTCGCAAAACACAGCAATAAAGGAGCACGGAGTTGACATGAAATTGAGGTTATGTTTCAGTCTCAACGATGCCGGAGTGCCACCAGACACCATTCTACGAAGAGACCCGCGTTCTTTGAATTTACGCATGAAGTACACAGGCGCGCAATAGAGGCAAAAGTTGGCAAATAAAAATTAGTTACTTATGGAGCTTGCCAAAATATCTCACAGAATTCATCATCGATAGATTCAAATATTATTTTTCAGAGTTGTTTTTATTATGTAGTTCTTTTTTACGTTAATTCTCGATCTCATAGAATTATTTTGTTTTGACGTTCTGTACGCACTATTCCACTCACTCTGTAAATCAAATACATACTTATGGGGGCCCGTCGCGTCGCCACCTTGGAGGGGGTTCGTTATTTCTCTGCAGAGAACAAATTTTACTGCGCAAAAATTTTATGGAAAAAAGTTTTGAACAGTTTGATAGATGCGTTTGAACCCGATGAAAGTCTTAAAAGTGAGAAGTCCATAATTCTTAAGGTAGAAATACGTCTCTTTTAAAGAGGCGTTAGATTAGGTTAGGTCCTGAAAGAGTAAAAGCTCCGAGAACACCTTGAGCTCCATGACAGCCTAAAATCAGCATCTGATTAGAAGTTATACCTCAAATGGCGAGGCTCTTCAATAAAACAGGGACTCTAAGTTTTGTTTTGCCCTTCAGAAACATTTGCTGCCAGTCGTATATGTATTGCGTCTTTTGGGGTTTCATAAGGTCTTTCGAATGATGTAATAAAAAATACCCCGTGTCATTTAAAATATTCAAAAAATCGGCATTTCGGAACTTAGGGTAGGGGCTTCACCTCTCCTCCCTTCCGCAGGGAGATTTTTGAGATATTCAATTTTTCCTACAGTCCCATATAAGGGCCTTAGACTTTTCCTGAATTTTCTAGATTTTTCCTCCCCCACAAGACTTCATATAAAAAGTGTGAACTCATTTCTCGGACACCCTGTATATCGAAAGACAACAATTTAATAAATCTCCAGAGAAAGTGCTTAGAATTGCACAAATACCATGAAGTTATTCTGAGAGTTGTATCATGACTCCTTTTGGATCATTCCTTTTTTTTATCCTGATTGGTTATTGATCTACAAGCCAACTACATACCTAGATATAAATGCTGTTATTTCCTATTTATTTGCATATTTCTTCAATGTATTTCTAGAATTCAACTTACAAAGAATGTCATCTTCAAAAAAAGTATAAGCTAACTCAAGTTTTGCCAAAGGTGCCACTTGGCCTTTTCATACCCTTCATACAAATTAGGTTGATTCTCCCTAGGCTAACAACTTTTCTTTTCAGGGATATTCTAGTTCGAAGAGAAATTCTTGAATTTTTGCCTGTTTTTGCGGACTTGGCCCTGGTGGCTACCTGGATTAGCCAGAATCTAAGTCAGAATCTTTGAAGATTCCTCTCTAGATATCAATGTGTTTCACCAATTAAAACAATGCAATTTTTCAACCATTCGATCAATTATTAGTAGGTGCAACGTAGTTGAACTCCATTTCCACATCCATGCGAAAAATCAAATTTTCCCGCCTGATGGTTGGTGTTCTTCGGGGCTGTTCAACATCAAAAACGTCCTCTGGAGGAAAAAAAACAAAAAAACAATAACAAACGAAACCTAACCTAAAATCAAATCAAACCATCCACCGAAATTATAACAAACCAACTAGTGACAATATGTAATTATTTATTGACTCTGAAACCAACTAATCTCATTTCACAAGTTTTCAATTCACTTCTATCATTAATGAATAATAATTCAATAATACTTCTTCTCCCAAGTTTACAACTTCCTGTGTTTTTTTGAGGAATTTGGTGCGCTTACCTCTCCTTCGTTCAGCTGAGCTGAACACGTACGATTTCATACATTTTTCTTATTGGAAGTTTTGAATTCTACGCTCTCACCAATTCAGTTTGTCTTCAGGAGTCGTGATGTCATCCGGTTTTAGTGGAGTCTTACAGTTGACGGATCTGGATGATTTCATAACTCCCTCGCTGGTAAAGCTTAATTCAATTTTATTTTCTGTCAAATGCTGGTTCAAAGTTGATATCCGTGGAATGATTCTCAGCCGTCCACTGGTCTCTTCTTTGTCCAACTCTGCTCTCCGATTCTTCTTTTAGGTAATTTTTGTGCAGAGGAAGGTTCATCCTAGCATCTTGTAACTGTCATGCTCTCATTGAAGCATCATATCCATCATAAGCTCTCTGTCTTCTTCCGGACTGGTCAGATGAAAGATCTTTACAATCTCCCACGATTAGAGGTCTTCCATATATTTGCTGGCAGACTTGCTAAACCTATTAGTACAATAAGAGTATCATACTTTTGCAGTTCCAGTTTTCAGTAGCAATTGCAAGACAAATAGTGAGCCTAATAGTCTCTAATCCAGAATTTGAACGTTTATAAAGCAGTTGTTTAGTGCTCTAATGACAGCTTCCCAGATAGATAGAAGTGAACCTTGCCAGTTAGCTTGGCGGGTTGTGGCACGGCAAGGTTGTGATAGGGCAAAAGACAAAACCTCGTGGTGGAGGTGCTTGACGGTTGCTGCAGCAAGGTAAGGCTTGTCGTAAGGTTGCTTTTTACCCTTTGTGCAAGGCGCCACTAACAACGTTTTGTTTAGGTCGCCAAATCATTACCATGGAAAGGGTGACAGTTGCTGCATTACTTCAGATTTCTTATGGTATCTCTGTTTGTTTTGTTCCTCCTACATTATCAGTTGATTTGTTCATTTGGTTGCCTCATACTTTCTTCTGATTTTTTGGTTCAGGAATGCATTAAGCCGATCAAGGTGGATAAAGTTTTGAGCAGCACGGGCTCAAAGATCAAAATCCAAGATGATGGATCTTACGTCCAAATTAAAGAGGTATGTAGAGTTCAAACCCTTGGAAAAGTTTTTCCAAAACAGTTTTTTTTACTTTTACTGAACTTTCGGTCAAGGAAGTACTTACCTCATAAGCAGAATTCTTATTACGATATCTGGAATTCTAGTCATATTTTCTGGAATTCCAGTTCCATCTACCAGAATTCTGGTTACATTGACTGAGGTTCTGGTCACTGGAAAGATGAATCTGTTTCGTATAGTTTCTTTTCTGGAGTTTTGGTTTTTGTAATTGGAACATTTTTTGCTGTGAAGCTACAATTTTTGAGAGTTTTGTCAAGAAGCAACTACATGAATTTATAAGAGGGAATGCAGTTATAGCTTATCCCAGAAAAGATTGGATTTGACACCTCTATGGTTTTCATGAAAACATCAGCTTCCATCCTCAGATACGGCAACCTGATCGGTTGAGGAGCAGTAAGAAACTGATGTTTTGAGACAGCCTACAAGAGGAAAAAGGAAAAGATAAGTGAGAGTTATAAGGAGATACAAAAGGTAATTCTAGGGTCAATTAGTTTGAGCCGTAGACGCCAGACACTGTGCTCAAAAAGTCAACAGTTTTGTTGCTAACATGGATGAATTTATGCTATAAACACAAATTTGAGGAATTCCAGACCCTGCAAGCATACTTCAGGAAGACACCTTGAAATGTTCAAGCTGTAACATTCAAAAATAAAGCCAGGATACTGAAAATACGAAAACTCCCATAAGCCTCAATATGAGTGAGGCAGATAGACATGGTACTAAGCTTATGGCAAAATGAATTTCCAAATTTGCGGCTTTAATTATCAACCAATTTTGCTCGTTTTGGACTTCAAAAATTCACACCAAAATTATGCAGGTGCCTATGTTCTTGGGTTTTGTGTTCTTTCTTTGTTTTCAATTTAAAATGCCGAAAACATGACTTTTCCCAAGTGTGACTAGTGGCGCTATCCATCGGATTGAAATCTTGAAAAGTTCCGCCTGGAATTACCTTAAGCGGATATTTTTTTCTTCTTGAGATCTCAAATACGCAGAGCGGAACTAATTCGCATTCCATCGCACTGAAATCTAGAAAAAATTTGCGTGGAAATACCCCAATCATTGTACACTGAAGTGTGTTTATCTCGGACTTGTTCGAGTCCTTTGAAGAAAATCTTTATAGAGGGTGTAGCCATGAGCTATACATGAATGTTTGTCCTAGCTTATTACGTGTTTAGTCAACATTTTCAACCTTAAACTACTGTGGATTAAAACTGTAAGCATATACTCATCTTGTTTTCAATTTTGTTTAATTTTTCTAACCCCCCCCCCCCCTTTCTTTACTTTTTCTTAGAGTGGGGACGCAGAACGCCTTAAACGGGTAGATATATCTTTGAATGACTGCTTAGCTTGCAGTGGATGCATTACTTCAGCGGAAACAGTCTTAGTTGCTCAACAAAGCCAAGATGAAATGTTGAAAGTTTTTGAAGAAAATCTTGCTCTGAAACAGGTTGGTGATTGGAACGAGTAAAATGAATTAATTCAAAATTTTGTAAATAGATTTATTTATTCATGACATTTTAGCTGCTTGTTCTGTTAAGTATAGCTCACAAGCTTCATCTTTCATCAATGTACTTTCACTCATTCGGTCATTAATGCATCTGACTCACCAGTTTTAATCGCAAACTTGAAGTATCTCTAGCAATTTTTCTTCTTTCCTCCGAAAGTGAAAAAGCCTGTCAATTGTAGATCATGCTATAGAGACGGCTCATCAGCAAAAACCGCATTTTGAGAAAAACGCATTGGAAATTTGAAATTGTGTCTATCAGTGAAACTATACTTTTTGTATAGCTATTCTATGTATGATTATGTTATTTCAGTTATAGCTTAGTGATAAGAAAAATCACCAATGATTAATGATGCAGCATCGTTAGACCTCCAGTAAAAGACTACACCTCTACGTGGATTTACGTATCATTTGTTCAGCAATCTTTGTTTTAAATCTCACGCATTTAGAATTGAAGAGTACTTCGGTAAAAGGGCGGTTATGCGTATCCCCACCTTTTTGAACATCGCTTGTTCTGAATCTATGCATGTTTTAGAGTCCATACAGACATACATAGTTCATACATGTTTATTGAAGATCTGGACTTGTTACAGCCTATAATACTCAGATACTTGTGGGTTTTTGCATGAAAAGATAGTACAGGTAAGAGCTCGGATTCGGACGCGCAGGCCTCCCTGGAGATTTTGTCGACTGTTTTCAAGAAACTATGATTTAATTTCAAACTAAACTACTAGATAAACCAAATTTTTAAGGTAAATGTGTTTTTGACTAATAAAAAACTCATCATGAAATTGCTGGATCTTTTTGATTTTTTTAGAAGTATGGCATTGAATTGTTTGCTCTCAGGCGCAACCTTACACTGAAGTACCTGTTGCAATGTCATTCGTCACCATTTGTATTTTTTTTAATTTTCTGAGCAAGTTTCATTTGTTTAAAAAGTTTCATTTGTTTAAAAATAATATTCTTCAAAATTTTACTTCTTAATTTTTCTACTGTTTTCAGTCAGAAACTCCGGAATTGGCCAAATTGATCGTTGTATCGATTTCTGTACAACCTATTCTTTCTTTAGCAGTGAGGTATGATTTGAAACCAATAGAAACGGCTGAAAAACTATCAGGTATTTTTTTTTATTGAACTTTTTTTCTATCTTGTTGAGGAACTCCCTTAAAACAAAATTCAAAATTCATGTAGGTAGTGGTTTTCACTAAGAAATACAATTAGTATTCATGCACTTGTTTTATAGGAGAAATTATTTACTATACACAAAGTAATAGGACATCAAATTGATCATGGCTCACAGATGAGTACCTCAGTAATGACTGTCCCAGTGTTACTAACTACTACATTATTCCTACCTCAATAACTACTGTTACAGTGTTGCCAAACATTACAATTAAGAAAGACAAGTAAGTAAGAGAATAGGCGTAACTTGAAAATAAATACATGATCCAAATTTTCATCAATCAAATGACTGAGGAGTTTCTTGTATCAGTACTTACTGTAACAGAGTGTCGATAGTCGTCATATTTTTAAACGCATGAAAGCCAATTATGCGAAAAGATATGTCAACTCCGATAACAAAGCTTTTGCTTTTTTCTGAAGGAAGCTTATTGTAAAATGCATATTACTTATTATTATTATTAATATTTTTTGTTAAATTGTTTCGTTTAGTTATTTGAGTTCCTCTGGAAGTTCATAAGACTGTAAACAATGTTTTTAATTAACTCAAATACTTAGATCGGAAGTTTCAATATTTTTGTTGCGACCTATTTCAAATTATAATGTGTTCTGTCAAAGTCGACTTAAACATTTTCAGGAGAGCTAATATAAAATTGGCACAAGTTAAAATCATAATTTGTCAGTTTTTGTCAATAAACGCTCTCTGCTATGTCTAAGACCGTCCAATATGTAGGGGGGTGATTACGGAAGATCAAATCATACTTAATCGTACTGAATGCGTTGAATCAAATGGGCTTGCTAATGCGCTACTTAATCACACAGGTAACCCCTTCATCACCTCTTCTTACTTCAGTTGACTGAGCTTACGATAGCCCCCCAACTCATCGGCCTTTCATATGTTTTCATTGGAATGGAGAGCTCGAAAGGATTCGATCAGTGAAGCCACCTTAAGGGTGGCTTAAGGTTATTATGTACTAGATCCGATTACGATAACAAAAATGATCTGATGCTTCTTAATCACCTCCTAGGTCTTAGTTCAATGTTATTTTTGAAAGTACATTTTTCTGACCCTTGAAACTCATAGCACAGTGCTATGCCATTTTGAAATGTTAATACTGTGTTCCTCAATTTTTCGCAGTAAAATTTCAAATTTTCTCAAACCCTAACTATAGAAAGTTTCACACATTTTTTTTTTTTTTTTTTTTTTTTTGCAGCAAACTTTTCAGTAATATCTCCTTTAGCTAGGGTTACTGACAGCTCGATTTTTATTTTGGTGATTTATATTATTGTAGAGGTCAGTTTGTCAGAACGGGTCATAACTGCTGAATAATGGGTCTGTTGTTCATTTTTGCTACAACAATATAGGGCCTCTATTCTCTGTAAAAATAACGATGTGCACTCTCAAAACGTTCAATAACCACTCTTTAACTCAGGAAATCCACTTCAAGTTTAAACATCCCATTCAAAACAGACGCTGTTTTCACCGGCATACTACTACATAGATGGAACCACCGTGTATATGTAGACAACATTTTAACTACAAACAAAATGATGGAATTTCCCTCTATATACATTCCCATTTGCTGTCAGGTTTTTTCTGGATGATCAATGTTTACAAAATAAAACAAGAATTGTATGCATTTGAACAAAACATTCAAATCTGGATGTTTGTAAGTCATTTTGATGTTTACATAAATGCAATGTTTTGTTTTTGTAGTTTTATGTCGGTGATAATAGTGTCTAGTGTAGCGCGGGTTGTTTGAAATGAAAGTGATTTCCTGATTTAATGAGCTGATTTTGAAAGTTATTTACGTGCGCATTGTTATTTTACCCGAATTTTACATTAGAATCAATGTGTCATATTGCTGTAGGAAAAGTACGCAACAGACCCATTGGCACCAAGTTACGCATTTTTTTCTCCCCCTTGAATTATATTGTTTGGTTTATTTAGGATACTTGAAGAAATTAGGAGCTGACTTAGTGGTGGATTGTAATATTGGAGAAGATTTGGCATTGCTAGAGGCACAGAATGAGTTTGTGGAACGTTTCCAAGCAAAGCAAAATAATTCAACGTCAGAGCCTCTTCCAATGCTAGCATCGTCTTGTCCAGGTTTGTTGTAAAGAAACATAGATTTTAAATTATAAAGTTAAATCAAGCTTTTTGAATTTACAATAGAGAAAGGAAGAGAGGACAACAGTCATGCACAGTTTGGGGCAAAAAGAATGCAAGACAGCTCCTCGATTTTTACGAAGGTCTGTTGTCTGCTTTACAAAACTAAAGCATGGATCAAGGTACTTATACTGAACAGGTATGCTTGACTTGCTTCCTGCATCATCATCAGTAGTGGGAAAATAAAAAAAAGCAGAATCAAAGATGGTTAATGAAAGAAGAAAACACTGGACATGACGTGGGACATGATCAGGAGTAGGTTTGTTATGAAGATGGATGAAAGTGGAACTCACTAATTAGTGTTTTTTCTCACTTTGTTGATTTAAGTTGATTTGATTATCTCTCTGAGAATTCTTTTACACCGACATAATTTCCCAGTGTTTTCTTCTTTTATCGGCCATCTTGGATTAAATCTTGGATTTTCGCTCCACTGAATATGACGCGGGAGGCGAGTCGAGCATACTTGTTAAATATAAGTACCTTGAGCATGGATAAGGGTCCATTCAACAATTAAACAGGCTCATGCAAAGACATTTGATGTCCCAAATTATTGAGAAGACAAATTTAAAAAAAAAAAATAAAAAACATAAACAAAAAAAGGGAAACGAGAGCAAAAAGTTGCGGAAAAAGTCTGATCAGTACTTGCACGGGTACAGCTTCTTCTCAAGAGTGATTTACTATGACTTACAAAAGAAAGTTCCTGGATCAAAATTCTTATTGATCAATTTTTCCATTGTATTCAATAGAATTTTCGATTTTTCATGACAGTACTTCTATGTATCATTCTGCTCAGTCCTTAAACATTGGAGAGCCGCAAAATTGTATAAATGTTACTGAGATTTAAAAGAGTAAAAATTTTGATCCGAGCTCTTTCTTTTGAAGGTCATAGTATGCTCTCAAAGTCAAATACAAAAAGGATGGACTTTGAACGTTTTTGAATGAGCCCGTTCAATTGTTAAGCAGGCATAGGGATGTATCTTTTGATTCCTCTCAGAAAATTCCATGGAAGAGAGTGAGAGATAACAGTTTGGTTTGGAACCAGTCATTGGCTGTGCTCTATAGTCTGTTTGTTCTAACTTGAGACCTGGAGATTCAGGTAGATTTGCCATCTGTGGCAACGTAGGAGTGTTAACCCTCGTCAGTCAGCCAAGGTGACAGGGCTGCTGCCTGACTTTCGGGCTCTGACAACCTATTGAAGTGTTGCCATTCTCTATTTTCCGAAATTCTTTTATCGCCCGCTCAGGACTCAAGTTAGAACGAACAGACTATAGTTATAAAATGCTTCTTATCCTCCACTTATTTTACTCAAATTTTTGTGACAGCACAAAAAACGAAAAAGTGAAATCTTTTTAAAAAGTTAACATCAACTTGTAATTTACTGGAATATGTACTCTATGTTTGCAGATCAGTTTGTTACGGATCAAAGCCATTCAAATTTAAAAAGAATTTTCTGGAAACAAGTCTAGATCTAACATTATTGAGCATTATTTTTCAAATTTCAAGGCTTTGGAAATGAAATTTTGCATTGCTTCTCTGCATAATTCTCATCGTGAGAAAAAATTTACTTTCATCTCTTGATTTTGCTTCTTTTATCTTTCTCTTTTTCAGGTTGGGTCTGCTATGCTGAAAAAACTCATGGTAGTTTTATTTTACCTTACATTAGTACCACCAAATCACCGCAACAAATTATGGGCTCTCTTGTCAAAGATTATCTTGCTACTTTGAGAGGAATTAGTTCAAACCAAATTTATCACCTTACAATAATGCCTTGCTACGACAAAAAACTGGAAGCTTCTAGAAATGAATTTTTCAATTCCCAATTAGACACTCGAGATGTTGATTGTGTCATCACAGCCAGTGAGTCTTTTGTGTTGTCTATTCATCTATGTAGTTGTATAAGCTCTTTCTTTCATTTTTAATATTTTCTTCCTTTCAAGTTGCTGTGTTATTTTCAGCTCTATGATAATCTAATGTATTCCAAGGTTATAGAATAAGAGGTATGCTCATCTGACTTCGCGCCACGAAGTCAGTAGCGCGCAGTTCAAAATCCAGATCCAAGATAGCCGTCAAAAGCAGAAAACATTGCATTGTATACTCTTTCCAGAAAACATTGGGCTTCCCTCTCCAGAAAAGCAGAAAATAGCCCGATGTTCTCTGGAAAGAGTATACAATGTTTTCTGCTTTTGTCGGCTATCTTGAATCTAGATTTTGAACAGCGCGCTACTGACTTCGTGGCGCGAAGTCAGATGAGCATACCTCTTTAATCTATAACCTTGAATGTATTCATGTATTTCTTCATCTTTGATAGAGCTGACGCATTTTGAGTATCTTTTAAGGTTCTGACAAGCAGCGGTGCCTGCCTCTGAAATTTGTCAAAATGGATTGGTGAGCGGTTGTCTTGCAAAGAATTACCATTCGTTTATAGCCAACTTCTCACCGATACATTTTGATGGGTTTTAGAAGCAGGTACCACTATTTGTCAAGAGTCCATCAACCTGATATTCAATATGCTAGAGCTCTTTGTAACTTGCTGATTATTTGATAGAAAATAACCTTTATATTTGAATATTTTATTTTTATTAATTAAATTTTAATTAAAACGGGATAAAAACCCACTCAGAGTAGGCATGAATATAAATTTTCCCTCAATTAACGGTGGAGAAACCTTGTGTTTGGATTAAGGAAGGATTACCAAAAAATCTGTTTGCTCAGCATCTAATTTATGAGTAGGATAAAACAATGTTTTCTTATATTTCTTTGTCTTAGATATGTATTTTGCTGGTTTGATAGAAAATTCATTTTTATAATCGAAGTGGGATAGAAACTTATTTAGAGCATAGAATAAGGAAGAGACAGAAGTGAAACTCCCATTAGAGACAGTGGGTCGCTCAGTTAGGCTTTTGCTGGTTAATATGTGAAGGACTGTTTTGAAGTACAAAGGGGACACAAAGTGGGCACAAAGCCATTTGATCCGTCACTTTCCAGTCAAGGGAATATGGCACGCGGTGTGACACAAAACGTGTGGAGGTTTTGCTTCTGTTCCTTTCGTATTCTATACTCAGAGTAGGAATGAATGTAAATTTTCTCTCAATTAACGTTGAAGAAACTTTGAGTTTGGATTATGGAAGGGTTACCAAAGTATTTATTTGCTCATCACTGATTAATTTTTGAGGAGGATAAAACGGTAGTAGTGTAAAAAGCAAACACCGCACTGTTGGCTGTATGGTCTTCGGCCAGAATCATGCCGTTGAGCTTGCAAAAGGAAAAAACAAAAAAAGGAAAAGGTGTTTATTTTTTATTTTTATCCTTCTAATCCTTAAAGTTTTTGTCTGATTTCAGTTGAATTGGAGGCTTTGCTCTCCAGTAGTGGTGTAAATCTTGCTGACTTTACGCCAGCCAACGTTGATTGGCCTTGGAACTCAAAGCCACCTGACTATCATGTTTCGCGACACATTGGTTCTGGCTCTGGTGGCTACGCTCATCATATATTTCTTCATGCTGCAAAATTATTCTTTCCTAGTATCGAGCCCCAATTAAAGTTTAAACCGCTCAGGTAATCAGTAAATTTGTCCTCTCTTCATCTCTCTCCTTAATCTCTTTTATTCCAAAGCAAATTATTTTGCAAAGTATGTCTAGCACTGAGCATGGTTCTAAATCACTTTTGTTTTATGTATTTTTCAGGAACATCGATTTTTCTGAGGTCACTCTTGAAGAAAACAATAAAGTTTTGCTGAGATTTGGTATCGCAAATGGTTTTAGGAATATTCAGAATTTAGTTCAGAAGTTGAAACGGAAGAAATGCCCTTATGATTACGTGGAAGTAATGGCTTGCCCTTCAGGTAATTTCATGTTTGTCATAAGTACTGCTGGCTGCAAGAAGGGCCAGATTGACTAAGTTAATTTTTGATCGCTTCGTTGCCAATCATGAGATAATTCATAATTTAAAATAAGGGTGCATTCTTGCCAACCATAAGTTAACTGGGAAACTAATTCTACTCCGGTCTCCAAACATGTAGACAAAAAAGATTCTAACCCAATGTAAAAATATTCGGATTAGTGATCGCGAATATTCTGCACCCATTGAATTATATTTAACCAGTGTTGCCAGATTTTGCGGTTTTTCCATAAGAACAGGGCTGCCGTTTTGCGTATAATCAATGTTATTTTTCTATTCACCGATGATTCTACCGGTTGAGAAAAGATTACACAGATCAGTTCAGTGTATGACTGTAATGAACTAAAATACTCGCACCTGTAATCTTTTCTCAACCGGTGGAGTCGTCGATGACTTTAAAAAACTTGCGGATATTTTAATCAATCAACGAAGTTTCCACCGATCAAGGAAAGATTACAGATCAGAGTATTTTCGTGCATTACAGTCATACACTGAACTGAACTGTGTAATCTTTTCTCAACCGGTGGAATCACCGGTGAATAGAAAAATAACATTGATTATACGCAAAATGGCAGCCCTGCATAAGAACCCATAGAAAAAGCCGCAGGATTTGGCAGCACTACGTTTAACCTTAATGGAGGAGGGTGATCACCAAATCAACCAGAATTGTGGTTTTGGTTGTGGCTATGGGCCAGGGACCCAGACCCATAATTTGTCGTGGGGCCCGAAGTATCTATCATCGGCCCTGTATCTAAGTGATTGGACTTCACTATTACCCCTGTTACCAGAGCTCACAAATCTTAAGTATCGGGTTCCGATAAGTAGAGGTTCCTTCTTCTGAAATGCATCCGAACGTATCTGTGAGCAGTTGGTTAGGAAAGTTTCGAAACTCTGTGCTAACTGCTAACCATCCACTCCCTGATGCTTTTTGATGCATTTTGAAAGAAGGCACATCCACTTGTCTGAGCCTGGTTCTCAAAATACGTGAGCTCTTCCGCTACTACTTTTTTTCGATGATTTTTCTTATTTGTTTTATTGTAGGTCATTGGATCTTGTTTAAAAAATGTAGGCGTGTCTAGACTAATAATCTTTAGCAATTTTTCAATTTTGATTCCTTCAAATTAAAGCAGTATTTGCCTACGACCATAACTTTTGATGATGAATTGTTCTTCCTTGGAAAGCCAATGCTCAAAATGATTTTGTTCCTTTTTACCCTGTAATTGGAGAAATAATGCCGGTAAATTCCAAACATTATCAGTCTAGGTGCCTCCACACTTCTGAACTGACCTCTAGCCTAAGCTAAATTTTTACTTATAAAGTCTTTTCATGGGAGTTGAGTGCCGACCAACTAACATACTATTGGATGATGATCAGTGCGCCTAAAGTCCGTTGACATCCTTGCTTGACCAAACGGTTTGAACGGATATGAAGGTGCCTCGCAGAAGTGTGTCGTTCGCGGTGAAAGACACGCACAAGAGCTAAGACTGCAGCGGGGGCGACAGGTGGATTCTATATATCTATCTATAAAGAAGCTTTCACTGGATGAACTTAGATTGTTATTCCAAGAAAATTTACTTTAGGTAAACACTCCAGTAGACGGCACCCCTAAAATTGTTTGAGGAATATCTAAATTCCCACGGAGAGGGAAGAGTGGTGTGATTTGCCATTCGCGTGGATGATTTTGGCCCCTGCCAGAGTTGGATGGACTTGGCTGGAGTTGTGGAGCATTTGATCAGGAATCAGGTCAAATTACTTGATCCCTGATCGGATGTTCCATGGCTCTGGTTTGGTATTGTCTTGGCTCTGGTTGGGGGCTGGGGTCAGCTGTGCGAGTGGTGGGTTGTACCATTCTTTTTTCTCCGTGCCTATTAACTGTAAATTGTAAATTGTAACCATTGCATTGGCCGAAACGTGTAATTCTGATTTTATTATGTTCCTACTTATAATCATTAATTATTGACCTGTACAATTAGCCTTACTGTGCTTGTTTAAAATGTACTCATTTTGAAGATAAAAATAAATAAATAAAAATTTGCACCAGTACCTGGCACTTATTTTTCACTATGTTAAAAATATTAATTTTGTGGCAATTTTGGTGTTTTGTGTATTTTTTTTTAATGTTTCACACTTGAGGTCTCAGAAAAAATAGTATTGTGATCAAACTAGTACTTTTCACATAGTAAAAAATGGGTGCCGGGTACTGGAGCAAATTTTAGGGGTGCCGGATACTGGGGTGTTTACCGTATTATTCACTGTTTTAGTTTCTGTTTTGTTTGTTTGAAATTGATGAAAATGTATTTGTTTTAGGCTGTTTGAATGGAGGTGCACAAATTAGGTCCAAAGAGGAAAGTGCCGCCCGAGAATTAATAAAAAAACTAGAGTGTTTGTATGAAAGTTTGCCTCTTCATAAGCCAGAAGAAAATCCAACAGTTTTAGAGCTATACAATCAATGGTTAAGTGGTCAGCATAGTGATAAAACAAAATCAATTTTACGCACTACGTATCATGCTGTAGAGAAGAATACAACTGCTTTGACCATCAAGTGGTAAATTACAGCACTTCTAAGTAGCTTGGTCCCATGTTCCAAAAACTTCAACGATTCTGAAATATAGAGCGTTACTCTTGACTCAGCCCAAACTTTCAGTTCAAACAAAAAATCGGTTTCTGTGTAAGATCTTTTCAAGGTTTTTAACGTAGATATAGATGCCTCCATTTTTTAACTTTGTCCTACCAAAATGGCAAAGCTTCACGTAGTGAATTCTTGTCAAAAATTGTTACTTTTGTTTTTTTGACCAGCCCCGGGCCTCTTACAAATCTGTGTCATTTAATTTTTTTTCAATTATATTTTCTGTTATTACGGTTGTTGTACTTTTTTTTAATTTTCTGTTTCTTTGAATAAAATCAAAAATAGGTAAGAAGTTACTCAAAATTTTTCTTGCCATTGTTCCTTTGTATTATAAAAAATTCTCTCTTCTTCTTCTGTTAATCTTTTTTTAAAGTTTTGTCTGACTAGGTTTGACTTTGTTGATGGAAATTCTGCTTAACTCAGTTGCTATAGGGAGCTGATTATGTATAATCATGTCAAGAAAGCTAATTGGGTTGAGTCGCGATAGTATCACAGTGTTTTCTGGGGGTGAGTTGAGTCGACTCTATTGAAACATCGCTATCTCAACTCAATTGGGTTCTTAGTTGACTCAATTGAGAGATAAGTGGCTTGAATTATTGGTGTGGTGGTGATTGGTGAGTCGTTTGGTTCATTTAACGGTGAAACAAGTTGACTTAAGACCCAATTAAGTTATGATCGTGGCATTTCATTGGAGTCAAAGTTGACTTAAGACCCAATCAAGTTATGATCGTGGCATTTTATTGGAGTTATTAGAGCTCACCCCTAGAAGATGCCTTATTACCATCTCGACTCGTTTAGCTTTCTCAATTTGTATGCTTTTACTCAACTCCCAGGAAAGTACAACTTTTCCTTTTTTTTAAGTAGAAAAAATGATCACTCATTGGTGGGTGGGATGGGCAATCTGCATGCGTCGAAGAAAAGAAACTTGCGATGTTTCACATATCAAATATAGGGACCTAATTCATTTGAAAATTCTAGAGGTACTTTTGTTAATTATTATTCAAGTATTACCATTATACGAAGGTGTAACTAGGAAATTTTTTTAAAAGAAGGGCCATCAGTCATATCCTGAAGTCGATGTTAGTTTTTCCTTTCTTTTTTCTTTCATTCCCTCTCCTGTTTTCTCCAATTTTCCTTCTTTTACGCTTTACTGGGGGGGGGATGTTCCTTTAGAATTCATCGTGATGAGTTTGCCTCAATTTCCCCTTTTTTTTGCTACTAGTGTGTCATAAGTTTAGATCGCAACATCTCATGCTAATTTGCAGATAGTGATCATCCTTTCTAAGCCTCACACGTGCAACAGGTTGCAAACCGATCAGGATACTTAGTACATGACTTTAAATTCTGAGCATTTTGATTTATCTTTTTTTCTTTAAACATGATTCTTTTTAATGATTTTGTTCCAAACTGAACCGTTGGTCGTTTAGTGATAAAAATCTGCAAATACGTGGATAACTTTTTCAAAACTCACGATTTTTCGAGCCTATGAGAATATATTACAAGAACGTAGGTATATATTAGAGAAAAATATTGTAAAGAATAAGGAAAAAATCAAAGGAGAACTTTCAATCTCGATTGCTACTCATCCGCATCAACTCTTAATTGTCTTGTCAGTCTAATCGATGCATTAACTTGCGGACAGGTAAGTAAGAAGTCTGTACCCCTTTCATTTTTTGATTTGCTTATTTTAATTTGCTTTTAATTTTAATTTAATTTTATTTTATTTCCAAGTTTTTGGCAAATGTTTTCACAGAATTTCCTACAATTTTAGATGAACGGTGGCTGTGTTCAGAAAATTTTGTGGAACCCGCCATGTTAATTTTAAGACTTTTATTTAATGTCATTGAAGTAGGCGAGCATTCCAAATTCACCTCTCACAAATGTGGGAGGGGGGGGGGAGAACTAGCCCCCTCTGAATTAGCTGAAGATACATCTGGCAACACTGTGTTTCTATTATGCGGGTCACTGTTGTCAAATTTTCGGGTAGGTATCAGTAAATCTGCTGTGGCTGACAAGGATTTTTGTCCCTTGCGTCTTCCTTGACCATAAAAAACCTTCGGCAGCTTATTAATGTTCCCTCAGGACTGTACGAGGATATGGAATAACTGTAACATTTCTAACTCACTAAAGTCTTGTCGAGGATCTGCGAAATTTTAAGAAATTGCATCGATTATTTTTGGCAACGCTGTACGCAAGCTTGTTATTATTGTGTGATTAGAAGCGGTTTGGTTAGGAAATTTTTCAGACAAGTTGTGAATGTTTCCTTTTTTTCCATATAAAGGTATCCTTGTGTATCATTAATGCTCTCAACAAAGTAAAATGCTAATGGTACTCCTGTCTAAGCTCTTTCAAAGTGATTAATACCGTGGAAGTTAATAAATTGTGGTTTCTCCAAAATGGTTATTCATGCTGCCTCTAAGCGCTCAGTCAGAATACTTATCCTTGGAGGGAGAGGAGTGGGTAAAACATCCCTGATTTTGTCTCTAGTCAGTGAAGAATTTTTAGAAGATGTTCCTGCTAAAGCAGAAGAGATCACCATTCCTGCTGAAATCACTCCGGAACTTGTTCCAACGAATATCGTTGACTACTCTGGTATGTCATTACGTTCTGATGTCAGTGTTGCACCGTTTGTCTTATATACCTACGTTCTTTGAATTGGCTACACTTAACAAGTGTTTCTGATGAATATCCATCTGAATTTTCTTTTCAGCTCTTTATATTCCTCTCAGACATCCTATAATTTTGTGCAACTCTCCAATCACATCGTGCAACTCTCTTATCACACAACGCTGTCCTGTTATCTCAACGTATCAGAATATTTAACCACTCACTGTTAGATCATTTCTGATGAGGGTTACATGAGCAGTGGAATATCTTTATTCCTGATAATCTTTTATCAGTATTTCATGTACATTGGTCTTGTTGAAGATCTATCTTAATGATTTGATCACGCCTGCTCTGGAGAATGGTGTAGCCATGAAATCTTCGCGCTCTAGTTTACCGAAGGGGTGGTTCCCTGTCTGGGAATTGTACCTTACAGACTTATTTTGTATTCTGCTTGTGTGTTTATCATTAAATCTAGGTCATAGTTAAGGCTCACGACTCTTAAAGAATCTTTACTCACGAGTGAGTACTATACAAAGCCGGACCCTCAAAAGTTGACCAAATCTTCAGTATTGATAGTTTACCAGAGACCATTTGTCATGTGTTTTGTTCTTTTTCGTGTCTGAGCTATTGACCCTGAAAATATGGTCAACCTATGCGAGGGTCTGGCTTCAAGTAGTCCTAGCTTATCCATTGTAATATTGATGAGATCATACGTCTGTTCTTTTGTAGTAATTTATCATATTGTATCATTATTAATTATTTCCTAATTAGTTCTCATGAAACTTAGAGCAGAAGCATTTTGAGTATCGGGCTCTGACAAGTAGTGGTGACTGCTTCCGAATTGCATCAAAGCGCATCGATGAGGGGTTGATTAGCTGCAAGTTGGAATTCTGCGCTAACCAAGGACGTTATATCATATGGACGGTCCGCTCCTATTCTCCGCCGTGGTGGGAGATTATATTCCGCTCCATGCGACGAGCGGGCAACGAGTGCGGGGGCTTGGTGCTCCACGCATCGATGCAGATAGTACAGCAGCATATGTTGGAATGCTTGCCGCGCTATCTTTTTTCGTGTTTTTCTCATTTCCAGTTGATTTTACCAAAAAAATGGTAAGAGTCGAAATTAAAGCTGAGGAAATTTCCTATCTATATTCCACTGCCACTTGTAATCGTCTTTGCTTGTATACACTTAATTGCCTCAGTGAGATTAGAATTGTCATGATTTTGGAGCACCTGATGCAAAGTCGGAGGCCGCGGCAGGCAACGTTTGATGACTGTTGAGCCGCGAGTGAAAATAAAAGTTCCCACACGAATCTCTCGATGGGACAGTCCATATGATATAACGTCCTTGGCGCTAACCAACCGCTTACCGATGCGTTTTGATGTATTACGGAAGAAGGCACTGCCACTTGTCAGAATCCGAGACTCAAAATGCTTCTGCTTTAGTTATCTCTTTACGGAAATACTTCGTTCTCTTAGGATTAAATTTGCGGAGCTAAAATATCATGGATTAAGTTTTCTTCAATTTGGAGACTTTTTTCTGGCTCTCTGTAATTTCTTAATTTCTTTTCAGACTCAGAATCTGTCTCTGTTCTTGTCAAACATCCATTAAGTCTGTAATTTTAGTTAAGATAATTTGATCTGGGCGCTCCATTTGATAAATGCAAACTGTACTGTTTTTGTAGCTATAGATTTGTCAGAAGACCAATTACAAGATGAATTGCTTCGTGCACACGTAGTTTGCTTAGTGTACTCAGTCATTGACGAAGATAGTTTGGCTGCGGTCACAAATTATTGGATTCCCTTGATTCGTGGAACCTTATCCCATGTCAAAATGCCAATCGTTCTTGTCGGAAATAAAGCTGATCTTATCAACTATTCAACCACAGAGGTGAGTACTAACTGTAAAAATAATTAGTAGGTACTTAATTGATCTGAAACATGCTGGTGGCTGAAGTCAAACTAAATGCTGAACAGCTATCGTTATTCTATATTATTTCAACCCCCAGCACCAAATGTCTTGCCACTTGTGTTGCTTTAGAAGTTTTTAATCAATCCTAATCTTTTTGGTGAATATTCTTGTTACCTGAGCTCGTTTCACGAAAGATGGCAGACGACAGCTTGCCTGGCTTCCTGCGCCGTAGGTCTGTTTGCGTCTCTACTTATCGAAGTCAGTGTGCAAAGATACAAATTCGCCCACTGTGAAGTAAACAAGCCAATCTTTCATCTGCCAACTCTTGTGAAATGACCTCCAACTGTCCAAATAAAGCTTTCTTTGTCTTTTTTTTAAATCAATATTTTGATTTTTTGTCTTTTGTCTTTGTTTCAGACTGCATTAGGTATAATGTCAACCTATCCAGAGGTGGAAAGTTTCATTGAGGTAATTTTTTTTCTTTTTATTCATCAACTGGTTACCTGTGCAAAAAAAAGTTCAAGGTCTTCTACATTTGCAGAAGGGGCATGAGCACGCCTTGACAGACAATTTTCTAGCATAAAATCTCAAAATTTGACAAATATTCATTTTATTTATTTTTTTTATTATTTATTACAATACACAAATTAAAGTATTTGTATTACAATTTCAGACTATGTAGTCTTTAAAATTTTACATTTAGTTCAACTTATACTAACTAAAATATAAGTATGACACATATATACATCCATTTTAAGACAGAGAGAGAGAGGGGGGGAGAGATTTCGTCATTCGCATATTAAATATAGCAAATTTAAAGAACTGTGAATCAGAATTACAAAAGAGAGAGAAAAAAAAAAAAATAGAATAATAGAAATATAAGCCGGATTTAAAAAAGAAAAGTGATGGTGGTAAACTAGAATAGAAAAATGGTAAAAGCTGAAAACGGAAAATTAGAAAATGGTACAAAAATGGGCAAAAGAAGATGGTACAAAAATGGGCAAAAGAAAATGGTACAAAAATGGGCAAAAATACCTAACATGTATATCTAATGAAAGTAAAAAAGGTTAGTATTTTTTACTTTAAATTTATTGAAATGGAAAGTCCCTGGCGGTTAGAGTTGGCCAGGACTTCCATTAAATTTTGAGAAAGTGGGGGGTCGAAAGCTCATGAGTCTTCCTCCTTTTTAGTCGTCTTACATCTCCCACCCAGTCCAAAAGCCTAAGGGCCAATGGGTTTGGATGGAGGTGCAAGCGCTCTTCATACCGGTTGTACATTCTGGATACGAACTCTAAGCTTTCAATCCCGAGTTCAGCCCTGATATCGCTGTTCCTCTCATACCATCTCGCATTCGCGATTTGTCTCAACAAAAGGTTCTGTACGACTTCTATCCTATGAACGTTGCTCTTGGCAGAACACGCCCACAACTGGCATCCATAAGCCCAAATGGGCCTTATCATGGATTTGTAAAAGAGTATTTTGTTACTCAGCCTTAATTTTGAGCGGCGTCCAATTAGCCATAACATTTTTCTATTTTTCAGATTAATTTGTTCCTTCTTTGTTATAATGTGATCTTTCCATTTTAACTTTGAATCCATGATAAGGCCCAGGTACCTTGCTTTCATGGAATGGGGAATGATATCCCCGAAATATTCATGTAGAATCTTGTAAAAAATTGCCCGTAGATAGTAAACAATTTTGATTAGGTAATTCATCGCTGAGATAAGTTTCATTACTACTTGTAAGTTGCGGATGGGACAGTTTTGGGCAAAGGTTTTTCCTCCGGGCAAACATCAGCAGAACTATGAATTTTGCAGGGGTAGAAAAAATATATTCCAGAGCCTAGAATACTGTTTTCAATCCTCCCTAAGTGTCACTTTATATTTTATTCATGGGAGTCAGGAAAAAATAAACTCCGAGGTTGCGAACGGAACATCTTTGACCATGGATAGGACCACATACACTTCCACAATTTTTTTTGGGAACCTATAAACATTTGTTGGACTCTTACAAAAAGATTCAAATGCTATTTTCAATCAAGTAACTCTGAATATCAAATAAATTTTGATGGGTGTTAGTTTCTAAAGAGTTGTGATCCTCAGATGTTTGGGCTTTTTTTTTTTTACTTCAGTGGATGCAAAAAAAAAATGCAATTTTTTCAAACATCTTAGTTGAAAGTTTTCCTTTTTTGATCAAACTGATTCACAACATTCTTTTTTACGAGTTTGAAGCGACATACTTTTTTTAAAAATTATTTTATCCACTTGTTTTTGAGAAAAAAACTAATTGTTTACAATTTTATGATTTCAGTGCTCGGCTAAAACTCTGCACAACATTAGTGAAATGTTTTACTATGCCCAAAAAGCTGTCCTGCACCCAATGGCTCCTGTTTACATGCCAGAAAAACAAGACGTAAGCATTTCCTCCACTTTTCCTGTTGGTATGGGTCTGTTGTGCACCTTCTTTTTTTATTTCATTTTCTTCAAGTGCTAGATGGAAGGAACTTACAGTATTTTTATAATTTTTTTTGTCCTCGGGATCGTGAATTTAAACAATTTTAAAGTCGCAAAAATTTTGAGCAATTTGAAAAGGTTCACGTTTGGCGGGAAACTAGTGATTGCATTATATCATAAGACATCCGGTGACTGGTTTGCGGTAATAGTCCATTTGCGTGCCATTGCAACTATTGAAAAGTTTTGAATTTTAAGGAAATCATTCCATTTATGGATTTTTGTCTACATTCTGGTAATGTGTAGTAATTAAGCTACAATTGGTAACTCTGGTGCGGTCCCATAATGTTGTGAAATCGGCAGTTTTGCGCCATTTCCAGTATTTTCAAATTTGTTTTGCAGTGACCCTTATCCCATTGTTACTTTTTCTCCATTAGAGAGGAAGTTTTATGAGTTTTCTCTTGACATTTTACTGTAGAATCTATTGTTTCTGCCACTATAGCAAAAGAACACAGCAGACCTCTATCATTAGTAGTTTCAAACTTAACTTGCATTATTATTTTATTTTTTTAGTTGCTCTTATCAAAAACTTAGGGTAAGGGGGAAGTTAG
Organism: Trialeurodes vaporariorum; assembly: GCA_011764245.1. Lineage (NCBI taxonomy): Eukaryota > Metazoa > Arthropoda > Insecta > Hemiptera > Aleyrodidae > Trialeurodes > Trialeurodes vaporariorum. The sequence continues at coordinate 21,798,104 of VMOF01000320.1, forward strand.
GAAGAGGTGAGAACATAACCTAACATTGTGTTTCGTTTGGATAAGTAGAAGAACTGGGATGCCTAACCTTCCTTCATGATTTGTGGAACATTGACCTAACGGAGATTTTGGGGTTACGTTTTTGAATGGGGGAAAAATATCAAAAAACTGTTACGGAGTAGGCTCTCCTTTTTTTTGATGATTTAACTGCGGAGAAAACAGGCAACATTAGTAAAAGTAAGGGTACCACTTCTGACACTCTTACCGTTTTCTTTTTCTTTAATTTTTATTGAGAATGGAGACATATTTTATATGAGAAAAGAGAGAGAAAACAAATATATACAGAGCACTACCTCCTTGAGTGCTCTAGGTACTTCCTACCCAATTATAGGAGTCCCTGGAAGATTGCTGTCACTCTCCTCTTTTCTCTCTTTTGTTTTGAGAATACTTTGTTTGACTTTCCTACCCCTTCTTTTTTTATGCAGTCCAGTTATTCATTGTGAAATATGTATCAGCATAACGAACCTCCATGTTTGGGCGGTTGGACTTTACTACTACTACTACTACTCATTTCTGTTGTAATCACAAGCAACATTATTATTACGTATCTAATTCTTAATTTATTCAAAATGTCTGACTTTTTGTCACAGATGTAGACAAAAGTTAAAGGTTTACTTTACTGGGAGGTGGGGAGACCAAGAGGTGAGAAAGGAGTAATTTGACCCCAAAAATAAATCTGGAGCAAGTAAAAATACAAAATTTTTGAAATATCATTTGAAAGCATTTGCTTGAAATTAGGTGAAATTATACCCTCTCAAATGCCTCATCAACATGATTTTTCTTCTGTTGTTTCTATTCATTGGTTTGATTTTTTGTTCTTTTTAAAGAAAAACTGTTTCTTTGTTTTCAGTTAACCGATGAATGTAAAGAAGCTTTAACTAGAATATTTAAGGTGAGACCAATCTACTTAACTGCAATCTACTGTATTTATCTGCTTTCTTTAGTTTATCTTCCTCCGATCCTTTTAAAATAATTTTTGTGAATGAAAACTTTATTCGTCCTACCTCTAGACTTTAACTTGGTTCTTATACTTTCTGGGTCTGTGAAAGTTTAAATCAGATCAATAACTTACTTTGTTTCATGGTTATGAACATTGAAGTGTTTTTGTTCTTGTCTCAATCTGCTTTTAAACAAAGCAGACGGTAATTTTTCATGAACGAAGAGAAACCAAAAGAGAAATGAATTATTGAGAAATCGAAAGAGAAATGAGGCAAAAGAGAAATGGAAAGCGCGTAGAATTCAAAATACCAAAGCACTACTGCCGACACCCTCCTATCAGTTGCAGGAAGTCTTTTCCTGAGCAGGATCTAACTGCTTGTAGTGAAGTCCACCATGCTTTTCCCCATCCTTGCACCCTGCCTTTCTCTCAAACTTGTTAAATGCTTTGACCCTGTGCTAACAATTTGCCAAAAGTGAGTCTCTACATAGGAATTGAGTGCCCATCAACTAACACGCTATTGGATGATGATCAGTGCACCTAAAATTCACTGACATCCTTGCGTGACCAAACAGTTTGAACGGGTATAAAGGAGCCTTGCAGAAGTGTGTTGTTCGCGGTGAAAGACCCTCACAAGAGCTAACTCTGCAGCTGGGGCGACAGACGGATTATATCTATCTATCTAAAATTTAAACTCGCTCTCTTTGTTCAATACTGAAAGTTTCCGTTGTTTTTGTATTTTTCAGATTTGTGATTTAGATAATAATGGAGTCTTAGATGATCATGAATTAAATGTTTTCCAATGTCGATGTTTTGAATCGCCCCTTAGACCAGAAGCTTTAAATGACGTCAAAGCTATTTTAGGAAAAAATATGAAAGGTGGATTAAATGAAGACAATTATATTACTTTAAAAGGTAAATTATTCATAGTTTCACTTTTGCTGGTAGATAATGCTAATAACATTGTAGAGGGCGCCCAACTTTTTCTACATTCTCGCGATTTTGTTATATGTCCGGTTTATTGAAAAAAAAAAGAAAACAAAAATGAGAAAAGAAAAAAAAAATGAGCAGAAGTATGCTCTTAACAGATTTTCCTGCAGGAAAGAATGATATTGTTTTTTTTGTAGCGCAAGCAATAAAAATCCTACTGAGGGGGAGGGGCTAAATTTGATCTTTTTTTGAAGAAAATTTGAGGCTGGGGGATTGTATAATGAACCTCACCCTGATTTCACTTTTATAATTTTGAAAAGTGAGGGTGGGTTTTTTGTTTTGTTAAAGAGACTAATCTCTCTCTTGTTCATAATAAATACCCTTTTTCAATACTCGTGCAGAATTATTTCATTCCAACCTCTTACTTTTTTGTCTTCATTTTTATATTTCTAGGTTTCCAATTCCTCCATTGTTTGTTCATGCAAAGAGGACGGAGTCACACTGTGTGGGCTGTCTTACGTAAATTTGGATACACCAATGATCTGCACTTATCTAAAGAAATTTTATTTCCTCGGTTAGTTACTTTTGTTTTTGTCTTACATCATACGCAGGTACAGGAATTTATCTTTCTCTCTCTCCTCCCATTTGATCATGTCCGTTAGAAAAGAACGGAGATAGGGGCTAAAGTCACTTGTTGGCCCCCTCTGCTGTCCTTTTCTAATACATGTGTTTAAATGGTCAACAAGAGAGAAATTCAGATTCCTGTATCCACCCTTGTCATCCACCCCTCCGTTAGAAAAGAACGGAGATAGGGGCTAAAGTCACTTGTTGGCCCCCTCTGCTGTCCTTTTCTGATACATGTGTTTAAATAGTCAACAAGAGAGAAAGTCAGATTCCTGTATCCACCCTTGTCATCCACCCCTCCGTTAGAAAAGAACGGAGATAGGGGCTAAAGTCACTTGTTGGCCTTCTCTGCTGTCCTTTTCTAATACATGTGTTTAAATGGTCAACAAGAGAGAAAGTCAGATTCCTGTATCCGCCCTTGTCATTTAGATCAAAAAAAGTCAACTGGACAAGCTAAATTAAAATAAATATCAGTTTTGAAATCAAGTTCAGTTTTTATCAGTTTTTTTTCCGCTGTAAATTTTTGTTTCCTTTGAAAACCAGTGGATTTAGCAGAAAATATACACATTTCGTTTTATGACTTATGGAGAAATTGTATTTTTTTCATTAAATTTTCCAACTCAACTCTCAGGGATTTCAGAACTTCCTGTTTTTAAGAACGCAGTTAAGCATCTTGTTTTGGAGTACTATTAAGTTTTCCTCTTTTTGTAACCTTTATCATCTGTAATTTTATTGTTTTTTTTGTTTTGTGTTGTTCGGTTTCATTAAACTTTCCTACTCAACTCTCAGGGATTACAGAACTTCCTGTTTTTAAGAACGCAGTTAAGCATCTTGTTTTGGAGTACTATTAAGTTTTCCTCTTTTCGTAACCTTTTTCATCTGTAATTTTATTGTTTTTTTGTTTTTTGTTGTCCGGAAAGCCGATTTGTTTTGTTAGATTCTGTTCCATATATCTTTGGCCATTTGTCTGTTTTTCCTTTTGTTTCTGTTAGATGTTATGAGAGTAGGTTGTAAAATGTTTTATAAATAAATAAATGAACAAATGAACAAATGAATAAATAAATAAATAAGTAAATAAATAAATAAATAAATAAATAAATACATAAATAAATAAATAAATAAATAAATAAATAAATAAATAAATGAACAAAGTCTGGCAGCATTGGTTTCAAATGGAAGAAAATTGAACTGTACCTAAAGTGGCAAGTAAATGTGAAGTTCTCATTTAATGTGTGCTTTATTCGTTTATTTGTTTTCAGTCTAGTCGTGCCGGTGGGTTGTTCAGTTGAATTAACTCACAAAGGGCAGCAGTTCCTATCAAATTTATTTGAAAAATATGATAGAGATGGAGATGGGGCTCTCTCTCCGGCAGAATTGAACAGTCTTCTATCAGTATGTCCCAGCCCTCCGTGGCAATCGAGTAACCTCCGATATATGGTCTGCACAAATGAACAGGTAATACAAGTAAAGCTGACTGTGTAGAACTCTTTAGAATTTCTCTGTAAAACATCAAAGGCAATCAAAGTGGGTCAGTGGAACAAAGGTTTGAGCGTTCCATCAACAGTTTTGGAGAATGTCAAAATTTGGATTGATCAGTTGCTCGGAACTTCGATAAGATTTTGATCGATCAAAAAATTTCAAATTTCAAACTGTTTTTTTTTCTATCACAAAAGCAAACTTTGTTAGACAATTTTTGCTAGTGCTACACACCACGCCGAGCCGTGTTTTTGAAAACCCCAAAAAAAATAATTCAAATAAAAAAATTTGGGCAAAAAACGGGTCAAACATATAAGTTATTGTGTGCATTTTACTTGCCACGCCATGTCAGTCAAAAGGATGTATGCGTATACTTGGATCTGCTGGCTGGCACTGGGAGAATGCCCTTATTCTTGGTACCTCTGGTCAAGCCATATATGACTGGCAAGGCTGTCAACAAGTTAACAAATTTTGGGTTCAAAATTTTGATCAATAAAAACTGCGAAACTTCCATATTTTTGTAGAAATTTCATTTTAATTCATCTTTCATCTGTTAGATCGCGCCGGCCTAGTTGAGCACATCTTGAGAATGGAATTTAATGTAAGATTCTTTTAATATATTGACTGCCACAACAGTCATTATGACTGACACCATGAAAAAGGATTTTATACTGCGTGCTAAATGTTGACTTTGGCTGTGTAAGCGCTTTTGTTTCACCAGAAAACAGCAGAGTCAGAAAATGTTTCTAGGTAGTGAACTAGTGGAGGTGTTGTTTGTGTGTACTATAACTTTGAATTCCATTTTTCTGATGTGTTCTTATTATAATTCATTGCTTTTTCCAAGATACACTTTGATCAGTCAGTCATTTTAGGAACTTTTTTTCTTGACCCATTTAATAGTTTTTTTTTTTTTTTTTTACAAACTTTCGTTTCAAAAAAATTGAATGAATGTTTAGTTTAAATTTAAATTTATAGTAAGGAGATTTTTATAACAGAGAAACTGATTTCAGAGGTTCACTTTTGAAATGATTTTTCTCCTGATCCATAGAATCAAGTTTATTTTCTGTGTCGGCAAAATTATTTTTCAGGAATGTACTGTGTATCTATTCATGTTAGGCATAATGGTTTGATAAAGACTCAATTCAAAGGGGAGTTCGTGACATGCTTGCTCCAATTGTGAAATATTGTGACGAAGTAGTGATTAGGTGGCAAGAGACTGTAAGTTATTACAAACGAAGAATATGCAAGTGTAGTCAGTCCTTGACGAGACGGTCTGTAGTTTTGAAGTTTCCAGAGGTGGCAGGATGGTGTAAACTCAAGAATACTGCAGACTTTGATTTGTGTTTCATTTGTTGTGTCTACATAGAAAAAAAAGAATGGTGTAATTGAGGAGTTCTTCGGTAAAAGGGCGGATACGCGCATCCGCCCTTTTACCGGAGATCGCTTTACTGGAATCCTTAAACCCTTAGCTACCAGAATATATATAGGTTGTACATGTTCCTAACGTTTTCCGCAAAAATATCAAGTAATATTTGCTGAAAATCGTATGATTCGGAAGAATTTGTAACGCAGACTCGGGTCTGATGATTTCCCCCCCCCCCCCTCTCTAAGTGTTTGAAAACAGAAAAAAGCATACAAAATATCTGTTGGGAGTTTACAGAAAGCTATCTTTATTGTAAAAAATCGTTATAAGTCTGAAAAAATTGATTGAAAAATCGATCGCCGGTAAAAGGGCGGATAAACTGGTTTTCGAAAAACGCAATTGTGAGAAAACCGTAAGTGCTAGAGGTTTGCGGTTTTTTTTTTATTTTATTCCTAATGGTTTGGTCTATTTAAGAAACTTTAGTTATTGAAAAAATTCCTTAAACTTTTAAAACTACAGGCTTTTTTAACATTAAAACGCGTTTTTCTCACAACTATGATTTTGCTTGTCCGCCCTTTTACCGAAGAACTCCTCAATTTACCATTCGCGTAGCTGATTTTGGCCCCTGCCAGAGTTAAGATAAACTTCACCAGAATTATCGTAAATTTGACCAGGTATCAAGTGAAATTGACCTGATTCCTGGTCAAATGTTCCATAACTCTGGTCAAGTTTATCTTAACTCTGGCAGGGGCCAAAATCAGCTATGCGAATGGTAAATTACACCATTCTTTTTTTTCCGTGTACGGACATTTTTGGCCCAAGCTACGCACCCCTGTTTATCGGCAAAAAGGTGAGCAGTTTCCGTGAATAAATACGGTATCGCAATTTTCCCCCAATTTTAAATGAACACCATTCCATCCTTATTTTTTTTAAGACAGTTTTCTTTCTTAGGGATGGATTACTCTGCACGGATGGCTGTGCTTTTGGACGCTGACAACAATGTATGATGTTGAAACCACTTTAGAATACCTGGCTTACTTTGGTTATTTGTATCAAAATGACAGAGAGACTCAAACAACAGCAGTACAAGGTAATGCTGGCATGCAATGTGTAATTTTTCAGATTTTTTTTTTCTTTTCTCTGGCTGTTCTACTAACGCTATGTGGGCTTCGATGTATCCATAACTGGCCACGTTCTCTGTCCCCCTTTTCAGAGAAAAAGGTCTTGCAGCTAACTATGGAGGAAATACTCACGTAAAAACCTGGGGTTTTTGGTCCTAAAGCGGTGAGGGGCGTTTCGTGGAGCAGGGTGCATGGTGTTTGCACACCATAAACCAGGTAGGAGGGCGTCTCTCCACCTGGGGTCGAAGAAATACCCGACTCTGCCAAATTGTACAGTGCTGTGTGACTTAGAATTGCAGGTGTGTCAGACCTGGACCCACAGCCGGCTTCCTGCTTTTCGGGGGTTAACAGAGGCATTTATAATGGGGCTGTTGCAAACTTTTCCCCCAGATGAACTTGGTGGTGGCTTTTGGGAAAAAACAATAATGTTGGCACTAACACCATCGAAACCCACTTGTCAACTTATTAAAAGCTATAAAGAATGGAGCAGCAATGCCAATGTATTGCTGGTGTAGTCGACAAATTAAATAATGCCAGTTTATAGGTTCCTTAAATTTTTTTTCAGGTAGGCGACCTGTAATACTTATCACAATGAATTTAAGCATTGCAGGTATTTTACCTGATCAGCTTACCTCATCCAAAATTTAAGGAGTCAACAGTTCACTGACTGTACTGTCAGGGTAGTCATATCTAATTAGTTTCATCTTTCATGCTGTCACGTACTTACAAGACATACAAGGTTCTTGTGAGTAATTTTGTCAAAAACTAGAAGATTGAAAGTACTATGAAAAAAATATCACTGATTTACCTTGGTGTTGATATCTTCTTGGTTCTTTCAGCTTTGCTCTTTGAATTTTGGCAAAATCTGTCACAAAAGCACTTTAGTTGGATTCAATGCCTGGTTTTCTGTTTTTTTGAACGATTTACTTATACCCATAATTCATCATCAATCAATCGGCAGTACTCTGGTGGCCAAACTTGAAGCTAAGTATTGACTACTCTTTTATAATAGTATGTTTGAATCAAGCAGTTTTTCCTATTTCATTATAATTTTTTGTTTTTGTTTCCTCAATCAGTCACACGAGAGAAAAAATTAGACATATTAAAGAAGCAGTCAACAAGAAATGTATACGTGTGTCACGTAATAGGAGCAAAATCATCTGGTAAAACTGAGCTGTGTCGCAATCACATAAATGTCTCCAGTCTGGTATGTACCTTTTATGTTTTTTCTTCAATGCTATCACCTAATTGTATATTGTGTCTAGAGAGGTGGGAGGCTTGTGAGCGTGGTTTTCGGCCATTGCGAAGGGTCAAACTTTGAGGTCAATGAGAGAAGTCTCTCAGTCCCATATACATATAGGGCATATCTTCTAGGAAGAAATTTGTAAGCAACGATTGGTTCCGGGGAAAATAAGCCATGTTGCTTGCAATGTTCTGAAGGCTGGTATGAGTGTGGGGATTTTTTGTTTGTGGTGCAAAGGTGGCTGAAATTTTTATAAGATCCGACTAAAAATAGGCAATTATTTGTGACAGAAGAGGGTTTGATGACGGAATACTGCAGTCAGCAGGCTGATTATGATTATGAACGACTGAGAGACAAATTAGATAGGAATCTCGTTTGATACCTGCAAAGCTCCGCCATCTTTGCTCTTCAATGGCGGAGATTTGCAGGTGTCATGGGGGATTCCTGTCAGCTTTTTTTTCTCTCTCCATACAGAAACACAGAGGAAAGTCTCAAATTAGATAGGAATCTCCAATGGTGCCTGTGTAACTCTGCAATTGCGCCTTAAACGTTAAAGTCATTTTGTGAGTATGTGAATGAATTTTGTTTAATTTGCTCTTGGGAATTTTTTCTGGATTTTACTGGAGAGCTAACTATCTAACCGCTTAAATAGCTAAAATTAGCCAGAGCCCCATTTGCAGTTAAAGCTATCAAAACTTAATTGAAAGAGAGAAGGTTTTAGTAAAAGGATGCTGCAAACCTTGAGAGGTTGAGAAACCTTAGTCTAGCTGTTTGTTTGAAAATATACCATGTTAAAATTTAGATATACTTCTTAAATGACTAGATAAATTGTACCTCATTAATACTTTCCCAGAAATTAATGTCTCGTTCTCTCCACCTCCCATCGTGTAGGAAAAGGAGACGGATCTTGACTCGCTTCAAGATGAATCAGAACCACAATACACCATTAATACAGTCCAAGTTTATGGCCAAGAAAAGTATCTCATCTTGAAAGACATTGATTTGATGAATATTTCAGAGCCCTTGAGCCCTTCAGATGTAAATTGCGATGTTGCTTGTCTTGTTTATGATACCAGTAATAATCGTTCTTTCGAATTTATCGCAAGAGTTTTTCTAGTAAGTATGACTGGTTTTTATCTTATTTTTTCTCATCAAATGTAATCTCAAAAGTTACATCTTTCAAAATTTTATTTAGAGGTACTTATAAACCTTGATGCTATGCATGACCGTTAACATTTTTTCAGAATTTAAACAAAACTTCAGTCTAAGAGCTCAGTTATGAGTGATTTTTAAAAATTACGAAAGGAAAAATAACCTCAAAAATCTAAGTAATTTCTATACTTCGACCAGGCATTTACAGTAAAAGCTCGCTGTGTCGGACGCTCAGTCACTCGGATTTTTCGCTGAGTCGGATTTTTTTCCCGGTCCCTTGAATTGCCCCATAAGACCAATGTAAAAAACGTCGGCATAAGTCGGATTTTTCAGAGTCGGAATTTCGCTTGTCTCGGATTTTTTTCCGGTCCCGAGATGACTTTTTTTTTGTTGAGTCGGACAAAATTGCAGATATGCGAATAAAAGAACAAGAACAGAACAGATTGCCGAGTTCAAGTTTTTGTGTGCGTGTTTATGTCATAGATCAAACCAGCCGACCCACCATCATCTCCATCTCACATTCATCTCTACCACGCGCCGACTTCGCGGCGCGGCAGTGAGTGATGCGTCGCGCGTCGTCGTGATAACACTGCAAGGACCCCGAGGAGAGTTTCTAATACGATCGGCATTTAATTAAAGACGACTCCATGCCACAGGGCCAAAAAAATGTTGAGCCCTCGCTAAGTCGCTAAGCGAAGAGGTACGTGCTAGCTTTGTAAAACGTACGGTCGGCAAACGTTCGCTCAACATTGAGGTTATGTAGCACTCCTCGTACACCCTTCGCAAGTCTCGGACGTAAAAGACTTCGAGGATTAGAAGTCTTTGGTCCCGGAAAGGACCGACTTTTTTGGGCCCAGCAGTGTTGCCATGGTGGCATCATTATGCTACTTGTAGCCGGGAACGGAAGACGAATTACAACAGGGTGACAAGATGAGGAAACTGATCGGGAGCAAAGGGAGGATGGCACGCGACACCGAAGTCTTGGCACACGGCACACTTGGACACTAAGGAGAGGAAAAAGGGGGAGGGGTGAGGAGTCGGTGAGAAGGAAACAAAAACAATTCAGAGTTCAGCAGACCAGATGATTCATCAACGACACGAGAAAATCACTTGCGTCGGTGTGATAGTGTGATACCTCCCCCCTCTCCTTCATACTAGTATAGATGCTGCGTCCGAAAAGACCAATTCCTTCAGACACCTCCAGCGCAGCGCCAGCCAGACTCAGCCGCGAGCCGCTGTTGTGCTCGTGGCGCCGGTTCAGCGGCAGACGGCAGTCATCGTGTCGCAACGAAGAGTCTCTATTGCTTCGCGGTAAAATTGATAAGACACCCCTCGGGAGTTTGCTTAGTTAAGCGGCAAAACCTCTTTTCCCACATACGAATTGCTGACACAAGTGTTGAGTACGAAATCGCCAGGAAAATACTGGTTTTTTCGGGAAACTTCGCGCTGAGTCGGAAATTTTGGGGAAAAATCCGACTCGGACGTAATTTTCATGAGTCGGACTTTCGTTAAGTCGGATAAAAGCCGCGGTCCGAAGACGATCCGACACATCGAGCTTTTACTTTGTCATCGCTTAAGGTGATTCCAGGCAAAACTTTTCCAGATTTCAATCCGATGGATAGCGACTCTTGTCGTTTTTTGGGAAAAGCCGTGTTTTTAAAACTTGAAATTGAAACCAAAAAAAAAACGCAAAATCCAAGAACGTCTGCACCTGCAAATTTTTTTTTTTGGATATCTAGAGTCTAAAATGAGCGAAATTGGTTAAGAATTGTAGCCGTACTTTATGCAATTTGTATCGCCATAAGCTTAGTGAATGAGAGTGAGTGCAAGTGATTATACGTCTATCTGGCTCACTCGCACTTATTGAGGCTTATGGGAAGTTTCGCATCCCATAATTTCCGGCTTTTTTTTGGAGCGTTTCAGCTTGAAACTTTCAGGGTATCTTCCTGAAGTATGCTCGCAGGTGCTGATTTTCCTCAAATTTGTGCTTTAAGCGTAAATTCGTCAATTTCAGCCAAAAACTGTTGACTTTTTGAGCAGCATCATGTGGTGTCCACGGTCGGAACCAATCAACGCTGGAATCATCTATCCGCAAACTTCAATTTTAGGAACTAATTAAAAAAAAAAATCAACTTCTATCGAAATTGGGGAACATTCTGCCAAAAAATTCTATTTAACTGATAACTATCAAAGGGTGTAATTTGACCTACTGGTTGGGTCTGCAAGCCTTTGAATCATGGGCAGATCTGTCTCTCTCTCAGGTCATTTGAACACCTGTATTAGAAAAGGATATCAAAGGTGGCCACCACAAGACTTTGGCCCCTATCTCTGTCTTTTTCTTATGCACGTATTTAAGTGGGAGGAGAGAGAGATAGACTAATTCCTGTATCTGACTATGCTTTGAATTTGTTTGAGTGCATGTGTGCTTGCTTACCCTGTTGGAAAAAAGAATAAAGCTGTATCATCTATTCAGCTTTAATAACTTTGTAACCTTGTTAAGTAAATGTTATGTACCATGACACTATTCCATGTTCTACTTATCTGAATTATGAATAAAGACAAAATTATTATTATTATTATTAATTATTTTATATTTTGCAGAAATACTTTGTCGGCAGCCATGTACCGGTGATGATTGTAAGCAATAAATCTGATCTCTCACCTGTGATGCAGGATTATATTTGCCAGCCTGCTACTTTCTGCAATGAAAATCGTTTACCGCAGCCTCATGATTTTTCATCGCGGAAAGGACCTCAAAAAGAATTATTTGTCAAACTTGCTACAATGGCTGCCTTCCCGTAAGTTTCATTTCTAAATTTTGTTTACTAATGCTTCTTTTTTTTACTAACACTTTTTGTCAACTTTCTAGGTACGAGCTGGAAACAAACGAAGTGCTTGTAGGGCAGAACTAATATTTTTTCATTCATATGTACTGGGTTTGTTGCCGATGTTAAAATCAAGTGGCAACTTTTTTTTGGGGGGGATGCAGCAAAAGTAGCATCCAACAGGACCCTCCGTTGACTGGTGAGCAAAGTTGTTGATGTCAATAGCCAATAAGAGGGAAGCATCAGAGTTTTTGGTCGGTCATTAGCCAATGTAGGGTCTAATTCAGTGGCGGGTCGTGCAATTTGGCAACTCTGCTTTTCTGCCATTTAAACCTATGCAAAAGTATTGATATCTTGGGGGTGCAATGGCACTTTCTGAAAATCGATTGTTATATAAAGGTTTAAATGGAGAGAATATGTTGTTGACACATTGCACGAGCCGCCATTGGTCTAATTGCTTGTTACTTCATTTGCCATTTTGTTTAGTCCCCAAAAAGAAAAGTTAGCCCCTGCTTGATCGCCGAGTGCAATGTCTCTAGTATATGCTGTGTCTCTTTGTGATACAGTAACCTAACCAGAAAACCTGTTGGGGGGGAGGCTTTCAAAATTTTTCTCAATTCAAGAAAGGTGGAGAAGGTGTTGAAGTAAAAATCATCCTCAACAAAGGTCATATTGACCTTTGTTGCAAAAAATTTGAAGCTTTGGGGGAAGGTTGTGAACCCTCAAAATCCCCTGGTTGTGCCACTGTGTATCAATTGCATTTGTTTAGAGTGGAAAAATTTTAAATGCAAGGATTTGATTTTCGGTTTTTATTGGGTCTGAGATGCACTGAAATGTACCGCATTACCGGATAATGCGACTGATTTTAAGTTTGGCCTCATTAAAATGTAGTGTCATATCCAGAACCACAAAAGTGCTTCAGTTTTAAACATAAGTGTTTTTTTGCCCTTCTGAAAGTATTCATTTTTGGCCATGCAGTACATATTTATGATAAATTGTGTGTGCGATCAAATAGAGAGCCTTGTCAATATGTCTTTTGTAGTGTTAATTTAAACTAGCTCTGTTTAAATAAAGTGTATTGTACCTTCATTTGTCAAACACATTTGAAGATATTTTCTGATTCTACCGTCTTGTGTTATTAATTTTGGGATTTTAGGTCATTGGTTTCAATAAGTTCTAATATTGAAGTCAGCTAATTAAACCTAAGGAATGAAACAGAGATAAAATATAGACCATGAAATTTTACTGATTTTGTAATAATTGTATATTCACTTGTTTTAAAGTTTCACTTGCTTGCCAACTAATTTATTTTCATTTATAGTCGGTTTCATGCTGCTTGGGTTCTATTCTTTCGGAGAACAAGGTTTGTACCGTAAATTAGCGGTAGTTTTTGAAAGGTGTAGGAGAATAACTTGCGTAATCTTTATTGCAATGGTAACAATCAATGTTCAGTACAGACGGTCCCCAAAAGACGTTAGATGTTGAGTGTTTATGCGTGGTTTTAAATGGCCGTCTGTGCCCACTAATCATCAGCGAGCAGGACTGTTGGTACCGAACATTTATTGGTCCATGGTACTCTTTTCATTTCTATTAACCTCTTCAGTGCCAAGTGCATGTCACCTGATAACTGCGGAAAAGTGCACCCAGTGCCAACTATGAGTTAACTCTGGAATCTTTCATGCTGTCTTAAGCCATGCCTTATTGTGGCCATAGTGTCCAAAAATCAAGTATGATGGCTCCTTACTCTTATCAGAAAACAAACTCAGCTTGGAGGTATTGAGGTAAAAAAACTAATTCTGCTCTGAAAAGGTTGATTTACGGTGAGAAGATTCCAATTTCTTGAAAGTAATTCCTCAGTGATCTATAGTGAAATTCAAATCTCGCGCGCTCTCTGAAACCACAGTTTTGCCGCCTTCGACCATCATTTGCAAGAGCTAAAGTCAATTTTTCAAAAATGTTAAAACATTGGGTTGTAGACCAAATCCTAAGAAACATTTTGATGCCTTTCTGAGCTTTCTATGACCAATAATTCTTCGGGTCGAAAGTATTGACAAGAAATTGCGAGTTTGAAGGTGTTAATTCTGAATTCATATGGTACGAAGGTTACTCACAAATTCTTGCCAACACTTTCGACCCAAAAAATTAGTTATAAGAAGCTCAGAATGGTATTTATTTATTTATTTATTTATCAACGGGACAAGTCCCAATTACAAAACAAAAATAACAAAGAAATTAGCAACTTAACAAATGGCTCAGACAAGAAAGAATAAATTAGAATACAAAAATTAAAAAACAAAAACGTGTTTTGACAAGAAATTTAAACATTGAAATGGTTATGCCAAAAAATGCGATCCACTCAGAACAATTATTAGCCTGATCAGAGATTCTAGGAATAACTGATCTACAGGTGTTAAATGATGGAGGGATAACAAATAAACGATTCAAATTGCGAAGAGTTCTAGTATCAAAATGTTCCTTAGGATTTGATTTTGATCGCAACATTCAAATATTTTTGAAAATTGACTCTAGCTCCTGCAAATGATGGTCAAAGGCAGCAAACCTAAGGTTTCAGAGAGCGTGTGACAGTGGCGCGATCTAGCAGCTTTAAATGTCACTACAGGTCGCTGAGGAATCACCTTAATTCATCTGAAAGGAACTTTTGTTGCTACATAGTGCCAATTCTGATATTTCTTGAACCCTTTTTCTTTTGACAGTAATTTTCGACGGTTGATCAACGTATTATTTGTTCGCTCAGTGTCACTTCGGAGTTTTTCAGATTTCTTCAGGTTGAAGCCACTTTCATAGATTCTAAACTAAACATTGCATGTTAAAATTACCGCCACCCTGAAATCGAGAATTCCCGTCCACTAAATGCCTGCTAGACCCATGACAACTAACTTCTTATGCGAAAGGCGTGTCACAATATTTTACTGTGTCTATCGCAGAATTTTACTCTTGGTTTTCTGTCGTGTTTAAAACCTGCCAGTTCCTCCAGTTTTAAAAACAACTGTTCTTCTCCTAATGTGCAAAAGCTAAACTGCCACAGCTTTTTTTGTCTTTGACTGAACTTGAATCTTTAGTGCTAAGTGCGGATTTCTGCTGCTAGAGCGCTACTGTTCTATTAATGTCAAATTACAGGCCAAAAGTAATTTATAATTAAGAAATCGGAAAGTCAGGTTCTACACAATCATCTGAAGAATGTCTGTGCCTAGTATCTTGTCAAGATCTTCAAAAAAAAAAATATCGCAAATCGATTCTTGTGTCAAAATGCCGTATTCTATTTTTTGATAGGTACTTTCAGTCTTATGTTTAAAGTTATTTACAAGATATTTTGCAAAGATATTCTTCTGATGATTATCTAGTATCTAACTTTTCATTTTCTTCAGTATAAATGGGGCTCCTGCTAACTCTTAGTGTGTGCAGTAGAGTTGTTTTTTCTTGTGTTAAAACCAGCAAAACTTACGATGAGCACATTCAAAAATTACAAAATTTACTCACAGATTCACAAAATGACTTTAAAGTTTAAAGCGCAATGGCAGAGCTATATACCATGAGATACTCCTCTGAGTGTTTCTATAAAAAGACAGAGAAACAAGTTAGAAGAATCCCTTGTGATACCTGCATAGCTCTGCCATCTTTGCTCTTAAATGACGGAGCTACGCAGTTGTCATGGGGGATTCCTGTCTAATTTGTCATTCCTTCAATAGAAAAAAAAGAGAAAAAAGAAAGAAAAAAAAAAAAAAAAAAAGAGAGAAAATATTAATATAATATTATCCCTCCATCATTTAATACCTGTAGGCATAGATCAGTTATTCCTAGAATCTCTGATCTTGCTAATAATTGTTCTGAGTGGATCGCATTTTTTGGCATACCCATTTCAAAGTTTAAATTTCTTGTCAAAGAACACGTTCTTGTTTTTTAATTTTTGTATTCTTATTTAATCTTTCTTGGTTGTGCCACTTGTTAAGTTGCTAATTTCTTTGTTATTTTTGTTTTGTAATTGGGACTTGTCCCGTTGATAATTAATAAATAAATAAATAAATAAATAAATAAATAAATAAATAAATAAATAAATAAATAAATAAATAAATAAATAAATAAATAAATAGAGAGGAAAGCCTCAAATTAGATAGGGATCTTTCATGGTACCTGCGTAGCTCCGCCATCACGCTTTAAACTTTGAAGTCATTTTTTGAGTCTGTGAGTAAATTTGTAATTTTTTATGTGCTCATCGTAATTTTCGCTGGATTTTACTACTCAAGAATCAACTTTTCAATCCCCTATGGCAAAAGTCGGCAAGATTTTCATTATTTGTGGCCCGTGATGAATAGCGCGCGCTCTATTGGCAGAAATCGACAATAAAATGCTAGACACCTTAACCGTTAGAGGCTGTCATTTCTCTTGTCCTTCTGTTGCATCGGTTTTTCTGCTCTGAAATCCTCAACCTGTTTGAAGCTCTTGTCTTTTTTTCTCCCTTTACGTCTTCTGAGAAAGAGAGACAACAGATGTCGGTATTTGAAAGGCTAAAGGAGTTCTAGTAAATGTTGCGAAGGTTTTGCTGTGTGCGCGGAACTTACATTTCACGATTGATTCTGTTGAATTCGGAACCCGTTACATTTCTAGCGCCATTCTATAAATCATTTGGAAAATATCAACAGCAAGAGAATATAAGCGAGCACATCTCTTTTTTATGTTCTAGAGTTAAAAATATCTGCACTTGTTCCTTGTTTCTTTGAGTGATTTTATTATTATTAATCATCGCGGATGCAATTATTTTATCTTCTTTCATTCCTTTCTTTTCATTCTTAAGTATTCCTTTCTAGTGTTTCTGCATGTTAAATTTTAAAACGTTACCTTTTTTTTCCCCCCTTCTGCATTACAAAGCGTGATATTGTTTGATCACAAGTCTCGCAGCTTTCTGAGCACTTTGTTTTCTCCTTACCTTGAGCTTTCTAACCGGCCAATTGGTATGATACGATAGTTGATACTCAAAAGAAAGCAGAGTTTATGGCTTCTTGATAAATTTTCTGAGCCTAACCAGTGGCTAAATGACTCTTTCTCACAGAGTAAGTTCGTAATTATTGAGTGGTGCAATTTTTTTCTCACCACCTGCGAGCATACTTCAGCAAGATACCCTGAAAGTTTCAAACTGAAACACTCAAAAATAAAGCCGGAAATTATGAAATACGAAAATTCCCATAAGCCTCAATGTGGGCGAGTGAGGCAGATAGACATACTATCACTCGCACTCACTTTCACTCACTAAGCTTATGGCGAAATGAATTTCATAATTTACGGCTTTAATTCTAAAGCAAGTTTGCTCGTTTTGGGCTCCAAAAATCCATAAAAAAATTTCGTAGGTGCTGACGTCTTTGGATTAAGCGTTTCTTCTACGGTTTCAGTTTAAAACACCAAAAACACGACTTTTCCGAAAAGTACCGAAAGGGACAAGTGGCGCTATCCATCGGATTGAAATCCGGAAAAGTTTCGCCTGGAATCACCTGAACTTCCCGTGTCAACTTCAGAGGCATCAAAATCAAAAAAAGCAGAATGTAAGATGGCTGACAAAAAAAGAAAATACTGGACATGACGTGGGTCATGATCAGGAGAAGGTTTGTTATGAAGATGGATGGGAGTATTGGAAGTGGTACTTACTATTTAGTGTTCTTTCTTGCTCCGTCAATTATAGTTGATTTGATTTATCTCTCTGTGAATTCCGTTACACCAACATAATTGTCCAGTGTTTTCTTCTTTTGTCGGCCATCTTGGATTCTGCTTTAGATTTTTGCGCCACTGAAGATGATGCGGGAAATGAGTTGAGCATACCTGTTAAATATAAGTACCTTGCACTTCACCACTTTTTTGTATTCGACTTTTATTCTTCGTTTGCATTTTGTATTTTTTCCAAGTCATTTCTCAGTTTACTGTTGCGTACTATCTTTCGACCTTCTCTTTTTCCAGAGACCTGTACAATTTCAACATTGCTCAGTCTGATCTAGTTAACTGGAAAGCTGGTCTTGGTGTTGCTCTCATCACACTAGTTGGTGTTCTTGTCTTACGATTGCTGAAACCTGACAAAAGTATCGTCCGATAGTTAGTGGATTTTGTGTGCTATCAGTGTCACTTTCTTTGAGATCAAAAATTTTTCTGAACCAAAAATATGTACTACTTGTTTGTTTCTTTTGTTTTTATTTTTTACTGATTAAATGGATGGTTCTTTTCATTTATGGAAAAAGACCTTATGATAAAACCTTTCTGAGTCTAGTGTTGTTTTTATGCTTTTACTTCTGACACCCTTTCCAAAATTCTGAGCTGACTAAGACTCTAGTTGAGGAGTATTTCAGTTAAAGAGCAGTTAATATAGAGGGTGTGTTCATGCTTAAGGTGAATGTACCAGTAACAGACCACCTTAAGAAAAATTCCCGCTTCTTTATGCTGTAATTTTGGTTATATTCATGCTCTGATTGTTACAGAAGATTAAGAAAACCGGGTTCTCCCCATCAAAATCTTACGCAATAACACTTTGAAATACATAAGTAATTTTAAGCACGAGCACATACTCTGTTTTATCCACCCTTTTACCGAAAGAGTCAATGCCCAAATAACAATATTAGTTTTGCCGATTTGACTTACAGTGGCATTATGAAGATGTCTTTTGCTTTTCACTCCGCCTTGTGATAATGGTTTGAATGACGTCTTTTCATCTTGTCTTGATTGCGTCTTTAATCCATCTTAAAACTCGTTTTTTGAAGACACCTGTATACCGTCTTTAATCCGACTTCCCAAGTGGTTTTTTACATCTTTCCATCTGAATTTATCAAGCATCTTTAATCTGTCTTAAATCCATCTTTAAGTAAATACGTCTTCTAAGACGGTTTCAAAGTTGTCTTAAATCCGTCTTAAAGACAGATTTGGGCAGAACTAGAGACGGTTTAAAGACAGCTTACTTGCCATCTAAGACAGATTGAAGACATTTTTGGTAACTGGGTTACTTTTGATCTTTTGTAAGCTGCTTGGGCATACACTGGGGGCAACTTCTTGATAGTTGCTGATCCGTAAATAATGAAAAGATCTAACAATATAATGATTTTATTGATCAATTAATTATTTTCTTTTCGTAATAATTATACCTATTAATATACAATAATTACCTATCTACCAGTGGCGGCTCGTGCAATTTGACAACTATGCAATTTTCCATTTAAATTTTTGAGGGTGTCTGGCAGCATGCCGTATCTCTCCTCTTTTCCCATCCTTGTTAGGGAATACAATGGTTGTTTTTCCTCCCTATTTTTTTTAACCAGTCCAATTACTTCTACTGAAGCTTTGGTAAAACAAGCGATTTTTGAGGAGACTGACAGCCTCCTGGAGAATTTAGCGTTTTCCATTTGTTTAAATGGTGAGGAAAAAACAAAGTTGCTAAATAGCACGAGCCGCAACTGCTACCTACATAAACAAAAATAATGCCTAACAGACTTTTATTCTCTGGAAGAAGGGCCTTTATTATAGGTAGAAAAAATGTTACTGAACATATTCTGCAATACACAAACAAGCATTTGTGCCTCCAAAACCGAAAGAATTTTTCAAGGCTATGCGCCTATGAGGGACTTCCCACTTCTGGCTTTTGTTCGGGACCAAGTTAATACCATTTGCTTCTTCACAAGCCTCATCCAAGTTGATGGTGGGAGGAATTTCCCCAGTTTTGCAAGCCAGAATGGTAAAAATTGCCTCTAAGCTGCCGCTAGCACCCAACAAATGTCCATGAGCTCCTTTGGTAGAAGAGATTCGGAGATTCTGAGTTCCGTTAGGATAGACTGATTTGATAGCTTTCAGCTCAATACCATCTCCAAGCGGTGTAGATGTTGCATGAGCGTTAATGTACGTGATATCTTTGAATGATAAGTTGGCATCCTTGACGGCATTTGACATGGCTAATTTTGCCCCATGTCCATCCTCTTGCGGGGCTGTTAAATGAGCAGCATCTCCTGACAATCCATATCCTAAAATTTCGGCATAAATTTTAGCTTTCCTCTTTAAGGCATGGTTCAATTCTTCTAGAACTACTATTGCAGCACCTTCTCCTATAACAAAGCCATCCCGTTTTTTGTCGAAAGGTCGAGATGATTTTTCTGGCGATTCGTTGAAAGCTGTGCTTAGGGCTCGTATTCTACTAAAGCCAGCCACAGACAACGGCGTTATACAGGATTCTGCTGCTCCACAAACCATTGCATCAGCAAAGTTGTTTTGGATGAATCGAAAAGCATCCCCTATTGAGTGAGCACCTGTAGCACAGGCAGTTGAAACAGCATGATTTGGGCCCTGAAAACCGAACTCCATACTGATGTGTCCTGCTGCCATATTCAACAAGATTTTTGGAACAAAGTATGGGCTGACTCTATTGTAACGTGTGTTTAGAGCATCATTAGCACTACAAATGTCACTTATGCTGACCATACCCATTCCAACTGCAACTCCGATTCTTTCTTTATGCTGCTGGTTTTCAGGGGACAACTGAGCGTCATTTACAGCTTCCCTGGCTGCTACAACAGCGAACACTGTTCCTGGTGCCAAAGCTCGTAATTGCTTATCATTAAAATGATCATTGACATTGAACTCACCTTCCTTAGTTCCCAGAGGAATTTTAGCAGCTACTTTACTCGGTATTGAATCGTAAGTTGAATCTGTGAGACGTGATATCCGACTCTGTCCACTGATTAAGACATTCCATGCTTCTGTTGTGTTGTAGCCCAAAGAGGAAACAGATCCTATTCCAGTGACTACAACTCTCCTTTTCATTGTGATAAAAGTGGAACACACAACTAAAAACAAACGACGTAGTGGCAGTTGGAACTTCTGATTATGGCAGAAAACAGAACTAAATTTCTAGCACCATTGATAACACAGTTTGCTTGGAAATCACGGTCATGAGTCATACCCCCATAGGGATTGTGCATGAGCAGAGGGTAAAAAACTGTCCTGATTTATTTGTAATTTTCAGAGTGAATGGAAAAATCCTGTCAAGCTTGAGTTTGATTTCCATTGAAAGATATTCAAAATTCCGAAGTAGGAAACCATAACCTAAATATATTCACGTTTGCAAACAGTTCCTCTTCCTGCTTTCTGACGGGAAGAAAACTTCTAAGCACGACACAAAACACAATCTACAATTACAAACGAATTGACTGAAACAGATTTATTTCCTTGGAAGCAACGCAAATAATCATTATTCGCCGTCGCTATCTAGATACCGCGATGAGCAAGAGTGATAAGCGGAATACACTGACATTAGTGACATTTCCAAACAAAACAAAAACAAAGAGGGGGGAGAAAAAAAAAAAACAAGTAGTTTTCAGAAAGTCCGATTCGTGTCATTGGAAAAACATGCAGTGTTATCATAGAATAAGAAGAGGAAATTTCTTATTCGATGGTGTTATCATGGACGAAGATAACGTTACTCACTACATGTCAACATGTATGTGACTTCAGTGAAAAAATAATCTTTATGAACATGAGTTTACAGAAGGAATATAAGGTACTTACCTACCATGAAGCGGGTATTTTTTGTATTTTTCTTAGAACCCATGTGTATTAATTTAGGTAAGCCTCCCCATCACATGCTCTCTGACACCCCAGGAAGGGGAGAAAAGGAGAACACATAAATTATTTAAGTGAACTACAGCGATATTATCAAAGATATTAAATACTATATAGATACCGAATGCTGGGGAATAAAACGGTTCCGATTCCTGTAAGTATGCAACTTGTTTTGCGCATAGGCAAACCTGAGTCTTCCTCTCTTGCTCTCCATGAGAGAGAGAGAGAGAGAGAGAGAGAGAGAATGTTTGCCGATCGCAAAACACGCTGCCTACATGGCCGGCGAATCTTCCAATTTGTGTACCCCCTAGCAGGTCCATTTTCCCCACCCAAGGTAGAGCCTCATTCAGTATCTATATAGTATATAATATCTTTGGATATTATGTACTTACCTATAAACTTATCTATGATTTTGAAGCTGCTATAGGGTGAGAGAAAGTTTTTTTCCACAAACTTAGCAGCTTTTCCTTGATTTATAAGTTTATTGAGGTGTCTCTTTTTTAAATCAAGTTTGAAAAAGCTTTAGTCTGGATTCCTTGAAATGTACCTACCGAATGATCCGAAAAGTTATTTCATTAAAGGATTTAAAGAATATTTGTTCTTTGTAGGCTCAGTTAAGGGTATGGGTTGCCCACAGTGCCTTTGGGGCTAAATTGTAAACATCATTCAGATATTTAGTTGGCAAGCACCTACTATCAATCATGCGTAATGAGAGTAAAAAATTCAATACAGACCAATATTAGACGTAAATTTCTTCTCCTTGCTTCATAATCATAAGTTTGTCCACAGTTAGAATCTTTGAGAATTTTATGGTGAATTTGCAATTATCGCACATTGGATTTATTCTTCTCTTCATTTTAACCCCCGAGTATTAAGAAAGTTTTTGTATTTATGACACAAATAAGCGCGCAGAGGACACCTGTCACTCACTTTCGATTCTGCTGTACCTCAGACAGGGGCGTCATTTCGGATTCGGTTGGGGGGGGGGGGCAAAAATGTGATGACCTTTTTTTTTTTTTGCTCATCAATATTATTTTACACTCTACAGCCCTGCATATTTACGGCCCTAAATTCCAACAAAACTCGTTAATGACCACCAAATTTTAGTTTAAAACTTTTTTCTTCTAAAATAAAAAGAAAAAGAAAAAAAAAAAAAAAAAGGTCATCACTTTTTCACTTTTGGCCGACCCTTGGACTGCCCCCCCCCCCCCCCCCCCCCCGCAAATGACGCCACTGACCTCAGAGAATATTTTAAATGATCAACTTTTTTTTGCTGATTGATTCGTTTAATCGCGTAAAATTTTAATTTTGCCCGATGAAACTTGCAGAAATTATCTTCACTTGCTTGAATTCAAATAATAGTAACAAAGTCAAAAGTAGATTCTTGCCCTTAAGAAGAGTATATTTTTTTGGATTTTTTCTTGAACAAACACAGTTTCTCCCAAATTTTTTCTTTTTCGGCATTTCATTTTTCAATAAAGCTACAAGAATAATCCAGTCCATTTGTTTATACAAAAAATTTATTCATTAAAGGAGGAGAAACTAGTGTATGTTGTCATTCCTTTGGCGGAAAATTCAAATGGTTAGAGGGCAACGTGTTTCCAATAATAAAAAAGTTGCTTGGTAAAATTGAAGACATGGTACGATAAAAGGGTACCTACAAAAAAAATCAGTTCACAAAAACTGCTATCTTTTTAAGTTTTCATTTTTGTTTTCTTTTTTTAATTACACAAACAGCAGGTCTAGGGAATCTTTCCTTTATTACCTAGCTCTCCCTCATCTTGGTCAGTGGTCACCTTGACCAAAGACCTTGACCGGCTTCTTTTCTTTTTCTCACCTTTTTGTTCTTAACTACTTCTCAACCTCTGAATAAATAGATCCAATTAGTATTTAACTTGTGGATACCTAGTTCAAAAATGTTGTAAAATTGACTGTACAAAGACTTCTATTATGGCTGGTACCATAGCCACCAATAGTTGCTCTATTGTACCATTTTATTAAATGAATAAATAAACCTGATAAAACACACCCATAACTTTAGTTAGGTACAAGCAGAGCCGTTAGTCCTGCATCAACGATTTGACGCAACCCGCAATACACATAAAATAAACGTTCTCTTATCTTTCTTTTCTTTTGTTCTCTCAAGACCGAGCAAGGTTCCGACACGTGTAGTGCGGGTTGCGTCGAATCGTTGACGCAGGACTAATGGCTCTGCTTGTACCTATGTAATGCTACTTTAGAGCAATTTGAAACAGGAATATCTTAAATAAAATGGGGGAGGGGACAAAAATGTTGCATTAATAAGGGGTAGTCATGGAATTAGAGTTGTCATCCGTGAGGTAAGAAACTGTACAGTTGCCAGTCGGGGACAAAAATGATATCACACAACTCCTGGAGATAGGCTATCCGCAATACTTATCTCAATGAATTCAAGCATTGCAGGTGGCCTACCTAAGCCAAAATCTAAGGAGTCATCTAACATTCTTTTTATTCTTAACTGTTCACTAGAGTCCTTTGATGGAAATATTGTAAATGGAGTACCAACACGACGCTTCATGCATTTGGAAGGAGTCGACTGCCTGAACGAACAAACCTTAAGTTTGACAGTAGACTAGTAATGGACAGGTAGATTTGCCGGCATTCCCGCCTGTTCCCATAGTTCCTTTACTCATCGACTCTTTTATGTTAAGCCTTCAATGTTGTCGACTCCTGCTTGCCTCTGTGAAAGCCTAAAACCAACGACCAATCACAAATCGTTGAGCTCGTGTCAGTACTCCCTATACAATATTTCCATCAAGAGACTCTACTGTTCACTTCCCATTAGAGTCCCTGTATATCAAAGAGTCTCGCCACGTGAAGCATGAAGAAGAAGAATTTCGAAGGAGGCGTCCACTCTGATTGGTTGGGTTCGCTGAGGGGCGTGTACGCTTCCTCGGTAGGTGCGTTCCAACGGTCTTCTTATGGAGAATAACACAGAACGCCTCCTCGAGCTCTGTGACAGCCTAAAATCTAGCAGCCAACCAGAATCTATACCCCATATGGCGAGACTCTTTGATATACAGGGACTCTACTTCCCATTCATTCGAATCAATGTAAAATGTACAGGTCATTACCCAAAAGTTGGCAACACTGCAGGGTACATTCCATTTCAAAAAATAACTTCATCAATAGAATACTTTTTAAATAATTTATTTCTTTGAATTTAGCATGTGATCAAATTTAAAAATATAGGCTTTCAAAAATTTACCGATAGCTAATTTGAATCTACCAGGAGATTTGTGAAAATCACTGCTTCTGTCAGTGCCACCCTGGTCCACTAGACAAACATTTTTCATAAAGAGGTTTGAAAGTAGGAAATACTTTCAACCTTGTAATCATCTTTCCTTCACTACCGGTGAATTTATGAAAGACCTCCATTATTTCACAAAATTCATTACAGATGATGATAGAGCATCAGGTCAGCAAGAGGTAGTTTTTCGGCCTAGGTTTTGACTTCTTATGCTTTTCAATACAATCTAAGACTTCTGAGGAAATCTTCCTGCCGGGGACTCCTTTCTAACAAACTCTAGGTTAAGGTAACAATTAATTAGCTTAACGAATGATATCAGAATCTTAACCTGAGAAATTTGAAGACATTTAAGGAATGGAAACAATTAGTAAGCAGAACACCGACAAAATTTTCAACAAAAAAAAATGGAAAAACCTTCCAGAACTGGCACAATTACTTAGATTGCATTGTAACTTCATTATTTTGCTTCGTCAGTTTTAAAATTATTTTCAACTTTGACAGGAGCATAATACGAAAGACAATACTTGAAAGATAGTTTTTCTTCTAAGCAATGGAAATTAATTTTTAGGTGCTCAGCTTGTCAGATATTTCCACTCTCAATCTAGGCTTACTCTGATGAAATATCACATTTGAGGTAAATTTTTGAAAGAGTAAAAACTAATGAGAATCAAGGGATTACTCGTGTTCTTTTTTCTACATTCACTAGCGCAGAAACAGAAAAAAATTCACTAGAATAACTAAATGAACTTTGTAAAAAGCTCAAAAAAGGGATCAATAAAACAAAGAAGTTAACAAACAAAGAAAAAAGGAATGAAATGCAAACAATGTCAATCTTTTCAAGAAAAACACAAGAAATTAATACGATAAAATAATACATAAAATGCAAGTTTCTGTACGAGGTTATCGTGCAAAATGTCCATGATTGCTCTGTTTAAAAATGCTCGCACTTTACTACATGAGCTTGGTAGTAGGACTGTTGCTTGATTTTGTCCTGATACATGTTAACTGTCACTGGGTTCTAACGCTTCTTTATCTCTGTGCCAGAAGCAGTTTTTTACCATTGATTTCTACAAACAAAGCTGCAAAAGTTGCTACAAAAAGAATATTTTATTATTTGGTTTGGGTAAAGATTTGATGTTTAGAACATTCCGGGGGACAACAAACGCTAGAGTCAACAAAACCATTTTCAGCCAATCAGGAGCGGTGATTATTGTTCTCATAAGCCCATGCCACACGTAAGCGAACGCGAACGCTGGTTCGCGCTTGCTCTGGTGTGGCATACCTTGCGACGCGACGCTACGTATCCAGCACGGAACATCTTCCCGCTTTTGTCCATTTGTAATCCATATAGTTATGTTATTTTTTCCCCAATAACGTGACCGTTTTATTGTCAAAGCTGTTAGAAACCTCTCCTCTTATTTTTTCTGATATTTATAATGTCATTGATTCCTAAATAAAAAGAAAAGAAGCGTCACTTGGTTTATTGTGTTATTTATGGTTCTGAATTATTACAGAAAATACAAAAAAATGGTTTTTTTACAGCCTAAACGATGCACGGATATTCATCGGTAAATATCTACCCATTACATCAGTGGAAGTCACCTATCAATGATGAAACACCTTGAATCCCTTGCAAAATGCCAAAACGTTCGCGAACGCGTTCGCCTGCAAATCTGTTGCAACGGATTCGCTTGCAAACGTTCGCGTTCGCTCTGGTGTGGCCACTTGCATTGAAATACATGGCATGGATTTTTTTCATAGCGTTCGCGTTCGCTTAGGTATGGCACGGGCTTTATCGTTGAGTTACTCTTTACCAAAGTAACTTGTGAGAAGGATACAAATTTCGAGGTTTGAGTGCTGCATTTGTGTCATCCATCGTTGCCGAACAAACAGTTTCGGCGTGACATAAAAATTTCAGTGAAAATCTTCACGAAAACCAAATAATAAAATTCCATTCTTGTAAGATCTGTGTACACTGGGTCAGTCTAGTAGCGTTGCAAATTTGAAATTACATTCAATTGATACAATGATGCAATGTCCTAATCGGGAAATCAACTCCTATTTGGTTTCAAGGACTTCCCAATTTGGGGATATTATATCGCTATCTATCTGACGAGACACAAATGGTTCTCGCTATTAAATTTAGCAGACAGTAAGATCCAGAGTCTAATGCAGGCAAGATAACAACCCGCAAATGAATATCTGATGCAACAGTAAAATCGAGAGTTTAACAAATTTGAAAATCAGAACGGTTATAGTTTTTGATGGAATTAAGAAACAATTTATTACTGAGACATCAATAATATGAATTGAATCTGTTGTCATGGTTTTAATCGAGGGAAAAGTTTAAAAGGCTAAAGAGTCTCAGAAAGGGCTTTGCTGACAACAAAAGAGCCGACCAGCGTTGTTAATGTCAAAGAGCGGTGAGAAAGCCAGTTTTGAAACAACCTTTCATTGATGTACATCTCGGTGCACAGACCAAGTTACAAAATTTACAATCCCATGGCACACTGAATTTTTATTTAAGAAACTGTAATTTCAGGCTACTTTGTCTGATAGCTTTTTTATTCCAAGTTTACTGATAGAAAAGACATCAGATAGATTAAATTATACTTTAAAGCAAAATTTATCACTCATTGTGATCAAAACACATTTAAGGCAAACGTTTACGTCACTTGAAGAAAACTTCACAAGTTTCTTCTTACTTTTGGATGATGTAGAGCGAACTTTAGAAGAGGTGTTATAACTTGATGAAAAATGAAGGAGGGGAAAAAGGTGATTGATAAAATAAATTACTATCTGTCATTAAAACTTTCTAGAGTGAAAAAAAATTGACAAATAAAATCGTAAATTATTTTTCAACGTAGGTTGAAAGACTAATAAATACCTTGGTAAAGAAATAAAGTCAGTATTTTGAATTATTATTATTGTTATTAATGAAAAAAAAAAAAAGCGAGATAAAAGTGCGCACACTAAAGTTAAATTATCTCCAATAATGAATTAGGAAACAAGTTCAACAAAATTAAAAAGTATTATTCTCTTTGTACAAGAGATACAAGTACATACTTATGTTTTAACGTTTTGAATCAGGATAGATGTTTTAGTGTCCACAGCACAATATATAATAAGAATAAAACTAAACAGTTATCATACCGTGAAAGCTCGTTGTGTGGAACTAAATTCCTGCCACAATTAAAATTCCACTTCACAAAAGTTCCGTTTACGGAAATCTAGCCCGCGAAAAATTTTCTGTAAAAATCTAGAAAAGTTCTCTTTAAGAATCTTTCTCCGATAAAAATAGATAGATAAAGGTTCTGTCCTCCTAGCTTTTGGAGGTGCTCTTATGCCCATAACTTTTAGGGCAAACGACAAACCTGAACACATACAAAGAAAGAAGGATGAATAACCGAACCTCCGCCCTCAGGATACCGCCACAGAGCGGAACACCTTGAAAATATCTCTCCGAGAAAAATGAATTTTATCAGCACAATGAAGCTATTGCAAACTTTTGCTACAGGCTAATTAATAGTAGATTATGAGGTAAAACGCTGTAAAATTGACAAAAAGCACACTAATAAAGCACAAAATCCACTCCCAAACTCATGAATTGCCTTTAACCCGTCTAAATCTTATGTGGCAATTGTATGCTTCTTCTTGTGTGGTGTCGCGAGAACAACTCGTGAGGATAGAGCTTACTGAGATAGGAAACCCAATGTACAAGGCACCACGGTTTGGTGTTAGAAAGTATTTAGTGAATTCGGGAGAGGATTTACAGATTTTTTTTAGTCGGCTTATCCATGGGCACTCGCAGAAAAATTTCCAAGGGGGGCTACATTTTTTAACCCCAGTGGAAGGTCTAGGAGACACCCCCCCCCTCTATTACTCCTTTGATTAACATTTAATTTTCTGTTTTCTTTTCATTTTTTAATCGTGAATCAATTTTGACTTTTTTGAATTCCAGGGGAAGAGGTTTTAACCCTTTATTCATCAACTACTGCAAAGCCTGTAGCCAAAGTTTGCAACAGCTCCATTTGGAAAATAAAATCTTTGATGACAATAGACATGCTTCCTGAGTTGAATTTTAACCCCGGGTCTATGTTCAAAATTTGAGAAGATAATTATTCAAGAGAAGGGACGTAGATAACTAGAAGCATAAGTGGTTTGAGAAAGTTTAAGATAAGGGAAGCATACAGTCAGAAAGTGTCAGTACTATCAGTAAACAGAAATCTACAAGGAGTTCATACACATTAAGGGCTACATAGGCGCTCCTCTTAAATAAAGAGAAAGATCAATCGTGGAAAGAATTTAGTTCCACTGAGTGAAAAATTCCATTTGGTGAAATTCAACTTGGACCAACTTTCTTAATCTTGTTCTTAAGGGAGGGTGGAAATTGCACGTAAATAATTCCAACTGACCAGAAATTCCACTTATAGAAGGTTACACAAAAGCTTTCACTGTATAGAAAAATGTAATGGGGGGGGGAGGGAGGGGGATTAGAAAATAAAAATAAAGAATACCACTGGATTGACATGATTACAAGTACCTGCCAGCTGGAGACAAAACTATTTCATTATCTTTACAATTTCTGTAATTACTTACATAATTAAAACTGAATCAAATATAACCTGTAATCAGTCTTACAAAATTTCAGAAAAATATAGTCTTTTACGATCTTAAATTTTAAGAAACATTTTGAAAAAAATCGTCTTATGAGGGAGGATGAAAAATTTAAGGGAAGAGGAAGAATAGAGAAGATTACAAAGCTCCAACAAAATGGAACGTAATCAACAAACATAAATACGATCTTTCTTTTATAAACCCTTTCACTTCTACCAAAGCATACACACAACATGACATGCAATCCTCCAGGCCAACTGACACAAGTATCAGCGGCGCAACAAAAGATTCTTTATCTCTCTCCTTTCTCCATCAAGCAAACTTAATAATCCACCATCAATCATTAAACCACCGAATTATAAAGGAATGAACAATAAAATTAAAAAAATAATAGAAAACTGAATACTGAATACTGTCAAAAAGAACAACCTGGGTATTCAAATCTTTCTAGATGACTAGTAAGTCTACAAGCTTACTTGATTTAACAATCAAAACAAAAATATAAAGATTAAAAAACAGTGGGCATGTTGGACTACTTAGATCTTGTTCCAATAGGGTACGTGTACGGGTCAGAGTTTCCACATTTTTCATGAGGGAAGTGAAAGTACTCAGTGAGCTGAGAATAAAGGTGCTTTTGATATCTGCCTAGGTAGAGGTCGTTTCATGAAAGATGGCAGATAAAGTTTTCCCGATTTCCTGCGCTGTAGGTTTCTTTGCATCTCTCCGCAGCACAGTCAGTCTACCACGCGGTGAACAAGCAAATCTGACAACACTCAACTCTGGTGAAACAACATTTATCACCGTTTAAGAGATACACTCATGTAAAGACGCAAAAAATTGTGCAAATTGTGACACCATATCACAGATTTCCCATTTAAAACACTGTATTTGGGGCCGACATTGCATCTCCAAAACTACAAAACCTACAGCAGCATCCTTGTTTCCAGATCACTGAGAACTTTCATTTGCTCTATAAAAGCCACCAACTTTTCAAACCCACACACATGCCACCTTTGAAACTTTTAAATTTCAATAGAAATAAAATAGGGGATTTACAAACCGGGTGATTCCTGTTCTGCCTTTTTTGTAGTTGTGAACAAGAAGTTTTGACACTTGAAAAATATAGGACATCAAGGGCAGCATTAATTTGGGTTGTAAAATAATCATCATTCGCAAAATAGAAACGTTGGTTATCGATCAAAGTCTTACTCAAATGAGACCTCCACATTCTTCAATATTCAAATGCCAATTTCTTTTGTTCTTCCAACAAATGTGCTGACCGTTTCCCCTGTATGAAATTTCTTAAGATTCTTTTTTTATCAATAATTTCATAAATAAATGAGTAAAATAAAAAGAATTAAAATAGCCTTGCAAAATCTAAGTTTGAGTTCGAAAACTGTCCTTGAAGAGAGATCATAATCCCTATTCATAAACAGACAGTGGTGGCAAGTCAGAGGAGGGTCATTCCATGTCAAATCAGAAAAAAAAACCAAAATTCACATTTGACCTCTCAGATTTGCTTGCAATTCGGTACATCTGTTCTGCTGGTAGAGAAAGAGCAAGAACCAATTTTTTTAGATTTTTTGAGCTCCCCGAATTTTTTTTATGGAATTTCAAAGTTGCCGAAATTTACAAAATTTGTGCAGAGCTTACCATCTTTAATCTAGCATAACTCAGTCATCGTAAGCCGTAGAATATTGTTGTGGTCTCATTTTAAAGACTTTTTAACAGCTTTAATATGATGTGTAACAATATAAGGCTTGACCGAAAAAAATTGGACATTTTTTTGTAGAAATTTAAAAAAAAAAATTCTCAAAAAATGGCAATTTTAAAGTACCTCCTCAGGCAATGCGAATAATAATAATAAAAAAAAATTGAACAGAGTAAAGACAAAATAACAAGATAAGTAATAAATCTTTCATCCCACATGCCCAGAAAATGAATAACGAAAAAAAAAAAATGAACGAAATACAAGAGAGGATAACAAGAACAGGTGATGATTAGCTTTAACTAATAAATAATCAATACTTGGTGAGGTTCGTATTTTTTTTTTTTTTACGATTGTTAGATGCCTTTGGATTTTTTTTAAACTATACGGTATAATTTATGTACACTTAATTTGTTTTGGTTTTATATGTTTTAATCAATCTGATTCCGTTTTCTCCCAAGGTTCATGTAAAATTTCTTTAATTAAAATAATACAAGATCAACTTATTGACAAAAACCAAAAATAAAAAAAAATAAAAAAGAAATAAAATAAAATAAAAGTAAATAAAACGATGATATTGAATAAAAATAAATAAAGCACTGGGCAAAGAAAATTCACAACTTTAAAATTTTAGATAATAATTGATATTTTTCTTACTTACTTTCAAGTCAGTGTGATCATTTGTATGGTATTTTGAAACATTTGATTTTGAAGTGATCACACATCTGGTTCACCTGGAAAAAGAAAAGGAGGAAAAAATCAAATATTGTGCAGTAGAATTAAACTGAAAGATACTGAAAAAGGCAAGCAATAAGTACTACGGCCGGCAAAAGAAAGTCCTCTCATTAAATTTGTTCTTGATCAATATTTCTATTATTTTCAAAAGAGTTCTTGATTTTTTAAGGCATACTTTCAAGTGGCAATCCTGTTAAACTATGAGAAACCTGTAAACCCCCAAAATTCTTTAAAATTAGCCAAGAGATTGTGGGATGAAAATTAATCCTTTCCGAAATCCGAAAACAAGCGGCATTTGTTGCCCACACTGAATGTCCAACTACATTGCAACGTACGCCATACGTTGTCCGCACTGTAAACATTAGCGTTATGCTCGAGGAGAGATATAATTACAGAGATAGTAGAGAGGTTTTAAGGACTACTTACAACGCAAGCACCGTAGTAAATGTGAACCGAGTTTGCAATGACGAAGAGAACATACAGCAAGAATAGCTCCAAAACTGGGATCAACATTGACAGCAAAATACAGATTGATAAAGGAACTAAGAGAAAATTGAACACATCACATCTTGCGTTCGACATCTGAGCTACGATCAACCGGGACTAGCGATAAACAGAAAAAGTTACACAACTCGAGTTAAATTAAAACACAGAAATGTAAAAGAGCATGATGGAAATAAAACTAAGTATAAAAAAGCAGGTATGCAAAATGTTCCAAAACGTCGGAAGTTTCACGCAATCTGGGACTTTTTCCTCACAGGATTCTCAACAAATTTCTCACAAAAATTTGAAAAGTGGGGGCTTTTCTTATTTTTCCTTTTTTCTGTTGCTTATGTCAACATTTTAACAATATTTGTATACAAAATGATCAATATTTTCAAAATTTTGAGGCCATTGTTGGGAAAATTTGATTGCCAAAATACATGTAAATACAGGGTGTACCAGACCACCTTACGTTGGCCTACGTTGAACCTACGTTGAACCTACGTTGAACCTACGTTGGCCAATGACCAACGACAAATTCCATGGTTTGCTCTCATTAGCTACTGAAATCAACATCATTGCTTCGGTCTGAGAGGTGATCATGGAGGATTGAATCATTATCGTTATCGTAATCGGATCGAAATGCTGAAGAAGAGGAAATCAAACAATTGCATTTTCATTTCTCCTTCTTCAAATCCGAGCATATTTCGATCACCTATACGATCTGATCTGATTTAATCTTCCGTGATCACCCCCCTGACATCATCGTATGGTCCAGTTGGATGTTATTTTGTTGCAACCCCTCCCTTTCCCAAAAAAAAGTTGCCACCTGATTTCAACATTTTTAACAAAGGGAAGATAGTGAATGTGTGGTCTCTATTATATATTGCCTCTGGAAGAAACTTGGAGACGACATAATCATAGATTTGTTGTTTTTTCAAATAACTTGGTTAGTGAGTTTTCACTCATCCCCATCAAATCATTGGCTCAATGTCAGAAGTTAAAATTACTTACACAAATATTTGAGAAAATAGCTCCAGACATCATGAAGAAGATTCTTGGGTCTCTTTCGATGATGTTGGTCGGTGAATTATGGGTCCAGTACAAGGCCATGAAAAAGAATAGAAATAGAGGAACTAACGGCCGATTGGCCTCAACGACTGATCTCATTTTACCGGTTTTGTCTTTATAAGACCTGTAAGAGGAAAAAAAGAGATGAGAAATCTTCAAAGCAGAGATATTTTATCAAAGCAACAAAGGTTTA
This sequence comes from Trialeurodes vaporariorum, assembly GCA_011764245.1. Classification (NCBI taxonomy): domain Eukaryota; kingdom Metazoa; phylum Arthropoda; class Insecta; order Hemiptera; family Aleyrodidae; genus Trialeurodes; species Trialeurodes vaporariorum. Next base: position 21,831,504 of record VMOF01000320.1, read on the forward strand.
AATCATAGTTCATGGCAGATTTTTTTTGAAAAAAAATCAAGGATTTTCAAGGACTTTTCAATGGCTTTTAAGGACTTTCAACGATGAAAAACATAGTTTTTTTACCAATTTTTCAAAGGCAGAAAAAAACAAATGGTGATTCTCACATAAGGGTGCACTAACCAGAGGAAAACGGAAGACAAAAAATAAAAGAAAGAAAAAAGTTCCTGCTGACTCCAACATTCTTTCTCGCGACTTTGCAACCAAAACGACACAACATTCCTCAGGGACACAAACAAAATTATCAACAAAATGGCAAGCTGAAGCCGGTCATATTCAAGGATTACCAAGTACGTATGACGACTTCGTTAAATTTAAAGGATATTCAAGCATATGAAAAACAAAAGAGAAAATTAAGGATATTTAAGGACTTTTCAAGGCGCCACAAACCATGTAAATTTTTCTAGGGACAAAGAAATTCATTTAAGGTGATTATGGGCAACACTTTTCCGAAGGCGTTTTACCCTAAAATTAATTAGTGTTTCTGGGTGCGACAGGCTACAATTAACTCACATGTCAATAGGTTAAACCGCAGACAATAGCTCAAATTCATCTTACCTATAAATGTTGTACAGTGCAACAGGTATGTTGCACAATAAAGTTGTGAGGTAGAAAACGATTTCCATGAGCTTGCCAAGAGTCAGAATATTAAATATGGTTATCTTCCAAAATCGATGACCGACAAATGATGTAACTAAGAAAAAGAATGTAGTGGCCTGAAAGACGGAAAAAGTTTGATTAAAAACTAAAGGTAATCCTTATAATACAACAAAAATTAGTTCCAGGGTTTATGATGTAGGGGTCATTCCACGTCAGATCATACCAAGGTTTTTTCCTTGACCCCTCAGATTTTCATGAAATTTTGTGTGCTTATTCTACCTACTGAAAATAGGCAAAATCCAAATTTTCAGAATTTTTGGGTCACCCATTGCCGTTTTATTCAATTTTGAAAATTTCAAAATTTTGCCAATTTCACCGGTTTCAGCGATATTCAAGTGGCCATAACTTGAGACACATTTGGAATTTTCCGAAACATGTGTATATCATTTGAAAGCTCTTTTTATGCTCTTTTTAATGATGTTTAGTAGAAAAATAAATTTCCCAAATTTTTTGGGAATTTTTTTTTGAAAATTTGAAAATTCAAAAAATGTCGAATTTTCAAAAAACGACAATTTTAAAATTCTGAAAAAATCAGGAAATGTGGGTTGGTACTATACAAGCCTGTCCCCCAAGTTTCATTATGGGCCGACGATTCGTCTCTGAGATATGATTGATCCAAAACTGACTTTTTCTGTAAATCGAAAATATCCCTTATTCTACCATTGAAAGGAAGGGTGGCGATATGGGCCGTATCCGGCCCACACAAATTTCACATTTTCAGGTCCCAGTACATGTTCTAGAGGTAAAAACAAGTGAAAAAACCTCTATTGACGCAACCCCTGAGATGCATCCCTGTTGAGCTGTAGCCTCTCAAAGTTGATACTTTTACGTTGAATTTTACCGACACATGAGTGACCATAGCATGTAGAATTTGAAAAGTATAGACAATTTATCCTCCTGAAACTTGTTTGTATGTCTTAAGAGAGTCATTGGCCATGGTAAAGGCCCAGGTTAGACTTGTTTTCCCAAGATTTTACCTGAAAACATTGAATTTTACCCAAAAAGCTTGTAGAAATCACGCTTTTTTCCAGGGTAAATTGCAAAAATGACATTGATACCAACAAGCGTCAGACATTTATTAAGAATGTTATGTACGAGTATACTACGGAAACATATCGAAAAATTGAAGTTGCACTTGCTTTCGTTTGTGGTTAGAAGTCTCCACGTGGTTAGTTTACTGTAACTAGATGTAGCAGCGCGATTCAAAGCATGTCCGAATGACCAGTCTATATGGATGTGCAACTATCCACATTTTTTGATAGCATCAGTTAGAAGTGCTGCCAGGAATCATTTCAGGAACATTAAAGGAACATTCCTGGCAGCACTTCTAACTGATGCTATCAAAAAATATGGATAGTTGCATATTTAATCATTGCACGACCGCACCATCCATATAGATACTGGTCATTTGGACATGCTTTGAATCGCGCTGCTACATCTAGTTACAGTAAACTAACCACGTGGAGACTTCTAACCACAAACGAAAGCAAGTGCAACTTCAATTTTTCGATATGTTTCCGTAGTATACTCGTACATAACATTCTTAATAAATGTCTGACGCTTGTTGGTATCAATGTCATTTTTGCAATTTACCCTGGAAAAAAGCGTGATTTCTACAAGCTTTTTGGGTAAAATTCAATGTTTTCAGGTAAAATCTTGGGAAAACAAGTCTAACCTGGGCCTTTACCATGGCCAATGACTCTCTTAAGACATACAAACAAGTTTCAGGAGGATAAATTGTCTATACTTTTCAAATTCTACATGCTATGGTCACTCATGTGTCGGTAAAATTCAACGTAAAAGTATCAACTTTGAGAGGCTACAGCTCAACAGGGATGCATCTCAGGGGTTGCGTCAATAGAGGTTTTTTCACTTGTTTTTACCTCTAGAACATGTACTGGGACCTGAAAATGTGAAATTTGTGTGGGCCGGATACGGCCCATATCGCCACCCTTCCTTTCAATGGTAGAATAAGGGATATTTTCGATTTACAGAAAAAGTCAGTTTTGGATCAATCATATCTCAGAGACGAATCGTCGGCCCATAATGAAACTTGGGGGACAGGCTTGTAAAGTACCAACCCACATTTCCTGATTTTTTCAGAATTTTAAAATTGTCGTTTTTTGAAAATTCGACATTTTTTGAATTTTCAAATTTTCAAAAAAAAAATCCCAAAAAATTTGGGAAATTTATTTTTTTACTAAACATCATTAAAAAGAGCATAAAAAGAGCTTTCAAATGATATACACATGTTTCGGAAAATTCCAAATGTGTCTCAAGTTATGGCCACTTGAATATTGCTGAAACCGGTGAAATTGGCAAAATTTTGAAATTTTCAAAATTGAATAAAACGGCAATGGGTGACCCAAAAATTCTGAAAATTTGGATTTTGCCTATTTTCAGTAGGTAGAATAAGCACACAAAATTTCATGAAAATCTGAGGGGTCAAGGAAAAATTTTATTCTTTTTTGGAATGATTTGACATGGAATGACCCTGTAACTTTTGAATAAAATTTTTACCTGCATTGCGGTTTACGGCAACTGAAATAATGTAGAAAACTTTTCTTCCTGTGAGTTAATGATTAAACCAATTTTGTAGAATAAATTGCATAGAAAGCTAGTTGTATTGCACTACTTTTCTGCCACATTTAAAATTCCACTTAATGGAAGTTGCACCTACGTTACCAGTAGTCTTTAAAGGGTTTAAACCTTGTGAGTCCAAGGTAATAGACCCACATTTAGTACTAAAAGGGGGTTTGAAAAGACCCTTACGGCCTACATGTGTTCTACCGTAGAGGCATAATTTCTTGGTAATTTTTTTTTTTTTTTTTTTTTTTTTTTTTTTTATAAATTTTAGTACTAAGTAATTGAGTACATCATACTGAATATTTTAAGACCGTTTTTAACATCATCAATTTGTGGATATTTTTGGCTACTTTTTGAAAAAATTACAATTCCAAAAACATGCAATAGATTGGAAAAATATTTTTTAATTTATTGTTTTTTTTTCTCTCATTAGCCATTAAAATATGTGGAATTGGACTAAAACTCCTAGAAAGATATTGAATTTCTTAAAAATAATTCACTAAAAAAAAGTTTAATAAGCATAAAAAGCCTAATAAAAGTACAGAAAGCCTATAGTAACATCTACAATTTTTTTTCCAAAAAAGAGTGAAAATTGACGAGAATTTCAGCTCCACTAGTACCTGAATGCCATGAGGTCCCCAAATTTGATTTAAGGACATGAGTTGTAAGCAAAAACAAAACTAGCCTGGAGTTGTTCTAGAACCTGACTTCGGCTCACAAAAGTGAAAATACTTAATAAAGCATATATTGAATAGATTGCAATACTTACAAGCATAGAAAAGTCATAGCTCCATGGAAGAAATAGAACGCCTGTATTGTATTTTTCCCAATGTGAGAGATAGAAATTTAGAAATACCTGCCAACAGATATAGTACATGCGATATGGGGGAATACTGGGGGCAGACCGCCCGAAGATGGAATACAGAAGAGTTGGTATAAATACTGTAGTCCATGAATCGAGCCCATGATCAAAAAGCTCTCCCAAAGGACCACTGGTATGTGTCCGCCTAGCCTGCTTCCCATCAATACCATCTAGACAAGAAAGGAGAGAAACATTCAGTTAAAGGATAGTAGCTAAAAAAGGCTTAAACAGAGTTTAAACACTACACAAGGTCAAAACGATAAAATGTAAAAAAAAAAACAATCATTCGATTGCGTAAAATAAGTAGTAGTAGTAGTAGTAGCAAAGTCTAGCCGCCCAAACACGTGGTTCGTTATGCTGATATTTCACAGCGAACGACTGGACTGCATAAAAAAAGAAGGGGTAGGAAAGACAATCAAAGTATTCTCAAAACAAAGGATAGAAAAGAGGAGAGTAACGGCGACCTGCCAGGGACTTTCAAATTGGGAAGGAAGTACTTAGAGCACTCAAGGAGGTAAAGTGCATTTGATTGCGTAAAATAAATAGATAAATAATAACATTTGTATAATGGATCTGCAGTTAAGTAGGGGTCATTCCAGATTAAAAGGGAACAGAGGGTCAAAATTTAAATTTCAAGGAAAACTGTTTCTGTTAACATTTTTAGACTCAGCAGAACTTCAAGTTTCCGAAAATATATAGTTTTCTTACTTTAAAAAAATTTTAAGACCGTTTTGTAGCTTATTTTGTACCTATCCAGACTCTGTGAATCACTCGCGATTTACAGTGGAAAATTGGCAACACTGTATTCTGGGTTTGTTTACAATTAAAAGTTTTGAGGTTTTGTGTGATAACAAAAGCATGCTCCAGAAACGTGGTATCTGAGGTCCCAATTAAATCTGGTAAGTATTTCTTTATTTCACTGTACTTTAAAGATTTGGTGTGCTTGGTGTAACCTCCGTTACAATTATTAACGTTTTTTTAGATTATCTAAGAGAATAAAAATTTGTTTAAAGATGATTTTTGTATTCACTGCAAGAATATGATTTCCTAACCTCCTGAATTTTTGTAGATTTTTTCCCCTATTTTAAAGCAGGAAAAAAGTGTAACGGAGGTTACATGTAACGGAGGTTACATGCAACTGACCTTTCATGTAACCTCCGTGACAGGTAACCATATGACTCAGAGAGCTTACACAATTGATATTATTTGTTCTTAAATGAATTAATCTGATCTAAGTGATAAAATCAAGCATGATATCACTTAGAACAGATTAATTCTGTGTAAGCTCTCTGAGTCATATGGTTACCTGTCACAGAGGTTACATGAAAGTTCAGTTGCATGTAACCTCCGTTACACTTTATTCCTTCTTTAAAATGGGGGGAAAATCTACGAAAATTCAGGAAGTTAGGAAATCATATTCTTGCAGTGAATACAAAAATCATCTTTAAACAAATTTTTATTCTCTTAGATAATCTAAAAAAACGTTAATAATTGTAACGGAGGTTACACTAAGCACACCAAATCTTTAAAGTATAATTAATGAAATGAAGAAAGACTTACCAGCTTTAATTGGGACCTCAGAGACCACATTTCTGGAGCATGCCTTTGTTATCACACAAAACCTCAAAACTTTTAATTGTAAACAAACACAGAATACAGTGTTGCCAACTTTCCACTGTAAATCCCAAGTGATTCACAGAATCTGAATAGGTACAAAATAAGCTACAAAACGGTCTAAATACTTTATCCTGAACTTAAACTATACTGCTTGATTTTAGGGAAGAGGGAGAGACTAAATTAGAGTCAAAATAATCAATTTTGGGGGAAAATTTAAAAAAAAACTTTCACAGTTGACGTTTGCAATTAAAACCATTATTTCCTGCATTTTGAGTTAAAAAACGAAATATATTAATGGAAAATGTATATGCCCAGCTACTGGGACATGCTAAAGTTATAATTCATGCAAGGAATGCCGGTACAATTTGATTTGGAATGAGAAACCAGAGTATAGACTTACTGTGTAACCTTCGTTACAAATGGTTGTAACCTCCGTTACAAAATAAATAATTTTTTTTGGCCCAAGTTTCAAGTTTTTACAGAATTCTAGGTATGTGAGGTCAAAGCACATATTGTTGGGTTTCACTCTAATTTTTTTCAGAACTCTATCTCTTCATAGAGAACTGAGTTTTGCAATTGATTACTGGAATCTGAAACCCACTTCCATCTGAGGTAACCTCCGTTACACACTTTGATCGAGTTTTGCATGAAGAAGAAACAAAATAACCTGGATTTGAAACCATGCAAAAAATTGCTCTTACTTGCCTGCTTAGTTTCATGCTATTAAAAAATGTATTTAGTGAAAAGAAAGTACTTAAAACTTGATTTTTAGGTGTACGACTGTAACCTCCGTTAATCTGGAATGACCCGTAGGTAGTTCAAAATTTTGCCAATTCAGGGGTCCATTCACAAAAAGTACTGCAAGTCCCTTCATTTGGACGCCAAGGTCCAAATGAAAAATAATTTAGGTTCAAATGGCTAAAAACAGGGTTGCCAAATAGCACAGGCTGCCACTGATATAGATGTGTAAATAATATGTAAGTATTTCTTTTGCTTTCTTAAATTCTTTTCAACACGAAGAATAGTTCATAAATTACGCTTAGCATTCATTTCATGCATTTCGAGGTTCCCCTTTTTCTTTCAAAGTTTATTTAATCTACCTAGAAGATGTTCGGTGCATCTTTGACAAAGGAAAACATTAGCAAAAATAAATATAAGTGAAAAGTTGATCATTTTGAAACGTTACTAAACTTGATGTTGGAGCGTTGTTGTTTTAGCATGATGGAGATGAAACATTAGCAGAGAACTCACCAAGAATGTAGGCTAGGAAAACACAAATTCCAACAGTTGCAAAGACCCAGCTGGGGATAGGCGGATAATCAACGTCACTTGATGCATAAAATGAGTAGTCGTAGTAGGAGAGCAAAACGAAAGCAAATACAGTGAAAAGGAAACCAGAGAAAGTGAGAAGATTTGGAGCAACCCACAGAGGACAAACCTGAAGATAAAGGAAAGAAATGAATAAGTCAATCAAAGTGAAAAGAAAGGTAACCAAATACGATAATGGGTAGTCAGCCGTCTAAAAAGCCTTTTCGGTTTATTCGTACTCCAGAAAATTTGTGGCGCTGTATCACCAGTTTCACATACTGAAGCACAAAGTTTTTGGACATTTATAACATTCAATGCCTTAAACATCTAATTTTCCACTGAAAATGGCACATTCAGCCATTGGTGATATGTATGCGATTTGAAAGATGTTTAACAGTAGAACTGAGGAACCACACCCAAAACTAAAATCACTAAAATAGTTTTTAAGGTTGATATTGAACAATCAGTAAGTCCAAACGGCTATCAAGATGTCCCGTGTCCTCTCCAGGGATGTTAAAAAGTCATTTTAGAGATTATATTTAGAGATAAATACGGCCATAGGTCTCTTTTAATGGCCGCTATGTCATGCTGAACAATGTGACACTAATTGACTTGATCTTATTTTATTTTATTTTTGGCTGTTGGTACATGGAGCTCTATAACCAGAGCTATAGTACAGGTCCAGTTTTACAAGGTATACATTTTTAACTAAATATATGGTGTGAATGGTATAAAAAGTAAGCGCATAAAATGATAGTGAGAGAGATAGATATTAGATAGAGACAGATCTTCTACAGTATCAATCAGTTAAAAGTGATTATCTCAGTTGCAATTTGTGGGAGGAGGGCATGGGATACACCCCCCCCCCCCCCAGCCTAAAATTTTGTTTTTTTCAACAGAGAGTAGGCTCTAATCAGTAGTCATTGCCTGCAACACTTCCAATTTAAAATGTCACCGGAAAGCTTTCGTATCTACTACTTACTATTCTACTAGTCTATAGGATAGGATTGAGGGTCTCGCTCCATCAGGTTGGTATTGTTTCCTCAGCTGTTCCTACCTTTCGAATGTACAGTCAACGAATTAAAAATGTCAGCTGACTCCCAGTATTTTGGTTCAGGTAGGCAACCTGCAACGCTTATATGTATGAAATTAAGCATTGCAGATGGGGTGGACTAAGTACCTTGTCCAAAATTTGAGGAGTCTACTGACATTACTTAATTTGTTGACAGTACTCTAGATTCTCTACCTTTTTACCATATCTTTGTCGTTGTCATTTCAATCACTAAATTTATTTATTGTCATTATCGTAATTTTTGTTTAATTCAGTTTTTGGCTTCGTATAGGTACAACTTTCTTTTTTGAACTACACGCTGCACTGTCACCTAAACAACACGCTTTGAGGTATAAAGGCTATTAATTCGTTTCTTTATGAATTCAGAATTTATGCAGGAACGTCACATGAAAAACCCTTCTGCTTTTGAACTAAGTCAGTGGCGAGGCGTGCGATTTGGCAACGCTCCTTTTCCCATTTAAACACATTAGAAAGGTCGAAACGTCTGGTCATCGCCGATAACTAAAACGTTTGACTTTTTAAGTGAATTAAAATGGAAAAAATACATTGCTGCCAAATTTCACGCCTAGACACTGATCTAAGTGCAAAATGCAGTAGAAATTGCAGGACAAAAATTCATTTTGAATAGGTGAGCGTCACGTTATCAGAAAAAATAGATCCAAGCAACTTACGCCTACTATCCAATTCCAGAATGGGTGCATGATATAAACACTAATGGGATTGGTGTCAACACTTGAATACTGGAAAAAAGTTAAAAAAGCAAACAAAAAGATTAATCATAAGTGGTAACATTCCGTAGAGAAGAAGGTTTTCAGAGGTTTCATAATCGTAGTGATTATTGGTATATGGAAATGATCAAATGGAGATCCAGCCAAAGGATGCATAAGAATAGAGCTGCAGGACAAAATTAACTTTTGTTTTTTTTTTCTTTACTTAGTTTTGTTCTTTTCGATTTAATCCACAACAAAAGGAGCTTTGTTGATAAATTGTTTCGCAATCTGAATACGTGTTAATTAGACTAACTGCAGTAAGTAGATTCTGCTAATCAATAGAGACTGAGCCTCACTTCACTATATTTAAGTTGTGAGTTGGCAATGAAGAATAATGCTCGAAATGATCGTTTCCGCAGAGAAGATTTGATCAAGTCGCTCTCCCAAAGTTAACTTTCATGTCAGACTTCAGAGTGTTCACTCTTTCCCATGTCAATGCAAGATGCTCTGTCCTGCATATAAACAGTTCTAAAACCTGTTCGTATCTCAATCACAGAAATGGTAGCATGACTCAAGTTATGTCAATTTAGGCAGCATAGTAAGGGAAAACCTTCTTAGCTCATCTTGAGAATTCCATGTAGCAACTAACACTCATGAATTTTAATATTTTAAAGAGAATGACCCTGGCTGGAAAATTCTTATCTGTAATCTTCAAAAGAGGAAGTTGTTTACCTTGTAGTGCTCGAACCCCGCCAAGTGCTCGGTGACGAGATACTTTGACGTGAATGGATTTTTCATTTTTGATGCAATCTAAACTACTTTAATAAACTAGAACATTAATGGAGAAAGCAATGTTAATTTTAATTTATTTTATGATGGGAATAAAAAGCATTCTTGAGCCGATGTTGAAGACTGATTGCAAATTCCTTCAGTGCTGAACTGTGATTACGTTTCTCACTGGGTAAATTGACACTTAGCTGGGTAGCTAGGTAGGAATGAAGTCACAGATTTTTAGAATTGACATGGTACTTCACTATTTTCTCAAAAACTGGCGAAATTTAGGGAGAAACACTTAAATATTCGATTTTTTTCATGTTGTAATCAGGGCCACGACCTAATCAAACCACTCGATAGCACGACAGACAGCGAGTTGATAAACTTGCGAATCACCGTTGGAAACGGGGAGTTGGATCTCGAAATTGCACCAAGCACCACAAACGACACAAACCGAATATCACTTGTTGCCGCTTCTTTTGGTATCTTTTTAAAAAAGTCGAATTTATGACTAAAAACCGAGGAAAAATTAATCATGAAATGTATTTTTGGGCTTATTTGCACAGAAGAAACATTTGATGGGTGGCTTTAGAATAAAAGAACAGCATATGAAAATATTTGTTGACGTCAACTTGACAACGCAGCAAATATAATAATGTTTACGACCCATGGCCAAAAAAAACAAATAATTAGTCAGACAGATAATCTAACATGAACTAACCTCAAACATCCCTGACAATCAAAACGAAAGCTGGCACAAGGTAGGAAAAAATTGTTTTAATTAATCAGGATATTCAGAATTCATTTGATTCTTCTCCACAGTTTTTTCTCCATCTTTCCTTTAGTGTACTATCCTCCTAAATTTGTCAGGTCTAGAGGAGTGGTGACAAAGGAAAAGTAAGGGAGCACTTTGATCAGAAACTAGAAATAGCATGTTTAATTAACATATAATGTATGATTCAGTGGGTTTGAATTTGAGGAAGAAAATAGGAGATCCCAGCCACTCATCAAAAACTAGACCTGACTATCAGATGCATGAATCTATACCTTTTTTAAACTCTCAATGCCTACTCCCACTGTTACCAGGTAAGGCTGCTGAGGGTGATCAATGTCTCATAGTCAGACGGATACAGGTGTACGCAGCATTATAGTATGTAATATTCAGTGCCAGGTTTGCTGCAAGTAGAGGCAAAGTTGACGCAAAAGTTGATGACGTAATCCGTCCGTGCATGTAAACAAAGAGCTGTCAGCGGCCAACACTTCTGAAACAAGCTCTACCTGTCATCCACTACTTACCTTGATGATGTTTTCAGTCAGTAAATTTAGAGATTGTTATAGATTAGTTGGCCAGTGATAGAGGCTGTCTTAGACGAGTTGGCCGCTGAAAGTTTGTAAGGGATCAGGTTTCAAATATTTCTGATTGGTGGAAACATGTGGAAAAGTTAGGAACTTGTTAACTGAGCCTAAACATTGTAAACTGTCATCGGTCAACTTATCAAGTAACTTATCAGAAAGGATCTCCAGTTTGTCATGTGTATGTGCAGTCAGTGGTTTCATGACTTCTGCTCTTCCCAATCAGTATCTCCTCTAATCAGTTATGTTGTAGTGCTGTTGATCAGGTGACAACAGTCATTACTTGATAGTTTTTAAATGTTAAATTTCTGAGATTTTCTTTCTTGGAAATATTTCTCACCATAGCCAGAACTATTCCCTTGATGGGACTTTGTATGAAGCAGGGAGTCGAACCGGCCAAAGAAAGGGTTCAAGTTCGGTTCGGGTTCAGACAGATTCTAAAATTTCTGTTGGCGGTTTGGTTCCGCAAAATTTTTGGTTTTGAACAGCTGGTTTGGCAGAACTTCAGGCTCATGGATCGTTTCAGAGGAATGAAATGACAAATTTTTTGTTTTGTTTCCAAATTTATTAATCTCGACAAATTTCTGCTTTCCACCTGTGTTTGCTAATTCAGTGTAGCTATGTTGACAGAAACAAACTGGCAGGCCATATTTCTCTGTATTTACAGATTCTAGCTATTCTATAGTAGAGGTAGTTTTAGAAGTGTAGGCGGACCTGGACCGTTAATCTTTGGAATTTGTCAACATTATTTCTGATATTAATCGATGAAAATGAATGAAAATGAAATTGAGTGTTCACTTTACAACGAGGAACACTTTAAACACAAAAGAATAAAGTCAGGGGCAAGTTCGGTTTTATTTTAAAGGAATTAAATTTGAAAATTTGCCAAAGATTATGGTTTAGGTCCGCCTACACTTCTGAAATGAGCTCTATTAAAGATCGATTCTTTAAAATATTCTTTTTTTTCTTTTCTAAAAAAAAAAAAAAAAAAAAAAAAAAAAAAATATTCATGCAAGCGAGTTTTTAATTTAATTTTTTCTGATCTCTTTTTTTCGCAATAAGATCTTATAAAAACCGCTTAAGATAGAATTCTTTCATCGCTTCTCGGCCTTTTAAAGTGTCTGTGAATCGGTTTTTTTACTGTTTCACTCTATTTTAATTTCCAGTTCAGGTTCGGTTTGGGTTCAGGCCATTTTTAAAATTAAGCCTCACGGTCCGATTTCGTTTGGTTCGACTTCCTGATATTATGTGACTTATAAACCTCTCTATTCATTTTTTCAATCATGATTCAGCAAGCAATTCTGAATTTATCGTGTTGAGATTCAGTAGGTATTTATATTTACCTTTATACTATTTAACATTCTGTTTATTAAAATTTCTTGAATTTTCAGTAAATAAGAAGTAATGCCGAAGAAATTTGTGGGAGAAAACAGTAAAGCTGTTGTTGCCAAAGCTCGCAAAGCTCAAGCTCAGGAAGAGAAACAAGCTCAGAAAAAAAAACAGCTTGAGGATGAAATGTGGAAAGATGAAGATAAACATGTTCTTCGGAAACAACAAAGAAAAGTAAGTTCTTCCTCGCATCATCAAAGTTGCTGTTAATGAAAATTATTTATTTTTCATCAGCCTTGTCTCCTAGTAGTGTAAATTTCATCCTAGTGCATTTAAATGTTTGCTTTTAAGTAAAAACAGGATGAACTACAAATTGTGGACCTAATGACATGGCGTTATATGATTCATAATTGATTCATGGTATTAATCCCATTTATAATAAATATATATATAAATATATAAATAAATAAATATATATATAAATATAAATATATATAATAAATATAATAAATATCTGGCTTATTTTCTTGCGATACGAATCTCAACCCAAGTTTTGTCAACTTGTCTTGTCAGTCGTACTTTTTGGAGGCACTTTTCCGAGGTAGCTAACAATCTACCTCAGGAAAGTGTCTCTGAAATGCACCAAAGTATACAACTTGTTAACTTCCTGCTGATTCCTCTTCATTCCTTACACATTATTTAACAGGTCAAATCTTGGTGAATTCTCATGCCAAAACCATCTCAAGGAGGCTCTTTTTTTTGTGTCTATGAATTGTGCCTTTAGTGTCAATTTTGTTTTCACTTTTGTACTAATTGGGTTGTATTATTCCGCAGGAAACAAAAGAGAAGAAGAAAATTGAGCAATTGGAGAAAAAACAAGAGAAAAAATCCATCTTAGAAGACGAAGTAAAATCCATAAAAACAACTGGAAAAGAACCTTTAGCAAAAATTACGCAAGCTGCAATTCAGGTACATTTACAGTGAATTTTTCTTCCACTTTTACTTTTTCAACCCTTTTTTTTTTTCGATTCAAAGGCGTTTGGAATTGTTGATAAAATTGATGGAAACTTTATTGGATTCTTATTTAAGGATATTCCAGGCTACAGTTGAGGATCTTTCAATGTGCATACTTGATGGGCCTACCAGCCTCTTTCTGAAATTTGTTTTTTTTAGAGCCACTGTGTTTTCGGTGCTGAACTTTACTTCTATGTATGCCTTTGAATGGGATACAAAAATATAATATAAATTAGCAAAATATCCTTGTATTCATTAATTTTTTATAAATTTTTCAAGCTGCCTGTCATCAAAATTGGCTGAGAAATAAAGTTGCAAGTTTGAGAACATATTGGTCATCTCTTTAATGAGTGCAAACGAGACACACTTGCTCTCTCACTCGCACTCGCACCCATTGAAACGATATCCAAAATCCGTTTTCAAACTTACAATTTTATCCTGCTATCAATCTGGATGATTGATACCCTGAAAAATCTATAAAAAATTAATGAACTTAGTGATTTTCAGTTTGATTATCTCTCTCGTTTATTTCTTTGTTTGAAAATTGGCACGTTCACCGCCAGGCCAAGCTCATGGGCCGGTTAGCAAAAAAATGCAGCAAAAGAAGCCTCTCTTTTAGCGCCACCGAGGGCGGGGCCTCTGATCCACGCATTCATTTTTTTTCCGGCCAGAGAACGCTTTTATAGCCTATCTCTCTGATGGTCGAGAAGGGAATGTGAGACCCCTCCACTCCGAAGTGGCCCTACTCACCAAAACTCCTGCCGCTCAGGCTTCTGTTCTGCGTACGGAACAAAGGCACCGAGTTCCAGCTAGCTGGAATCGCTGTTAAGCATTAAGTACTTCAACTAACTAAGGTCAGGCATAGTGTTCTATATATTTTCATTACCTCTCACTTCTAAATTTCAGGCTGAAAATGAGAAACGACTGAAAACGCTAAGTAAATTATCATCCACAACTAAACCAGTTGAAACTCATTTGGACAAACCTCTGGAAGAAAATGTTAATCGTTTGGAAGTAGAAGGTGTAGAAGCAAGAACGATTGATGAAGCAATTAGTGTTTTAAGGTATGCTTTTGTTTTTTCTTTATCGTGCTCTTGGCTGATTGATGTCGAGGCACTGTTGCCAGTAGTGTCATTTCAGGTCTTGCCGAAGGGGGGGGGGGCAAAAATCTGATGACTTTTTTATTTTGCTTTTTATAGATTTGGTCCCTGAAATTTTGACCTTCGAGGTCGTTGGTGACCCTTCTGTTCCTCTTCACTGCCAATCCGGGCAAATTTTGAGGAAAACACATTTTGTTCCTATCTTGTCCTGAAATTTAAAACTTTCTGAATCACTAAATTTGAAAAACTCCCCCCCCCCCTCTAAAATGTCTGTGTGAGCAGAAATTTTGGGATGCGCCAAACTCCAGGGGGGGGGGGCAGCAAATGACGCTACTGACTGATGCCTGCAGGTATTACATCCTGTAAAAAGACACATAATTTGTGTTTTTATTTCATAGCATTTGAATACTTCTTATAAAGTTTTTCTTTATGTAGTAATATACAATAATCCCTCACCTTTGAAAGGGTTACTATGGTCCATGGAAACTTTGTGATTGGTGAAATCGCGAAGAGCAAAACATAGCACTTATGAGGTATGGGTATTTGGGCGTCAGGTTCCAGAAGGTGGATAAAGCCAAAAACTTGGAAACTAGCTTGGAATTTTTCACATCTATTAGGTTGGTTAGAGTTCTGATACAACCTCAGCGCTTTATTTGTGATAGCATAAGTGCTTAGCCGGATTCCCTTGTATGATCGGTTCTTTATCTTCAAATTCAACTTCTCCATTTTCTTAACCCCTTTTGATCGATTCCTTTGGTTACGAACGGCAAGTATTCAAAGTTGCAAAAAGCAAGAGATTACTGTATGCTGAAATATTGGGGGGGGGGGGTTCTTTATTAACAATCTTGTGTTATAATCAATCAGCACAATCAATTTTGCTAAACTTTTTAGATTTCCTGAGAATTGCGCTCTACTGATTCTTGTAGATTTAGTATGTGGTTGACTGATGTAAAATGAAATGATACTGAGGGAGGACTGGGAATTTGCATTTTGTTTATTCATAGGCGGATTAGCCGAGGAAGGGACTTGGTAACTTTTTTGTTTACTTTAGTGAAAAGCAAGAAATCAGTATACTTACTAGCATAGCAGTCCAATTTTCCTTATTCACTCATCTCTACTTTCCTGTTTTACAGTATTAAAGATCAAACCATCGATAGGCATCCAGAAAGGAGACTCAAAGCGGCCTATGCTGCCTTTGAAGAAGCAAATATGCCAAGAATCAAACAAGATCATCCTGGTCTGCGCCTGACTCAGCTGAAACAGATTTTGTTCAAAGAGTGGTCCAAATCTCCAGAAAATCCTTTGAACCAATCGGCCTCATAATTTTTGCCTATTAAATGGCTGTTGGTTATCATGGAATACGTCCCAGGGATAAGAATTTCTTTTGGTAGAATGGACCTTGATCCAGGGACAGTTCGGAAGGTATTGATATGATTAATTGAATTGTATTTTATTTCTGTTTTGCATGAATACCGGTGTCTTTAATTTTTGAATTGATGAATTTGTTTTCGTTTGGTATCGAAAGTTTTGATGGATTATCTTCTGTTTTTCTCTGCCTCAAAGTGAGAGGAAGAGTGACAGTCAAAGTCTATGGTAGATCAATTTTACTTGAACCTCTAATTACAACTTCACTATTCAGACTGTTCTGCCTAAATAGTAAACAAAAGTCACAATTGCATCGGGAGCAACACTGGTCAATGCTGATGAGAGCCTACCTAATTCAAAATTGACTTCTGACTGGCTGGAAAGGGAGGGAAATGCTCGTGTCCAAACTTTTTCGGCCTCATGGAAATTAACGTGAGGTTTTTCTCTAAAACAAAGCAAAACTCTTTAAATTGATTTAGCAGAATTTTCTGAACAAATTGATAGGTCATGAGGTGCCACTTTACTGCCAATTCAAAAAGATTATCACGGTTGAAAAGTAAGAATAATTAAGTGTTTCTATCTTTAAAACACAGTATTATTGGTACTTTACAACTGATTTAATGTTTTCGAATTGGGCAGTTGGGAGGGTCTGAAATGTTATGTTTTTTTACAAAGAAAATGAAATTACTTGATGAGCGTAAAACAAATATGCCTTTGGTTTGTAATTAAATTCCATTGTTCCGGAAATGAGATTTTGGCCCAAAATACATTGTTTTAAATGGGAATTCCGTGGGAATTCAGTGACGTCACTACGCACACGATATTTTCCAACTTTACACGTGTGTATCTCCAAAACCGGGACACTTAGGAAAAAACCAAAGGAACCATTGTTCTCAGCTCATCAAGTACTATTATTTTCTCAACACTTAAGTGGTCAAAGCCGTTTATAAACGTCCAAATAGATTTTGCCATTGGCGGTCAAAGCCGTTTATAAACGTCTTCCATGTTTGCACGCGTATTAAATATAGCGGACGTTAAAAAGTCAACATACTTGGTATGTGGGTTGCATGAGGGTATGTAGTGTCCAAAAAATCCGCTAGGGTGAAGTACGTCTCGGCTTCTACTGCGGGCGATCTGTGCGCGGTTTGCTTCTCTATTGTTTGTTGTTCGTATTTGAGGTTACTCAAGTTACTGTTTGTTTTGATTGTGTTGTGATCATGGCGAAACGAAGTAAAGAAGACGAAATACAGCAATTTCTAGACATTATCTAGACGTTGTTCCTGAAGTTCTTATCAATAAAACTTTACTTCTTTTCTATTTTTCAGATTTTATTTCAACTTATTATAAAGGAAAAATCCTTGTACCTAGTTTTCCGGAAAACAAAAAAGGGGGGATTTTGAGGGGGGTGGGGGCAAACAATTTTTGAGTGCAAAATTTTACTAAAATATGCATCGGAAAGAAGAAAACAAGAGCTTTCAGAAAATGTTGGTGTGAAATTTTTTTTTTTTATACTACTACAACTACTACATCTCATGTCTATCATATTCAAAAAAAATGTTTAAAAGTGGCAAAAATGCCCGACTACTGTGATTATGCCTGTGCAAAAATGGCGGACCACTTGAGTGTTAATAAAACACACAACATTTTAGACCCTTGCAACTGCCCCATTTGCAACAAAGTGGCACTTACGCCTATCAACTTGTTTAGAAAATTCTGCTAAATTGATTTAAAGAGTTTTTAAGAGGAAAATTCTTCTTTGCTATTGAGGAAAATAACCTTCTAGAAAAATCCTGTATTAATTTTCATAAGGCCAGAAAAGTTTGAACACGGGCATTTCCCCCCATTTTCCAGTCAGTCAAAAGCCGACTTTGAACTAGGCTGGTATCTGCATTGACCTCGCTAACTCCCAATGCAATTACTCTTCTTGTTTACTCTTTTTTTTTGCCTGTCAACGATCGTTGTTCAGTCAAGTTTTATTGGGTCAGTGGAGTTTTTGAAAGATTTAATTTTCTGAATTGACCTTTTTATTTTAACCGTGGTTTCTGATCAGTGATCAGCTAAAGTAGAATGACAAAGTCTTTAAATTATCAAAACAACTTGATAAGCTTGAAAAGCATTTTCAATGGCATATCTCATAAAAAATGTTATGGTCTGTTAGTGTAAATATGGAATTTTTTCATCCTTAAATGCCCCCACCAATAAAATTATATTGAAGTGGTTTTGGGGGAAACTCTTAAAGAGTGAAACTGCAATGTTTGCTATCCTTTTTCAAGGGTTTCCTCAACGTGGCAATAAAATGTTTAATAATCATGTCGATGAAACTGACTGCTTTAGTAACAAATTTTTAACAATCATTCTTATAGGCATGTTATTACAAACTGATCATTGTTAAAGTTTTTTTTAATTTGATTTATTTCCATAATTTTATTGTAAGGTTAGCCTATTAATGAAAAATAAATAAAATAAAATTTTTGAGAAACCTGACGTGCAAATTCTTGTCAATTATCTTGTCTGTGCCTGGTTCTAGGTGTCATGGGTGCAAATTTTCTTAAATTTTTTGGAGACAATTTTCCATGCCCACCTTTTTTCTTTTTAGCTTCTAAGATTCTTAGCTAATACCACGCTCTACCTATCTCGTCCGTTGTGGCAACTTTTTTCTTGAGGGTCATAACAAAGCAACGTCCAGCGGCTCCTATGTGGACTGTTGAACAACGATGTTGATGTCAAAAGCCTATCAGAGAGTAGCATCATTGCTTTGGTTGTTGGTCAACAATCCACATAAGAGCTTTTGGATGTTGTCCTGCTTGTTATTTTGTTGAGTCCTCAAAAATAAAATCGTCCTTCGCTAGGTCAGCTAGTGCTTGATCTCTGTTGTCTCTGGTTTTTACTGATTTTGGTTTTATTTTTTAGTTTTTTTCTGAAACAAGCTCTTCTGCTTCAAAGAGGTTATGACAGTTCAAGACCAAAAATGTGCGAAAATTTAAAAAAAATTGATGGAAAGAAATTGTTTTAAAGAACTGAATAGTAATATTACGATTTTGAGAAAAACGGAGTTCAAGATCTAGAAAACTAATTGTCAACAGATAAAAGTATTTATCTGCATGCATTTTCAAAGGCCTCTTTTGGCTAAATTATGAACTAAAAGTTTGCGTAACTACTCTTATGGTTGCAATAGAGCGTTTGGCATCAAAATACATTTGAAAACCCATAATCTCGACCTCAGCATTTTATTTTTGCTCTCCTGAAAAATTTGGTCCGTGAAAGTAAGGTCAAATCTGTCAGAACATGTTAGGAGAACCCTTGAAAAACTTGAAACAAAAATAAATCCAATTTTAAAAATATTTCACATCTTTTATTTATTTTATTTTTTTACACAGCTCTTTAAGTTTCATAAATATCATACTTACATTAGCTATCACTATTAGTTTACTATTAAATTATTTACAGTCTTATACATACATTATTTTCGTTTTCAGTGTTGTATATTTTTTTAAATTTTTACCACTGCTTTTGCACAGGAAAGCACCCTTTTTTTAAGCCATCAAGCTTAGGAAATCAGTGGCATAGCATGAAATTTGGCAACTTTGTAATGTATCCATTTAAAACCCATGTAAAATATCGAATGCGAAGGTGTTCACCGAACACCCAATCGTTCGATCTTTTTAATGGATTTAAATGGACTCTTTACAATGTTGCCAAATTGCACGCTACGCCACTGTAGGAAATGATGATAAACATGAAACAGGAAAAAAAAACAACAAATATTTTCACTCTCCAATCAGCATAATTTTCAAATCAAAGGTAATTCTGTGCTTAGTGGGTATGAAGTTCTACTTAAATTATGGATTTTTCTCCCTTCCAGTGGCCGGCAGTGGAACGAGTATTTAATGAAGTATCACAGAATTTTAGTTTCAAAAATCACTCAGCTCAAAAGATGATTGATTTGTGTGATTTTGGTGGTTTTATGATATCAGTGGAACTCACCTTGAGTTGAAATTTCTCTTTTCTTTTCCTTATTAAAAATACTTGCTTTAAAAAGAAAGCAAAAGAAAAAAAAAACCTGTTTGCACTATAAACAAAATTGAAAATTTTTTTTCTTGAATAATTTTCTTTGAAGTAAAACTCTAGTTATGAACATCACAGATAATTTTATAGAAATAGATAAATAGAATATTTTATAAAACTATAAACTAATTCAAATACTAAAACTTAGAATCAAACTATGTAACATATTAGTTAAATTCCTCTTAGTGTCTTTTCAGAAACAGGTGAACGGGCAACGTTTTTCGTTCGTTTACTTGGCCTTGTCACCAAATATGCTGTCACCGTATTTGGTTAAATTTCTTGAAAAGAAATTGAAAGCTTGAATTTTTTTCTTCGCCATTAGGGAGAAAAGATGCTTTTTGAGACTGAGGCTGTTGCAAAACAATAGTTTTGAGGACTAAGCTTCTCACATTTCAAGAAGGAAAAACTAAAACAAATTTAATGCGAAAATTTGATACAATTTCTTAGCTTTCAGTCCTCGGGAATTAATAATCCATGGCAACTGGCTTCTTGTTAGCCGTACAGGCAACCAGCTGTACCTGTTAAATGCAGTTCCAAATTGGAAATATTCTCAGTCTGTTTCTCTATTGTTTCTAAGAACAGTTTTCTTAAATACTTTTCGAAATTCTACTTTTTAAAAGCTTTTAGCTTTTCCAGGGTCATTCCAGATTAAATGTCTCAACTGTCACATTTTAAAACTATTTTTTTGTTTTAACCCTTTCGCTCACAAATTATGAAAAAATTGTCAATGTAATCTGAAACCTGTACCATTAAATTGAACAGAAGTTTCTCATATGATTTCATGTGCGAGTCATTTTTTCGAGTTTCCATTAGGCTACTTGAAAAATGTTGTCCCTTTTATGGGACACTGTGAGCAAAAGGGTTAAAACTGGAAAGTTTTAAGTTTTTTGCGAAGAAAACAGAGATATTTGTCTGACATTCCCCTTTTCATTGCTTAAACATGCAAAAATCAACGTTTGAGAAGATAGAAAGTCATTTTCAATTGTGACGGGTGGGACAGTGAACCTGAAATGACCCTGAAAGGAAAATTTGAATGAAGTGCCAAAGTTGAGTAAAATATCATTTATCACATCATATCTTGCTGGTAATAAAGAGGTTAAAGTAATTAATTGGCATCTACTGAGAATCAAGACCCAGCAGATATTTAATTAAGGAGAAGGTTAGGAGAGGCAGAAAAGCAGACAAATAATTTTAACTACCTACCTAAAAAGTATTTAAAAAAAAAATAAATAAATAAATGATTTAAAAAAAACTAAACAAACAAAAACTGTACAAATTCTAACCAATTATCATTAGAATGAATAATTAAATGTTAGATAGGCTACAAATGTAATCAAAGCAATAATGCGCTGTAGAAATGAAAAATTATGAGTAATTTTGATCATAATATTTCTCTGTCTGGGGAAAAAGCAAGGAAGAGCCGCTTTGGAAAATGACAGTTTAAGGCGTTATCGGTCTGATTACACTTATAACATCAAGAATGAACGGTGGACTTTACATACAAAATCTAAGATGATTGGACCTGAATGTCAGAGATTTTTTAATGTACAAGATGGCGCCACTGGTCACTATCCAAAATTTCTTTTCTTTCAAAAAATTTGAATGGGAAAACAGATAATTATATATAATAAGATAATTATAATGACCTATGGTATTTCGCGAAACGTCATTGTGTAATTCGATTTTGTATGGGTTTTTTAAGCCATCAATCATCAAAAGTGGTCGGTGAATAGTTTTGTAATTTCACAAACAGATTTTAACTATCTCTTTAATTAGTGTCAGCAAGACAGAGTATGTTTCACTGGCACCCATTGAAGATAGTTGTAATCTGTTCTCAAAATTATAACTTCATTCCTCACATGGGCGGATCCAGGAATTTGGCAACCATGAACTCATCCCATTTGAATGTATGAAGAACAATTGATTCTTGAAGGGGCCACAGCTCTCTTACTAATCGATTGTTTCTTATGTATTCAAATGGGAAGAATTCTCAGTTGCTAGATTTCTAGATTCTACCGTTGATTCCTCAACCAATTTTGATGATTAATGGCTCAAAAAATAGGTAAAAGATTGAAAATTGACCTTTGCTGGGATGTTTGGCTAATTAGCGTCATCAATTATAATAATAATAATTTGTCATACCATTCAAATTACCCTTAAAAGCAGGGCTGCCAGATGTGATAAAAAAGATTTAAATTAAATTGAAAATTTGTATATTTTATGCCAAATCTGACAGCACCGCAAAAAAGGCAACAGTTTGGAAAGTGACTAGAGACTCGCCGTGCAGATTGAAAGATCTCCAATATTTGAGTGGAATCGCCTTAAAAGGTCTATGACAAGAAACAACTAATAATAATATTCATGTTTTCTCTGAATAGATTGCAGAGAAGTTCTTCTCCGCAGTGATAATTTTGCTCTTCAGGTTAAAAAACGATAAAAGAGATAAAAGATCACCGTTGTCGAAATCAAATTTCTAGAAATAAAATTGAGTCACTGGCAAAACATCAACAATAACTGAAGTTGACTCAAAACTGTTATATAACAAACTGACTTATCGCTGACTTATATTTTAATTATTAAAGATGGCACCCAACTTTTTATTACGTTCGGAAGTAGTGTGATCTGCCCATAGTGTATGTACTCAACGGTATCATTCCAGGGTGTGACTTCTGAGTGTTGAACAAATCTCCTTGTTCATAATCTACATCATAATAGATCCCACTTTGATTCTGGAAAACAAAAGAAAAAATATTAATCTAACGTTAATGAAAAATAAGTTAGTTTTCTTTACCACCAATGCTAATGAAGTATGAGGTAATGGGTCTGTTATAAACTTTTTCTACAGCATTATGGAGGGTCAATACCTAGTTAAAATTGCCCGATAACCAGATTGAAAGCATCAAAAAGTCTGAAAATCCATCCGGAAACTCAATAAATGCGTTTTACAAAATTTAAATATGGCAGTCGAATGAGCGGGTTACAATTGGGGAGACCCCTCTAATAGATAGTTTTAGTGCGAAGTCAATGGTTAGCCAACAATCACAACAATGCACTCATTGGTCGCAATCGATTGTGACAAAACCTCATTCCAAATTATCTCACTCACTCTCCTGTGACCCCCATGTATACTTACCCATTTCTTTCTAGTTTTGAAATTCGCATACAGGGCCTTGTTTTACGACGCATGATTTTCGAAATCACATTATAATGCCTCGAGGACTTTATTTCTGCCAAAAAATTTCACAAAAGATGTCACTATGTACAATTTTTGAAATGAGATAGCAGTAAATGGGGGTTACGTGAGAGCAAGAGGGACAGTTTGTCTTTGTTTGGAACGCTTATCACTAAATGATGTCATCGTGAGGTTATCACGAAAACCGTCCGTTGCAGCTTTTTCTATGATTAATCACTTTTCTCAGCATAAATAGTTACGATCAGGTAGGACTCCCCCATTTTGATTCGCTCATTTGACTGCCATCTTTGAATGTGGATTTTCAAACTTTTTGATGCTTTCAATGTGATTATCGCAAGATGTTTTAATAGAATGTGCTCTCTTAATTGCAGTAGTAAAAGTTTGCTGTGGACCTATTGACTTATTTTGATTTTAGAGAAGGAGTTCTAATTAAGTCTTGCTATAGTTTTTTTAACAAGACCCAGGAAAAAAAAAAAAAATCTTTGATTTTAGAATTTGCCTTTAAACACTTCTTAATCATCTCTGAGCAAACTTTTTCGCAACACAAAACATAAATTGCAACCTATTTTATGATTATGGTTATTATGGTTTCAAATTTAAAAAAATAATCTACTCGTACTTAAATCTTGGGCACAACGTAACTGGAAAATCAGTTATTTTTATAGTATAAAACTCACTGATATGCTAGAACTTACATTCAAAATTAGATCCAATCACAATATTTTTGTGGGTAGCTAAAAATAGGAAAATCTTTATCCTTCAAGGACTATTAACTCACCGCCACAGAAGATCGGCTTTTGGGACGCGGAACTTGGAAATTTCGTCCGAGAAGATCTGCCCTGTCTTCCTCTTCACTAGTGCTTGATTCAGGAGTCCTCATTGTATGAACACTTCCTGGTCTTAATCTAGGTATAGGCACATGTGCTCCATGAGGTAGAGTGTAGCCAAACATTGCTGATGACGGTCTTGTTGGCCCTCCTACAGGTTCAGGCTGTGTGGGGGAAAAAAATGGTTGCATTTTTATTTCTTGCTTCTAACTTCTAATTTTTCAAAAGGAAGGAAGTGAACAGAAAATTTCAAATTAGATGTTCATGATCCTAGGAAGTCCCCATAAAAGCAGTCTTCTTTTTCCGTTCACTGTTTGCAGAATTTTACGTGGAGTCTTATGAACAACTGTGGACGGTTGCAGACAAGATTTTTTTTTTTTTTTGTTTGGCTTTTCAAGGGTTTTCAGGCATAATTTTTGAGGAAATTGATTTCAAACTGAATTTGTCCCCAAAAATTGTGGGTAAATATAGATCTCACTGGGTCGCAAGAGTCTGTGTTCATGGACGATAATCGCTCACAATGGTTCGAAGTCGCCTTGTTCGCAAAACTCCGCAAAATTCTGTGTAAACGAATGCGAACTTAAAAAAAGACGGCTCTAGTCGACCTTGTGATGAGAGGATTCCTTATTTATGGAATAGTAGTCTTATTCTGAAAGAGCAGAGGTGCTGAATGTTTCATAAGTAGAGACCTAAAAATTGTGTGTTTTCAAGTTTCTGTGTCACAAATGCCGCGGCAAAATACGCCTTCATTTTTTGAATTATGCAACGCACAGATGCATTGCTAATTGCATGAACTAAAAATTGAAGGCGTCGTCTATACTAAATAACAGCTACGAGGTAGAATGTGGGGTATGAAATCGCATGTAGATACTTGGGGTTATAATGTTCCTCTTGTCTGAAAATTTCTGCAAATTTGTCTGGACTGTCTCCATTATTTGTCAATATGAATCCTATTTTCTTGTCTCTCGGTGAAGTTGACTTAAAAGTTTCTTGTGTACCATTTGTTCTACTACCCACGATTTTCTTTTACCATGCCAAGTCAAAGGACTTTCTTCATATTTAAAAAAGTTCCATTTTTGAGAGCATTTGCTTGTGGGATCAAGAATATTGCACGCATGTTGAGTGTGAAAAGATGTGGACAAAATGGATAATAGTATCATTCCCAATATCTCGTTGGGTAATACAGCAAAGCATGTAATGAAAAGAAGAAATAAAATCTCATTATACTTTGTCTCTTCTTATTCAGCAAATGGGAGGATTATCAGATTCAAAAGAAAATGCAATTATGTCCCAAGGGAATTTCCTCTCTAGTGCAGCGTTTCCCAACCTGTGGTCTGCGGAGGTTCACCGGAGAAATACTGAAAACTTAAAATTTGGTCAGTGAATACTGTGGCATCGTGGCATTTCGAGCCGCTCATAAAGTTTTGCCAATTTTGTTTTTGTGGTCAAAGATCCTGGGTTTTTTATTCTTTTAAATTCTATTTTCTCTAGCTTAACCGTTTGTTGTACTGAAAGAAATTTATGCTTTCTTCAAAACTTACTGTAGTTGACTTCCAGTTTTTCTTTTCAGTTTTTTATTTTTATTTTTCAATTATATTTCTGGTTAAGATACTAAGGTAGGTGCCCATACTTTGAATTGATTTGTGGATTTGCCTCAATGTTGTATCTGCTCTGATGGTTAAGGAAAAAATTGGTTTATTTAACAAAAAAAAAAAAAAAATTATAAGTTTTGTAGGTGGTTTACGACCTCTATGACCAACCCCTCAAGTAGTCCTCAGACACCTACTGGTTGGGAAACACTGCTCTTGTGCTTCCAGATAACTGACCCCATAACAAAAATAACTGACCCCATAATGATTAGCGTGAGCCATTGCATCGGCAATTTGCGCCCATCTCAGTCTATCCTCGAGCGATACTTGATATGGCGGTGCCCCCACCACTGGAGTCTTGACTGTACTCCCACCTTGCGGCATGTATCCAAATACAGGAGAGCCTATTTTTTGTTCCTTGTTCCAACGTCGACTGAAAATAAATTGAGAAAACGGTTGAATTAAAAACTTGTTTGCTGTTGAAGTGTAAAATATGAAGCTTTGTAGTCATGGTGTTCTATTCTCATAGAAAATGGAATCTTATGAACGTTTTCAAGTTTCAAAAAAGAAAAGTTTCTGGAATTCTCATCCAACCTCATCATTCTAGGATTTTCTTCTCGCTACAAATATATTTCCGAATTCCTCAATGATGCAAATTTGATTGATCAAACTGCGCAGTCACACAATGGATCGAAACACGTAATTTCCTGGACATAATTTCACAAATAAATAAAAACCAAGATTGCAAAAAATTAATAGCAACATAACTTAAAAATGTGTGAGATGGTTCATTTTAGACCTTAATATGAGTCAAATAACATGGTTTTTGCAGAAAATGTCAACGCTAAAATGTTTCATAAGCAAAAAAACAACAATTTATCATGTCCGAATAAATCTGTTTCGATCCAGTATGTGCTGTTTGATTGATGTCAAATACCAGGCTTAAAGTACTTCATTTTTAAGACAACTAAATCACCATCTAGAGGATATTTCTGGCAAATAGCCTGCCAATAAATTTAGAAATAAGGCGGATAGTGCCAAAAAAAAGGAGTAATGCAAATTGATTCTTGTATCGAAATGCGTTATTCTGTTTTCTGGTACTTTCAGGCTTTAGCCTTGTTTAAAAGAATTAAAGGAATATTTTGTTTATACTTTCCAATCTATCAATTTTTCAAAGGCCGCTTTACAAGTTTACAAGGTAGTTAAATCAGGGTTCTCTTGCTGAAGTTTTTTAGATATTAAGTACTGCATTAAGCATTTCTTACCTCCATGCGCAAAGACATATCAATGTTAGAACAATTATGAGAACAGCAGCCACAGAAGCACCCACTGCAACTCCTAAAACCTCTCCGTCAATTTCGCACTGATTACCGTAATAACTGCCAGTGCACCTAGAACACAATGCAAAAAAAAAACAAAAAAAAAAAACCATAATTAAAAGATGAATCACCAATAAGAATTGACTAGTTCAGTAGTGACATCGCTAAACAACTAAACTGGGAAATATGATTTTTATTGGAAGTGCATGTTGGTTTTAATCTGGTTTTTGCTATGCACTGTACTATAAAGTAATCACTATTTTCGAGCATAGAAATCCATGCAATTCTCTGTTTTAGGCAGCTCTTTCAGAATTATTTGGCACCACTGTGATTTAGCAGCCAATTGAATTCTTCTATTCATTTGGAGCCCCGATTGGCGGACCAATATTTCGGAAGAAAAAATATATTTTTTCACTGTTTTAAAAAAGCTTTGCTGAGTCGGTTTTAATTTTTTTCGTGTT
Source organism: Trialeurodes vaporariorum (assembly GCA_011764245.1). Lineage (NCBI taxonomy): Eukaryota > Metazoa > Arthropoda > Insecta > Hemiptera > Aleyrodidae > Trialeurodes > Trialeurodes vaporariorum. Next base: position 21,858,747 of record VMOF01000320.1, read on the forward strand.
TTTTCTTTCGTTGCTTTTTAACTTGGTTTAATTTGTCAGTCAATTTGTGAGGAATGTTACTAACTTGCAAACTGGTTGTCCATTTTGATAACTACATTCACCACGGTGACTACAGTGTGCTGGATCGCAAGTTTCACACATTCTTCCTGCCTTCAAATGATTCCCTTGCCAGGGATCTCGATAACCATCCGGACATGTACATTGAAAAGATCCAAAAATGTTTGTACATTTTGCCACAGAATGACAATCATGTAAATCCTCACTGCTGCATTCATCCAAATCTATAACCAAAGAGAAAATTCAAGTGAAATGGTGGGGAAGTTTACAATTTTTGCAAATATTTTCCATGATTACTTAATTAATAGGGTTTCCAGAAAGTTTTGGAAAACTCAGGGTACAAAGAAACGGTGGTAAAATGGTTTTATGAGTCAAAAGTGGTCTAAATAAGAAAATGAATGAGAATTAGAATTTAAATTTTAAGGAAAAAGGTTGATGAATCAAAGAATGTCAGGCAATGCCTTAGATTTTGGCTGAGGTAGGCCACCGTGCTAAGTGCTATAAGCAATGCTTTTATTCAATGTGCTGTGTATAGCATCAGGTGTTTTGCCTGAACCAAAATTTAAGGCATCATCTGACATTCTATAAATTTAGTCGACTGTAGCTTCATTCTCCCAGTCAAAGTTCAGTTTTAAGATTCTCCGCTCTGAAACCTTTTCGGCTCAAATCCTGACTTGAAGAATCTTGAGCTCTTACTGTTTCTGAACCTTACCCTAAAATACCAATTTTCAAAGTATTTGTACTAAAACATGAAATAGTATGTTAAATAATATTTTTTGTATGAAGATTCAATTTTTTTTTTTTTTTTTTACCATGGATTTGAGATATGGAACCGGGCGGTGTATCCACCCAGAGAGCAGAACTGCCAATATTATTGCTTCTCCGGTGTATAACTCCCTGGAGATGTTTCTGTATGTCGTGCTTGACAGCCGGCCTCAAAGTTTCGGCACTCTCGGCCAATTGAAGCGTCAAATTGACGTAGACCGGACCAGGAGTGGAAACGGTAGCACCTCCACTGCCACTTCGCTGCGTGTACATATTGTTGACTCGAGACCCCAAGAAAACATCAGAAAATGGTGTCATTGACATCGCCGAATCCATCTGAAATCCATCAATTATATTAATTAATTTTTGTTTCGCACTGCCCACTGGCTGTTGCCCCTTCGGAAATATCGTGGTCGATTTTTCCGTACATTGCGGTATGTAGGTAATATTGCCTATGCTACAACTTGAAGGCGCCGGACTTCGCCAACAAACGAAAGGATGCTTCCGGCTCCGGCTCTTCCGATCTTTAATTAATCTGAAAGCCTTTGCATCACTGAAAAAAAATGGACACCGTAAATTACGGACTATATAGGTTTACCGAGGGATTACGCTTGTGACGCCCGTAATTTCCGGCGGTGCAACCCGTAATGGGTCTGTTGCAAACTTTTGCTACAACGATTAAGAGTGTTTAATCTAATGTAAAATCGCCTGAAAAATCCATTGGTGGCATTAGAAAGTTATAAAATGCAATAATAAACTCACAAGTTGCGTTTAATGAAATCCACAATGGCGGAGAAATATCGAACAATCTGTATGCATGCACCGTGAACATCCAAGGATGGCCAACTTTGACAACCTCACTGCAGGTAGAGGTATGTGTTTGTTTACGTTGTGATTGGTTGTGATGGATATTGTGAGGTTGGCTATCCTTGGATGTTTGTGGTGCATGCATACAAATTGCTCGATATTTACCCGCCATCTTGGATTTCATTAAACGCCTCATGTGAGTTTATTATTGCATTTTATGACTTTCTGATGCCACCAATGGACATTTCAGGCGATTTTACAATAGATAAAACACTCTTAATCGTTGTAGCAAAAGTTTGCAACTGACCCATTACGGGTTGCACCGCCGAAAATTACGGGCGTCACAAGCGTAATCCCTCGGCAAACCTATGTAGTCTGTAATTTACGGTATCCAATACCGTATCGTTTTTTCAGTGCATGGGATCGACGAAGATCTAGCCCTGTGCAATTTGTGTGCGATCGAAATTAAAATCTTATTGATTCTACGATCAAACCGAAATGTTTCGAAAATGTGGACTTTTTTACAGTTTCTTTTCTTATCATGAAATCAAAGTTTGAGAAAGTCAATCAAGTTTCGATCGATGGATGTTTGACCGAAATCCGAAATCGCACAGGTCTAGGGGTCTATCAATCATTTTACAACTTTAAGTCCTGTCATGTCAAACGAGATTTTAAGGGATTTGAAGCTAAACTTGCATTTTTTTTTGGCGAATATTTTCATGTATATGGTCTGTAGGTGCGCTCTGATTGACAAATGCCTGTTGTTTCCATTTTCACCTGCAGATAGCTTACGTTGAGCGAATCACGTTTAGGAATCACGTTCTGGCAAGATAACGTTGTGACGCACAGTATCGATACATCGATACGTATGCAGTAGGCACGCGAAGTTTTGGACCAAATCAATTGAATTTTAATAACGGTAACGCTTAGAGTTAACGTTTGAAAAGGGCAAGAAGGTCTTGTGTATGTAAAGCAGTGGCGTCGCGTGCCATCTGGCAACAATGCGACTCCTCCATTTAAACTCCTTGAATATATCGAATTTTCCTTGCGCACTGTAAACCCCCCGAATCCGACCTTTTACTTGAGTTTAAATGGGTAGAATGCAGTGTTGCCAAATTGCACGCGACGCCACTGATGTAGAGAATAGATTTCAAGTTTGAGCCACGTATCTTAATAATGAATGACCAGTAGCGGCTCTTGCCATGTGGCAAAAACGGGTTTTCTGCATTTAAACTTGCGTAAAATGATCGATCTTTGGAGAATTCACTGAATCTCGGAGAAATCGATACTTTTGCAGAAGTTCAAATAGCAAAAAACATGGTTGCCAAATAGCTAGCACGAGCCGCCACTGATAATGACGGCGTGATTACTGTAACGGCAAGTGTCGCGCACACACCATCAGATAAATCGTATGTGTAGTCCCACGAAAGCTCCTTTGAAATCAAAGGCGGGTCCAGCAATCTGGCAACTGCATGTGAATTCTTCCCATTTGTATGTATTAGAAACAATCGATTAGTAAAAAGGCCATGGCCAAGGTCCTCTAAAGAATCGATCCTTTTTCATTCGTTCAAACGGAAAAAAATCGCTGTTGCCAAATTGCTGGATCTGCCCAAAGATATGGCACTAGCTATCTCGCCAATGTCAAATTTTGTTGAGCGCCTTCAAAAGCAGGCTAAAATGTATACACTGGTTCACGGTTTGTTTACGTTTCGGCGAGCGAGATAATCGTGGGCCAGTGCAGCAAGTTGGCTGGCCCAGTGGCCCACGATAGTCTCGAATGGCCCACGCGATTTTCGTACCCCGGAATGTAAACAAACGGTGGGCCAGTGTATGTGTTTTAGCAATGAAGGCGCTCAATAAGGTCTTAGCTAGTGCCATATCTGGAGCATAGGTCATATTATTTGGATCTGCCCTTGATCGAAATGTTACGTCGCAAAATCGGAATATTGTCATGGAATCAGTGGCGGAGCCGTCATTTTGGGTAGCGAGAATTCGCATTCTTCGCGAATTTCGGGGAATCTTAGATTCGTGTTGTTATGTGGATTTTCAAGGTAGATCATGCAGGTGAAAAGAGGTCCGTGCGCCAGAAAGCGCGGTTTTCGCATTGTGTTTATGTTTCACGCGCGCATTAGCTTTGATGCACCGAGGTTAGGTTTCGGCTGTCAAGCCGGCGCGAGATCTAACTTTGGCGGCCGGGTCAATGAGCGCGTTCGATATAAGCAGTGTAAACGATAGCAATGGCGTCTTTTCAGTGATCGCCGTCGGAGTCTGCCCAACGTGAGAGGAGTCCAAGTCTTAAGCTGAAGTCATAATCAGAATTCAGGGAAGTCTTAAGCGGGAGATTAGGTTAATGCATAATTGCAGGGAGGATTAATTACGGGATTCGGAAGTAAGGGTCATATCATAGTATAGATAAAAGGAGAATCAAGGAATTCAGGGAGGATTTAGTCATAAGTTTCGTATGTTAATCGGGAATAAAAGTGTAATTTTAACGTTAAACTCAAGTTCGTTCTTATCACTTAACCAATCCGTTACCTACTCTACCAAAGCTACGATAAACTACGCCAGCCCCCGGCGAACCGTTACAATATTTAGCGGGAATTACTGCAAATAATGAAAGAAAATTTGATAGTCGATGTAATTAATTAGGTAGTAGGTACGTCGGCTGTATCAAGATCTTGGGCTATCTCTAACGGTAGCGATTTTTGGAAGCTGCGAATTTATGGCGCCAAACGCTGGAGATTCACATCAACATTTATTGCGTATGCTCACACGACAAGTTATAAGGGGGTGGGATAGGGGGGTTGGAGAGAGAAATTGAACTGTGTGGTGCAGCTCTTCAGGGTGGAGAGGGGGGGGGATGCGGAGAGTTGTGAAAGAGATGAGCAAAACTGAACTTACCGCTCTCATGGCTTCGTATTCGAGTTGCTGGTATTCTTGAGAATCGATGTCTTTGAACTTTTCACTCCACGTCACTCGCTGATCGTGCATTCGGTCCACGCGCATCGACATCACAACGGACACAATTCCTGTCATCATAAAAAAAAAGAAAAAGAATAAAACAAATGTAACAAAACTCATAAGCAGGCAAGCTGTAAAGTGTCGTTTTATGAAATAGGTAATGTTATACAATTTCCAGACCCGTTTCTACTTCTCTCGCTTTTTCTCAACCCCCCCCCCCCCCCCCTTCTCATACCTTGTTCTTTTCATTCAAGCTTTCTTCGGATTGTCAACTATGCTTCGGAGATCGATCTCCGATACCGAAGCGGTTTTCCCCTGTTTGGGAAAGCACCTGGAACTACCTGGACCCAAGGTCCACGAACGTCAGTCCAGTCCAGTAGCGCTGTAATCTTTGCGCTCCGTTCAATGAGATACATACATCACATGGAGTCTTTCCATCGGGCGACAAGGTGACACCGGTTTTATTCGGTGGTTATCTCCGATTTTGCACCAACTGGTGCTCTTTCGGGATAACCGCCCGTCGAACCGATGCTGATTTAGAAAGCCGCGAAAATCATTTCGATTTGAAATGGTAAAAAATTTTACTTTACGCACTTTTCTAAATAATGATTCAATTTTATTCGAGCACCACTGAAAGGCTTCCTTAGGGCTTAAATAATGACAAGAAAATAATGATGGAAACAATTTCTGTAGTATTTACTTAGTTTAGTTATTATTTGATTATTTATTTAGAGGTTCTTTTGAGCAACCATTACAATCTATCAAAAACCCGAACCTTATCTAACCTAACCTCACAGGAGTATTGGTTAAGTAGGAGACACAAAATTGATGATAAATTCTGTTATTTTCACTATTATACTCATTAAATCGTTATTTATTACGTTTCCGCCGTTATTTTCTTGATATTTATGGCCGAAGGCAGCCCTTTAGTGGTGCTTGAATAATTGAATACAGGGTGTACCAGACCACCCGGATAGGTACTTTTTCTCGAAAACGGCTGGGCGTAGAGAGCTGAAACAAAAAAGTCAGATAGGGAATTGACCCAAAGAATTCAATAAAAATATTTTAAAAGCCCCCGAGGCCCCCCTGGGGGTTTTGGGGGGGTTCAAAACACATTTTTCCATTTTTGGCGGGAAAAAGCCTATAAAAGGTACAAAAATAAGTTCAGATCCTGAAAGAACAACTCATTGCCGACATTTTTGTTCCAGTAAATTTTTCCAGAAAACCCCAATTTTTGGGGTTATGGGCCCTTTTGGGGGGAAATTTTCATTCGGCTACTGTGACCACACTATTCAATATTTTTACAAAAACTAAAAACCATCTGAAAGAGGAGATTAAGACCTTTCGATTGATGTGCCACATAATACCTAAAAGTGAAAAATTAAGGCCCCCACTTAGTTTCCCAAAAATTTTGGGGGTCTTTGGGCCCCCCACGTAAAAAAAATCAAATAGCAAGGTATGGCTTGTGATACATCGATCAAAAACCCTCAAAGAGTAGAATAAGATGGCGCAATCCAAAATCCTCTACAATCATTACTTTCAAAATGGCGGCCATTTGAAAATTATGGGTGTTCAAAGGTAAGTCCTGGGAAAAGAGTCCAAGGTTGAACGATACATAGATTTAAAGGCCTTAAAAAAAGCAAACGAATGGCGCAAACCGCAAATCAATCCGCCTCTTCAATCAAAAGTTATGGCCAATTGAAATTTCAGCAGCCTTAAATAGGCCTTATTGAGCCCTTAAGTTTCAATTGGCCATAACTTTTGATTGAAGAGGCAGATTGATTTGCGGTTTGCGCCATTCGTTTGCTTTTTTTAAGGCCTTTCAATCTATGTATCGTTCAACCTTGGACTCTTTTCCAGGACTTACCTTTGAACACCCCTAATTTTCAAATGGCCGCCATTTTGAAAGTAATGATTGTAGAGGATTTTGGATTGCGCCATCTTATTCTACTCTTTGAGGGCTTTTGATCGATGTATCACAAGCCATACCTTGCTATTTGACTTTTTTTACGTGGGGGGCCCAAAGACCCCCAAATTTTTGGGAAACTAAGTGGGGGCCTTAATTTTTCACTTTTAGGTATTATGTGGCACATCAATCGAAAGGTCTTAATCTCCTCTTTCAGATGGTTTTAGTTTTTGTAAAAATATTGAATAGTGTGGTCACAGTAGCCGAATGAAAATTTCCCCCCCAAAAAGGGGCCCCTAACCCCAAAAATTGGGGTTTTCTGGAAAATTTACTGGAACAAAAAAGTCGGCAATGAGTTGTTCTTTCAGGATCTGAACTTATTTTTTTACCTTTTATAGGCTTTTTCCCGCCAAAAATGGAAAAATGTGTTTTGAACCCCCCCAAAACCCTCCAGGGGGACCTCGGGGGGCTTTGAAAATATTTTCATTGAATTCTTTGGGGTCAATTCCCTATCTGACTTTTTTGTTTCAGCTCTCTACGCCCAGCCGTTTTCGAGAAAAAGTACCTATCCGGGTGGTCTGGTACACCCTGTATAATTAAATCATAATTAAGAAAAGTGCGTAACGTTAATAATTACGGAATTATACCTAGATGTGCACCTAGAAATGTATATTCAGTCATTTAAAAATTGATTTAATTTGGGAAAAAAAGAGAAGAGTTTACACTCTGTGCTGGGAACGAACCCGGGACCGCAGGTTCCACGAGCGAGCACTATTCCACTGCGCCAATTGAGGCAATTGGAGATGACTGTCAATCTTAACGTAAATAAGCATACCTAAGGTCCTCTGGCGCTGAGCAACGATAGCCACCGATTGGTGAAAAGTCGGATATAACCGCCGAATATAACCCGATCTCACCTTGTCGCCCGATTGCAAAACTCCATCACATGGGCCACTAGAGTCCCTATGTATGAAAGAGTCAAGACACGTGAACAGAAGTGAAGAAGAAGAAGGGGTCTGAGGAGCCTGGAGGCGCGCCTCTCGTTTACATTTTTATCCAACGATCTTCCCGCCAAAGATTACTTATACTTGTATTCGTTTGTAAGTAATCTTTGTTAGATAAATCTAACCTTCAATACCCGTTGTCTTCACTACCTGTTTTAATTTGCATTGAAGAGTAATGTGTGAATTTTATTTTGTTTCGAACATACATTTTTCAATTTCAATAGAAAATTTCAGCAGTAGCAGCTGAAAATGCCGAAGATGTAAACAAGAGGCGCGCCTGCAGGCTTCATAGACCCCTTCTTCTTCTTCTTCAGTTTTCAGCAGCCAATCAGAAATGGAACCTCGTATGGCGAGACTCTTTCATATACAGGGACTTTAGGGCTACCATGCACCGTTCATGGGCTCTAGTTGCAATTTAAACAGATTTCCACCCATACGATGATTCATGCTTGTGTAAGATGCGGATCAAGGCCATGATCCTTAGGTATCTGCAATTGGTGTGCGGTTTATAGGGGACAACCCCCCCCCCCCCTTTTCAGCTTAGGGAGCCCAGTTGCAATTTAAACAGATTTCCACTTAAACGATGATTCATGCTTGTGTAAGATGCGGATCAAGGCCATGATCCGTAGGTATCTGCAATTGGTGTGAGGTTTATAGGGGACACCCCCCCCCCCCCTTCAGCTTAGGGAGCCTACAAGCATCCCTTCCAAAAGCCGCCTATGCTTAGTGCTTATCTTTGACTCCAATATTATAACGACGTGAAAAAAAAACTTACGATGACACGGTTCTCGATGCTTGCGACGGCTGTACCCAGGTCGACAGTGACAAGAAGAGACGCCCATCTCAGTTCGACATCGCTCGTGTTGGACTGGATCACAGGTGGAGTCGTCTCCCACGATACAAGTATCGATCCGGACCGTCGGATGAGTTGGACGTCGCCAGGGTGTAGATTTCGGAGGTTTGCTCGCCGGAGATTGACTCGTGTGGTAGGTTCCACTTCTGAAACCAACATTGCCGTAGTAAATTAGGAAAGAACTGGTGAAGACCTAAAATTAACAAATGATCTCGATTTTTATGTTCTTAACCCTCCAAGTAGGTACCGAAAATATCTGTACACTTTAACCCTTTCCGTCACAATGTTCATTATAATAGATGACTATTTTACATGGATCCTTATGGAAATTTGGAAAAATTGGCTCACACATGAAATCATATGAGAAAAGTTCGTTCAATTTAATGGTATAGGTTTCAGATTACAGTGACATTTCGTTCATAATTTGCGACAGAAAGGGTTAATCTGTTTTGCATGAATTCAAATCACTCGAAAATGAAATAAAAACGTTGACTACTGAAGATTTCGAAATAGTGCCTCGTTGAGCGCCTTCAAATGGTGATGTAGGCAAGAACAGGTGCTGCAGAGTAGGAATATTTATCTACTCGCTTGATGTGAAGAAGCGCGCGGAGATTTGACTCATCAACTTGCTAAGTAGTGTAAACATTACAACTCACTTAGGTCTGAATATTTTGAATGTTGGTCCCCCCCCCCCCCCCTCGAAAAACGTATGCTCGCGCCAGGGTTGAGAAAATTCAATTGTTCAAAATTCAAAACTTTTCTACCTGGGGGGATGTGAGGACTTGATGAGCAATAACATATCAAGCACAATTTATGAATTTTATTATTTCTGCAAACTGCGTGTTGCGTTCAGTTAGAATGAAGGCGTTTCGATCTTGATCTTGAGCTCGAAAAATCAGAGCTGCTGCCCTTTAGTGCGCATATTTAATTGCATTTTTCAGCTCATCAATGAGCCCATCGGTTGGAAAAAAGATTAATCGGTGTGTGATTGTAATGCATAAGAATATTAGCATCTCAATCTGTTCTTATGATCACTGTTAAAAATATCAAAATAATCGCAAAGTTTTGAAAGTCATTGGCAACTCCACCGCTTGAAAAAAATGTTGTACAGCGATCAGCGTATTTCTGTGCATAATGGTCGCATTCTCTTAACTTTGAACAACTATGTGTTATTTTGATCAATCGGTGGAACCATCGGTGAAATGGAAAATGCCTTGCAATGTACACACAAACGTACATACTTACATGTACTCATCGTAAGGCGAGTTGCCATAAAAGTTTTGATTCTTTATACTCAGACTGGTAAAAATGTTATCTTACCCATACGGAGACGTTCTGCTAGGATTGATACTGGGATTAGCAGATGAGTGTTGTGTGGGTTCACCAAAGAGGTTCATGTAAGTTCTTTTGCCATCAATGGAAACGAAGTGTTGACCGGCGACTGCTGTAGTGATCACCGAAACCTCGCCTGCTCCGTTTGCTCCAAGTTGAACACCATCAACTTCCACTGCGAAATAATAATTTTTTTTTTTTTTTTTTTTTTTTTTTTTTTTTTTGGAGTTTCATATCATGAATGAAAAAAGAAAAACAACTGAAGAAATTCATTGCCTATGGAAATTATCCTAAATTAGATCTCGCCGGTAATTGGTCTGTTTCAAACTTTTGCCACTGTTCTGGGGGTCTATTGTGGTGTAAACTCACTTGAAAATAACTCAAAGTTCAATCAAGTTTCAAAGAGCAATCAAAAGTTCCAAAATTGACTCCTGAAAACTCAATAAATGGTCTTTTAAACAAACTCTCAACTTTTCCATGAAATTACATGGAAAATGTTTTGGAATTCCATGAACGACCCACGGAACTCCATGGAGTGTTATAGAAAAATAATATTTTGCCCACGGAGTTCCATGAAATTTCATGGAAAAATAATAATTGTCCACGGAAAAATGATGCTCCCGGGATTTCGGTCATGGAAATTCATGGAACACTTTTACCAGGGTGGATTTCTCTTCAAACCCCTCTTGTGGGTTCATGAGTGGATTTTGAGACTTTAAAAGAGGCTTTCAGTGTGATTTACATGCGAGTTGCAAGGAAATCACCTCTCCACAGCGCCATTGAACACCAAACGGAAATATTCACCTTTCCAGTTCAATAGTTGGCTAACATTATATATTCAGTGTTGATCGACAAATTTTGGCGAGGATGATGAACGTTCGCCAAGCATTTCCGATCCAAAAATTAAATCAAAACAAAAAATAAAGAAGAACTCTTACGTCGTAAAACCATTATTGACCGATCGATATGCAATACATGCTGGGTGTAGCATGAATTCACCCAAATGCCTAAAAATGGACACAGCACAGTTTCAAAAAATCACGGTGCCTCGGCACGGTGACAGATACATCTATTGAAAGGACTCCTATGAAACGTGCTATTTCTTTACAATCTAGAATAATATATTTGGCACTGCTCCTTCCTCTGGCGAACTTATAGCTCAATTCATTTAAATGGAAGTCGGGAGAAGGTGTCTCAATTCGTTTAGCTTCGCCGCGTTGAAATGATAATTAAAAGTGAACGAAACACATTCGTAACACGCACCAGACACATAGCACAATAATCTGTGATCATCACTCATCAAGAAGTACGGCTGCATTAAAACGGGCACTTTCACATCGAAGCTTAATGTTAGAACACCTTTCACACGGGAAAAAGTTCTATTGCTAATTGTTTCGAAGTGTAAGCATCGATAAACATCTAAGTGCCGTAGTCTTTGCGGTAACTCATCCGAGAAAAACACATCTCTCGAATTTCCTCTAGATTTCATCCAAATTTTCTCAAAAAGTATGAACCGAGAGTCGAGAAAAACTATATATCGAACTTTGGTTTATTAAAGTGGAGTTGGTTGCAATCTGGAAACTTTGTACTCAATCCCTTTAACCCTTTCGATACCAAGCCCGCAGAGTTGCCATTTTTCGGATAAGTAGGTATCCAATTTTACCCAGTTGACTTAATTTTATTTATTTAAGATGTGGGAATTTATCGGAAAATCTGGCAACATTGCAAGCTCGAGTATATTCGTTTTCGTATTATTCTACCTGCCTCACTTAATTAAAATTTTTTATTGGAAAAGCAACCCACAACTCAAAACAGTTGATATTTGCTAAATAGTGTTGCGTTAAGCGCCTTCAACTAGACGATTCGGCAAAATCAACACTTCTGAGTAGGAAAATTTAACTATACCAACTAAATTTCAGCACATATGCTATCATTGCTATCCTTGATTTCTTGTAGTATTGTGGTTTGTGGTGGCAAAAGGGTTAAGACTATGGAAAAGTGGAACTATTGGGGGTGCATAATGCACTTCACATCGATATTTTACACTGGTTTTAATAGTCTGTAAACGCAGTGTTGCTAAATTGCACACGACGATTAGACTCTTTAAGATGATTATAATGTTCCGTGGAATCCATTTTTTTTTCTCTCTTTTCTTTCTCAAACAATTAGCGGTACATTTTCCAAGCCATTTTGGGGTTAAGGGGGTTTAATTGGATCCCCACAAAGTCGATATTTTTTCGTTGTAACAAATGAGGAGGGGTGGGTCCGGGTGGGGGCCACCGATTGTTCACAAGCCACTGTTAGTAGTGGGGGCTCACTACTGAACGCTAAGGCTTTACTTTTTTTTTAAATTTTTTTATTTTTTATTTATGGGAACGCGATGGTACTCGATGGGACGCTACAATTGTTTATTATTATTTTTATTTATTTTTTAAACAGGGGTGCAATACACGATGGAACGTTACATTTTTTTAAAGCTGGAACACAATGCAACGCTACATCTTTTTTATATTTTTATTTTTTATTTTTTTAACGGGAACGCGATGGAACACGATGGAACGTTACATTTATTTTTTTCTTATGGTGGTTAGTCTGCATGGTTAGGTGTGTTTCATCAAAACGGAACACGCCAACTACTCCAAACAGTTGGTCCTCAGATCGCGGTTATTTTAGAATTAGACCAATTGATTGTGAGAGTATATAACCACGAGTTATCTCGAGTATTAAGTAAACCCTCCCATCCACCCTCTTCCATAATTTTCCACGAGTAAAAAAATACTATATGTGAATGGAGTAAATCACTAACCTGGGTAAACGAAGGATTGGCCGGGGTGTGAGCCCCCTCCGCCTCCACCTCCACCATTTTGACCAGTCGGACCTTGGATGGCGGACACGGTGACGTCAAAGATGTCTCCTTTGACAGACTGGTGCCTGGTTGGGGGAGCCGTTATGATTGGACGCTGCTGACCTCCAGGCTTGTATTCGGGATCGTCAAGAACGATTCCCGGACGAGGCAGGTACGGGAAACTCGTATCTGTTGACAAAAAATAATTATGTTATCAAGTACACATGTACATATTATCAAGCTGATACTTTTATTCGGCTTAAATGAACCTTACTTAGGGGGGGGGGGCGATAAAAACAAAAATAATAAGCTCCTGTTAAAGTATTTTATATTATTATAGGTACTATAGTAAGATAATTCTAAGTTAAAGCAGGCTTCTTTCATTTAGCAAGTTTTATATAAATAGTTTTGTATCTTGTAGTTTCTTTGGTACCTACTTTCTTTAGTTTTGCACTGTCGTTTTAGACCACTTTATACAGTCAAAACGTTTGCATACGAATAATCCCTGGTAAAAATGAAGACTGCAATGTATGGTTTAAAAAAAAATAAGAAAACTATAGACATAGTTTAGTGGCCTACTTGAGATTATAGTCGGCCTACTTGAGATTATAGTCGGCCTACTAAAGATTATAGTTGGCCAACTATACAGATTATAGTTTATAGTACGTCGTTTTTGGAAGAAATATTAGTCGTCATTTTTACCAGGGATTTAAAATGCATTTGTATAAATGAAAACTTAAAATAAAAGTCTTGTACATTTTTTTTTAATTGATTAAAAAATGACTTGACTTTTATTTGAGTCTGAATCAAGGATTCAAATGAGTCAGTGTTAATCCAGACAGCCTAATAATTGTTTCGAAGGAAGCGTTCTAGAATTCAACCATTTACTGCATCCGTGCAAAAAAGATTACATTATCCTGTGATACTGTATATCTATGTACATTGGAAAGTGCTGCTATTCATAATCTTTTCTGCATCGAGACAATAAAGGGATGAATTCTAGAACGGTACCCAAGCCACTCTCGATGTGCAATTGTGGACTGCGTGTCGTGTCACGTGCATTTTTTTGAAGGCGCTCAAAACTTCACGCATTTGTGCAAAACGAGGTGCCGTATCTATGGTGTCTAGCAATCTTCGAGTCACGAAGGAACCGAGCGCTTTGTCGAATTTCTAGGTAACTGAAGCGGTTAAATAAAATAAATGGACATAATGGGCGACCGGACGAATTTTTAAATTGCAATACGCTTCCGCTGCGTAGACGCTAAAGTTTGACAGACTGTGCGACAAAAGCCCGCGCAGGTTTGGAAGAGAGTTCAGAATTCTTACTCTCCGCGCATCACTCACTTGCAATATGTTTGATTCGAGATCTATTTTCGGGACTTGTGTGCTATAGACTCGCTTTTTGTTTTCAATAGGTGCTCAGTGCTACCAGATTTGGTAAAAAATATGTATGAATTTCCCATAAGACTCAATGTAAAATGTGTTTATTTTTTATTACCAAATCTGGCAGCATTGTAGGCGCTCCAAAATAGACGTGTAAAATTATTAATGGGATCCAACTGTTACACTTGACAATTTTACCACTCTGTATAGATTCTATTCATGGGAATCGATCTCTGGATGTTCTAGCCTTGACCAATGTTGCCAAAATTCCAACAGACGGATTTTACACTGCAGTTTACCTTGCTCTTAGAGTGGGGTATCTTACTCCATGCTTTGGCTCAAATTTCAAAAATAATTAATTTCTTTTCAAGCAAAGAAGAAAGCAAGATGAAAATCGAATTATTAGGCTCCGCAGTGGTGGGCATTCGGCACTGAAAAAAAAAATCAGCTAAATTTAACTAATTTCAACTTAAAAGTATGGACACCACTTAAAACTGTTAGTTTGACTATTTGAATTAGTAAAATTAACTCCGTGCCGTGTTAATTAACATGGCACGGAGTTAATTTTACTAATTCAAATATTCAAACTAACAGTTTTAAGTGGTGTCCATACTTTTAAGTTGAAATTAGTTAAATTTAGCTGATTTTTTTTTTTTTTTTTTTTTTTTCAGTGGGGGCAGTGGAGGCTCGTGCCATTTAGCATCAATGTTTTTCTTTCATTTGATTTCATTTAAAAAAATCTATTCGATAGTGAAGCAGTGCTTTATCAACAATCGATTGTTACTCATAGACCTAAATGGGGGAAAAAAATCGTTGCCAAATTACACAAGCCACTACTGCTTAGGGGGGAACAAGCGGAGAGCCGCTGCAGTAGCTTTTCAATGAAAATCAGTGGCGAGGCGTGAAATTTGGCAACCATGTATTTTCTCAATTTAAATTCAATAAAAAGGACGAACGCTTCAGTCATCGGCGATGACCAGGCATTTCGACCTTTCTCATGAGTTTAAATGGGAAAACAAAACGTTGCCAAATCGCACGCCTCGGCCACTGATGAAAATACATCAGTTAGGTAACTGCTTCCTTATCGGGAAATCCGTCGAATTATAATTTTGTTGTACGTCTATGTAACTTGCTAGAAATATGGTTTTTGTAGTGAAGCGCGTCTTCCGCAGGAAAATGTTCGCTGAGCGACGAGTGTTAATAGTATAACTATCTCTCTTACTCTCGCGTGACTTCTATAAGTACTATGCTATCTCACTCTCGTCGCTAATATCATTTACAGGGACATCTTATGTGAAATTTAATATATGGCACAAACGAATTTATAGAGTAATTTTAGTACGATTTTGACGAAAAATCGTCGTGAAATGTCGTCTATCGGCAAAATTTGACTGAAGAAAGACATGGCAATTCACGAGGAGGGTATAGTGTGAGAGTACAGACTGCAGAGCTGCCGATTTGCGTGGGTTCAATGGCATTTTGAAATTCACCGAAGATTCCACCGGTTGAGAAAAGATTACAGAGTTTAGTTCAGTGTATGGCTGTAATGCAAGGAAATACTAGCGTTCTTTATCTTTTCTCAACCGATAGAGTCGTCGATAACTTTGAAAATTTGCGGATATTTTATAATTAATTAACGAAGTTTCCACAGACTTAGAAAAGATTACAGATCAGAGTATTTTCGTGTATTACAGTCAGACACTGAACTAAACTCTGTAATCTTTTCTCAACCGGTGGAATCTTCGATGAATTTCAAAATGCCATTAAATCTACGCAAATCGGCAGCTCTGGTACAGAGAGCGATATTTTGGTTACGCGATTTTTCTTCCCGACACATTACATGCAATGAGTAAACCATTATTTCTATCTTACGGTTATAAGAAGGACTTTTTGGTTTCACGAATTTTTGTTATTACTATGGTGAGACGATGTACAGTATTTTTTTATTCAATTTTACTTTTTTTTTCGCTGATATCATAACTCACCTCAGTTTTAGGACAAGGTTATTTCCATGATACGTGAAAATTCCGTAATAATATGAGTGGGAGAATTACGCTAACTCTTTTTTTTTCTATTTGGCTACTCTGATGAGGTATCTATAACATTACGGCCGCTTCTAGTCACTGCGACGAATCGACCACAAAAACACAATACAAGTACCCTCTCTCTTGGTTTTTCTCAGTGTTGCCATGTTTAGGATAAACACCCGAATTGTTCTCGTTTTACTTAAAGTAAAAGTTGGTATTTTATAGGAGATTCTGGCAATATTGGGTTTTCCTCTCAAATGGCCCGCCAATTCTGTGTTATTCAGTTTCAGCAGGCCTCCATTAATTACACTGCATATAGATAAATCATCGCGTCGCTGATTGTACTATCTGCTGAATGTTTCATAATCATAATAGGTGGTTTAAAATGAGAAATGATTGCCGTTTAAGTAAACTAAACCAGCTCAAAATACATCTAGAAACACGAGGACGCACTTTACTTGAAAATATGTAAAAATTGCATTGATCTAATTTATTTTGACATAGTTTTGGATCTGAACTTGAGGTTTTCAAAAGTAATTTGGAAGGCGTGAAATTCATTACCCTTAATTTAACTCTGCGTAAACGCTGTAATTTTCACACAAAGATGAGCGTATGAGCGAGGTGAAATTACAATTCGCTAGCATTTTTTTGGACCTTTCTTTTACTTCCTTTCTTTTCCTTTCTTTTTCCCTTTTTATTTGTTTATTTTTATTTTTTTTTATTTTTGTCTATTTTTCCTTTTTTCTCTTCTTTTTTTTTCACTTTTTTAAAGCCCCCTTTTCCAAAAAGGGGGGGGGGCTTGAAAGAGAATAGTATAACCAAATACTAGAAAGAGATGGCCTGGCTCGAGGGACACAATCATGAGCGTGCGAGAGAAATAGTTTGGAACGCTATAAGGGAGTTTTTTCACCGCTGATTGCGACCGATAGAACCGTTGACTTCGCACTAAAACCGTCTATGATTTGATGAAAATAGGCTAACTTCGGTTGTTGCATCCCTGCCACAAAGTATTTGGTCAGCGAAGTCAGTTCACGCAGAGATAAGTGTATAACTTTCCACTTTGATGGATTTTTTTTTTTTTTTTGTATGATTTTTTTTTTTATTCGGAGAGCGCTTCGCATACTCGGAAGTGATAAAAACCAAATGGGAGCAAAAACTAGTGAGCATTAAGCAGTTAAGCACCCGCCGAACAATTGGGTCAGATAATAACATGTTAGAAGTGAAGCATTGATAAATTGCCGAACGATGACTTAACTGGTTCTATGGGCCCTACTGCCCCTCTCTCCTCGCCACGCCCAATCATAGAGTCATTCATGAACCGCTCTTCTCTATTTAGAGTCTAGTGTTAGAGTACCTGCGCGCGCCGCGGCCGGGCTATGCTCCTGAAGATATCGATTACGACCTACTCACAATTTCATAGGAATTTTTGAAGGTCATTTTTTCTTCGTCTTTGGTTTGAAATGAGTTCTAACGGAATTCACTCGGCTGGTCCTCGAGCACCTCGGCTAGGCTTTCAAGAGTCTGTCGACCCGAGCATGGATGCGCCGGGCCCATAATGGCCCGCAAAGAGGGAGCTGCGATTTTTTTTTTTTTTTTTTTTTTTTTTTTAATGAACTATGATTTGTATCGCTGCACCTCAGAATTTAGGTTAGGAACACTAATGACTGACGAGGTGGTCATCCATCAACGACTGTAATAACAACGTATCACAAAAAAATGAAAACGAAAAAAAGATTCTCTTTGGGTCACAGGTGAATGTTCCAAGTGACCGCAAATCATTTGAAGAATAAACGCATTTCCGAAGTTTCTACCAACCTGTGCAAGTTTTAAATTAAGGTGCAGATTTTTGATTTTAATTTCTTCCCGTGGGCAATTTTCGTCCTCAGTTGGTTTTAACAAAAATATGGTCTTATACTTTTACTAAATTTTCCATCCATTCAAATTCTTTTTGTCTGCCACTTTATTGAATTTTAAAGATGATTTTAAGACTTGTACCGCTTGTAATTTGCTAATTTTAATTTTTCAGCTGTGCTCAAACCTACTTTAACTTTAACTCCCGAAGAATCTACATTGCCCCTCCTTACTTTCAGAATAAGAAAATAAAGACTTTAATAATTCTGCTAAAAACTTATGTCATCTTTCTTTATATTGTTTCTAAATTGCAATTTTTTTTCTGGAAAGGGGGGGGGCATAGAATTCCGGCATTCATTAGAAAAGTCCTCTTCCCATCTTTAACACATTTTCATTTTTCTGAGAAAAGGCAGGTGAATTATTAATTATGAGGTCTGTCATTTACTTTTGCCAGAGAATTGCATATTTAGCAACGCATCAGCCTCCAAAAAGCAAATAGACATGCACGGAAAGGATAGAGTGTGCGCCAAAGAAAAATAATAATAATAATAATAAATTTTCTTCTGCTTGCTAATACCGGAACGACATTGACGAAAACGTCAAGCGTCGTCAGACTACGAAAATATTACCGATGAAAGGTTCAGCTGTCTTCGCGCCAAGGAGTATTTGCGCGGCAGCAAGATGGCCTCCTACCACGCATAAGAGCAAAACGATTTCAAAAAGCGCACGACTAGTACCACATGCTTCAAAAAATAATTCGCCATTATAATATGCATTAATTCCGTTAATTCCATTAATATGAAGCCTTCCGTTAGGAAACAAGCATTTGTCATTTTGAAATTATGACGAGAGATTTTCTTTTAAGGGGAGGGGGGAGTGGTCACTTTTCCTCTGTCTTTCCCTAACACCCACGTTTTGTTCTCTTACCTGAGTAAAACTGATAATAATCTGTCTTGAGTTTAACCAAAATTAAAACAATATTTGAAGAAATGTACAAGAAGCATACTTTTCTACACAAGCATTAAAGTCTCCGCGGCACTGTTTTACTCGCCTCAAACTACAACCGAGACTATTGACTGAAATAAATTTTGGCCATGAGCACCTATTCCTCTTTGCTTTGTTTCAGGCTAGTAGAATCGAGGAGGCAGTCGATGACGAACCCCCCCCCCCCCCCCCCCCCCAGTCTCGGGGGAAATCAATTGGATGATTGGATCAGTGGTAGCTCGTGCAGTGGCAACAACGGATTCTCTCCTTTTAAACCTACGTAGAAGATTCGATAGATATATTGATATCTAGTTTGCATATAGATTTGAATAGCAAAAAACATGGTTGCCAAATCGTCGTCCATCTAAGTCGGAAAGTTGACTAATTGACTTCTACATCGATTCCTATATTAATAAATAAACTGTAGGGAACACCCTACGAACACTTTCTCCCTCCATTTTTATCTGGGGGGGCACCCAGACCCCCTTAAGAATTCTGGGGGAGACCCCCCACGCCCTACATTGGTTTTTCAAGCGGTCTGAAGGGTTATTTTGCTGAACTATGAGGGGTTAATTTTACTGTGGGCTGGTTGTAGAATGTTTTGACTTATTTTCTTCCAAATCCAAAGATCCAACATTGAAATATTTAAATTTGTCTCTTTTTTGACCCATGATTTTAATGGAAACCATTTTCAACCAAAACTAACCTAAAAATCAAAATTTA
The DNA here is from genome assembly GCA_011764245.1 of Trialeurodes vaporariorum. Lineage (NCBI taxonomy): Eukaryota > Metazoa > Arthropoda > Insecta > Hemiptera > Aleyrodidae > Trialeurodes > Trialeurodes vaporariorum. The sequence continues at coordinate 21,878,245 of VMOF01000320.1, forward strand.
AAAAAACAAAAACAAAAAAAAGTCCCTCTAGGGAATGTTAAAAGCAACATCTCTGCAAATTTTGGATGCATATGGATCAATAGTTCAAAAGTTATGCTGGGTTTCACGCTCATGACTACAGACAGACAAACAGACAGACAGACGCCACAGAAATTGTGTGCATTTACTCCTCTCTACCGCATATGGTTAATAAATATTCAAATATCATGGATGGATGTTCTTTAGGATAGTATTAGGCATGATAAGAGCCAATTATTTTATAATTATCATGATTGACTTAGTCGCAGCGGGCCAAGTATCAAAACAAAATGCATCAAAAATCTCTGCGCCATTGCAATACTTTCTGCATTTTACTAATTTCATTAGAGTGAGAAAGTAAAAAAGACACTCCTTTAATCTGAGACGTCAAAAATGTCAAAATTATCAACGTATTTCAAGTTATAGCGGAACAGTATAGGCATAAGTCATTAAAGCAGAGGTCTCAGTCAGTCAATTTTGTTTCCGCTCCACTGAAAAGTTGCAAAACTCGACTTAAGCCTATACGTCAGATGGACGACGAAACAGCACCAGGCGTCACTGGATTTGGCCAAAATTATTTATACCTAAAATTAGAGTGATTTGAAGCAGAGACAACTTACCAGTGATCGGTGGTCGTTTGACAGCCGTATTGGGATCAGCGTTCTTTTGCGGCCATTTTGTGGGTTGATGTGTGTCTTGGAAGGGTATATCCTGGATTGAGGGCTCAAGGACCGCAACGGCTGCACCAATCCCTGTAGCAAAGTTAAGTCCCGACCCTGTGTCAATATCCGGCGAAATCGTCGAAGAGCCCGCTGGGAAGGTCTTCGTTGGACTGGGCAATATTCTATCATTATCTTCCGAAGTCTTCGATCCTATCAATCCCGGCTTCGAATGCGAGCTATTGGATGTTTTTGAAATATTTACACGTTCTATGAATGATTGGTAACTAGGAGGAGGTAATGACGGTCGGTGGGTTGAAGGTTTAACAATAGCAGATTCGTTCCTGAATATGTGACTATTTTGAGCTTGCGGTTTATTATTATTGCCAATATGGCTAATAGAAATATTATTGCTACTATTATTACTAGAATTACTAATGCTGCCACTATTCTTGTTATTACTACTACTAGTGGTACTATTATTTTTATTACTAAAGGTGTTTTCCATAAATTTGTCTTCGATCACCGTAGGCATCGGGTTCGTCATGGAAGTAATTTTTGACGGGTGGATGAAGGGCATTTCTTGGTTCTTGTTGGGGATTGAATTGGTATCCAGCGTTTGATTCTTCTCCTGTTGTTTGGAGTGCGCATCAGATTGGTTTTTATCGCGCGAAGGCTCCGCATACTGATGATCAGGTCGGGAATTTGTTTTTTTATCCGAATTTTTCTCGGAGGGATTAGCACTGTTCGTCGCTGGAGGATGTCTATAATAGATAGCTCCTTTGTCTTCTTGTGAGCTGCCGGTGATTTCGATGCTAGGCTTCGGCTTTCCTTCAGACATTGGTTGCGGTTTTCTCAAAGGCTTTGTTTGAGATGAGGTAGGATTTGAGCTTTGATTAGGATTTGGATTGTTTAATGGGTTGTTGTACTCAGAAGCTGGCCTGTGACCAAATACGCTCGAATTATCTTCAAAGATTACGTGGCTTGAAGATTTTGTTGGTTGAATATCTTCTTCAGAAGAACCTCCCGAGGGTGGTGGAGAAGAAGGACGGTTAACCCCTCCTCCATTAGGGGTAGAAGACATTGGTTTCAGCGGCTCAGGTATGTCGAATGGGTAAGGTGGGGGTAGTTTTGTACTCACTGATACAGGGGGTTTTATGGATGCTGGCGGTGGTAAAGGAGGGTCGAATAATATAGGGGGCACATCAGTTATTCTCGGCGGTCCCCGGTTGTTTATTCTTGTTCTCGACGGTTGAGGCAGTCTACCGGAGGATTGAGCTGGTCCTCCGGGTCCGCTCGGTAAAGGCAGATTCGAATTTCCGTTTAAAAGTTTCACGAATCCTGTGATGATCTCCTGTATATCCGAACCGCCAGTTTTACGGTCGTCAGAGCTCCTAGGGGTGACCAACCACCGTTTGAGTTGGTCGCTGCCTCGTCGTTAGGCTCGTTCGGGGTCGGATCCGGTTCAAAGTTCATCCGTTCGGGAGTCGGCTTCGAGTTGTGGGGATTGTTGGTGGCATTCGCCAAGGATCGAGCAATACTGGGCTTCGTCAAACTGCTGAACGGCCTGATTCGCGTCAGAGACGAAGCCCTCTTCCCTTCCCCCGAATACGACGGGATCTCGTGAGCTCCCATTAAGACGGACTTGCTGATCTCCGAGCGAATATTGCTGAAATCATCGATGGGTTTAGTCGGCCTGATCTGTTGATTGAAGTAAGGCTTCCTGTTATCGTCAATTTCCGGCCCTCTATAATCCCTCTCGTCATCTTCTGGGAATTTGATTCTGTTGTTGGTTCTGCCATGCAGTTTCGTTGCTTCCATTTCGATGTTGTTATTGGTCTGTTCGTCGATAATCTTTTTCACCTCTCGTTTTTCTCTTTGGTCAAGGTTTTGGAAACCTCCTTCGTCAGTCTCAACGGGGTTTTCATTTCTAATCCTTCTTTCTCTATCATCGTGTCGAAGTTTCCATTGATTCCTGCTTCCTCTAGTGGCAGTTCTTCGGGGGAATACCATGTATTTTCGATGTTTTCGACCGATGCTTCGTTAAAAGTTATCGTTCGCTCTTGGTGTCCTGCGAGTTGTCCTGGTTCAATGGCCGGCGAATCCGCTGTTGCATGCTGATGAGTTGAGCTATTTTTTTGCTGTCCATTATTTATTTTTTCCTCTAGGTGTAAGGTATCGTCTGAAACAAAAGAAAATTAAAACCAAGTTAGGTATCATTTTCTACAGTAAAATTATTAAAAACATCATCATAAGTTATCGACAAAAGCTCATAAAGAATGCAAGAAAGTTATTATACTTGAAGCTACGATTTGATCATTTCTATAGGGCATGCGTTGTTAGGTATATTTCTCAACTGATAACAACATTTGTAATATTTGCTTCGACCGGTAGAATCGCACCGCTCTTTGCCTAAACGTCATAAAAAAGTTGCCAAAATCAGTGGTGAAATATTATTAAAAATTATCATTCTCGACCAATACAGCTTAAGTTAAACTTTTCAGGGACACTCCGTGGTTTACATTTCTTGTTAAAAGTGTTCTTTGTGGTTATAATTGGTCTTGAAAGTTTTAAAAATTATAAATCGTAAATGGGTCTGTTGCATACTTTTGCTACAACAATATAGAACCTTGATTCTTACGTAAAATTCGGCGAAAATAATGATGCGCACATTAAAAACGTTCAAGATCCACTCATTAACTCAGAAAATACCTTAAATTTCAAACAGTCCGCGCTACACTAGACACTATTTGCACCGGTATACTACTACATGGACGGAACCACCGTGCATAAGTGAACAACATCGTAACTACAAAATGATGAATTCCCTTCTAGATACATGAACTATTGGCTGCATTTGCTGTCTGGTCTTTTCGGTTTATCAAACATTACAAAATAATATAAGAAATGTACGCATCTAAACGAAACATTCCAATGTTTGTAAGTTCTGTTCATGTTTACATAAACGAGATGGTTCCCTCTATGTAGTTATAAGTCGGTGGTGTAGTGTCTAGTGTAGCGCGGGTTGTTTGAAATGGAAGGTATTTTCTGAGTTAATGAGTGGATTTTGAAAGTTTTTAATGTGCGCATCGTTATTTTCGCAGAAATTTACGTTAGAAGCAATGAGTTATATTGATGTAGCAAAAGTACGCAACAGACCCATGGATGAATATTTTACTTTCTGATTTTTCGCCACTTTTTTTCGATCTTAGGCCCAAGAGCGCCGATGCATTTTGCAATGCCATAAAATATCGACAAATCGGCAGCACCGATGATTACACCCGAGTAAAATCACGGCAAAAAAATTGACGATCTCACCAGCCCAGCCCAGCACAACGCCGCACGGTGGAACGAGTCAATAGGAAGAAATCGGACATAGGTATAGCGTGGCGACTTTAAATGGATATATCTTCGTTAATTCAACGTAGAAGTTTGAGAGTAAATTCATTGGTTTTATCATAAAATTTCCAACCAGAATCACCCTTTATAGTTCGTTTTATGACAGTAAAAACATTCACATATTCATTTTTAGAAACGTATTCCATGTCCGACACTTCCAATTGACTCGCTTCACTGTGAGTCGATTGCGATTGTTGCGCGTGTAAACCTTCCGATTGAATGTACTGATCGTTTTCTATTAGCTATACCATGCTGTGTTTGGAGAGGGCAAATTCGAATGTGCATTGGGAGTGAATTGCTTCGACGACATTTACCATTATTATGGTGACAGTTTTCCGTCCCCCCCCCCCCCCGGGGATTCTATCATTACAACCGTTGGTGGACTGACACTACTTTTGTTCTGCTCGCGTACCATGTAGAAATCCACTCGCTTCTCTTGTCGTCAATTATTTTAAATGCCTCTTTTTATTGTATGTTCCATAAAATGATGCGCGCCGTGGAGGTTGTTAATGTATTTTTACGACATAGCGTTCAACCTGGCAACTCCGAATTTCGTCCATGTATAAATTTATGTAAAAGGGAAACTTTGGTGTTCAACGAATAACCGATAGTGAAGCTGATGCAAATTTTTTCTGTAGGCAATTTACGGGTTGACTAAGTTTTAAAAACCTTAAAAAAATAACGATGGTAGCACTAGAAACTAACAAAATCCACCCTTAGGCTCAGAGAGTGCTTTTAAATGCTCGCCCGTGATGGCAGTGCGTGCTCTATGGTCTAAAGTAAAAAAAAAAAAAAAAAAATTGCCAAAAACTGGTGAACAAAAAAGTAATCAAAAATAATCGTTTTCGACTTTTTACGCTTAACTAACAACAACTTTCCAATGTGGCATTTCTAGGTTTTAATTACTCGTTAAAAGTGTTTTTTATGATTGAAATTGCTCTTTGAAAGTTTATTAATGATAAAAGAGAAATTTACTTTCTGATTTTGCCCCTCTTATGGACGATCTGAGACCATAGTGCGGTGTTGGGCACTAATAATGGGGGGTTTATTCCTACATTCATTATTATTATTTTTTATTTAGATAATTTTTTTAATTTCATAATCAGGTTAATGAGTAAGTAGGTACATCAAATACAGAGAGGAGGTTTTTACCTGATTTCCTAGTGATATAATTTAAATTTAATATTTATTTATAAATTACTTATGAATTACTTATAAATTTAAATTAATAATTAATACTTAAATTAACTTAAATTGATTTAAATTAATAAATTTAATTTAATTATTTATAAATGACTTATAATTACTTATAAATTATGTTTACATTTATAAAATCAGGAAGAAACCTTCACTTTACACTTTTTTATTTTATTTTTCCACTTTTCTCTCTTATACGTTGTACACGATTGCGATTTAATTAGTTCCATCGAAGTTTATTGTCCCGTTGTGAAGACAAAGGTGGAGCGCGTTTTACCAAGACGACAATCAGTCCCGCGTAATGTCCTCGTCCTCACAACAACACGGAGGAGTGTGTGTAAGTGTATATGTTTATGCGCGTCTATGTGTGTGTGTAAATGTTTAATTACGCTGTGTTGAAACAATTTAAGAGCCAGGGCGGGCTCATGCTGAACACGGGGCCCATTGTTATTCGTTCCAGGATAGATACGTCCGTCCGACTTGACTGCCAACTCAACTTTCTACCATAAGGATAGGATAATCGCGGATTGTCAACAGAGTTCGGGGGGAAGAAAAAAACAAATCTGAATCGAGAAAGTGATTTCAACGGCCATGCAGGCAATGCGTTCGCTTTTGCCTTGGTTTACCACCGCGCATCCCCGCCCCGCCCCGCTCTACCGCACTGAGGCAAGACAATAGCAAAAAAATATTGTCTGAGAGCATGCACCGTGGTGAAGAATACAGGGTGTCCCAGAAGTTCAAACCAAGCTCAAGTTACAGAACGCATACATCTCTTATCAGTTTACCTAGAGTCCCTATATATGAAAGAGTCAAGACAATGAGCTATAACTTTAGAATGGCACATCAAGGAACGTTCCGCTGGTTCATTGTTGTCACCTAGGGCGCCGCCATCTTGCCGTAAAAATCGTTTTTGAGGTGAAGTTTTGTAGGTTGTTTCCGGTCGTTTCGTAAACAAACTCGGGCATCGCCGGAAACGGCCTACAAAATTTAACCTCAAACCTTGGAATCTGCCGTCCAAATTCCACTTTTTCCCGGGATTCCTTCTACCCTGTGTGGCACAAGGTGGACCAGCCCACTGCCACTCTAAAGTTATTGCTCATTGGTCAAGACACGTGAACAGAAGTGAAGAAGAAGAAAGGGTCTGGGTAGCCTGGAGGCGCGCCTCTTGTTTACATTTTTATCCTCCGATCTTCCCGCCAAAGATTACTTATACACGTATTCGTGTGTAAGTAATCTTTGTTAGGTCAACCTGACCTATACAATTTCCGTTGGCTTCACTACCTGTTTTAATTTACTGTGAAGAGTATAATGCGTGAATTTTATTCTATTCTGAACACATAAATTTCAATTTCAATCGAAAATTTCATTAGTACAAGCTAAAAATACCGAAAGTTTCCTCAAAGCTGGGCAGCGGGGAAGATGATTCCATGAAGATGTAAATGGCTTCATAGACCCCTTCTTCTTCTTCTTCAGTTTTCAGCAGCCAATCAGAGATGAAACATCGTATATGGCGAGACTCTTTCATTTAAAGGGACTCTAAGTTTACCTAGAGACAAATAGAAACGGAGCACTAATTGACTGCAGTAGGAAACACCATAATCTCGCGGATTCAACGAAACAAGAGTGAACAACCCTCTGATTTAACCTGGTCCTGAATGGTAAATACCCTCATCTTTACTTTCCAATTGATACCCCCCTGGCTCTGGCGCCTATGTTTACCGAGCGTCATAATTCAACACCAGGCTTAATCAGAAGGGTGTTAGCTGGTGAAATTTGTTTTGTTGAATCACCGCAATTTTGCGGTGTGCCTCAAATCTGCTGCCTTATACAGGGTGTCCCTGGTTTAACACGCATAAATGATGGAGGTGATTTTTCAAGGAAAACTAAGACTTTTTTTCCATAAACATAGGCCATAAAATGCTTTCCCTCTGAGCTATGATTTTTCAAATTTGGGAAAAAAATTTTGGGTTTTTTAACACAACGGCCAATGTTATGGATGAAATTGAATGAAAATTAGTTTCTGAGGGTATTTTTTGGTGTAAAATTAAATTTTTGGGTCGAATAAACGTTTCAAGGAGTTTAAAGGGAGTTTCAGAGGGGTTTGATCTTAAAATTGAAAAATTTTTGGTAGCCGGTCAATTTTTTGAAAATTGAGGTGCATTTTGGGATTTTATGAGCAAAAAAAAAGGGTTTTTTGATCCCTTCCATTTTTGTCCTCCGCCGCGTTTTTAATGGCGAAAAATGGATTTGAAATTTTGTCCTTTTTTGGGTATACCCTGCTAATTGAAGGCGCAACTTCCGATGTCACCGCCCCGAGCACGTAAACTCTCCGCGCCAGCGCGAAGCTATGCGTTTGGTGGTGTCCCCCCTCCCATCATCTTGGAAAGCAAGAGTAAACTCGCAAGTTCATCAAGTTTTAGGGGTTGCCAAAGGGGCATTTAAATAAAAAAAACCATAACTATCATTATTATCTGTTATGATTATTGTCAAAAACAGTTCACACATTAAACAATCAAACCGCCAAAGCCATCAAAAAAAAAGTGTATGCTATGCCCGTTCCTGTTGTTGAAACATTGCAGCATCGCATTGTCGAGGTGTGTGCCGATTTAACTCGAACGCAATGCAGATCAGCCGTGACGTCAGTAATAAAGAGGTGCACCTCTTGCGTCAACCAAGGTGGTTTTCATTTTGAACATTTGCTGTAAAAATTTTTAAAAATTTTTAAAGGGATATGAGTGCCTTCTTAGCTTCGTTTGATCCAATTTTTTTAAAAGAAAAAAAAAAAAAGAAAAAAAAAAAAAACCAAGTTTGATTGTTCCATAACAATTATTGTTGATTGTCTTGTTGTTTCAGTTATTACTAATTGTTTCGTTTACACATTTAATTGTAATTGTTTTTTAATAATCATAACAGATATGAATGATAATAAAGATAATTAAGGTTATCTTATTATTACATTATTATTACATCGATAAATTATTATGATTATCATAAAAAGTCCATGGTTTATTTTTTTAAATGTCCCATTAGGCAACCTCTAAAATTGATGAACTTGCGAGTTTACTCTTGCTTTCCAAGATGATGGGAGGGGGGACACCACCAAACGCTAGCTTCGCGCTGGCGCGGAGAGTTTACGTGCTCGGGGCGGTGACATCGGAAGTTGCGCCTTCAATTAGCAGGGTATACCCAAAAACGGACAAAATTTCAAATCCATTTTTCGCCATTAAAAACGCGGCGGAGGACAAAAATGGAAGGGGTCAAAAACCTTTGTTTTTGCTCATAAAAATTTGAATATGCACCCCAATTTTTAAAAATTGACCGGCTACCAAAAAATTTTTTAATTTTTAAAATCAACACCCTCTGAAACTCCCTTTAAACTCCTTGAAACGTTTATTCGACCCAAAAATTGAATTTTACACCCAAAAAAAACCCTCAGAAACTAATTTTCATTCAATTTCATCCATAACATTGGCCGTTGTGTTAAAATAACCAAAATTTTTTTCCAACTTTGAAAAATCATAGCTCAGAGGGAAAGCATTTTTTGGCCTATGTTTTTAGGAAAAAAAGTCTTAGTTTTCCTTGAAAAATCACCTCCATCATTTATGCGTGTTAATCCAGGAACACCCTGTATATTTTCAGCGTGCATCGTCTCTATTTGTCTCTTAATCCACAGGTCTGCTTGTTTGCTTGTGGTTCGTAGAATTACTCGTTTAATCAAAAGACAACGGGTCTCTGGTCTCTCGCTATAACTAAGTACGAAATTCACTCATCAAACTCACAAAATGCCTTCAAAGTTCAAGGTGTAATGGTGGATCTGCGGAGGTACCATGGTAGAGATTCCTATCTAATTTGAGACTTTTTTCTGTGTTTCTATAAAGAGTGAGTGACAAATTAGACAAAACTCCTCATGACACCTACACCTACGTAAATCCGCCATTTAAGAGCAAAAATGGCAAAACTATGCAAGTCTCATGGGAGATTCCTGTCTAATTCGCCACTCTCTCTACAGAAACACACAGAACAAATTTTGCCTCGCAAATTAGATAAAAGCATTTTGCGAGTTTGATGAGTGAATTTAGTAATTTTGAATGCGCTCATAGTAATTTTGACTGGCTTTTATGCAAGAGAGCTCTATTCTGTCCATCTAAAACTAGTAAGCAGACTTGTTGTTTTTCGAAGATACGATTGGCATTTTTCAACATAAACCTGCGATGAGGACTTCTGGAACACACTATACACCCCACCAACACACCTAAATACGAAAGACACGAGTATAACGTCTTTGATACAAGCTGACAAAATCTCGCAATCATATGACGAACGACGCGATGTGAGGTATCATTACCTATACGAGTCTTATGGGTAAATACCCTGTGTCTGCGTGCTCAAGGTGCAACGAAAAAGATTGATGTGACATAACTGACTAAAAGATACAGGACATATTTTCAGTCTCAAACTGACTGTTCACGGAGAATTAAACAGAACATTTCCCGCACTTCCGTTCAGATGGCTGTTAGTCCTTTTAAAGAGACTCGGTCGATGCTATCTATCTCGCTATGCACCAATTATTTAATGGCTCTGTTTGCGAACTTTTGCTGTACGAAGAACTTTGATTTTGATGTGAAATGATGTAAAACTAACGATGAGGGCTGTTACAATTACATATTACTAAAATTTACTCCTAAATTCAAGAACAGCAAATGATGAGTCATTTTCATCATGCCACTACTGGATTCTATCTAATCATTTTGGACACTCCACCGGGGGGGGGGGGGGGTGTTGGCTCTATTTTCTTAAAGTTTGCGTCCGATCACACTGGAAATATACGGATTTTAACAACTTTGGGGGGAATGTCACCATTGTTGAATCGATTATTAAAATCCATTAATCGATTCTTGTTGATGGGCAAACGTACATCATATTACTTTGGACCATTTAGTTTCACCCCCCTGCAATCAGGGCGTATTAAGTGAGATTTGGTAACTTTGTACTTTGTCCATCTAAAACCGTTAAAAATATCGAACTATTGGGTGTTCGGTGAACATCCTCGAATTCGACTTTTTATAAGGGTTCAAATGGACAAAATGCAATTTTGCCAGAATACGCCCTTGCCTCCAATATTAAATTGCAACGTTTTCACGATCTTTATAATTGATTTTAGACCACTGATTACTGGCGCATTGAATCAATTTGTCAATTTTTGGGGGTTGAATCGATCAATTAATTGATCATCTTCGATTATAGGAACACATCTGCTTCAGTATCCAATTAGACAACATTCTCGATTCTTTTAAGAGTATGTTATACACACGAGGAATTTTTCGGTGCTATCTTGAAAGAACCAAAAATTAGCGGGGGAAAATTGCGACTCCACGAATGAAATGTTACAGCTTCAACAAAACGATCGATAAAACCCTGTAAATTATCGATCAATTAATCGTACGATAAACTAATCCTGACTGACATCACCGCTGCAATTTATCGAATTGGTTCTATAAAAATTTTAAAGACGGTTGTGAATTTTAAATACACTCAAAAAGATACTACTTTGGATTTATTACTGCGGAACCACAATTGATTCACCGATTAAATCGCATATACCGTGACGTTATCTCTAAATCAGTCTGTTCCACGTCTTCCTCCATGCAATCTACAGTCTTTTAACCTAAACATTGAGGTTGGGTCAGAGAGCTTTAATGCCCTCTCCGAACAAGCTCCGAACAGATTTGATCAACATCTGAGTTCTTGAATGAGCGCGTGGTTGGAACACGATTTTCAGAAACCGCGCTCTCAGAATCATACCTCTGTTTCTGGCTTGAGATTTATTACTTATAGGCCCGCCTCGCCTCTAGAAATATATAGATAAATTCTAAATACAACCATTTTTGCCGTTAGAGTCGTTGGAGTTCATTCACAGATTTTTTTACTTCATCTTCTTTTCCTGTCTAAGACATTGCTATAGCTATTTTTCCCCGTGTTTTTTAAACCACAGAATTTTTATCATCGTTGTTGAGAATGATGTGAAGTTGAATGAAATTTAAAATTAAAGATAAATAACCTCACTACTACTAAAAAACTACTTCTCTTCTAAAAAAAGGCCGTCATATGCATAAAATAGAAGAAAAATCGTGTAATTATGTTCGAATCTATTTTAGTTTAATTTGAAATAGACCGATTATGTCCTATGATAGCTGTACAATAGCGAAGCGTGCCAATTGACAACACTGGTAAAAAATAGACCCTCATTTAAACAAGAGTAAAACAATCGATTTCCGTGGACACGGTGGTTCCCATTAATAATCGATTATTTTTTATACGTTGAAATGGAGGAAAACCACTTTTGCCAAACTGCACGCTTCACCACACCATGGGTAACTATGGCAGCCGGATGATCGCGGAATCGTTATTTTAAGGTTAGCTTGAAAATGTGCCTTTCCATCATAAAGGAAAATCTAATTATTGTAAAACGAACAGTTAGAGAATAAAATGAACTTTGCTCAAGATAAACATTTTAGAGGCAAGCAAAATTACTCTGGTAGATCTCAATGAATATGAAGAGGTTCGACAGTCTGTTTGTTGTCAATAACACTCATGTACCTGAATTTATTTTAACCCTTAACTGCAGATGAGCCCAGATCTGGAACAATTACTTTGACACCTTATCTTAAAGTAGGAGACTTGAGTTGTACTGTCGCTGCATGGTGGGTCACATGTGGAACAGATACTAAACGAGTAGGAATTGTCGATTTTGTCCTAGAGCGCGCAGCACAGGATAGAGAACGTGCAGAGTGGTTGAAAATAGCTTACTGAAAATCTGATAGAGATTTTCCGATTTTCATTGTTATGTTTGGGAGTAACGCAGGGGTACCATATACAAAAAAAACAACTATTGAAACTTACTAACTTATTTTTTACTACTTTAATTTTTTTTTCTTAGCCTGAAAACTTTATTTTCAGTTGCATGGATACCTAAATGCGGGTAAGGCCATATTTGTAAAAATTAATATTCAGGCTCTTTACCATAGAAATATAATGGAAAGAATTTTTTCACTATTTTTCCCTGTCTCAAGGATCAAAATTGTACTGAAAAAAAAAAAATTATTTTATTGAAAAAAAAAATCATGCAGTAAAGGGTTAAATCTAGAATGAACTGCTTACTTCTCAGAGCTGCCGTTTTGTGTTGGTATGTTTAATGAAATTTCACTGTTGATTCCACAGGTTGTTCAAAATATTACACAAATTCAATTCAGTGAATGAATGTAATGAATGAAAATACTCGCAACTGCAATCTTTACTTAATCTCAATGGCGTAGGGTGCGATTTGGCAACGTTGCAGTTTGTCCATTTAAACCTGCGAACAAGATCGAACTATTGGGTGTTCGGTGAACACCTCCGCATTCGACCTTTTACAAGTGTTTAAATGGACACAATACAACGTTGCCAACATTACACGCTACGACACTGCTTAATCTGTGAAATCACCGTTCAATGATCAAAATATTCGCAGATTTTTCAAAGTCAGTGACGGAGATTCCTCCGGTTGAGAAAATTTTACAAATCAGAGTTAGTTGCGTAGCGTGCAATTTGGCAACGTTGTAGCTCGTCAATTGTAGAGTCCCTTGATGGAAATACTGTATAGGGAGTACCGACACGAGCTCAACGAGTTGTGATTGGTCGTTGGTTTTAGGCTCTCACGGAGTCGAGCAGGAGTCGACGACATCGAAGGCTCCACACGAAAGGAGTCGATTCGCAGAGGAACGTATGGGAACGGACCGGAATGCCGGCAAATCCGCCAGTCCACCACTGGTCCACTGTTGAACTTAACCTTCGAATTCGTTCAGGCAGTCGACAAAATCGACTCCTGTCAAAATGCATAAAGCGTCGTGTCGGTACTCCCTATACAATATTTCCATCAAGGGACTCTAGTCCATTGAAATCCATGAAAAAGATCGAACTATTAGATGTTTGGTGAACAGCCTCGTATTTGTCCTTTTACTTGGGTTTAAATGGACACAATACAAAGTTGCCAATGGGTCTGTTGCAAACTTTTGCTACAACGATAAAAAGTTATTATTCCAATGTAAAATCGCCTGAAAAGTCCATTGGTGGCATCATTAAGTCATGAAATACAATAATTTTCTCACAAGAGGCGTTTATTGAAATCCAAGATGGCGGCAAAATATCGAGGAATCTGAATGTATGCACCGTGATCATCCAAGGATTGCCAACGTTTACAACCTCATTGGAGGTAGAGGTTATGTGTTTGTTTACGTTGTGATTGGTTGTGATCGATGTTGTGAGGTTGGCTATCCTTGAATGTTCGTGGTGCATGCATACGGATTGCTCGATATTTTGCCGCCATCTTGGATTTCATTAAACGCTTCTTGTGAGTTTATTATCTCATTTCGTGGCTTTCTGATGCCACCATTGGACTTTTCAGGCGATTTTACATTAGATTAAACACTCTCAATCTTTGTAGCAAAAGTTTGCAACAGACCCATTTGCACGCTATACTCGCTACTGATCAGAGTATTCTCATGCGTTCCAGTCACACGTTTAACTGAACTGTGTAATATTTTCAACAACCTGTGGAATCATTGATGAATTGAGAAATGCCATTAAATATTGGTAAATAAAACTACAGCTCTTTATTCATCGAGATTTGGCAACAGCTCTTGAGTGTTGCTGTCCGACGTTACTGGTGTAAATCCATCAATGTAATTCCCGCCACTTACTTTAATGTAAAATAGATGTTTTTTTCTTCGGCACCTTGGCAATCGTAATTTAATTCTGGGGTTTAGATCAAGGGGACCAGTCATGGGAAGGTAGAGGCCAAGGAAGGGGGGGGGGGATTGGATGGAGAACGATTATTTTGATCTGGTCATCGAGCGACTCAGCGTTGCCATTTTTGGATGACTATCCGACACCCCCCCCCGTATGAATTAATGTAAATTTTGATAATAGGTAGGTCTGTTATCTTTTGCTGCAGCAATCTGACACATTGATTCTAAAGTAAAATTCTTCGAAAGTAACAATGCGTATTCATTAAAAACTTTAAAAATCCACGCATCACTCGTTAAATCAGGAAGTCACTTCCAACTCAAACAACCCGCGCTCCACTAGACACCAATCCCAGCGACATACGCAACTACATAGACGAAAACATCGCATTTATGTAAACATCTACAGAACTTAAAGACATTTGAATGTTTCGTTTGTATGTGCGTACATTTTTTGTATTATTATTCGTAATGTTTATTAAGCCAGAAAAGACCAGAGAGCAAATATATTCAATATTTATCTCATGTATTCAAAAGGAAATTCCATCACTTCGTGGTTACGATGTTCACAAATACACGGTGGTTCCGTCAATGTAGTAGTGTGTCCGTGAAAATAGTGTCTAGTGTAGCGCGGGCTGTTTAACCCTTTAAGGGCCAGGTTAGTTCAAGAGAATGCCACTCTTCCGTTTCTAGAGGGAAGGTAGTTAACTGTTCGTACTCAGTGGAGTTGGAATTGCCTATTCTACGAATTGAAGGCGTCCGTGCGTTTATCCTGTATGAAGACTAAAACATTGTGAACTAGAATCGAGGAAAAAAACGAGTAGACTCGGGCTTGGCTCATAAAGGGTTAAGCTTGAAGTGATTTTCTGAGTTAATGAGTGGTTTTGAACTTTTTCATACGCGCATCGTTATTTTCGCCGAATTTTACGTAAGAATCAACTGTTCTACATTGTTGTAGCAAATGTACACAACAGACCCATTAATGGCACATTTTGCAATTTAAATGAAAATCTGGCACCATGGTCGAACGGTGGCGTTGATCTGGAGAGGGAAGAGTTGCCAAAATACAAGAATGGTGGGTGGAGGGAGAAGGAGTGGGGGGGGAGGGGGAGGACCACAACATTGAATGATCGAAGATCGCTCTGCCTGATTGATCCGTGATCACTCAAGTAATTGGTTTTTCTTTTTTCGAGCGCGTCGCGCGTCACTGCACTATCTACTGATCGCTTGCAAGTTCAGGTCATGACGCGATCGATGCATCAGCTCATCGATTGGCCACCGCGCATCGCTCTGATCGTACGAAAGGAAAACATTAAACAACTACACAGTAGTAGTAGGCCGATCATTTACTTTTACAGATCGATCTCAAAGATTACATTATTGATCAATTTATCGTGTAATTTAATGTTTTGTTAGATTAATGAAACCGGTGCTTGGACATTGGAGAGTCACTTTATCATTTTCTGAATTTATCGTTAGAGCATAGAATATTTTATTGAGCTACAGTACTAAAAAGCATAATATTATTGATTGACGATTGGATGGTTATAAAAGTGAATAAGCATATTTTATATCAGAGATTGGTTATAGTTGGAGCCGCAGCCAGAAGATTGCTCCCCCCCTCTCTCTCTCACTCGCTCCCCCCCTCTCTCTCTCTCTCATCTCTTCTCTCTCTCTCTCTCTCCTCTCTCTCTCTCTCTCTCTCTCTCTCTCCTCCTCTCTCTCTCTCTCTCTCTCTCTCTCTCTCTCTCTCTCTCTCTCTCTCTCACTCTCTCTCTCTCTCTCTCTCTCTCCTCTCTCTCTCTCTCTCTCTCTCTCTCTCTCCTCTCTCTCTCTCTCTCTCTCTCTCTTCTCTCTCTCTCTCTTCTACTCTAAGCTGGCTCTCTCTCTCTCTCTCTCTCACTCATACTCTATCTCTCTCTCTCTACTCTCTCTCTCATGGCAAATACAATTCTCTCTATCGCTCTCTCTCTCCTCTCTTACTCTCTCTCTCTCTCTCTCTCTCTCTCTCAATATTATACCGCGTGTTAGCAAAGGATGGAGGGATGGGCTATCAATTGACTTCTGACCATACGTCTATCCTTTTCTAACATATGTAATCAAATGGGCAAAGAGAGAGAAGTACGAATTCCTGGCTACGGCTGTAGTTACATAGAGCCAAGGCTTAGAAATTAATACATTTAAATGTAAGTACAGGTGCATACATTAGACAGGGCAGTAATGCATTGGGAGGAGCTACAAAATCGCTGAATACTGACTTTGCATCACAAAAATGTGAGCTGCTGCCACTGGCTTTTCTTTTTACTAGGTCAATTTGTGAAGCATAGTCGGGGACTAAAAGAATGTCAGATGACTCTTTTGGATAGGCAACCAGCAATTCTTAAATTCATTGAAATGAGTATTGCGGGTAGCCTGTTTCCAGGAGTCATCTGACATCGACAATCGCGGGGACAAAGATATATCTGTACAGAGTATGCAACAAGCAACACACCTAATAAACTTATTGAATGGTGTGCTGTGTATTGCGTATTACATACCCTGGCTATAGGTATCTTTGTCCCCGCTAGTGCGTTATGTTAAGTAACACGGATGCGATGGAATCGCATCGGTTGGAAAAAAAAATTGCAGTTTCAAATATTTTTCGTGATTTGAAGTCAAACAGTCTTAATGCTGAACTGGTCTGATTGTGAGTCATATTTATGTCAACTGGTGGAATTATCGACGAGTTAAAAATATACTACTTCAGATCCGCAAAACGGCAGCCCTGTGTACCAGTAATGTCACCTTCGCTCTTATATCATGTATTTGTGGAAAAAATCGATCTAAATAGGAGAATGGAGCTCAAAATCGAACCGTCAAACAATCGATTCTTTTCCATAGTTTCAAATAGGGTGATGAATGATAATCGATATAGCCACGAACACAAGCCGAGCCACCTTTGCTACGGATTTAACAGAGAAAGCAAATAGGCAGAGCGTCAATACAGCAATGTGTTAAGTGTGAACGTGTGTGCATGGCTACGACTGTGAGTGTGTGAGTGTGTGGGGGGGATAATGGACATACAGGTGCGGTGCGGTAAGTACAGTGCGGGTCTGTCTGTCTATGGTACCGTGGCGGCGGCAGTGGCGGAGTCATACGACTGACGAGTGACTGTCATTTGAGACTCAAAGTGTTGCGTAGACCAAGTCATTTTGTCATTCACTCGCGACTAAGATCCGGCTTCCAATTCCACTCAACGTTGCCGCACCGGTCATGGCACATCACCGCAAGGCCCATGAAAATAGAGACGTTTATGATAACTGGAGCTCTTGTAAGGCTTTGCTACAGGAGTGTAAACAAATGATCGATTCTGATGTAAAATGATTTGAAAATAACGATGAAATCAATAATTGCAAAAAAAAAAAAAGACTGAAACTCACTCCTCACAGCGAAAACTTAGCGCAAAGTTCAGATGGACGATGGACATTGGACAGTGGCGTAGCGTGCAATTTGGCAACGTTGTACAGTATCATTTAAAGCCTTATAAAAAGTCGAATGCGAAGGTGTTCACCGAACACCCAGCAGTTCGATCTTTTTCATGGGTTTAAATGGACGAACTTCAACGTTGCCAAATTGCACGCTACGCCACTGACATTGGACCTCCCATGTAGGTATGTGTCGCAAGCAATTTGCATGCTCAGGCATTTCACAAGCAGCTTGTAAAATGCTGAGGCAAATAGCATGCCGCTTATTTCATGGTAAACAAAACAAAAGACAAAACAAAACAAACAAAAACAAAACAAAACAACAAAAAATATATTCATCAGACTTTTTGGTGCTTTTTAGTCTTATACGTATACAAAATTATTGTACTTAAGCTCATTCAAAAGCTAATAAGTTGAAATATCTAGTGGTTTCTATTGATTTTACAGGTTTTTCTTGACTAGTTATTTTACTAGCTATAGTGTTTCGAAGCAAGAAAATACAGTTGTTGGAACTTACTATACCTTCAAAACAAAATTGCGTGAGAACCAGCCATGGAAAACCTAATCTGTGGAAATCACTTGATTTACCTGTTCATTAGCTTTTTAATGAGCTTAAGTAAACCTCGATGTGACTATTTGAGATGCCATTGTGTATTACGTCTAGTTTTTTGTGTGACCGTGAAATGCGCGGCATATGCTATCTGTCTAAACATTTTACAAGCAGCTTGTAAAATGCCTGAGCATGTAAATGCCTGTGACATAATTATGCACTACGTATGTTTTGCACCGGCAAGCAAAGGAACACAACCTACGCATTGGAATGATCGAGATTGTTGCATATTTGGTTTTTAAAACCATAAAAAATAATGATTTTTAAAACAAACTTATCGTGAAGAATTCGACGATATAAATAAAAAACTAGGCGAGAATGACATCACGTAATTCAATTCAATGGTGGTTACTATAGCAACAGTAAAATCTCACAATTCCAGACTAATACAGCCGCGTCACTCATAGACAGTCTCGTTAAAAAGGAAAAGCCAGTGATTTGCCCGCCAATCCTAAAACAAAGTTAAACGCATTTTTAGCGAACACTTTCTTATCGCAGCGTTGAAGTTCCTTTGTTATCACCACCATCTGATGCTCTGACCATAAATAGCTTGAATTGAAACTTGAATCTTTAAAGGTAATGCATTTTCGAAGGACATAAACGAAAGGATTTCTGTTCCTTATCACTACCATCGACGCGAGCAGTATTACTTAGGTTTTAAACCGAAATAGTACAATGAGAATCTGACGGTTTTCTCAGCGGGGTGACTGCGACAGCATAGAATAATGCGCCTTCATTATACATGGATGCAATTCGATATCGAGCACGTAGGAAGAGTTATCGCACAGAGATGCGGCGCGACTACTGAAACTGTTCCGGATTCATGTAACAACAATATGTTGGGGTGCGCGTTCATTTTGCATTTCCGCAATTTGATATTGCTGATAATAGCAATATAGTTAAAAATCCCGAGTTTTAAAGTCAAAATTACAATTTTAAAATGTAACAGATGCTAAAATACACCGGAATAACTCAAGGCGAGACAAATTCGTATCGGAACGTTACGGCCTTTGAGCCTCAAAAATAGACACCATACACCACGGATGACGTTCACATGTTCGTTCATTCTTTTATTTCTTGACTAATTGATAAGACGGGATGCTTGCTGTGTCAAGACAAAATTCGCTTTTAAAAAAACCGAGAGTGTGTTTATTAGTTTCTTCTACTTTCATTCCAATGCCCGAGATTTTACTTTCTTTTGTCGCGTCGCGATCATGTATACCCTACTGAGTATACATTATCGGTGTTGTCATTTAGGGGCAGAAATTATCCGGATTATATACATTCAGTTAAATAGGAAATTCGGACGATATCTGCAAAAAATGGCAACATCGTACATTATACCTGCTGTTGAGATGCTGCGTTATCCCGCCGCGTGCAACGTGCTGAGATCGTTTAGATTTCATTGTTTCGAAAACACTCACAAATGAAATCGAAAATGGTCCAGCTCCAGCCTCGTGACAAAAAACTAAATCTTTAGAAGACAAATTTTCCCTTTAAAAAAAAAAAAAAAAAAAAAGTTTTACATCGTCAGTCGATGTATAAAAAAAGATAGGTGGTTACAAAAAGAAGATTTAGGGTCAACAAACTTTTTTATTTGTTTATTTTTTTAAAAAGAAGGAAACCCCTTTTTTTAAATAGCTTTCGATGTGTTTTTTTATTTTATTTTTTTATTTTTATAATGTTAGTTTTTAACCGGAAGAACAAACAGAGTGTCAAACTGCACGGTCCGTGATCATTGCGTCACTATAGTCAACCGCATAACATATAAGTGACCGCAGAACGCTATGAGCGCCTAGTGTAGTGGAAAAACTACAAAAGAGTAGAATGAGGTGCGAACCGATAAAGCCGGGAAAAGGAGGGGGGGGGGGGTTGAAAGTGATGAACTGTATCAATGAAGAGTGTTAACCGTTGCCTTTGACCACAGATCATTGTCCAGAAGGCGTTGCCAGATTCGATCGTAAAAAAAGATGAGAGTGAGTTTTAAAGCCCACCGTTCTACTGTTCCATATACGGGCTACAGTCACACTTATCAGCAGATTTGACTTTTGATAGTTGATTCATGAGTAAACATGCCGAGAAAATTACAATTATCGCAATTTCATCGCGATACGTCCGCAACACTTATCAAGCTATAGCCTCCGTTTGGACTTATTAATACGGAGAGTAGTCTCGGTGACAGTGGCGAGGCGTGAAATTTGACAACAATGTATTTTCTCCATTTAAATTCACCAAAAAAGTCGAACACTTCAGTCATCGGCGATGACCAGGCATTTCGACCTTTCTAATGTGTTTAAATGGGAAAAGGAAACGTTGCCAAATCGCACGCCTCGCCACTGCTCGGTGAATACTAGACGAGTCTTGATGAAATTGCGCTCTCGTTGTAATTTTCTCAGCCTATTACTTAATAAGAAGAATCCAGTGGCGGCTCGTGCAGTTTGGCAACAATGTTTTCCCTCCATTTAAATATATGAGTAACAATCGCGATTCTTATTGAAGCGCTGATTCACTATGAAATCGATTGTTTTACATGAAACCAAATGAAGGAAAAACATGGTTGCACAATTGCAAGAACTGCCACTGCGTATAAGAATCAACAATCAAACGTGGAATCAGTGCAACTAACTTCATTGCATATGTTAAGTACAACAAAACAATAGCCCCTTGGTGATATCTGAAAACAAATTGATATTAGTTTTGCTTCCATTTGAACTCACGTAAAAGTATCGATATTATTTGGAGGTTCAATTTGACCGCCTAAAAATCGATTCTATATTTCAAACGGAGGATATACCTACCGATCGCTATTCCCGTCGAGCCACCACCGAAGCAGCAGCTCCCTTCATTTTTAGTGCCAAATTCGCGATGCACATTTTTTTTCTTTCAATACGGTATAATTACGAGTTTGAACACGGTCAATTAACTGTACGAAAAAGCACTTGGGTGAACGAACGTTGATTTATAAAAACTGACCACCAAGTTTGACGCTAGAACGCGGTGAACGCCACGCGAGCTCCAGGAGCTGCCACTTTGTGCAAAGTCGTTACCAACTTTAGAAAAAAAAAACAACAAAAAAATCAACAGCAACTCAAATCTGCTCAATGTTTTTAGCGTAAAGCACTCAGGGCTGCCGTTTTGCGTTTAATCAATGCTATTTTTCTATTCACCGATGATTCCACCGGTTGAGAAAAGATTACACAGTTCAGTTCAGTGCATGACTGTAATGCACAAAAATACTCTGATCTGTAATCTTTCCTTAATCGGTGGAAACTCCGTTGATTAATTAAAATATCCGCAAGTTTTTAAAGTCATCGACGACTCCACCGGTTGAGAAAATATTACAGATGCGAGTATTTAAGTTTATTACAGCCATGCACTGAACTGAACTGTGTAATCTTTTCTCCTTCGTTGGAATCATCGGTGAATTCAAAAATAGCCTTGATTATACGCAAAACGGCAGCCCTGAAAGCACTACACCGTTGGGACTTATAACACGGCGCACTGTGGTCTTGAGATCGTAAAAAAGTGGGAAAAAATCAGGAAGTAAATTTCTCATCAATTTTTCATTTATAAAATTTCAAGACCGCAATTTCAATCACGGAGAACGCACTTTCAACAAGTAATGTAAGCATGAAGACGAGACTGGAACCTTAAAAGGTTAAGAACGATGTATGCCAATTTTTCCTGATTTTGGATTATTCCCCCCCCCCCCCCCCCCCCCCCCCCCGGCATAGTGTGGCATTGTTACCCTCCACAGGGCATTATACAGAATTCTACAGACCGACAACCCGGTGAAATGCATCAGAATCTCCAGAGAATGTTTACGATAATCCCGATAGTGTTTTGATGAAGCACATCGGTCTTCCGATAAATTTCCAAACGATCATAAGCGCAGTGTGTGTGTGTTCATGTTAAAAATGTCTGTTTACTTTTTCTTATAACCTCAAAAAACACCCGAACATACTGAAATAAGTTGTTTACCATCTATATAAGGTTAGTTTTCATTGGATTTGCCCAAAGAGTAAACAAGAGTCGCAATTGAATGGAAGGCCTGCGTGGTCAACGTAGATAAGGGATCCGAACGCGGGCTGGCCTCTGATTGGCTGCAACGGGTGGAGCAAAAATGACTCGGGGTACAGGGAAAATAACACGGGATTTTCGTTCCGGGGCGTTTATCTCGAAACCTAAGCAAAATAATATCTAAACAAATTATACGAGTCGATTTAGCAGATTTTTCCGAACAATTTGATAGGTCATAAGTGCCACTTTATTGCAAATTCGAAAAGACTGTTTCAGTTTAAAAGTACGCACAATAGTGAGTTACTCAAACACACGCCAAGCATGTAAACACACTATTGTGCGTACTTTTAAACTGAAACAGTCTTTTCGAATTTGCAATAAAGTGGCACTTATGACCTATCAAATTGTTCGGAAAAATCTGTTAAATCGACTCGTATAATTTTTTTAGGTACTATTTTGCTTAGGTCTCGAGATAAACGCCCCGGAACGAAAATCCCGTGTTATTTTCCCTATACCCCGAGTCATTTTTGCTCCACCCGTTACAGCCAATCACAGGCCAGCCCAGGCCAGCCCGCGTTCAGATCCCTTATCTACGTTGACCACGCAGGCCTTCCATTCAATGGCGACTCTTGTTTACTCTTTGGATTTGCCGGAGTTCTTATACTCCAATAGACCGGTGTACACCGGGAGAGAGTTCTGATGAATCATCGGGAATCAAAAACGATTCGATAAATTGTACCGGTACATCAAATTCAAGAGAGTCAAAGAACGGCCTGGAGCTTGAAGATCACCGGAGAATTCTAGAACTCCCCCCCCCCCCCATAAGTACACCTCGTTGAGTAGTCCACCTGCAATGCTTAACCCTTTAAGAGCCAGATTAGTTTTAAAAAAAATCTCTGCGCCATAGCAATACTTTCTCAATTTTTCTAATTTCATTAGAGTGAGAAAGTAAAAAGCCTCTCTTTCGTTTATACAGGGAAGGTAGTTAACTGTTCGTACTCGGGGAGTTGAAATTGTCTATACGACGAATTGAAGGCGCTCGAAGAGACCTTATCCTGTAAGTGTTTTAATCGATAATCGCGTTTATCTGGAATAAACACTGAAACAATTTGAAACATACTGGAGGAGAAAAACGAGTATTCTCGGGCTTGGGCCATTAGGAGTTAAATTCATTGCGATGAGTATTGCAGATAGTTTACCCGAACCAGATCCAAAAATTCAACTGACATTATTTATGATGGGTCTGTTGCGTACTTTTGCTACATCAATATAACTCATTGATTCTAAAGTAAAATTCGGCGAAAATAACGATGCGCACATTAAAAACTTTCAAAATCCACTCATTAACTCAGAAAATACCTTCCATTTCAAACAACCCGCGCTACGCTAGACACTATATCACCGACTTATAACTACATAGATGGAACCATCTCGTTTATGTAAACAAGAACAGAACTTACAAACATTGGAATGTTTCGTTTAGATGCGTACATTTCTTATATTATTTTGTAATCTTTGATAAACTGAAAAGATCAGACAGCAAATTCAGCTTATAATTCACGCATTAAAAAAGAAAGTCCATCATTTTGTAGTTGCGATGTTGTTCACTTATGCACGGTGGTTCCATCTATGCAGTAGTATACCGATGCAAATAGTGTCTAGTGTAGCGCGGGCTGTTTGAAATTGAAGGTATTTCCTGAGTTAATGAGTGGATTTTGAACGTTTTTAATGTGCCCATCGTTATTTTCGCCGAATGTTACATAATAATCAAGGTTCTATATTGTTGTAGCAAAAGTATGCAACAGACCCATTCGTCAATAATACACGTACGTATAGAGCTGTTGAAGCGACAACAAACTCTGCTCGATAACTTTCAATAAACGCGCCATTCGCGACTTTCTACAGCGATAATCGGACCCCCGTGGTTATTAGATGAGACAATTCCCCCATACTATGATATCGCGGTTTTCCTCTCAATCTCCCCCGCCCTCGCCATCAGGCCCCCTTTCCCTGGACCAAATATCAATTTCACTTAATGACTTAATGAGCCCTTCGCGCAGCTGCTGATCGATGAGTCAGCGGTTGCTCCGCTCCGCATGCGCGTGCTGACCTCCGACAATGCACTTCTCATCGTATTTTACACACGAGTTGTTTCGATTTTTTTTTTCTTTATGTATACTTACACTTACATCGCTCATTGGAATGGAATAAGGGCTTTTCCTGACTGATAAGAATTGAGTAAGAGTTAAAGTGTCCCTCCCCATTTGTAAACACTGGCGGATCCAGTGGATTGTCTTTCTCTCTCTCAGTCCGTTTAAACGCGTGTATTAGAAAAGGATGGAAGAGGGGGTGAAAGTCACGTGACTGCCCCTTAGCTGTCCTTTTCTAACACACGCGATCTAATGACTATAGAGAGAGAGCGAGGAGAAAATTCTTGAATCCGCTAGTGTATGTAAAGTAGAGAGCTAATACAAGTGAAATCACGAGCGTCGCTATTGGATACGTTTTTGCACTTATGTAAACATTCTGAGGGCCGTTGTTGTGTCTTTGGGTCCTATCCAAAGATTACGGTGGCAAAGAGTTTGTATACCAAAGTATTTTTTTTTACTGCCTTTGCTGATCGACATCTATTTACGCTTTTAACGATTCTTTTGGGACTTAACCCATGTATGCCCAACTTTTTTTGAACATGTTCGGTGTTTTTTGGTGTTTTTCTCAAAAAACACCACCTTAGAGTTAAAAAAAAATTAAAATTCAAAAATTGTGACATTTTTTGGTCCAGCTAAATTATAGGTGCTGAATGGTCACAAAATTGATTTTTGAGTTGAATTGGCCTAAATTTACTGTAATTTGGTAAAAAAAAAACCATTTTAAGTGGGTCATTAACGACCCAATGGGCATATATTTAAAGACGTTCTTGAAGTGCATCATGGTTAAAATTTATAGGGGATCGGAGAGTTGATTCTTGCATAAAAACCAATAAATATGACGACGAGTACACTAAAAAAATCACAAAATTCACTCTCAGAATCGGGCTTAATGGCGGAGAGACGCAGGTATCATGAAAGATTCCTATCTAAATTGAGACATATCTCTGTGTTTCCGTAGAGAAAGTGACGCATTAGACAGGAATCGCCCATGATACCTGCGTTGAACCGCCATTACGATTTTGATTACATTATTGCAGTTATGTGAGTTTATTACTGGATTTTAGACTTTCTTTGTGTGATTTTCGTGATTTTCGTGATTTCCGCTGATCGTTCCATTAGATTGGACGATTGGACTATTTATTTGCTTACAGCCAAAGATTGCAAGAGCCGCATTATCACCATTGGTCCCCTTCGTTTGTAAACAAATGTATGTAAAAACAAATGTGCAAAAACGCATCCAACGGCGGTGCTCGTGGAGCTTAATAAAACGCATAACCAATCAAAGGTTGAATACACTCTTGTCTCAACTCTTTAAAAATAAAGATTAATTTTGAGGGCCGTTCTTGTGTTTTTGGGTCCAATCAAAAGATTACAATGCCAAAAAGTTTCTAATAGTGTAATTTTTCGACATCTATTAATCGACATCTATTTACGCTTTTAAGC
The DNA here is from genome assembly GCA_011764245.1 of Trialeurodes vaporariorum. Classification (NCBI taxonomy): domain Eukaryota; kingdom Metazoa; phylum Arthropoda; class Insecta; order Hemiptera; family Aleyrodidae; genus Trialeurodes; species Trialeurodes vaporariorum. The sequence goes on from VMOF01000320.1 coordinate 21,903,985, forward strand.
TTCTTGTGGGCATTATAGACATTCTATAGGTGTGCATTATGATTGAAATTAACAGCTTCATCGACAGTTAATTTATAATCCTCGAACCTATTCACGTCAAACATAAACTTTGTTGAACTCACATTTTTCGAAGACCGAGAAATCCAATTTAATTTGTCCGGCAAATGACAAAAACTGTACCACTGAGCAATGGGCATTGGTGGGTGCATGACACCACTCGTGTGATTATTAGAGACGTTTTTGAGGACTCGTCGCCCGAGAGATGGTCGCCAGATTGTGCGTTTTCTTCAACAAGATCATATGGTAAAAACCGTGTAATTTGGAAATTTGGCACTTCTGCCGTCGATATTTCCACTGCGTAATTTGGGGAGGAAAGGGTAAGGGGGGGGGGTGCAGAAACATAGTTTTTCAGCGGAGTACCTATCTCATTGGCACTTATTTGTAGTTGTCGCGGGGAAACTCGTTAATCGCACCGATCACAGATTAATACAAACAGCTAAGAAAGCATGCAACCAGCTATAGCGACAAAGAGGATTTGTGGGACGTGATGCTGAGGCAGCACGAAGACAGCCATGATGGAATTCTTAAGCACGTTTTTCACGCAGACTCGGTTTGTCTCATTGAGCTATAACTTTAGAGTTGCAGCGGGCTGGTCCACCTTGTGCCACACAGCGTAGAAGGAATCCCGGGAAAAAGCGGAATTTGGACGGCAGATTCCAAGGTTTGAGGTTAAATTTTGTAGGTCGTTTCCGGCGATGCCCGAGTTTGTTTACCAAACGACCGGAAACAACCTACAAAATTTAACCTCAAAATCGATTTTTAAGGCAAGATGGCGGCGCCCTAGGTGACAACAATGAACCAGCGGAACGTTCCTTGATGTGCCACTCTAAAGTTATAGCTCATTGTGGCAGCGGATTGGTCCACCTTGTGCCACACAGGGTAGAAGGAATCCCGGGAAAAAGCGGAATTTGGACGGCAGATTCCTTGGTTTAAGGTTAATTTTGTAGGTCGTTTCCGGTGATGCCCGAGTTTGTTTACGGAACGACCGGAAACGACCTACAAAATTTAACCTAAAAATTGATTTTTACGGCAAGATGGCGGTGCCCTAGGTGACAACAGTGAACCAGCGGAACGTTCCTTGATTTGTCACTCTAAAGTTATAGCTCGTTGGTTTGTCTATTCCATATTTTTTAACCTTTAAATTTTTTTAAAAAAATGTGTGACAAATATACCTACATTTGAAATTGAGGACTTGGGTGAGAGAAGGGCACTTCTGCATTACAGAGTTTCATTATTTCCTCAGTTTATTTTTTCTTTCCGAGGAAAGCAAATCATTGTATCGTGCTGAAAATTTTACTGAGAATTATTCACGATTTATGGTTGTTTTTAGTGCAATCTCCAAGACAAATTATGTCTTCATATTCTTTAAAAAAATAAAGTAGGAAATGAGATACTGAAACACTGCAATGAAGAAGTGCCTTTCTCGGACTCAAGCCCTCAATTGGTTTTTAACGAAAAAACAAGTGTTTGATGGTGGCTATCTTGACACAGAAATTGGTGTAACTGTTACTTTTGGAGGAATTTGCTCGATAAATAATCTGACACATAACAAAAACAAGTGAAATTCTCTTATACCAGAGGGCCGATCATTTACTTTATCGTTAAACCGATCGATAAGACTGTCTATGAGTTATTCTATTGGTCGAATTTTGTAAAACTTGGCTGTTGCTATGGTAACCATCGTTATAGTGTCCGTTTTTTAAAGGTTACTCATGAATAGCCTTTATAAAACGAGACTCTTAACGATAGTTACCATAGCAACAGCCAAGTTTTACAATTTTCGACCAATAGCATCACTCGTATACAGTTTTATCGATCGGTTTAACGATGAAGTAAATGATCGGCCCTCTGGATAGTTGTATAAAATTCTGTGTCCGGATAGCAACTCTAAAACACTTGCTCTTTCATTTAAAACCAATATCCATTGAATTAATTACAATTTTTGATTTTACACGTTAAAAAATTTGAGGTAAACAAACCATATAATCAGATCGCTCATGCTGCCTCACGTTGAGATAGGACTTTTAACATGTATAGCTTATTGTTGTAAATTACAAATCGAATCTTATAAGAGTTTTCTATCGGGGAGATCACAGCAAATTGATTTTAAGATGTCTGTGGATTTTTACCTGAAATCTGGCAGCGCTGGTATCACAAAATAACCACAACTTGTCAACAACGCCGTGGGAAAGACGGACGCGCGTCGTCGGCGCGTCATCGCTGGCAAGCATAAATATATGTATGTATATATTCTGAGTTGAGTTCTCGAGGGAAAAGAATGGACGCAGCGTTGCCAAATTTGAAACAAAATACACTGAATTGATAATGGAATTAAATGGGACATTCTGATGTATCTGACTGAGATTTGGCGGTATTGTATAACCGGAATAAGGAGCAAGGAACTTAAGCAGGAAAAACAAATGCGTTGCCAAATTGGTAAAAATGATTTTTTGACTACTCGATACCTCCATGGTTCTAAAGAAGAAAACATCTAAATCGAAATTACTTTATTTATATAGTGCAGTGTTGCCAAATGGAGCACAAATATAAATTAAATATTATTGTTTTATCAACGAATTTTAACCTCTTGAAAGAAGTAAACAAACCTGAACTGGCAACATAGTTACATAGATGCACTTTTTTACTGATATCAGACACTTTTTGGGTATGATTATTGAGTTTCGAACCTCGAAATAAATTTTAGAACTCAATAGACCTATCTAGGCAACCAAAACAAATCAATTTAGCCCATTTCCAATGGGCCTTTTCCCCCAGAAACTTAAAAAAAAAATGACCAAGCTCGATTGAAACACATGTTAGGAAGCTCTTTAAATCTCGGTGAAACACTGTTCAGATAATTATAATTGAATTGTTGGACGCACTGTGGATAATATAATTGATGTTGCAAAAAAAATTGGGAAAATTGAACTTTTAAAACCAAAAATCACAGAAAATTAACACCCCAGAAAAATGGCGTTACAGTAGGCTTCCGAACGAAAAAACTGAGGATATCTCGGCCTTTAGATACCGTAAGCATCGAACTACCTATGTATTGGAGTGTTAGCGTTATAAAGTTAAGGCGTAGGGCCCAGAAATATTGTCCCTCAGACTCACCGTAATATAAGTCCTCCGCAAGTTGTAAATATATGAGTACTCGCCTCTGACTGATCAAGACGCAATTTGCGGTAGATTCACTGTGAGCCTGATCGAGCACCAACATTTCACGGTCTCCCAGAGCAGCTCGAGTTTGCAGCAGAAAACTCACCTGCTGCTGATGAATGGCAGGTCGTTGCGTTGCGCTGTGAAGCAGGCTCGATTGATGTGCGTATCAAAATTAATCGTTCGACTTAAAAATATCGGACACTTCCGTTGGTGGGTCGTGAATTCATTGCATCTCATTCATAACAACCTGTAGGAAAAAATCGATCTTCAGGGGCAGCGGGTTCAACGAGTTCCTAAACAATCGACTATTTTGTATAGATCCAAATTAGCCATCACTGGCTGCAACTCATTATTGATGAAAAAAGGAAGAGTTATAAAAGTAAAACTGCGGGCGGAAATAAATATTTTAAGTGCGCGCCTGATAACTTTTCAGAGAGACTTTAACGATCAACAGGAAGATGGCGCTATAGAGAATTTCACCAAGCGTATGTATATGTACAAGAAAAACTTATTCGTACCAATTTGTCATGAGTTTCAAAAGAAATCCAATTACAAGATTTGGTGAAAATGACATTATCAGTGCTTTGAATCAATTGTCGTTTTTTCTATTAGCTTACTACCATGCGACTTAGAACTTTTCAGTTTGGATTATCATACATTATGTTCCTCGCGAAAAAATCTATAAGGAGGTTCTTCCAATCCACTGCTTGGATTTAAACGTATTAAAGTTCCGTCCTGTTAACCGAATTCGAAGGTCAACCCTTTGAATATACCACGCTCGAAGTATTTGATTTCGCACCTTCTTTAAAACGCGTCTTTCGTCGATTTGGTAGTGGATTCTGAGATTATTTTATGCTCTCATGCGATTTTACACCAGAGTCAACCCTCCATAACGCCATAGCAAAAGTATGCAAAAAATCCATTTGTCATTCTCTCTTTCAGCCCGTTTTGACGGACTTATTAGAAAAAGATAAAGGTATAAAAGCAGAGTCAAATATGTGCCTCCTTTTCTATCTTTTTCTAACACGCATGTTTAAATGAGGGGGGGAGAGAGTGAAAAAGAAAGAGAGTGGGAGAGGCAGAGACTGGGAGAGAGAGAGAGAGAGAGAGAGAGAGAGAGAGAGAGAGAGAGAGAGAGAGAGAGAGAGAGAGAGAGAGAGAGAGAGAATTTATTAGCCATAAAATAACAAACAAATAAGAAACTTAAATAATACTAAATTAACTTAGACAATGCGTTAAATTATGGCTAGGAGAGCAAGTTAGGGCTACAAAGCCCTCTCTTCCACTTGCCCACCTAGCTCATTCTCTATAATATTAAACAAAGTATAGGGTGCGAGGAGGGGAAGAGGGGGTAATGCTCACACAGTTTTAAATATAATGAAATAAGATAAATAAAGTTATACGAATAAATTAATGAAATAAGAAATAACAATGATGACAAATGTTAATAGAATAAGTTACTTATAATTGAGAGGTTGCAGTTAAAATGCTTGAAATATTGCTAAATTTTATTCTCATACAGTTCAAGTTGTTAGCGTCATTCTGCAGTTCTGACTAGAAAATACTATTTTATTTTAATTTTGAAAGCACTCATGGAAAGCTGAACATCGCGAATCTCCGGATCTAACTAAAGAGAGAGAGAGAGAGAGAGAGAGGAGAAGAGAGAGAGAGAGAGAGAGAGAGAGAGAGGAGAGAGAGAGAGAGAGGAGAGAGAGAGAGAGAGAGAGAGAAGAAAGCCGGCAACAATGGAAAAGAGTGTCGTTGTCGCGGAAGAAAAAGAGCAGAACGAATACCTTCTTGCTATACCAGAAATTACCGAGCTCTGACCTACATTCAGATCCAATCCTAATTTATGTTTTCCTTTGCCTCAGAGACCAGCCGCGGCGAGCGCTCGTGCCGCCCGCACTTTTAACTTTATATACTCTCCATCCTATGAACTTGGCTAATCTGAATCTATAGGGTGTCTCACACCTGCTGTACCAGGCTTTTTGTTTTTTGTTTTTATCGGAAATCACTGAGCCAAATGCAATATCAATAGATAGGGCTTTTAATGGTTGATTTTACCGTAAAATTCCGAGAAAAAATTACAATGTGCACGGCTGCAGAGCGATCCGTTGAGCATTACAACACAAATTTATCTATTTGAAAATATTGTTTTGTGAGTATTATTTTGTCAAAATTGTGGATCAATTTGCGTGTTTGCTCCACAGTTTTATAGACAGCCGTGCAGTCATCGCAACATCAACACAAGTACGCAGTGCATCACTGAATGCATGCGTGGTACACAAGGAGACAAGGTATGCATTATACAACCGTCGAAAATTTTGACGAAGAAATACGTCAAAAACAGCATTTTCTAAGTATCAATTAGATCATACTCGACGGTTCACGGTAACAACGGCGCAGTCAGGATCTTTTTCATCTTTTTCATTTTACCTTTGAATGTATAAGTAGGGAAATAATACAGAGAGGGGGTTTTATTCCTTGTATTTCCTTGTATTACATACACCTAAATGTGTTTCAATGGTGAAAATAGTGGAGAAGTTTACTTCTTGTGACACTGTTGGTGATGGCATTGTGCTGATTACAATTTTTTTGGCATGTTTATATGAACAAACATGAATGATCAAAAGTTGATTCTTTTGGTGGTGCGACTGGCCTATTTAGTCACATAAACACTGAGAAAAAAATTCCGGTTACAGCTACCGAAATTTCCAGTTATCGGTAAGTATCAAAAACGGACGTCTTGTCACGACAATGGGAACCTTTTCTCACCGAACGTGAACTTTAAAAAGTGAACAGGACGTAAAAAGAATATTGGAAATGTTCTTTCCCTGTTTTTGAAAACCCTTGAGCCTCTGTGTTTTCCTCCCATGTTGTGAACAGGATTGCCACACCAGCATTTTGCGGAAGAAAATCAGAGTACGCCAGGTCTGAGACACCCTGTATGTGTACAAGTCAAAGCCCTCATACGACTTGCGCGATCACTACTCATACTCTTCACCAACGGTTGCCCTCAAGCACAGTACCGCTTCGAACATTCGATAAAAATAGGGAGAGGTGGAGCTGTGAATTGACTTTTATTGTGACATCACTTTAATATACTTGAAATGGTCCGGTATATATACTGCTGACTTAACATGATCGTAAAACCTTGTTTCGTATTTACGTCAGCTTGACTTTCGTCTTTCGGTCGAAGAACAGTGTGAAAATCAGTTTCTCTCTCCTTATTTTTTTTTTATACTGCAGCCCAATAACTCGCCTCTTTGTCATTATTGTCGGAGGAAATTTACTGGATCTCCATAAAAATCTTCTTTTGGTTTAACCCTTGTTAGCCTTGGGGAGGGGGAGGGAAGGGGTGTCCCAAAACGACCCCATGCCCACGCTAGTTTTTTCCCCGTGAAACTCTCACTTTTATAAAATTGAAGTTCTGGATTTTATGATATTCAAGGTATACTGATGTACGCATGGCCATGACAAACCTGCATGCCAGTTTCCATGTTTTTTTCTCCCAACAGTTGTAGTTGTTATTAGGATTTTTAGGTTTTCTAGGCTTTTAGGCTATAGATGGAAACCGGACATTTATCAGGACATTTTGTGTATTTTAAAGGATTAGTGGTTCAATTTTTTCATAGTATTTTGATGGCAAACAACAGATAAAAGCAAAAAAACTAAAGCTAAATATTCTTTTTCCATAATATGTTTTGCATTTGAATTGCCGTTTTTCAAAAAATAGTCATAAGAATCGAAAAAGAGGGTAACATCTCAACAAAAATGGATTGAAAACATTTAGTAGGTATGGTGTAAAAATTGAATAATTTTGTTGACCAAACGTTGGATGACTCATAAGGGTTAGTGAGAATGTCGGAAGAAATGGCAACATTTATTTCGATATGTCACCTGATTTTTTTCTACAAAACGCCGCAGCCGGCCGCACTATAATTGGACGACTTTGTGCAGAAAGGAGCCAACCACTACTAAAATGCGATGCTTTTTTCTCTGTAGTTAACTTTTTTCTGCATTAAAGCATCCAAAATAGATTGTTGATTGTGATTACATACATTGTAGATGAATGAGGAGAAGGCGCGTATGGATGTTTCATCGAATTGACTCGGATAATTAATCTGATCTGAAGCGATAAAAAGACCATTCAAAGATTTATTCTTGAGCGTCTTCGGCAGATTATGATCAGCAGGTCATCGGAATCAGGCGTTACATTTGGATTATGCTGCAAAGTAGGCATTGTTGTCTAATAGAACTATTTCAAGCCAATCTACTTCATTCCATTTTTTTAATGATTAGACTCTCGGCAACCACGGGACTCATCTATACCATTGTATATTAGTGAATCGATTCAGAAAAAGATTATGAAATATGGCATCAATGCAGTGTGCGAAAAATTATTACCCCGTAACCCACAATCTAATTAGCAGCGAGCATTTTGACAAGCGAAGTGTGGGAATCACCGCAGAGAAATGTAAAATCCATCAAGTGCTGCAGTTGTAAAAAGAGAATTCAATTAGTCCTTAAACACTTTCTCTGCGCAGTCGCGCGCAAGATGGCACGGAGCATTACGATTGTAGTTTCCTGAGCGCAAATTAGGAGATAGCCAATGAACAAAAATATAACATCACTCAACCAAACAAAACACAACACAATAAAGGAAAGAAAAATCAACTTGATTACGTCAAATAAGCGAAAAAAAAAGAGGAGGAGTAGGGTTAACCCTTTCAATATCCCGTCCGAATGGGGCTCTTGCAAACTTTTGCTACAAGCAAATAAATATTCCAATCTGATGGAACGACCAGCAGAAATCACGAAAATTACACTAAGAAAGTCTCAAATTCAGTAATAAACTCACATAAAACTGCAATAACGGCAAGATCATAAAGGCGCTTCAACGCAGGTATCTTGGGAGATTCCTTTCTATTATGTCACTTTCTCTGCACGTAAACATACGTCACAGAGATATGTCTCAATTTAGATAGGAATCTCCCATTATACCTGCGTCTCTGCGCCATTCGGCCCGATTCTGAGAGTGAATTTCGTGATTTTTTAATGTACTCATTGTAATTTTTACAGGTTTTAATGCAAGAATCAACTCTTCAATCCCCTAGATAGAAAAAGTTTGCAAGACACCCCCCCCCCCCCATTATTCGTTTTCGTTGCTTGATCTCTCACTGACAGTATAAATATCTACAAACTCTGAACATTTGCAAAATCATTCCATCGAATGATTGACCTGTCGAAGGCCTCATCGACCTGTCTGGTGCACTCGATCCAAGAACAACGGCAGTTATAGGAATTTGTCTTTCTCTCTCTACAGCTGTTTGAACACAAGTGTCAGAAAAGAATATAGAAGATGGGGCCATCACTTGACTTTAGCCCCTCTATCCTTCCTTTTCTAACGCACGCGTTCGAATGGGGGAGAGACAGAGAGACAAATTCCTGTATCTGCCCATGTCCCAGAGATAATGACAAATTCTGGATTATGATCTGATAGGGATAAGGGACTCTAGGCTTAGTGTATATGACAGCCCAAAACTTCCTTAAATTTTTGAGAGAATTAATTAACTTGGAAATTTTATCAAAAGCTGTGAGGGTGGATGTAGCTACACATATATTCAAGCGGAATGAAGAAGAAATGAAAATAATGCATAATTAAAAGTGAAACTCACTAAGTCGTTTTATAGGTAATTGGAGCAATCAATTATTATTCATTTAACAAGCCGTCGTATTTTTAAAATGTTTACTTAGGAGTGTGCAAAGATTAAAGATACATCTTCATTGCGTCTGATACACTCGTTCAGATTAATAAATAAAGATACAAAAAAAAAGTGAAAAAACATGAGAAAATTAAAGGCTCACTTTGGACATAGGTATTGGTATACTAATAATGTTGCAGTTTCAGTAAAAAAAAAGGAAAAAAAGGGGGGAAATGCTTTAATTTAATATTTTTCACGGTAAAATATTTTCCTGAAGACTTTAAAGTGATGAATTCCCCGTCGGGTAATCATTACTTAGTAGAGTTATCATACAGAATATATACTTTCATCCAAAATCAATTTCAATGAAAATTCTGTGAAACTTGAAATTGTGATGTTAAGATTAAAAGATTCAAGGGAAACAAACTCTTCTTGTGAAAGCACCAAATTTACGCCACGTCCTTGAAAGGACACCTTTCAATAACATATATGATATAGCTCTTCCTCACTGTCTTTGGTCGTCAATTCTAGTTTTTATTTGATTTTTTGTCTTCTTATTATTTTTAGTCCTTCAAAATGCGTAGTTTGCAGAAATATGCTGCAAGAAATCTGGGCCACGCCATTTAATTCTCACCAAGCTTGAAATAGCATGAAAATGAAACAGCGCAGAACTGAAATCCTGTCGCGAAATTTTTTCTAATCCACCGCAGTAGAGTTAGGAAGGAGGAAGCTAAGACTTATTCACGGCGAGCAATTAATAAGTAGATTTAGGTGAAATCCTTTTTTTTCATTTTCCTCGTGAGAATTACTTAGTCGTTCGTTTCCAAAATTATGTGATACACCTAATGCAACAAAACGTCTAACAGTAACACGCTGTGATTCTTTGAAATCAAGTTGGAGAAGATGCGGCCAGGAACTTAGAATTGCAAGCAAGTTAGACGAAATGTAAAAAAAAAAGAGAAAGAGAGAGAGAGAGAGAGAGAGAGAGAGAGAGAGAGAGAGAGAGAGAGAGAGAGAGAGAGAGAGAGAGAGAGAGAGAGAGAGAGAGAGAGAGAGAGAGAGAGAGAGAGAGAGAGAGAGAGAGGAAGCCATGGGGTGAGAAAGAGAAAAGAAGTGGGAGAGAGAAAGGAAGGGAGATAGAGAGAGAACGAATTATAAAAAGTCTGCAGTGACGGCTTGAGGGAAAAGCTTCTGCCGTTTTAATGTGGAGTGTGAGAACATTGTTAGTCTGCTGGTTCATAAGAAGCTGTTCTTATTAGCTTTGTTGACAGTTCTGATTTAACAAGGCAATTTTATGCATGCAAAGTGCGTGATTTACGATTTTGTGGCGTAGCTTCTGAGGAGGGAAAGTTAGTGAGGTAGGACTAAGAAGGAAAGGGGGCACATCAATGAATCAATGAATGAGTGTAGTTTACGCATGTACTCACTCTTACGCTTATAAATAAGTAAGCCCTACCGTTCATGCTCGCATTCATGTCGTAGAAATAAGGATGGATATTAATTGTACTATACTGAGCCAGTCTATGAAAACTGAATAGCTCTGAAGCATAAAATTGAGAAAAATAGATTTATTCGAGATGCATTGGGCTACAATAAGAAAATAATAATGTGCAAACTAATGATTTGGTGATCACTCTCTTATTAAACCCACTCAGACGTGCTTTTATAATATATATAAGGTATAAATGAAGCAACATTCTTGATCTCAAGCAAGGTGAGTTGGCTTGGAATAAACTTTTTTTTTTTTTTTTCTTCACCGAATTGCATTTCAAAATTAAGAACTTTCAAAAGAAAAACGTTCATCAAATGGTTAAATACGTTTCAAAAGAGCAGATTATTCATTAGAAAAAGAAGATGAAAAACTTCCAAGATTTTTAATCCGCATACATCTGAAGTTTCCTTTACTCAGCTCTATGAGAAGTGCATATCATTTCTTTCACTTTTTATCATCTAATATAATAATTTTATATAAAAGATTAGAACCAGAAAAAATAGTAATATCGATGTCTGTGTCCAGATATAACCGCCCTCAAACACTTGCACTTTTGTTTAAAGCAGAGACAAATAGAGACCCAGCACAAGGCTTGATAAAATTGCGATGCATGTCTACTTGTCTGGCTTAATTTTGGTCGGAACTCATCGAAACAATAGCCAAAATTCGCCTACTGTTGACTGATGAGTTGCAACCTGTTTCCGTTTCCGGGACCGCGGACCAATAGGCCTTCGCACACGCTTAAAGTAGGATCGTCAAATTGGCATCAGGGAGCTGAAATCCACCTCAAACAATTGAATTGCCAACCTGACATTTCTAAAATTCAAGCATAACCTCCAAAATGGGGTTATTTGCTTTGTTGCCTGTAGATTGGTGAACAGATGACACAACATCCATCGTCAAATAACTCTGCAGTTTGACGAGCCGTCAAATTGCACAGTTGTTTGACAACGTTCTAACCAACGGAATATGCAACGGTTGGCTCACCTGCCGATTTGTGGTGGATCACGACTCACCGATGCCAATTTGATGATCCTAGCTACTTTAAGCGTGTACGAAGGCCTAATAACAGCCTTTTGTAGAGCTCCACCACTCAACAGTATAGGCTAAGTTGATCGTTGCAGCGGTAACTCCCGAACAAAATTGTGTGCTCTAAACTTGCCTAACTCTTCTAACACGGGAAGCATACGGTGTGCTGGGTCTCTATTATTTGTCTTTGGTTTAAAGCCAATTTCAGGTAGATCTGTCACAACTTATTTGTTAAGGTTTCAAAAATGTGGCAAATAAACCGCGCCCGTGTAAAATGTTCATAAACAGTGGCGTAGCGTGCAATATGACAGCGTTGTACTGTGTCCATTTAAACCAATGTATTATGTCGAACGCGAAGGTGTTCGGCGAACACCCAATAGTTCGATCTTTTTCAAGGGTTTAAATAGACAAATTGCAACGTTGCCGAATTGCACGCTACGCCACTGTTCATAAAAGATTTTCATCATGGCTGCCTCCTTGAAGTTTCGAAATCACTTCGGATTAACCCTTTAAGGGCCAAGTCCGAGTATATTCGTTTCGATTCTATAGTTCATTTCACATTGTTTCAGTCTGCATTCCTCTGATATACGCGATTATCGATGAGAACACTTACAATATAAGATTTCTTTGGGCGCCTTCAATGTATGGTATAGGCAATTCCAACTCCTCCGAGTACGGACAGTTAACTACCTTCCGTACGTAAACGGAAGAGAGACTTTGTTTTGAACTAAGCTGGTCCTAAGAGGGTTAATCCTCTGTATTTATATTGCTTGTTGCATCAGCCCACTGGCGGCACGTGGAGGTGAGGCGACGAAAATGAGAGGTGCGCAGGATTTTTTTTGAAACGCTTTTCACCTAATCTTTTTTTGAAATGTCTACGTTTCATTCACACTTTATGGACTATTGAAACAAAGAAAGATGGAATAATAATCATTTTAACCTTTTTACGTTATTTTTTTCTGTCTTTTCTTTCGCCTCCTTCAAAAAATGTGAGGCAATGGCTCCCTGTCGCCTCACTTGCCTCACCTGGCGAGCTGCCACTGCATCAGCCTGTGTCTGATCAAGCCACCTTGCACCAAAGTATGCGACGCTGAGAATGAGAGTCCATAGGTAAACGAAGTTTGGTTCAAGACGCGGATACCCAGAGATGAGGCGGAGAGGGTAATTTTTCTGACGGACTCGTGGTCGTGAGGTTGCCCTGTGCTAACATCCAATCGCCAGAGGTCAGTTTTTCAATTTCTTTCGGGGAAAGGAGGCGAAGCCGTCCGCGTCCACTCCGTCACGTTTGATACGATGCGTTTGAACCCCAGCTTCGAGTATCGGTGTTTTTTTGACCCACATTTTCGGGGTCGACGCGTGATGTGTGAAGGTGGACGATGGGAAAAGTGCTATTAAGAGGAAATTAAAAAAAAAAAAAAAATAAAATAAAATAGAGACACAAAAGAAGATAAAGAATATAAAGAGAGGTGTGTAAAAGAACCCGCAGAATATAGCGCGAACCAATAGCGCATTGACTGAAGACACTAGCGCAACCAGGATCTCTTCCATCTCTCTCTTTTCCCATTTGAATGTATAAGTAGGAAAAGGACAGAAAGAGGGGGTTTTATCCCCTTGTCCATCCTTGTCTAACATACGTTTCTTAATGGAGAAAAGAGAGAGATGAAGAAACTCTCGTTGCGCTACTGACTGAAGATGATGAGGCGGGTGGACGAAAGAAAGGGGAAGGGTGGTGGAGCAAGTGCAGCATAGTCACGAGGATCTATAATTACCGTGCCTTAATTCGTGTGATACCTCTGAGCAGTGCTGCCAGATTTGGCATAAAAAGATACACACTTTACATTAAATAATAAGGAAAAATTGTGTCTTTTTTGAGAAACTTGGCAGCACTGCGTGTGATAGCTCCGAGGAAAAGTGAAGATGAGAGGCGTCCACGTAAACGCACGTTTGAGCGCTATACCATGCGATACCAAGGAGCCTCCCTCGCCCTCAAATTAAAGAAAGGAAAAACAATCTTACCCGTTTAGGCTTAAGAAAAAAACAAAACAAAAAATTGTTTTTATATTCCTCTATATTGGTGAAGAGTCTCTCGCATAAACAACACGTCCTCGATCAAGGCAATCTCCACTGTTTACGTGATGTAACGTACAATCGTTTTCAGATCAGCGCAGCGCCTGGAGTCATACATTCACAGGATTAGGCCCGTATTTCTCGCCACAAGAGTTTAGGGCTTAGGCTTGTGAGTACAACGGCAAATGGGGCAATTGCAATGGTCTGAAATTTTGTTGTTATTTTATTATTTTTAAAAGAGAATAAAAGTAGGTACTTAATGAGCTGCACTGAAAAAAAAATATCCAAAATTCTAGTAATATTAACAGAAAGATAACGATTTATGAACCTCGGAGAGTCTATAGTACTTTTACCAGAAACTTCTGTTGTCACCATCAGAATATAGTCCTGCAGGCCGATCCTTGAAATTCACGACTTTTGGGTAGACTGGATAAGAATGGAAAACGGTGATTGGTGGAGACGAGTCACGTGGTTGCCCAGTCTAATCAAAATACGGAATGGATTAGATAATTTATCGGGCAGTCTTGGAGTACCCGATAACTTATCTAATCCATTCCGTATTTTGATTAGACTTGGCAACCACGTGACTCGTCTCCACCAATCACCGTTTTCCATTCTTATCCAGTCTACCCAAAAGTCGTGAATTTCAAGGATCGGCCCGCTGGAACCAGAATTTCCTCAAACTTTTCAAGAACTATGGTACAAACACTAGAATTCATATTTTATTCAACTTGACGTGCGGTCAAGAGCAAAATTCAGCCTTCTTAGTGGTAAATGTTACCAATTATTTCCATGCCCTTGAAAAAGTGTCCTTGTTTCATTCCGATTTTTCACCTGTCCTTCAATCTTTTATCGAGAGGGAGGTTTTGACACCCCCCCCCCCCCACCACCATAACCACACCTCAGGCGATTAGGATGATTAGTATTTCTCATTGGAACAGGTACATTGATTTATTTTTGTAACGGGTCACTCTTGAGGTGCGTTCAAGTTTTGAAGGTTAGCGCGCGAGGAATGGCACGGCGGCATTTGGCGTGAGGTGACCGTGGCCTCCGATCGAGTGGCCACATGGCCATCCATTGGCCGTGTGTCCGACCGGGCGCGCGCGCGTTCGCGCCAGAATCCTGAGGCGTTTTTCAGAGAGGATTGCGACGAGCAAGGAGGCATCCGGCCGTACCTACCTATAGACCATTCCATTCCATGCGGCCAGTTAAAGTAGTTCCCAGAGGTTAAAAAGTATCTGGTCCCACGAGGAAGCAAAAGCGGAAAAAAAAAAAAAAAAAAAAAAAAAAAAAAAAAAAGTAAGCAAGGCAAGCACACAAGTGCGGCGCGTTGCGCGTCGTTTGGCGTTCGGTTCGCGCTCAGATCAATACCGTTAGGACATCCCAAAGCCGTGGCCCAGCGTTGCCGCTCCTGAGTTGGGCGGTTGGGCCACAAGCGCGTCTCTTATATCATACTCGTACACATTGGAAAACATGAAATATTACTCAAAACTGGAACGCTCTGCGCCTGCGCCCAACGCCCAACGCTCGACCGGCGAGCAGCGCGCGGCCCGCGGCCGGCTGTCACTATCAGTGTGTTGGCACCGCTTCCGCGCACCAGCAGTTCGAGATGGTTATTTTTGGACAAAGAGTCATCATACTTGTGGGGATGAAAATAATGTCTGAACGACTCCTTACTTGTTGGCTTAGGAAGACTTAAAGTCTCTGTACGTAGAGATTTGAGAGATCCCTCCCCCCCCATCTAAATATTGGAGGTGCAAAAAGCCCCCCCTCCCCCGATTAGCCCACTGATGGTTGGTATCATTGTGATAGGTTACATTCCTACAGGAACCCTTCAATCTCTATATACGATGTGTGCACGATAGCTCAGGAGTCATCGCGGTGAATGTCCGCAGAGATGTAATGGGGCTATTGCACACTTTTGCTATAAGCGATTTAATAGTCGATTAAGGCGTAAAAACCTCAAAAAATAACGATGGCAGCACTAAAAACTTCCAAAATCCACTCCTAAACTCAATAAACGTAGTTATTTGCGCGAGCGTAATGGTGGCCGAAGGCACTAACAATGGGAGATTCCTATCTTAATTTCGTCACTCTTTCTATGCTGACAAGGATGATTCACAGAGTAATTAGTCATCAGAGTGATGATCCACATCCGATGAATGGTACCGCAACACCAAGTGACACCGGTGTCAAATGAAAGTAGTTTCTTATTGGTCACTTCTTGATGGAGTTTCAGAATTGTTAGATGGGAATCTCCCATTGTTAGTGCCTTCGGCCACCATTACGCTCCCGCAAATAACTGCATTTATTGAGTTTAGGAGTGGATTTTGAAAGTTTTTAGTGCTGCCATCGTTATTTTTTGAGGTTTTTACGCCATAATCGACTATTAAATCGCTTATAGCAAAAGTGTGCAATAGCCCCATAAGGGAGGTTCTATCGGAATGACACCACTTATAAGAATAACACGTGCGTATTCGATCATCGACTCAGTGGTATTACGATACGATCGCTCAGAATCAGTCTGCGGGCCGATTATTTACTTTATCGTTAAACCGATCGTTAAAACTGTCCACGAGTGATGCTATTGGTCGAAAATTGTGAAACTTGGCTGTTGCTATGGTAACCATATCGTTAAGAGTCTCGTTTTATAAAGGCTATTCTTGAGTAACCTTTAAAAAACGGACACTATAACGATGATTATCATAGCAACGGCTAGGTTTTACAATATTCGACCAATAGAATCACTCATACACAGTCTTAACGATCGGTTTAACGATGAAGTAAATGATCGGTCCGCTGATGTTTGTTTTACTGTCCGCCGGTCGATCTGATCCGTTGCCACCGCGGCAGCCGCGACGCGACGCGACGCTCAAGTATTTTCCTCCTCGAGCTAAAAATATTTGCGTCGCTTTCGGCATTCCCAAGATTTGGTCCCTCCTCCTCCCACCTATCGCCAACCTCTCTCACCCCCTTCCCCTAGACCCTTCATAGTTTTCCTTCATATGCTGCCTGGTAACTTATTTGGACTCCACAGAAGGTTGCTGCGTGGAAAGTGAACATGCGACTGCACTGGCGCAACCAGGATATCTTACATCTCTCTCATTTCCCATTTGAATGTATGAGTAGGAAAAGGACAGAAGGAGGGGGTTTTATCCCCTTGTCCATCCTTTTCTAACATCCGTTTCTTAATGGAGAAAAGAGAGAGATGAAGAATCTCTCGGTGCGCTACTGTGCGACTGTAATGTATACTCGATGATTACCGAGGGCTGTCGGATTGATGAATAAAGGTTTTTTTCCCCCGCGAATAATCTGGTAGATCGACCATTGTAACCCGATTCTCTAATTTTGCAAACAATTATTTTGACTCGATCTGACCTTATTTGAGGCTCATCTGTGCCTTTCGTGGTGAATGTTTGGATTTTCCTCTTACCTCCCACAGCATGTACTATCGACGAATTCAAGATTGTCGCGAGATTTTCACACATTTTTAATTATGGGTGTGAGTGTATGGGACTGGGACCAAATAATGTTCGGTCCCGAGCGTAACTTACGCACGGTCACATGACCGTGCGTAAGCTCTCTGATTGGTCGAAACCGCACGCAAGATGCACGCAATTCAATGCTCGGGACCTAACATTATTTGGTCCCAGATCTACAACGGCTTTCCCGCCCTACCCGCACTGGCCTCTCACCTGCAAGGTATGAGGAGTATGAAAAGTGGCCGAACCAGAACCTTGAAGGCGAAACTTAGTTCCTGACAATCTCGCGACAATCTTTAATTCGTCGATAGTACACTTGTACAGGCTGCGAGGACGAATATATCAAGTTGGTAAAAGTAAGGCTGTTGCACATTTTTGCTGTAAGCGATTCAAGGGTTGATTCAGATCTAAAAACTTCCCAAAATAACAATGGTATATCACTAAAAACTCATGAAATCCACTCCTTACCTCATAAAATGATTTTATTTACTTATTCGAGAATCACCGAGGGCTTACTGAGGTGAGGAGGCAGCAGAATAGTGAGCAACATCTGATTAATGGCAACAAAGAAACCTATGACACCGGTGAGGCGTCAAAGGAAAGTGAGTCTTATTGGTCACCTCTTGGTGTAGTTATAGTAATATTTGATGGGAATCTCCCATTATTGGTGCCGAACGACGCTCCACCCTCGCGCTCTCGAATTCAAATGTATTTATTATGAGTTTAGGAGTGGATGTCGCGAGTTTTTTACTGCTACCATCGTTATTTTTCCAGGTTTTTACATCTGAATGAATCCTTAAATGGCTTACAGTAAAAGTGCGCAACAGCCCCATTCGGACTTGATTTGAGCTAGCATAATCGTACCCTTTGCTCACCAAACGGCATCGATGACTCGCAAGTAGAGTAATGCTCGTCAGTTGAACAATGGCGAGCTCCAACTTGATCGGGCTCCTTGATGCTTGCTGTTTTCTAACATCTTCATCGGGTAAAAAATGCACCTGTCAATTTTTGAGATTTTTACCCCTGAATCGACCCTTAAGTCGCTCGTATAGCAAAACTGTGCAACAACTCTATTGAAAAACGGCAGCTCTGGATGAAATGAAGAGCGTGAATAAAATATGTTCATAGTTGGCGCGTTTTTTCTGATTGGTGCGACTCGCTGAGTACGTAAACGACCCATTTTATCTTCCAGTGGCTCGAAGTATCTGCATTCCTCTAACCACAATGAAGTGGGAAGAAAAAAATGAGTGCCCTCCCCCCGCCCGCCTCTCCTAGTATCCTCCTCATAACTCTCCCTCTCCCCCTCTCTCTCCTCTCTCTCTCTCTCTCTCTCTCTCTCTCTCTCTCTCTCTCTCTCTCTCTCTCTCTCTGATCCTTTTACCCTACTCTCATCATCTCTGTCTGATCCATTATCATTTTTAACATAGTTGGCTTTCGTCCCAAAGCTGCGCAGTGCAAGCTTCTTCGATACCTTTTAATAGTTTTTCATACATAATTATATAATTAACTTTCTGGAGACGAATATAATCTGTCATGGTTGTCACATCGACACTTTGAATGAATTAAGTATTTATCAGAAAGAAAAACTAGCTAGTATTAATGACGGTTGCATTGTAATTAATACTGGCTAGTTTTTTACTCTGCGCATGTTTTGAAGGGTAAATTTCGGTCTCTATAAAATACTTTTTTAAGAGCAATGTTTGCTGTCTAAAAACAAACTCAATTATTGTTCTTAATATAATTTTCCGAGTGACTAACTGGAAGGGCGAAACGCAGCAAAACTTGCACTGTTAGTGTCAAAATCGAGCCGGGAATCTCGTGCTAGCTGCAATCCGTTTAACTTTCAAAGCAACTTCGAGAAGCATTATTTTGATGATGTGTCTCAGGTTTGAATTCCTGTGGCAGTTCTTGTAAATTAATCTCAAGTTCCGGAAAAGGTAGCACTTCGCTTTTATCGATAAAAATTGAATGAAACTTGATCTAAATTTCTTTGAAACTTACATGATTTTTTTTTTTTTTTTTTTTTTTTTTTTAAGGCTCTTTTTGGCTATTTCCACTTCAACTCTCATTCCCTCATACGCCCACCAGAAGTTAAGAGGCAAAACTTTTTGGGACAACCCCAAGAATGGTTATCTGACTCCCTTCTTTCGGGGATTCAGAGTTTCCATGACGAGTAATAAAGGGCCGAAAAAATTGCTCAGCCCTTTCATAACCACGCACGAGGCAATTCTTTCAGTTACCAAGCCCAATCAACACAGCTTTAATTTATTGTACTGTCAATAAAAATAACTGGAAGTAAGTACTGGTGTTTTCAAAATAATGTTCCATGGAACGCCTTCAATTCACGCGAAAATACAAAACCAACCTAGCTGAGTAGGCACATTTAACCACACTCTTAAGTATTTGAGCGAACGTGAGAGATGATGTCTGTCGAAGTAACCTGAAAGTAGAAGGGTTCAAAAATCTGCTCCAAGCTCTGAATTATTATTATTATTATTTTATTTTATTTATTCTTTTTTTGTTGAAACAATGAATATTAAATTTTCAACATCTCGATCTTAAAGTGCCAAGTTGTTGAAGAAGTTGCGGTAATATTGCTGTCTCTTCCTTCTCTCAAAAGTTATAGAGCACGCAATGTTTTATGCTCTCCTGCTCAATCTGACATCGACGTAATATCTCGAGTGACCTGCTTGGCCAATGGATGAATCTCTCTTCTTCTTTTTTTCCCTCCCAACCCCTACTCGTCTCGCGTAGAAAGATATCTGTGTTTTGAACCCGCTGTAGGTATTCACGTATTAACACCATTCGCGACATTCAGACATACTTTTAGAATAAAACAATTTTAATTGACTCTTTTAATAAGAGCCGCGGATCTATAGATTTTCATTCCAATTAAAAGAATGTCTCAATAATGTCTCGGGCATCCTGTTAGGTAGTGCCTTTCAAATGTATTTATCACCCATTGTCGTCGGAATTTGCCATATATTTAACGCCTTTGAAGGCATTTCGCACCTTCCCATAAAACATAACTCCCGAGCGTAGGCGCAGTAGTTTCAAATGAATCAGTAGGTAAATTGCAGCGTCATAATTTTCTCTCAAATCCGCCCTTCTGGAACTCTAAAGAATGAAGCAACGGGTACGCCAGTTTTTCTTCTACCTCTACTTGGCTTTATATGCACACAGGGTGTTTAAGAAAACGGTACCGGTGCGATGTTTTCAGCAACGGCTGGAGATATCATAAAACTCGGTCATGCAAGTGTTTCATATTCATAGGGGACAGATTTTTTGCGGGTCATGACTCACCGGGAACTCCCTCAATAATATTTGACACGTGTCTGACCGCAGTTCGATTTCTGAACAAATTGTACATGTGCTTTTTTTTCTATACACCCTTATGTGCATCTCTCTGTTTTCACTGTCTTATTAATCTATATAATTTTGAATTAACTAATAGTTAAGTAAATATGTTTAATAATAAAAAAAATAATAAAATAAAAAAAAAAAAAAAAAAAAAAAAAAAAAAAAAAAAAAAAAAAAATACGAAGAATAAACCTAATCCTATTTCCATCTTTCAACAGTAGGCGACTGTCGGCTGTTGATTTGATGAGTCCTGACCTTTGAACTGGAAAAATGGACACCTGTCTCTTGTTTTGCACTGCGTCTCTATTTTTCTGGGGGGGGGGGATGTATCCACAAATAATACACCATTCTTTTTCTCCTGTCTTTTGCAAAGGAATCGATTCACTATGAACATATTCATACGCATCGGCGAGGAGTCTTCATACTCATACTCACAGACATGTGACCTCTTGACGGAAGTCGAGTTCCGCGACCCGCGATCAGCGCGGCCGGCGCGGCGTGGCGCGGCGTGGCGCGTCGACCGCAGCTAGCGACCGGTTGAATCATCAATCTCAACGTTGAGGAATGCGAAAATATGTACGGGAGCGTGAGTGCTCGCTTGCGCGGTTCGCTCTTTCACACACTGGGTCGAAACATATATTTTTCTGGACAGGAAAAGTTATTGCTTTTTGCTTTAAAAAAATTTTAGTGTTGACACAATTTCTTACAAAAACCACGTAACTTGACTCTTATCAAGCCGTAAAACGATTGACCTCACGCATTTTAAATTTATCATTGATATTTATTGCTCATAAATTTGATTTTTATTCGTATTCAATTATGTCCGTAAAATTCAATTTTCCGATCCACTGTGCTTCGTTCATTCGCCTCTCGCGGCCGAGCATCGAGCTTTGAACATTTGGCCGGTAGGACAGTGCGTTGCAATGGACGCGCGCGGTCCGGTCACGGCCAGCAAGGGTGAAGTAAGAGGGGTGGGGGGGGGGGGGCTGGGGAGTCAACTCCATAGCGTGATCGCTGATCAGTCAACATGTGGTATGACGTGTGTACGTTAACTTCGTCGTGCGAGAGTTTTTTCCCCCTTCCTTTCTTCCTCCCTACCTCGTTTTGAAACCAAAAAAAAAAAAAAAAAAAAAAAAAAAATCGATTTCTCACAAGTCACGGCCCCTCTATAAATTCACCGAGCCATTACCAGTGGAGAAGGTGGCGCGGAAGTGATCGCCATGTGATTTGTCCCGCGCACCATTAGCTTTTGAGTTCCTCGAATTCTCTGCTGTGTGTTGCATCTCTCAGATCCGGGATATTCGCGCGGAACGGCTCGCGAGATGCCGCATGCCGGCCAGGGGCCGGGGCCGGACAAAAACATGCGAGGTACCGCTTCCTGACTACATATAAAGTGCAGGGTGGGTAGGGGTACCGAGTATTGCTTGGACTCAAAAAGTGGGACGAGAGGAAAGAAAGGTATGGATCACGCATCACACTGCGCCTTCATTATGGGTCGACGCAATGCCTCCGCGCCGTGTTCTGTAAGGGTGATTTTACCTTTCAGGTGGGCCAGGGGCCCGATTAAGTTGGCGAAAAGTCGGATTTGACTTGAACTTATAACCTCACTCTTTTCTCACCAAACGGCATCTATGGCCCTCAAGTCAAACTCTGGTGATGTGGTTCATTAAGCTAGACTTGAAGTTGACTGATGCTCATCGGTTGAACTAGGTAAATGTTTAGCTTGATCAGGCCCCATCAGGTAGGTACCGAATGTGATACGTCCAAAGAAAAGGGACCTTAACTGCAGGCTGGTCAGAGCAAAATATACAGGCGTGCCGAAAATGTGACTCGCGGTCAAAATTGACCAAAATAAGATTTCGGTGAAAATTTGTTCTGCACACCCTGTACTGGCGCACTGAAATTGTTCGGATTTAGTTCAATATTTGCTCACGAGAGCGCGCCTCTGAGTTGATTTTGCTGAAAAAGAGAACGGGACCTTAACTATGGTTAGAAAGGCATAACCAACTTTTTGTTTACTTACTGTCTTTATTTGTGGTCGCTCGAGACATTCGTGTTTGTCATATTGGCTCTTCTTTTGAGTTCTTCTTTAAAAACCTACAGTATTATTCCTCTAAAGTTGTCATTCGGCCCGTTTTGAATCAAACCGCCGTCTATAATATAAGCTGGTTAGTACGGTGGTCCGCAAGCATGTGATTGGTTTGAGCAATTCCTTTGACCGCAAAATGGCGAATCAAAAGGCTTTGCGCGCGCTTTTCAAAACGGTCATTCACATACTAACCAGCAAGTGATTATCCGAGTGACCCATTGTTTTTAATGGGAATTTTGCTTCTGTTCCTTCCTTATTACGTGTTTGGGGCCTCACGAGTCACGAATATGAGAGATGCAGTTATGAAAATAGCTTTTTCCATTCGGACGTTTCCAGTCTCCGCTGCCTGCACTGGCGGATCCTGCAATCTACCCTTCTCTCTCTTTCCCCATTAGAACGCGTGTGTTAGGAAAGGAGTCACGTGATTTTCGCCTCCTCTTCTATCCTTTTCTAACATCTGCGTTCTAACGGAAAAAGGGAGAGAAGGACAATTTCTTGGATCCGCTATGAAGGCTGCCTGCTCTACGCAGTATCTCAACTCGACTCCAACGCAGAGCTGCCGATTTGCGTAGATTTAATGACATTTTTGAATTTACCGATGATTCCACCGGTTGAGAAAAGATTACATAGTTCAATTCAGTGTATGACTGTAATGCAGGAAAATACTCTGATCTGTAATCTTTTCTCAATCGGTGGAAATGCCGTTATCATTAATTAAAATATACCGGCTGAGAAAAGATAAAAGACGCTAGTATTTTTGTGCATTACAGTCATACACTGAACTAAACTCTGTAATCTTTTCTCAACCGGTGGAATCTTCGGTGAATTTCAAAATGTCATTAAATCTACGCAAATCGGCAGTTCTGCTCCAACGTTTCCAACCCGCGGCGGCCGGCCGGCCATGGCCCTCGAACCTGCGCTGCATCATGGGCAGCGATTAAAAACAAAAAAACCTGCTCAGCCTCCGGATCCTATCGGTAGCATGGAATGACGTGGAGGAAGCGGGACAAATGACTCGCGAATAGTTGCGAATCTTGTACAAATTTCGTCATAAAAACAGAGACCCTCCGCGACTGGCACACTGTGGACCGAAACATATATTTTTCCGGACAACAAAAATTGTTGTTTTGTTTCTTTTTCTTTTCTTTCTTTTGAAAACACTATAGAGTTAATATATTAGGACAGAATGTTGAGAGTTGAGAGCAAGAGTGGGAGTTTAAAGACTCACTGAAAAAAAAATTGGCTGAATTAACAATTAAATTTGTCCAGAATGGGGCCCTCAATTGGTTTTGTTCATTCAACAAAACGAAACGGTGAATCAACAAAATAAGATTGTTAAACTGACAAAATAGATTGTTGAATCAACAAATTTTTTGTTGAATCAACAAATTGTTTGTTGAATCAACAATCTATTTTGTCAGTTCAACAATCTTATTTTGTTGATTCACCATTTCGTTTTGTTGAATTAACAAAACCGATTGAGGGCCCCATTCTGGACAAATTTAATTGTTAATTCAACCAATTTTTTTTTCAGTGCTGGTTAAATTTACCATATGCATAGCTGATTTTGTTGTCTGCTAGCAAATATGGTAAATGTTATCATAACATGGTAAATGCAATGTACCCTGTGGTAAATCAAGGTAACATGTTGGTATATTTTACCATAACCTGGTGAAATTTACGAAACTTGGTAGCAGACTTCAAAATCAGCTATGCAGATGGTAAATTCTACCAGTCTTTTTTTTCCGTGTAGGGAAAGAAAAGAAGCTCGAATCACTTGCTAAAGTTGTAATACTCCCCCAACTAGGCTTGATATTGTAAGTATCTAATTTGACACATATTTGACCACACAAATTAGGAGGGCCTCTTATTATTAGCTGGTATCTGTTGCTTCAGTTCTGGGGCCCGATCAAGTTGGCGAAAAGTCGGACTTGACTTGAGCTAGCGTAACCAGGACCTGCTCACCAAACACTATCGATGACCCTCAAGAGCCAAGCTTTAGTGTGGCTGAAGCCTCATACTTGTGACTTGAGGTTGATTGGTGCTCAATCAACGGTGCAACTATAGATCAAGTTCCAACTTGATTGGACCCTTAGAAGAGCTCGTTTTCTGAGTATAGGCGCACCGAGACCATAATCTTTGTTGAATTTTCAATTTTCATTCCTTCAAATCAAAACAAAATTTTCCTCCGACTTTAAAGTTGGATTCTAAAGCGTTCCTAAAAAAAAAAAAAAAAAAAAAAAAAACGCTCAGATTCTTTTTCATTTTAAAACATGAGAAATAATGTTGACAGATTCCAAAGATTATCGGTCTAGGTGCGCCTACTTTTCTGAAACGACCTCTATATATACCCACTGGTTTCCACTAAAATCGTCTCTGTTTTCTATCTTCCTTAAAATCAACGCAGAATAATTAATTTTATTCGACTCATTTTGACCTCTAAAATGGATTATTTCACACATGTTTAGGCCATATTACTTTTTATTTGTTGTTCATAACCATAATTTATAACCGCTAAATATCATATCCGGAAAATCCCGTGTTCTACTCCACTGTGCGGCGACTTCGACTCCGCGAGAAACAAGCTTCTGTTATATCATCCGTAACTTACGGGCAACCGCTCTTTGCATAATGTAACCAGCATCACAGTCATCACACACACACTCACTCATTCACTGATACTCTCGTTATTATGAACGAACCAAATGAATGAAATTAATGATGACGGGACGGGAGACGTTTTTCCCCGCTCCACGCTCCACGCTGCAATGCACTGATTCGCTTGCTCGCGCTGCTCCTTCAGCTTCACGCGCGTGTGCGCTCGCGAGATCTCTTTGCGCATGCGCCTACAAATGCGGTGCGCACTATGAGCTTGCAATCAATGCAATCAATGCAATCAAGGCAATCTCTGAAGTAAAGGCTATACTAATAATTCATCAGCAGGCTGATTACTATATAAAATCATTGGATAAGGTTGGTTGATTTGATAGATAAAGGACTGCTATTGGTCCCTCTATCCGAGAAAAATTTTCCTGTTAATTTAACAGGATATCCGTTTAAGAAAGTGTTGAACAGTAACTATATTCCTTTTTCTCCTCTCCAGTATCTACCTCTGATAATGACACACTGAAAAAAAAGATAACCAGAAGTATGACAATATGTGAATCTATATAAGAGATGGTAAAATTAGAATTCTAGTGTTTGCACCATGATTTTTTTTTTTTTTTTTTGGAAATTCTAGTTTTATGGCCGCATATTCTGGTATTCACACCAGAATTTTCTGGTCAAATCACTAGACTTTCTGTCGTACACATATCGTGGTGCTTCTGGTAATATGACACTACCGTCTGGTATTATGGCTATAGCTATATAGCTTTTGCTGCAGTGGCGTACCGGAGGCCCCCGCTGCCCCCGCGGCGCGGGGGGCCCCGACCCAAGGGGCCCCAATTAGGGCCCCATGATTACATCTGACCCGTGTATTTGACAAAATATAACATTTGGAAGAATGAAGATAAAAATTGACTAGGAAATAAATAAGTGTAATATTAAAGTAAAAAGAGCTGCTTTGTTCCTCGGTTAATGTGGTAAATTGGCCATGCATTTTCCGTGGTATTAAATGGATATTATAAGGCTGTCAGAGACAGCAATTCAGCTCTTTTCTTTCTTGGGAGAGAAACGGAATTTTACAGCTAAAACTACGTGAAAAAACGTCTCGAGAGCACTCAATTTCCAAAAAATTTCAGGGGAGGATCCCCGAGCCCCCTCTAGATGAGGGGGGGGGGGGTGACTATATAGACTCTCCATTCACTGCGTAAAAATATAGGGGGCCCCGACTGAATGTTCGAGGGGGGGCCTCTAAGGTTTCCGGTACGCCACTGTTTTACTGTAAGCAAATTTTTTTATTAAATCTGGTGTAAAAACCAGCGAAAATCACTCTAAAAAAAATGTAAAATTTTGTAATAAACTCAGTATACAGCTATGTAACGGGAAGATCGCAATGGCGGAGCTACGCAGGTATCATGGGAGATCCCGGTCTAATCCGTTTTCACTTTTTCTATAGGAACACAGAGATATATGTATCGAATTAGATAGGAATCTCCCACGATACCTGCGTCAGTATATACGTAGTGCTGCCACTAAAGCCTGATTCTCAGAGTGAATTTTGTGATTTTTTAGTGTTCTCATGCATCGCCAATTTTATTGGTTTCTACGGGTATGCAAGAATCAACTCTTGAATCACCTGCAGCAAAAGTTTGCAAGAGCCCCATTTCTGAAAACGACGAATGAATTAATACTTTGTACATTTGTTAAAATAATATGGCATGCAGATTAAATTGGGGACATGCAATTTTACCCTCATGCGGACGAAAGAGAGACTTGCAACAAATATAGCTTCCAAACTCTTACCTGAAACAGAATAAAAACAATGTAGCAGATCAGTATGACGAATATTTAAAAAAAAAAAAAAAAAAAAAAAAAAAAAAAAAACTTGTAAAGCAGGTGTGGATGTATTGTAAGTTGTTATATCTGAATGAAATCAACGCTACGTATGCGTGGCATTGTTGCATTGCAAATTAATTGTCTTAGCAAGTATGTGTACGTATAATAAATAATAAAAGTTTGTTCTTTCTTCTGTGCCCCGTTCTTCTATGAAATAACAAGGTGTGTCGACGACCCGCGTGTTTTGCCCATATTTGAAATTTCCGCCCGATTTTTGCTGTACGCATATAAGAAGTACTAATTTAAGTAATTACACAGTAAGTGGATCGATTGAACTTTCAAGTCAACTGAACCTTAAATTATGACAGTGGTGTGTGGTTTTCAGCAAGCGAGGTCATAGGCACTGCCTGTCCTAAGATTTTTTGAATTTGTCGAAATTACTCTACAAAATTATTAAAGTTCAATACTTCCTCTGTCGTTCGACTAAATTTTACGCTAAAAATGTATGAAAGTAACGGTTTTTTTAAGAGTCTCTGAATCCTCATCTTTGTAATTTATGTATTGCCTGCCTTAATTTCATATCCACCACACTCAACTGAATAAAAGTTGAGTCGTCCAAGGTCATTTGAGCCATTTAGATTTTGGCGCAACCAGAAGTCGAAAATGAATGGTTCACTAAACCAACTTTCCATGTAGTTTTCGTATCTTTGCGGAAAAATCAAAGCGATTTTATCAAGCTACTAGATTCTACGACTTCAAAAATTCTTCGTTAGATAAATTTGAGGCTATGAACATTGAGAAAGGAGGTAAAATATGTTAGTGGAAATCGTTATTCAAAGATTTTTCATGCACGAAATGAGAGACTCATTTTCTGCACACCTGCACCCTCGGATGTATAACTCATGGACCGAGATAAATTACCTTGACTATACCCACCTACTCATTGCAAGGTTCCGTAATTATGGTTTTCCTGACCCGACGTAACGCGACGCACATTGAATTCAAATATGGAATTTCCTGGACATTTGAACCCATGACAAAAGATCGATCTATCGATGCTAGATTAACACCTTCGAATTCGACCTTTTTTAAATACGTTTCAATAGCCAAATGGGGCTCTTGCAAACTTTTGCTATAAGCAAATAAGTAGTCCAATCTTAAGTAAAGACCAGCAAAAATCACGAAAATCACACTAAGAAAGTCTAAAATTCAGTAATAAACTCACGTAACTGCTATAACGGCAAGATGGTAATGGCGGTTCGACGCAGGTATCAAGGGAGATTCCTGTCTATTATATGTCTCTTTCTCTCCGGAAACACAGAGATATGTCTTAATTCTGATAGGAATCTCCCATGATACCTGCGTCTCTCCGCCATTAAGTCCGATTCTGAGAGTGAATTTCGTGATTTTTTAGTGCACTCATCGGCATATTTTTACAGGTTTTTATGCAAGAATCAACTCTCCAATCCCCTACAGCGAAATTTTGCAAGAGCCCCATTGCAACGTTACCGAATGACACGCTATATACTACTGATTCATGAACAGAAAACTTGATTTGTCAAATTTCTGACCTAAGCCTATATATACCGAACGTCAGATAGTCGACGAAATTATACCGAAAATAGGCGAAACAGTAAATGAGTAGTGAAGCCAGAGGTTGCTCGCGCAATGTGACAACAACGTATTCTCTTCATCCAAACCTGTACCTATGTAAAACAATCGATGTTCAGGAAGTGCAGTATAGCACCCATAAGGTATCGATACTTTTTTATAGGTTTAAATGGCATGATTACCAAATTGCACGAGCCGCCACTGACTGACACCATCCAGTGAATTGGAAATACCTATAACTTTTGTAAGAAACCTCCTTAAAATGAATTTAATGAAATGGTCTTAGCCTGGACCCAAAATTTGACAATTCTGAAGTAAAAAATATAAAATTATGAACATGTCCGGAAACGTCTTGAATTTCGCTCCACTGTGCGCCCGTAACGTAACTCGCGCATGCGCGTGATAACGAACCACACTGTGTTGTTACCTCCACACATTACACGCGCGTAATCTCGTATACATATATGTATAAGAACAGGGCAACAGGGCATAAATTTGCGAGAATGCATATTTAACTCGCGAAAGCTCGCAATTTAGAGGTCTGGCTACAGCAATGCATGGGTTTCTAAAATATAAAAATGGAGAAATGTTGGTCGACCTTGAAAGCCTCTCATTGTAATCTTCCTCCGTGATCATCATCTTGACCCAAAAGGTACATTTTAATAGTATACTCTTAACTCCAGAGCCCAGAAACGGATGAAGCTATGTTGCTTAATGCGATTGGTATGCAATTCGCAGTACAGCGGAGATCGGTTTTGGTGGGAGCAGGGGTTGAGTATTATGCGGAATAATGTTTTCACGCTTTTTGAAGTTTTGGGAATGTACTTAAAGTCGGTGGATTAAATATGTCAGTCGACACCTTGGATTTTCTCTCATAGGTATAGGCTACCTGCATTCTGCAATACGTATCACAATGGGTTTGAGACAGTAGCGTACCGAGACTCTCGCTTTTCTCCATTAAAAAACGTATGTTAGACAAGGGTGGACAGGGGGATATAACCCCCTCAATCTGTCCTTTTCCTTCTTATACATTCAAATGGGAAATGAGAGAGATGGAAGAGATCCTGGTTGCGCCAGTGATGCTATAAGCATTGCAGGTTGCCTACTTGAGCCGAAATCTAAGGCGCAGACTGATATTCTTTAATTCGCTGACTAAACCAGTAAAGGAGGCAGAATTTTCTTTCTACGCAGTGAGTGCTGTGCGAGTAAAGATAAATTGTCAAAGTTACTCTGGGTGTCTTACATACGTTCCCGATTCGGGAAAAAGATTACAGTGATACACAGTTTCATAGTTTCTCTCTTCTGCACAAGTTGATGATGAATAATTGACAAAGAATTTAAAACTTCTACAATTTCTCACAATTTTCTATTTTCCTTTTTACAATTGTTTTGGTGTGTACAATTTCTTGACAGGAATAATAAAGTGGGAATAATGTATGAATATAGTTTTCGAAGATGATTATGAAAGGTTAATCAAGAATGAAATTTGACTGCAGCTCTGCTTTCGGTCGTAATTTTTTCGAGGAGATGTGAAATTTGCAGTTTATTTTATAGTCAGTATAGAAGAGTATATTGTGGAGCAATCTCACCAGTGTTGCCAGGTTTAGACGGGGTGGAATAGCCACGCGTGGACAGTTTTCGAGTTGGTTACTAGCCACGCTGTGGATAGGGATGGAGGATACCGGAGGAGCGCGACGACGGGAACGACGAGCGTGGCTAAATTCTCATCAAAATAGTCCACGTGTGGACGAATCTAGCCACTATTGGCAACTCTGAATCTCACTACCAAAGTATGTTGAAGGTCTTTGGGTGATTCCATAGCTTTTAGTCCCAAACGTCGCCATGCACCAGTGGTTCAATACTTAACGACAATGAGGCTCTTGCAAACGTTTGCTATAAGCAATAAATAGTCTAATCTGATGTAATGACCAGCGAAAATCACAAAAATCACAATATAAGAAAGTCTAAAATTCAGTAATAAACTCAACTAACTGCTATGACGGCAAGATCGACCTGGCGGATCCACGTAGGTATCATGGGAGATTCCTGTCTATTATATGTCACTTTCTCTACGGAAACACACAGAGACATATCTCAATTATTTAGATAGGAATCTCCCATCATACGTGCGTTGAAGCGCCAGTAAGCCCATTTCTGAGAGTGAGTTTCGTTATTTTTTAGTGAGCTCATCGTCATTTTTACAGGTTTATATGCAAGAATCAATTCTTCAATCCCCTGTAACAAAAGTTTGCGAAAGCCTCATTGAGAAAATGGTTAAGTATTTTCAAAATGTAGAGCCCTTTGAACACGACGAGTGTTGTTAGGATGTCTTCGGATGAATTCAACCCATACATTTTGAGAAAAAAAAGGGTTGTGGTTGAACAAAATTTGTCACGGATCAAACGCAGCAATCGCGAGCCACGCTAAATTTTAATTCAACCACAGCTTTTTTATTTTTGAATTTTTCTAGATAGAACTGGTAAAGCTTCCTTTAAACTTCTCATGTGTTTCAAGAGCTCAACATTTTGGTAAACAGTCAACCGTCTTTTCCATTTCCGCCATGAATTGAACCGATAGCAAAATGAGGAACTAAAAGCTATGGAATCACCTTTAACAATTTAGGATTTGATATTTCTTTTGTTTCCTCTTATCCTTTATCAAATACTGTCGATAATTCTTGAAATTTTCACTAGTAGTTCCGGTATCAAAGGTAGAGGGTCTCACGCTGACAAGACACACCGCATGATCAGGGAAGAGATTCCGAAGGAGAATTGATGGTCGCAGAAAAAAAAAAAATAACAAGAATAAAAGTAAAAATAATAATATAAAATATAATTAGTGCAATTATGGCGAGTGACGCGCACGCAGACATTCTACAGAGCGCATCTAGCTCAGAATTAATATCTGTGACTGATAAATACGAGCTCAAGATCGAGACGATGGCCAGCGTTTTTCCGCCCAGGTCAAGAATTCAAGAACGCGGCTGCGGCTGCTGGGGCTATAGCTTCGTCATAATTTATGTCGGCCAGGAATACAACCAGCGTTGCCACTCATACGCAGATTCCGCACGCGGATTAATATTTAGTCATAGGGTTGAAGTAGGGGGGGGGGAGACCCACGATTTAACACTGATGAAAGGTGTAACAACCACTCGGTATAAACGTCAGTGGTTGATTCTTTCGCAAGGGGTTGGAAACATTCCTTGATATTTCCTTTGGCTTGGCTTGGACTTGAAATGTCCTCTAGATTCAGTTTGCAATTCAGGGACACACCTTGAGCCAAAACGCCTTGAGGACTCTCGAGGGAGTGCGAAGGGATTATCACCTAACCTGTGCCCGATTTTAAGAGCGAATTTCGTGATTTTTTAGTGTACTCATCGTCATTTTTACAGGTTTTTATGCCAAAATCTTGAAAGTCAAAGTACAAGCTGGCAACGCCGGATATGACCGCGACAGGACGAGTAAAGTGACGCGACGCTACGCGCGGCTCGACTTTCTTTGCTCCCGTTGCCGTTGCGGGATGACGCGTTCTCGCGTCGCGTCGCAACTCGTCGTCGGCAGCGTCTGACGTTTAAATCGCGTCTGCTCTTCTCCTGTCCCGCGTCTCGTCTCTCCTCTGTCGGCAAGCTCCTACTCCTTTTCCCCTCTCTCTCCTCTCTGATTTTCCTTTTCAATTTATGAGTTTCAGGTCTTTCAGTCATAGTCTATCTACACACCGCACCGCCACCCCGCATGCGCCGGTCGGTCGCGCCAAAAGGATTGCATACTTGCAGATGACTGAAAAACAATAACATGGAAAAGAAAAAAATAATATGAAAGGAAATTGCCTCTCCGCACCGCTCTACTATGACCAGCCATGCTTGAGTGTCTAATGATATATTGCTTGATAACCGCGCGGTTTTTCAATGCGCGCGCATGCCCTGGCACTATGAGCACAGTTGCCGCTAACCTCTGGCAAAACTGGTCACGAAAAATCACCTAAAATCGCTCACCTAAAAAGTCACTAAATAAGGTGGTTGTTGTTCTAAAGGGACCACATAAATAAGAGGCACCTGGAAACAGAGTATGGTGAACAGTCTATGTTGTGTAATCACAAGTTAAAAGATACTGAGATGGTTGCCATAGTTGCATATTCTATGTTTAGATATTAACAATAACTAGAGTCCCTATATATACTATGAGAGTTGCGCCCAGACTCTTAAAAAGAAGAAGAAGAAGCGGATCAATGGAGCCCCAATGAGGCAAAATGCAAATGGCGGTTTGTCATTCGCCTCTGCGCTGTTGTCGCTATTTCGTTATCTTGGATGTTCATGGTGCTTGCATACAGGTTGCTCGATATTTTACCGCCGTCTTGAATTTCATTTGAATGCCTCTTGTGAGTTTGTTATTGGATTTTATGACTTTCTGCTGCCACCAATGGACTTTTCACGCGTTTTTATATGAGACTGATCACTCTATAGCGCTGTAGCAAAAGCTTGCAACAGATCCATTGATCAGCAAATCATAGCACTTTGACGAAAACGTTTACTCAATCTGACGCGTCAAGAGTAAACGTTTGCGATTGATGATCTCGAATTTGACGATCAATTTGATCGAGTAATTTCAGCACTTACGATGACTGAATTAATGACTCAGAAGAGTGGGCGCGCATATAGCCGTGCGACGATGGGAATCAAAGAAATCCGATCTGTCAAGGATGCTACTTGACGAGAGTATTCGCAGGCTGTGGCAACTGATCTCGACGATCAACAATAATCAGGGATCGCGGGCGTAGTGTTGGGTGTCAAAAATCGAAATTGACGATTTTGGTCAGCGCACGGAGGGTAGAAATTAACGATTTCACGGTCAAAAATCAGAAAGTTAGAATTACACAAACTTATCGTTCAGAAGCTTCTAGGACTAAATTTTACTCACATAAACCTCGCTTCTAACACATGTTTCTTGTTGGAAAATACACGAAACAAGTCTAAATTCAGATCAGCTATCCCCCCCCCGGGCCACCCTTTTTCATGGTTGCTTCTGTTAAGTACGTGGCAAACCATTTAAACTAGACTTGGATAAAAGTTAAAACAGTCACTTTTTGAGGAGGCTGACAGCATTCCTGGAGAATCGATTGTTTCTAATGTATTTAAATGGGATGAAAACACTATTGCCAAATTGCACGAGCAGCCACTACAGGTTCAGCTTCAAATTCATAATCACTAAAAGTTAATTTTAACTCGCTAATTTTTGGCCGCCAAATTGCGAAGTTCTACCTAACTGTGCGGCACGGTGGGTGGCGAGAATGTGCAATGTGAATTGATCGGCCACAATCCCAATTCGCAGTTTGAGGAGAAGGGGGAAAATGGGAAATAAAAAAACTTTCGAGTTTGCAGAGTATAGTTAAGTTCCGAACTCATCTCATAGTGAATAAGGATCTCATAAAGCATAATATCGAATGATAATTGGCGGCGGCTGAATTATCCGCTTATCTTTCATGGGCCAGCTGTCATACCCGCCGACCGCGACGCGACGTCCGATCCACGGCTATACGTTCACCTCTAGTATCTACCCATCCCGTGGTTTTCATCGCTCGGCCCGTGATTGTGGGCCGCAGCGCAGCTAGGGGTGACGTGCTGCACTTTAATAGTAGACTGAGAAACGAGAAGTTTTGGGCAAAAAATATCCTGCAGTGAATGGGTCTGTTGCAAACTTTTGCTACAACGATGAAAAGTTATTATTCCAATGTAAAATCGCCTGAAAAGTCCATTGATGGCATCATTAAGTCATGAAATACAATAATAAACTCACAAGAGGCGTTTATTGAAATCCAAGATGGCGGCAAAATATCGAGGAATCTGAATGTATGCACCGTGATCATCCAAGGATTGCCAACGTTTACAACCTCATAGGAGGTAGAGGTTATGTGTTTGTTTACGTTGTGATTGGTTGTGATCGATGTTGTGAGGTTGGCTATCCTTGAATGTTCGTGGTGCATGCATACGGATTGCTCGATATTTTGCCGCCATCTTGGATTTCATTAAACGCTTCTTGTGAGTTTATTATCTCATTTTGTGGCTTTCTGATGCCACCATTGGACTTTTCAGGCGATTTTACATTAGATTAAACACTCTCAATCGTTGTAGCAAAAGTTTGCAACAGACCCATTGCAAAATTACGTCACCCAATTGTACTCGTTGATTGCTATAAATAATCGTCAGCTAGTTGCAGTTTTTGACTGAATTTATTAACCCCTTAAGGACCAGGTTAGTTCAAGAGAACACCACTCCGTTTCTACAGGGAATGTAGTTAACTGCTCGTACTTGATGGAGTTGGAATTGCCTATACGACGGCTTTAAGGCGCCCGACGAGATCTTATCTATTGTAGCGTTTTCATCTATATTTGCGTTTATCCGAAATGAAGACGAAATCAATGTGAAATAGACTAGAGGAGAAAAACGAGTATACTCGGGCTTGGCCCATAAGGGGTTAATGGCGTTTTTCAATTAATAGATGATTCCACCATTTGGCCGAAAGGTTAAACAGTTTAGTTTAGTGTGTACTGAGTATGACTGCGTAATGCATACCGAAATACTCGACTCGCATCTTAATCTTTTCTCAACCAGTGGAGTCGCAGTCGGCAGTGATTCTAATAGTCTCCATGCGTATTCTACATTCTCTGTTTTCTTCCCTTTGTTTAATACTGAGCTGTAACGCTTGATGTGGTGGCAATCTCAGAGCGGAATGTATGTGCATGATACTTAACCCCTTATGGACCAATCTCGAGTATACTCGTTTTCCTCTTCTTGTCTACTTCACATTGTTTCAGTCTTCATTCCGGATAAACGCGACTATAGATGAAAACACTTATAACAGAAGGTGTCGTCGGGCGCCTTCAATTTGCCGATAGGCAATTCCAACTCCCCAGAGTATGAACAGTTAACTATCTTCCCTTTATAAACGGAAGAGAGGCGTTCATTTGAACAAAACCTGGTCATTATAAGGTTAAACTGCGAGCAAACGTTATTTCCAACAATTCGCGCATTACCAATGTGTACATATTATTTTTAGGTCGACACAGTGAGTAGTAGGTGCTCTGTAGCCTGTACAAATGAAATATTCGATTCAAAGTCTTTGTTGACACTTCTATCAATTTTTGAAACTTAAAGTATCTACCACACTTACGTTGATTCGAGGTACAAGCAGCGGCGGCTCGTGCAATGTGGCAACAATGGATTTCCTCCATTTAAAACTGTGTAAAATAATCGATTACTTGGTGAGGCGTAGCGCCTCACCTAGTATCGATCTTTTTGCATACGTTTAAATGGCAAAAGTGCACGGTTGCCAGATTGCACGAGCCGCCACTGGGTACAAGCGAGATAGTGATCCCTCAATCTTTTCGATGGCGCCATGAGTCATTTCCCATGTATCTTTTTTGAAATATGACTGGGATAACGGATGGTTGTGCCAATTAACCACGGTGGTCTTCAACTTTTGTATCGATTTCTTAAACCATCAACCATCAAAATCTGATGATGAATAGAGTCGTAATTTTGTGAACGGATTTAAGCTATCACACCCGTTGAGAATATATCCGAAACCCGTTCTAAGAATTACGACTTTATTTCTCAGCCAATTTTGGTATAATTTATGATTCAGAAAATAGGTAGGTATTAAATAAGAATACGCGGAGACGTTCCTCTAATTAGCATAATCATCTGTTATCTCATTCCGATTATCTAAAAAAACGACTTTTCGTAAAGTGACGAATATAGCTTTTAGCGACTTTAAGAGAAAGAAAAAAAGGAGAAAAAAACGGATTTTGATGTGAATAATGTTGCATCTATAGGAAATTCTTTCGGAGGTCGCGCTGCTTAATCAAGCCAGAGGCTCTGGGTCTCAGCTGTGACTAATTCGGCTTGGAAATTTTCGTCATTTTTTTTTTGCTGACCAGTGTTATTAGTTGATATCAAACCATTAGTCTGGGAAACACACAAATTAAATAATGGGGCAGTAGCAAGGGTCTAAAATTTGTGGTTTTTTGAAAAAAAGAAGAAGAAGAAAAGTGCAAGTATACTAGATGAGCTAAGAGCAAAGGTTTCTTTGATTTTTTCTCAGTGTTCTGGTTTCAGAGACACACTCGTCTAAAGTTTAAGAAACTCGAGTGTGTGTTTTGACATCACAACACGTGGAATTCCTACTTATAAAACAATTTATGTGAGGCCAAACTCGCATATTTGGCACTATTAAACCTATTATACAAACCAAAGGTATCCTTGTTTTCAGCTCATCGAGTTCTTTCATTAAGGCTTATTCTAAAAAAAAAAAAAAAAAAAAAAAAAAAGACCCTTGCAACTGCCCCATTTGAAGAAATCCGTCAAAATCAATCGATAGCGTATAGGACAAAGTGAAAGATTTATCGCATCTCCTATTTATCCTCGGTCTTCCACAGAAGAAATAATCAAATAAAAAAAAAAAGAAAGAAAAAAAAAAAAACAATCGGTGACTTTCCGTTGTTCAGCATGTCAGAGCATCCTTTGTTTGTTTCCAAAGATTTCTCTCAATGACTACGAAATGAAATCAACTGAGATAGGTTCTTCTGTCCAGCATCCATCAGAACGGACGGATCACATGAATGAGAATGAAACACTTGAGGCGATGAGCAGAGGTTCCAGTGGTTTGTCATTTTTAGCACAGGTACATGCAAAATGCATGCCGAATCGAATTCTCAGTTGCCATGGTTATGACCAATCGTTTTTATGACTTTTACATATTCAAAGCGATAAAAAGAAAGGTGGATTTCGTTTAGTCGTTGGTCATAGCTATAAGGAATGTTTGACAACATAGAGAATGATTCTCTTGCGAACGCGGAGAATGCGTGAAAATGTAAATATGTGACACATTATACACGGCGCTTGCATGCCACACGCTGCATGCATGAGCACTGGACAGCTCCAGTCGTATGACATAGAGCGAGCTGCTGTTTATATTCTCGCACCTAACGGCAGTTTTCTTTTTCCTACTTCAGCGGCTGGTATGGGGCGCACAATGGGTAAAAACAGCGCGATTCGAAATCTAGAAAAAAGAACATTTGCCCAAAGGGGGAAAAACAAGATGAAAAAATTCACAGTCATTTTTGT
Source organism: Trialeurodes vaporariorum (assembly GCA_011764245.1). Lineage (NCBI taxonomy): Eukaryota > Metazoa > Arthropoda > Insecta > Hemiptera > Aleyrodidae > Trialeurodes > Trialeurodes vaporariorum. Next base: position 21,941,600 of record VMOF01000320.1, read on the forward strand.
TTTTTAACCCTTTCATACCTGATGTACGTTTCAATGTACAGTCGGGGTCAAAAAGAATGTTAGAAGTCTCCTTGATTTAGGCCACCTGCAATACTTATCGCAACGAATGTGTGCATTGCAGGTGGCTTAACTCAAGGAGTCGTCTGACATTCTTTTTGTCCCTGACTGTACATCAAAATAACATAGAATCTTATAGAGAAAATGAAAATATGATATGCATATCATTTATATGAGAAAATTGTGCCCAGATCAGCTATGAGGGCCCAAAAAATCTTTCTTGAACAAAGATTGTTTTCAGATTTGAAAGGGTTAAGTTAATAGGGCTTTTGCAAACTTTTTCTACAGGTGTTTAAAGATTTAATTCTTGCATAAAAACCTGCAAAAATGACGACGAGTACACTAAAAAATCACAGTATATTCACTCTCGGCGGAGCTGTGCCGGTATCATAGGAGATTCCTATCTAATTTGAGACATATCTCTGTGTTTCTAAAGAAAATAACAAATTAGACAGTTGGGAAATAGGAATATTCCATGATACCTGCGTAGCTCCGCCATTACTAGCTTGCCATCACAACCATTTTCTAAGTTCATTGCTGAATTTTTAACTTTTTTCGTGTGATTTTTGTTGGTTTCCACATTAGATCTAACTATCCATTTGCTTATGGCAGAAGTTTGCAAGAGCCCCATTTAAAGAGGGAAAGAAAATAAAACTTTAAGTCATTCTTCTTCATAAAAATCAATTGTATTTCCATCTACCAAAATTGACTGTCTTGTTCGTCTGTACTTACACCTCTTCAATTCATTCAATTAAACTGTACATCTGTTAAAATATGTATAGTCTCATCATGTCTGTGTTTTTTTGGGTCATTTTGTCATAACACGCTAAATAAGCTAAATAAAAGTTTCTATATGATCCGGTTTTATTTTTTATTTTTATTTTTCACTAGGGGGCTTCGCCCCCTCGCCGCTCCGCGGCCCAACCCCCGGAGGCGCTTCGCGCCAACATTAAGGCGCTGCGCGCCGTTAAAAATCAACAGGCAAAGTATTATAGTGGTATAAAGTTGAGAAAACGGCACAGAAGGAGGGGGTGCGTTGGGGGGTTTGGGTTCAAGGGTTCGGTGCAGCGCGCCGATCGGGCTGGCGGAGGAGGCAGGAGGCTCTCCCATCTCTCGGCTCATTTACCCCCCGGCGCCACGTCTCTGTCAGCAATTAGTCACGGCACTTCCTGGCACACACAGAAATGGACAAAATCTGAGATTTTAGAGACTCCCGAAGTTATTTTGAAAGAATGTGTGAAAGAATGTGTGGAATGTGTGAAAGAATGTGTGGAATGTGTGAAAGAATGTCCCTTAGATTTGTCCCTTAGATTTTTATACTATGTAAGGAAATTTATACATGAGAAGCCTCCTGCTGGTGGCTATGAGTATACATGTCAAGTTGATCCGCTGTTTTGAAAAAAATTGTCCAGAGAAAGGTATTGGGAGCTGCTCTACAGGGTAGTTGCTGCATCGCACTTTTTTGGTGCTAAAATTAAAAAATTTCCTAAACATTTTTGGGATTGACCGATGGAGGATTCACCGTTGATGCAGGATTCGCCGATTTAAAAATAAAAAATAAAATCACCGCGCATCTAAAAAAAACTGTTAGTTGCTGCATCGCATTTTTGGCGCTAAAATTTAAGAATTTTACGGATTCACCGACTTTGAAAAATAAAAAAATTCACCGCGCATCCAAAAAAAAATCACTATGTCATCCAACTGCCCGGTGACTCAGAAACGATTTAAATGCAAATGACCGCGAGCTCGTGCATTAAGAGGAAAAAGAAAAACGAGGCTCCTCGTGAAAACGTCAATATGGAAATTGAGGGCACTGCCGCAGGGGAGAGTGGGTATAGATAGATACTTATCAGCAAAGACACTTCATTTTTAGACAATCGCATGAGAGTCTCACGATATGTGCCCGACTTTTCCTTTTTCTCAAAGATCACGTCTATTCAATGTTATAGTCAGTTGACAAATTAAGGAAAATATTTATGTATACGCGTCCTAAATATGCAAGGTTTCTGTATTTTGGTGACCGCGATACAGTCGATACACCTACCATCTTTCTCTTGTTTGAAACGTCAATCAGAGGTAGGTATACTATAGATACAGGTCGAAAGAATGTTTTATTATTAGCGCCTCCGATATTGTTTCTTTTCTTTTCCTCTTCTTTGAACATCGTGTGAACTTACGTTTTTATTCGTGAGTTTTGATTATTTCTTGCGGAAATTTTGAGTAAAAAATGTCTATGCCTGTACCTGTGAGTTTTACGCCTTAATGATATAGTGAGTCCGACTGTTATGCACGTAAAACCGCAGGTTTTCTCACCATAAGATATCTCTTTCTCACTTCTCTCGCGAGATTATCCATGTATTTTGACCCGTTGATTTCAAATTCGGTCTTAGTTTTTACTCAAAACTCATACTTTTTTCAGAATTTCGTTTTTTTTTGTTTTGTTAAGAAGATGTAATTTCAAATTTACGTAAAATCTAGGCCAGCTTAATGAAAACTGATCGCATTTTTGAAATCACCGTCTCAAAATACCTAAGATAGCGATGATGAAGGGAAATTGTAGGCGTAGAATTATTCTAAAATACTAAAAAAGTAAAATTAACACTGATGGATGATGAATGTCGCGGACACATGATGTCGTTTTTGATGCATTTTTGGACCCTGTACCTGTCACAGGTTATCACCACCGGTTGTCTTTGATTTGAAATGAAAAATCTTGAAAAAACAGGGACTGAAGAGTGAAGACGCTTGACAGCCTTAGCCCTTTATCTTAGTTCACTATTTTCTGACAGATGTGTTCAAATGTGCGAAAAGATAGAAAGAATTCTTACACTGAAAAAAATTAAATTACTAAAAAAGCAATTAAGTTTTGCAAAATCAGTAAAATAAAGCACATGCTAATTTTACTTGTTAATTTCGGTGAATCGTACTAAACTTATGGCTAATTTTACGATTTGAATTGTAAATTTTGCTTAAGTTTTAGTAATTTTTCTATTTGGATTGCAAATTTTTCAATCTAACTAGTACATTTTACAATCCAAATCATTGTGACTTTTGCATATTACATGGCTGTCTTGGCGTGACGGCTATACAGCTTGCAAAAATTACAATGCTTTGAATTGTTAAATTTACAATCCGATTGGTAAAATTTATGATCCAAATTGTAAAATTAATCAAAATGAAGCAAAATTTACGATCCAAAACGTAAAATTAGCTATGTGTGTAGTAAATTTTACTAAAAATGGCTGGTAAAATTAGCCTTTGTTTCATTTTACTGATTTCACAAATCTAGTTTTTTCAGTGTAATCCCTGAGGGCTAAGGCTATGATAAAGTCACCGGTCAGTCAGTTCACAGAGGCTATGATTCAACGAATGGGATTCAATTGACGTGCGTCACTAAAATTATGGAACACTAACGGTAGCCTCAATTTGTGACGCAACTTGGTTCACCAATTTGATTGCTCTTTCCCTGTATTTATCCGCAACGTTCGTGCGTACGCGCTGCGGATATAACCTATGCGACGACCGTAACACATGCGGTGTGGCGTATACATTTTAAAGCGCGCGTGGATGTATTCTCTCGAGTCGAGAGCCGGCCGGCCGGCCCACACTGGGGCCGACTGAGGAAAAAATCCCTAAAATGAAGTGTGCAGGGGAGATAAAACCATTCGGTTGAATTTTAGTCCAGGGTATGTAGGTTGATATCCAAACACAGTTTTGCCCAAAAAAAAATTCAGAAAGAAGAAAATAAGCTCCGAACTCAGCTTATCTGAAAATACCAAATTTCATGCATTTTTTTATGTTTGATTTTTTGATTTTTACACTTTTCCTTTAGATATTGACAAATATCTGTAAGCATGTCTCGAAAGTGTGTCTTTAGAGCTTTCGATTCATATGTAGGAAGTTAAGAAAAAAATATTTCAAAGTGACGAACTTAATTATTTAAGTGGAAGGGTAAAGATTAGCCAAATTTAAAGTTTAATGGATTCGCAAAAAAAAGCTCCAAGAGGCTCCAAGTTCTAATATTGATTTTCTGATAGTCAATACCATTAGGAAGAAGCCCTGAAAATTTAAACTGCTCTTTTTGTGCACTTTTGGAGATATCGATTTTTTAATAAGCAGGGGTCCGATTTTTTTACATCTTTTTTCACGTAAATGCAAGTTCTGCGCGCAGGCACCGCAGTTGAAAGTTAAATAAGAAATGGCAAAACTGACTGTTTCGATGAGAAAAAGTGCGGTGAGCAAACGCAAGGTATCCCATGTAGGCATAACCGCTGATGCAGAATTGTGGAAATTTACCATTGTTGCCAAATGTTGCATTAAAATTAAAAAAAAAATACATGGAGTAAGTAAAATGGAAAAATTGAAATCCACGATTTGGCAACACTGGATTTCATCTACTTAAATGCAAGTATGAAGTCTTACATGCATTTGGCAATCGTGGACATCGCGAAACATTAGCTTGGTGACAGGTCATTGCTCTCGGATCTTTTCGTCGCCAACTTGTTGGTCACTTTCTTATCAAAATCACTGATCATCTTTGTTATTGGACAATTTTGGAGCCCCCTGCCCCTAAAAATGACTCCGAAATGTTGGTTTCACGGATACTTACCATGGGTAGCTAGAATAAGTCCTCAGGATTTTAGTTTGCATCCCATTCTTAAGTTTTATGAGCATTTTCCTCAAAATTTAGTAAACTTTCACTATTTTCAGGTGGTTTTTTGCCAATATCTCTCTAACAAATTAAGGCAGAGAAATGTTCTTTGCACCAAAAATCTTAGTTTTTCATGCTGTTTTCACAGATATGCCACATGATGGGGGTTTCAAAAAACCAAAAAATTATTGGGGGGGGAGGGGGCCCCCAATTTTGAGTAAATATGGCATCCATCATTTTTGATGGCTGGAGTATGACCCCTAAGTCCACACAAGCTCACATACAAAATTTCATTGAAATCCGTCAAGTAGTTTTGGAGTTACAGAATTATTTCCGATTTTCATACAATCGGCTCCACAGTGCGGCCGTTCGCTCGCAAGGTCCGGGTAAAAGCCCAAACGCTACGTAACTCTTGGCGAGAGTGTGCAATAGCTTCCTTCCTCTATCTATAGTATAACATGATGACAGTGTATGCATATTGATCAAAGATTACTTATACATACAGATATGGCATTAGCCCGAATTTTGTTAAGTTGACTCCGGCCGTGATACAACCGGGCATACAGAGGGGATCATAAAGATTACAGAGAAAAGATTAAATTTTCCATGTTTGCCTGTTACAAAAGTGTTCCGTATTCCACGTTCCACCGTTCACGTTCCGTGTTTGTTCGAGTTCCGCAAACAAACACAGGAGAAGAGGAAATTGTAATCTTTTCGAACCAGAATTCTGTCATCTTTATGATCCCTTCTGTATGCCCGGTTGTATCACGGCCGGCGTTTTATCCATTTTTCACTTAACACGGGCGAGATGGCTAATGCCATATCTGTATGTATAAGTAATCTTTGATATTGATATGCTTCCCGAGAGTTTTGGTTTGATGAACAAATGGGCAGTATTAGTACTGACGATATATAAAAAAGGCCTTATTCTTGGTGAAGGGGGGGGGGGGAGGAACGATGTCTTCCCTGGTAAAAATAATCAGCTTGTTGACAGTTAGCATGAGATTTGAGACCTGACGTCAACATAGATTATGCTGACATATGTTGACCATGTTGACGTCAACATGACGTCAGGTCTCAAATCTCATGCTAACTGTCAACGTGATGACATTTAGCTGGTTATTTTTACCCGGGTTCATATACTAAAGCTCGCATCAGAAGTGTAGGCGCATCTTGACCCACATAATCTTTAGCGAATTTTCAATTGTTATTCCTTTAAATCAAAACAAAACTTTCCTCCGACCTTAATAAAGTTTCGTTTCTAAAGGGTTTCTCAACGGAAAGGCAACGCTTCGCGCTTCATCCGATTTTCATTAATTTTCATTTTGTTATTTGAGAAATAATGTTAAACAATTCCAAAGATTACTGGTCTAGGTGCTTGGCGCACTTCTGAAACGACCTCTATAAAGGAACCTTTTATTTTGCGTACAAGTGTGTCAAATAAAATTCTTTCAATAAACATCGAGTAAAATATGAACAATCAAAAATCATCTTTCAGAGTAAGTTAAGCCGGTGAAGATGCACGATATTTATGAGTGCAGGGGCAGTTGCAAGGGTCTGAAAGAAGTTTTTAAGAAAGAAAATGTTAGTATTGAATCAGAGTTTGTATGGAGCCAGAGGTCCCCCGAACAGCAGTCGATAAGATATATCTCTGCGTATATACCAAAATAGTCTATTTCGCTCATTAGTACGTTAAATGACCTGCAAATAAATCTAATCTACACTGTCCCGCGGGAAATTCGAACATTTTACCTTGCGTTCATTGGGACATTGCGTATGGTACGCAAAAGCAGTGGCGTAGCGTGCAATTTGGCAACGTTGCATAAAGTCCATTTAAACCCATGATAAAGATCAAATTACTGGATGTTCGGTGAACACCTTCGCATTCGACCTTTTACATGGGTTTAAATGAACAGAATACAACGTTGTCAAATTGTTTGCCACACCACTGACGCAAAGTATCCTGCATATGCATTAACCCACCTTGTCTCTCCTCAGCAGTGCTGCCAGCGGTAAATTAAAACATTAGACATCGAGTCAAATGGGAAAATTCGTATTTAAACGGTAAACGCTAAACGGCAGCCCTGCTTCTCACTAACACTCTCAGGCGGCTTCAAGCCGAGGTCCGAGGTCTTCCTCTCAGCGTGACATATACATGTACTAAAACATACGCGGAACAATGAAAGTCTTTGCCTCCCACTATAGTTGAGTACCGAGTAGAGTTGTTTTAAGCACCTTAACGCTCAGCGCGCGTCTGCGCTCTACCGCTCTCTCTCTCTCCTCTCTCTCTCTCTCTCTCTCTCTCTCTCTCCTCTCTCTCTCTCTCTCCTCTCTCTCTCTCTCTCTCTCTCTCTCTCTCTCTCTCTCTCTCCTCTCTCTCTCTCTCTCTCTCTCTGCCCTCTCATGTCCGTGTAGTATTTGCGTCCGTCTCCTCACCTCGGTCACCCTGGACTAGTGACTATGCCACTAATACGGACTGAGAGAGAGAAAGTTTTTTATGGCTCGCGTGGCGCGACGCTACGCGACGTTTGCATCTGCTGAGAAGAGGTGTCAATGGTCCTCCCGCGGCCGGATGACTCACAAATGCGGGACGCGGGTAGTGGTCGCGCGCGCACTCACACTCGCGCCCGTAACTCGGAACTCGCCAGAAAGGCCTTGACTGACATATTATACACGGAGACAACGATTTCTCTGATCTCTGTATATCCTGATTTTATCATGCATCATTCGCTAAGCGAATCTTACTATTCAGATCGGCAAGTGTAGATTTGAAGACTGTGCCCGCAAAGAGCGAATGATAAGTCATTCGCAGTGTTGCACAAATTTCGCAACGGTTTCTTCGGTCTTTTCGTTCAAAAATTGAACGACTAATTGGAAGTTTTCGATTAGAAAACTGTGCAACAATGCAACGGTGGAAATTAAGGGTGCAATTCAGAGACTCGCAAAGAAAAAAACCCCTTCAGATGTCCTTGGCTTGAGAATTCCTTGAGATTTTCTCATTCGCTTTGTAAATGAGGATTCAATTATCATCGAGTGGTTGAGTGGATGGAGGGATGCAAAATTGCATTCTCCGCCCCACCCAAACCGCGACACACCCCTCCTCAATCCTCTGAAATCAAGCAGAATTTAAGCAAAATCGGGTTCATAGGTTTAGGGGTCTGAAATTTGGAACTTCCTTGCCAAAGGAACAGGAGATTCCGTTCTGACCGAACAGTATGCATTTGGTGAGTTTTTACGTCTCACCATTCGGAACTCCATAAACAGATTTCAGGGTTTGCATAAATTTAAGAGGCTGAAATCCGGTAGCTGCTACGTATGAGTTCCAATAAGGCAGTTGCAAGGGTCCAAATTTGTGTGTTCTTTGGTAAGCAAATTTACATGGAGACACATTATTACTGATAGCTAATCAATCGCAAAAAAAGATGCAAGACGACGTGTTATCGGGGGTGATAAAAAATGGCATATTTTGATTCAGAAAACTAATAAACCAAACCTATTAATTTTATCCAACCGCAGAGCAAGAGCTAAATGTTAAATATTTGGAACATACTCACGCAATGTATGAAGGATATTGTGGAACATACATAGAATAAGATATTTGAGGAGAAGTCAGTAGTGGCTCGTGGAATCTGGCAACAGTGCTATTTTGCCATTTAAATCTGTGCTAAAAAATCGATTCTAGGTGAGGCACAGCGCCTCACCAAAGAATCGATTATTTTACATAGGTTTAAATGGAGGGAGTCCATTGTTGCCATATTGCACGAGCCGCCACTGGGAGAAGTGTGTTTGCATTTTATCCTTCCCTTCATGCTTACCTGTAACAAAAAAAAGTGACAAAAATGAATAAAAATCACAAGATTGTGGTAAAACAGAATTACAAAAGAGCAAAGTGTTTGGTAAAAGTATCAAACATACGAGTACCTACGTATAATCGATAGGGCAGTTACAAAAGGTCTAAATTTTGGTATTTCTTTTTTTGTTTGCTCTTTTTGTGAGCTAAAAACAAGGATGTCTTAGGATTCTAAATAGGTTCCCAAGCTCTGGAGATGTAACTGTGGTCTAAATTACAAATCGTTTTAAAATAGGAATTCTAGATTTTGACGTCACATATATCACACAGAATTTTCGCCAGTTTGAACAAAGAGTATCTCCGAAACCGGGGAATAGGGAAAAGCAAAGGAGCTCTTGTTCTCAGCTCATCAAATACTTTCATTTTCGAAATAAAAAATACAACACAATTTTAGATCTTTGCAATCCAACTGTCCCATTTTAAACTTTACAAAATATTATTGTCTTTCAGGCTTTATAAGTCTCCAAAACTATAGAAGCTACGAAATGAAGCTTTGTAAATTGTATACGACACACAAGCTCGTTTCAGAAGTGTAGGCTCACCCAGACCATAATCTTTGGCGAACTTTCAATTTTCTTTCCTTTAAATCAAAAGAAAACCTGCCTCCGGCTTTCAAATTTTGATTTTACAGCTCGTTCTTCAATAAAAAGCCAACGCTCAAATTCATTTATGTAATTTTCATTTTGTAACACGAGAAATAATGTTGACAAAATCCAAAGATTATCAGTAAAGGTGCGCGCAGCTACTTTTTTGAAACGACCTCTACCATTCCTTAATAGGGCTCTTGCAAACTTTTACTGTGAGCAAATGAATAGTCCAATGTGATGCATAAACCAGCGAAAATCACGAAAATCACTCTGGAGAAGTCTAAAATTCTGTAATAAACTCACATAACTGCTGTAACGGCAAGTTCTTAATGGCCGTTCAATGCAGGTATCATGGGAGATTCCTGTATATTATATGTCACTTTCTCTACGGAGACACAGAGATATGTCTCAATTTAGATAGGAATCTCCCATGGTGCCTCTGCCACCATTAAGCCCGATTCTGAGAGTTTTAATTCGTGATTTTTTAGTGTACTCATCGTCATTTTTGCAGATTTTTGCAAGAATCAATTTTTGAACCCCCTATAGAAAAAGTTTGCAAGAGCCTCTTTTGGCAACACGATGCCGTCCTTTGTAAAATACCACTAGGTAACAAGTGAACTAGAAATTAGATAAACCTTAAAGAATGCTTAGACAATAGACACGGCTCAAAATAAAAAAAGATGTTAAGAGCTGTATAGATCATTTCATTCGGTAATAAAAACAGAAACGCAGTCCTGCGCGATGTTATCAGACCGTGTTAAATCTGGCGGATAAACGTAGGATCTTGCGATAAATTAAACCGATAGACGGACGCGAAGCTCATCGTAGGATTGATTTCAAAGAGAGGCTAACAAATAAAGTAAAAATCGATTGAAATTCGTTTGGCGCGCGTAGAGATTGAGGAGACGTGTCATCGAACGATAACCGTAGATCACACCCAATCGATCACCAATGAACTGAAAAAGAAAGGGAAAAATAAGAAGAAAAAAAACTCCTAAACGAACGCAGTGAATCATGAAACGTGGCTCAATCGGTTGTTTGATCTTGAATTCATTTACTTATAGGTGTGTGGACTTTTTTTTTATCAGCTCTTTGCTCGTTCATTTTCTTTCGTGCAGTGGCGTCATTTGGGGGGAGGAGCAGGGTGGGCAATCCCCCCCATGGATTTGCAGGCAGATTAAAAAACGAGAACAAATTACAATAATGAGCAAAAAAAAAAAAAAAAAGTCATCAAATTTTGCCCCCCCCCCAAAGCTCATAATGATTTCGTGCTAAACTCAGAACGATTTCTACTCATCATGAGATTAACATGAAATCAGGTTCCAAATCTCATGCTGAAATTTTTTTGATGATTTTTTATGAGGATCTGTACCAGGGAGATCTACAGCTTTTGGGTATACATCCTCGGAGTCCAGTTGGTCAACGTGCCATTTAACAATGTTGTGCTGTGTCCATTTAAACCCGCATGTAAAAGGTCGAATGTGGAGGTGTTCACCGAACACCCGAAAGTTTGATCTTTTTCATATGTGTTTAAATGGATGAACTACAACGTAGCCGCGCAATGGCACACTATACGCGACTGTCTCGGACTTACAATGTTTTATCACCCAATAAGATTTCAAAATACAGTCGGGGGCAAAAAGAATGTCAGACGACTCCTACAGGTAGCCTTTCCCCCTCACCCCCCCTCCTCCCCCTCCTGTCCCCCTCCACCCCTTGTATGTGTCCTGTAAAGCTCGTCGGAGAAAACGCACGCAAATCCAGCATTTATATTTACCATACAGCAAATAGCAATCCCGAGATACGAGTATAAATAAAGTCGATCGAATCAAACTCAAGAACGTGAGAACCAAATACACACGTTACTCTGTATCATCTGCCATCATCCATCAGTCATCAATCCGCCATCATCCAATCGGGAGGAGGAGATGGAAATCCATTAAAATACGCTTACTATTTCGTTGCCTCGCTAGTCGCCCGCTCCCGATCCGGAGTCGCCAGATTTCAGGGAAGTAAAATTTGCCCCTGATTATACACGAAAAATACGAAAGTAAACACTATGGAACCTAACTCTAACCATAGAAGAGGCGCGCGCCACGTTGGCTACATCAATGAGCTATAACTTTAGAGTGGCAGCGGGCTGGTCCACCTTGTGCCACACAAGGTAGAAGGAATCCCGGGAAAAAGCAGAATTTGGACGGCAGATTCCAAGGTTTGAGGTTAAGTTTTGTAGGTCGTTTCTGGCGATGCTCGAGTTTGTTTACGGAACGACCGGAAACGAACTACAAAATTTAACCTCAAAATCAATTTTTACGGCAAAATGGCGGCGCCCCAGGTGACAACAATGAACCAGCGGAACGTTCCTTGATGTGCCACTCTAAAGTTATAGCTCATTGGGCTACATACGTAGCCTAGTCCTATTTTTTAGTTTGTAACTTTACTCGGTTTAGAAATTATTTTGAGCTAGGCTCATGGTATCTTCAAGTTATATATGCTATAAGACACACATTTTGCCTATTTTTAGGCTACGTGTTACCATCTTGTCTATTGTCATAATTTTACAAGTTATTTTTCAACAAATTTCGCCGGCAAAAGTTTCCTCGGCTTTAGCTAGGAGACATTTTCTGAAAGAACATTCTTCGGCTACTTGTGTTTTTTCATAATTGGCAGACTTGTTCACCCCTTATGGGCCAAGCCCGAGTATACTCGTTTTTCTCCTTTAGTCTATTTCACATTGATTCAGTCTTCATTTCAGATAACGCTAATCTAGATGAAAACATTACAATAGATAAGGTCTCGTCAGGCGCCTTAAATTCATCGTATAGGCAATTCCAACTCCACTGAGTACGAACAGTTAACTACCATCCCCGTAGAAACGGAGGAGTGGTGTTCTCTTGAACTAACTTGTTCCTTAAAGGGTTAAACGGACTTTTTTGTTCTATCAGCTGAGTTCAAGAATATTTGCATGTGTATTTACCATGAGTGTTTAAGCCATCCAAATTGCTACACAAAATAGAAACCATATGTAAAGATGAATTTTAGTCTTCCAATTTCTTTTTAGCGGAGAGAAAATGTGGAGAGAGAATGGTTTTTTTCTGGATAATTTGGCATCCATGCTTCAAGAGCACTTGCTTCGCAATACAGGGAGTATGACTTTGAGGTGGAGGGTGGAGAGGGGGCTCCAAGCATTCAGCAGTCGGTTCCCGTGGGCCTCGGGACGAACGTGGGGCTTCAAAATCCCCCCTCCTCCCTTACAGGACTTCTCCTCGCCACTGAGGATCTCGATGTTCCAATCTTTGATTTCATTTCGCCTCGGCTGTCCGTCCAAACTGTACTGCGGCAAGACGGGAGACGCTCGACGTACAATTTCAAATGGACAATTAAACGCAATAAATATTCGCCTTTTCACGAGTATAACGTTCCAATTTCCTAAATAAAAGATTTTGTTTTCTTCTTCTTCTACATTTTTCGCTTCTTATTCCTCTTCTTCATCTCTTTTCTTGTTTAGTCTGATATTACTGAGCGATCGCCGCTCTGTCATTTTATTTTGAATCTCTTCTATTCTCATACTTTGCTCGAACGAATCAGTAGTCGTATATCTTTTAGATTTCGATTCCAATGATGATATGAGAGTGGGTAAATACGGATGAAGACAATAACGTTTATTTTTCGCAACTATGGCTCGTTTCAGCGTGAGGTCTCAGAATCACCGTAACCAATTAACATCGCTGAATCGATGGTTGTGATGAGCTATAGTCTGATTGGCGAGACTTACCTGATGTCATCCAGTGGCGAGGCGTGCGATTTGGCAACGTTCCTTTTTCCCATTTAAATACATTGGAAAGGTCGTAATGCCTGGTCATCGCCGATGACTGAAGCGTTCGACTTTTTTGGTGAATTTAAATGGAGAAAATTCATTGTTGCCTTTCACGCCTCGCCACTGATGTCATCTTCGAAGCTGTTTTTACACGAGCATATAGCTGGAGCGGAATTAAATTCGGCTGAAATCTTGAATATTACTAATGTTGTCATTAAAAGTCGATATCAATTGAAAACTAAGCTATGAACGAAGAAAAAGAGAGGATTTGCTGGCGTTATCCGAGAGCAATTCAATTGTGCCCCAGTGTTTTTCTTGGTAAAGTCCAGTGCCGTAGCGTGCAATTTGAGTACGCGTGGTATTTCGCCCATTTTTACCCATGAAATAGGTCAAATGCGAAGGTGTTCACCGAACACCCAATAGTTCGATCTTTCTCATGAGTTAAATGGACATAATACCTTGATGCCAAATTGCACGCTACGGCACTGGTAAAGTCAACTATAGCCGTATCAAAATCTCCCTCTACCGAAGGTGTTGACCCGAGGCCATGGATAAAATTGAAATTTGCGTTGAATGGAGAAAATTAAAATTGAGGATGGAAAATGTTGAGATTTGAAGGAGATCTGACGACTAGTCGGGATCAACCGTGAGATTTCCTCCAAACCCTAACATTCATGTATAGGGGTCTAGTGTAGCGCGGGTTGTTTAAAATCGAAGTGATTTCCTAAGTTAATGATTAGATTTTCAAAGCTTTTAATGTGCGCATCGTTTTTTTCGCCGAATTTTACGTTAGAATGAATGCGTCATATTGCTGTAGCAAAAGTACGTACGCAACAGACCCATTCCCTATTTATCTCGTTTTCCCCCAAATCCTCTTCCATGCGCAGGTTGATCCTCATCTTTTTTTCATCCTTCATGTAATAATAGGCGATTTTTAAAGTCGAAAAAAAGTGCGCATCTTTTATTTGGCCAATTTTAGAGTAATTATAGTTTTGTAAAAAAAATCGAACAAATTATACCTTTTTCCCACAAATTCCATCCCAAACTCATCTTTTTCCCTTTTGTATATAAATTAATGGGAAATCGAGGAAACCAAGGGCCATTTTAATGTGATGAAATCAAAAGGTATAACTTCCTATAAGTTTCAAATTTTGACCCCCTTATAAAATTTATGGTCTAAGACATTTTTCGTGATGAAAGTCACAGAAAAAACTCCTTTTTATAAAATTCTCCTTCAATTAATCGTTGTAGAGAAGCTGGAATCTAAAGAGAGAAATGAAAAGATACGAAGCGAAAACCGGACCCGACTTCTGTAAAACCGGTAACACGAAACAGTTAGAAAGACGAGTTACGAGTCGAGTTCTCGGTTCTCAAGCTCAGACGCAAAATAAAGTATTTGAAAGTTAATCGATAGGAAATTTGGCCACGGAAATAAATATCGGGTGGACGATTGGAGAAAACATGTCGTCTTTATGAGGAAAAGCTCGACTTTTACTTTTGACATAATATCCTAGTTTTTTTTTCAACATACATGCTACGGTGGTCACTCGAAATTTCAAGTTAAGTTTTCTCTGCGAGGAATGAGTTTTAGACTTTTTTAACGGTCTCATCGTTATCATTTTAAATTGGAATTGATTATCCATTTGCCTACAGCAAAATCGTGCAAGAGCTCCATTCCAAATAGCACAAACCGCTCTGCTACATTCCTATTTTATGCACTGATCTGAAAAGGTAGTATGCAGATTTAACATTTAACTATGGCAATTTGCAATTTGCAATTGTGAAGAGTCAGCTGGATTCTCATAAAACGGCCTTCGACCCGCTCATAGATTATATTCATATTTCATAATTAATTGCAGGGACGTTAGTACATAAACAGTAAAATTTACTGTTACCATGGCATGGCCGAGTCGTGCGGTTTTTCTGCTGTTGAATCCGTTTTACCTCCGTCCGCCTTCGCTGCGGCACACTGCACAATCCACAATGTTCAGTTGCAGTCCAATGCAATGCTGTACGCGGTCATATGACGGTGACCGAGTGCGGTTGCGTGCCAGAAATTTATCTTGACCACCGCAGCTGATGTCATTTCTTTCGGTGAGAAGATTTTCATCAATACGCCCGCCACATACACAACGTACACTGTACTATCGACGAATTAATGATTGTCGCGAGATTTCCATCGGATAGGTTTCGCCTTAAAACTTGAAAAATTTGTTCTAAACCCCAAACCCCCCCTCCAAAGGACTGTCGGGGGCTTCTGAAAATATCAAAAATAGAAAAATTGGGGGCAATGGGTCTGTTGCAAACTTTGCTGCAGCGCCATAGAGTGTTCAATCTCATATAAAATCGCGTGATAAGTCCATTGGTGGCATCAGAAAGTCATAAAATGCAGTGTAAAACTCATGAGAGACGTTTAATGAAATCCAAGATGGCGGTAAAATATTGAGCAGCCTGGATGCATGCACCACGAAAATCCAAGGATAGCCAACCTTACAATATCGATCACACCCAATCACAACGTAAATAAACACATAGCCTCTGAGGCTGTGAAGTTGCCAACGTTGGCAATCCTTGGATGTTGAAGGTGCATACATGCAGATTGCTCGATATTTTACCGCCATCTTGGATTTCATTAAACGTCTCTTGTGAGTTTATTAGGTATCGCATTTCATGACTTTCTGATGCCACCAATGGACATTTCGGGCGATTTTACGTACGATGAAACACTCTTTATTGCTGGCTGTAGCAAAAGTTTGCAACAGACCCACTACTGATCTTACTGTCAAGTTTCATATCATTTGACTCAGTGGTTTTCGAGAAAAATGGATTATCCGGGTACTCTGATACACCCTGTACAATATTTCCATGAAGGGACTATAGCGACCACTTCCGCAGTTATGCGTGTGAGTGTAGAACTGATCTGCAACGGCTCTTCCGGCCAAAGGAGTATGAAGAGTGGCCGAACCGGAACCTTGAAGGCGAAACTTAGGTCGTGAAAATCATCTTGACAATCTTTAATTCGTCGGTAGTGCAGTTGACGAATTCAATAATGTCAGTTGACTCCTTGGATTTTGGTTTATACAGGCAACCTGCAATTCTAATCACAGTGAATTTAAGCATTGCTGGTTGTCTACCTGACCAAAAATATAAGGAGTCAACCGACATTATTTAATTCGTGCTCGAGGAAAAATTTCCATTTGAGCGATTCCCGTCGCGCGTCAAGGCTGCCTCTCCTTGGTATTTGGTAATTAAGTCCCAGAGAACCTGTTTATATCTACATGAAATGGGGCCTTTGCAAAAGTTTGCTGTGAGCAAATGAATAGTCCAATCTGATATAAAAAACCAGCGAAAATTCAGGAAAATCACACTAAGGAAGTCTAAATTTCAGTAATAAACTCTGCACAAAACTGCTGTAACGGCAAGATCGTAATGGCGGCTCAACGCAGGTACCATGGGAGATTCCTGTCTAATTTGCCTTTTTCTCTCCGGAAATATACATATAGAGATGTGCATCATATTAGATAAGGAATTCTCCATGATACCTGATGCGTCTCTCCGCCACTAAGCGCGACTCTGAGAGTGAATTCCGTGATTTTTTAGGGTACTCATTGTCATATTTACAGGTTTTTATGAAAGAATCAACTCTTTGATCCTTTGGTAGCGTTCTAGAATTCATCCCTTCATTGTCTCGATGCAAAAAAGATTATGAATAGTAGCACTTTTCAATATACATAGATATACTACATCACAGGATAATGTAATCTTTTTTGCATGGATGCAGTAAATTGTTGAATTCTAGAACGCTACCTTTGTATCAAAAGTTTGAAAGAGCTTTATTATAGTTCTTTGCAGACAAGCGTCAGCTCTCTTCTAAGTAAAGTGGCCATCTCTTACTGGAGAAAAGTGGAGAGGCAATAATTTTGCAGTGAGGAACCTCCCATATGATTAGTGCCCAACGCAACGCGCAGAGCCATTTCGACAGAGCGTAAAAAAAGTATTTTAAGAGTTCAGGAGTAGATTTTTTGAGTTATCAGAGCTACAACCTTCATTCTTGCATGTTTTTCTATCTGATTGGACCCTTGAATTGCTTGTAGCAAAAGTGCACAATAGCCCTAAAGTGCCCAAGTATATAGAGACTTGGCAGCGATGGAGTGTCAGTGAATTTGTCGCGTAGTGTCATCGCTTACACGAGTTAAATCCGCGATGATAGTTGCTTCTGTTTCCGTTATAACCTCTGCGTTCGAGCCCGCGCGTCAATTGACATTGCCATCGTCCGTTATTCTCACGCCACGCCACGCCGCTACCGCACGCGGGCACGCCGCCGCCGCCGCATGGCTACGCACTGCACCGCTCGCACCGGCTACGGCTGCGGCCGGGCCTCCTCATACTGCTTAACTTTATTACTTAAGCGATTATCGAGTTCCAATTTATACATATATACTCGCGTCTGTTTACCTGGCATGATTCGTGATTGACCAATGCTTTATACTCATTTCAAATTTATACGGATACCCGGTCGATAAATAGATTGTTTTATTCGCTGCATGATGTCAAGAAAAAAATGGATCCAAATCAATGAGCTATATAGCAATATAGAGAGGATTTATGGGACGTGATTTTGAAACTTCAAGGATCCTGCACGGAAAAAAAACTACGGTGAAAATAACCATACGGATACCTGATTTTGGCACCTGCTAGATGTTATGGTAATGTTAACCAGAAGTATACTATGTTTTGACTAGGTACTAGGTGATGTTACCTGATTGCATGTCGAATTTACTCAAAGTATTGGTGAATGTACCATACTTCTAGTCAAGTTTACCATAACATCTAGCAGGTGCCAAAATCAGGTATCCGTATGGTTATTTTCACTAATCTTTTTTTTCCGTGTGCCATGATGGAAATCTCTTATGGACATTTTACGTGATGGGCTCGGTTTGTTTGCCTCATTTTTTGAAAAGAAAGTTGTCCCAAATCCACTTGAAAGCGGTTTTAACCATTTCATGCCCGCATTTTGGGATTTGAGTTTTTTTGAGATTTCATTAACCACTTATAGACCAAGCCCGAGTATACTCGTTTTTTTCCTCTAGTCTATTTTTACTTATTGTTTCAGTCTTCATTCCGGATGAAAATGATTATTGATGAAAGCACTAACAAAGATAAATTTTATTTCAGGTGCCTTCAATTGATCATATAGGCAACTCCAACTCCCCCGAGTGCGAATAGTTAACTACCTTCTCTATAGAAACGGAGAAGAGGCGTTCTTTTGAGCTAACGACGCTAACGTGGTCCTTAGAGGGTTAAACCGCTCAAAATAAGAGGACATTTTTCTAGATACTTACATGGGTCACACAACTTTTTGACAAAATGTGCGTTTATAAATCCCATTGAACCCCATTTTACATAAAATGGTGCATGTATGTATATCATTTCCCGTGAAAGTGTTAAACGAAATTGGAAAGTGTTTGAGAATGGCTATTTGGACACAGAAATCGATATATTGCTCGCTCTTTTGGAGGGATTTTCGCGCTAAAAACACCGACACAAGACAGAGGCAAGCCAAAGTTTCTAACCTGGATAGTTGATTCGAAATTCTGTATCCAGATAGCCACTCTAAAACACTTGCTTTTTCATTTAAAACCTATTCCACTGAATTGATTACAATTTTTAGGTTTAAAGGATTTAGGTTAGGCTTAAAGGTTTTTAGGATTTAAAGTTAAAAGAAATATGAGGCAAACAAATCAGAATCAGATCGTTCAAGCTGTCACACTTTGGGATAGGACTCTTAACACGTACTAGTGGAGACAAAGATACTTAGCCAGGGTATGCAATAAGCAATACACAGCATCCCATTCAACACGTTTATTAGGTGTGTTGCGTGTTGCATACTCTGGTCAGGTATCTTTGTCCCCGCTAGTACGTAGCGGCCCCTCTACCGCTATAGCTCGTTGATCCAAAAAAATGTTGCCTGGGCGGATGCAAGAATTTGTCACTGTCTTTCACTCTCTTCGACCATATAAACATATATGTGTTAGAGAATATATCTGTCCTTTTTAACGCACACGATCAAAGGGGAGGAGAGAGAGAAAGACAAATTCCTGAATCCGCGAATGATTCCCTTATAAGAAAGCGCATCCAAATTTTCAAAAGTAAATTCATGCAACTAAACAGACGGCTTTCTCAGATTTTATTTCACCGATAGATTCCACGTACCTTAACCCTTTCATGACCATACCTGAGTTATTTCGTTCTAGTTACCAAGTCCAATCGACACGCTTTTAATTTAATGGTGACAGTAAAAGTAACTAGAAAGTATTGGTGTCTTCAAAATGAGTTTCCTAAGAGCACCTTCAATTCACGGTACATGCAAAACCAGCACAGCTGAGTAGGGATATGTAACTACACCCTTAATTTGAACCAAAGGTTGATGATCTGAGGAAGTAACCTGGTCCCGGTAGTGGAAGGGTTAAAAAATTATTTATGATCAATGAAATGACGTTCGGTAATGTACCTAATTAGATTCACAGCGCGTGCGCTGCACTCTACTTTTGACATTATATATGCTCCAATACCTAAAGAGCCAGCTATTGTTTGAAATCAGGCCCTATGCTACGCGGTATATTGAATACATAAATATTCTGTTTTAGTGATGATGTCATATAAGCTCGAAAAATCATACCTCATGCTTTTATAGGCGGTTTTAGTGATGACGCCATCCTCTGAGAAACTTTGTCAGACGTTCTAAAATCTATACTATACCTCTCATTATTCTCAAGTGAACCTTATGTGCTATATCATCGGTAAAATTGTGTACAATGACATGTCTTGTGAAATGTTTTAGCCGATAATATATTTTTCGAGTCATTTTAGTGCGGAAGTACTATTTTTCCACTTAATTATTACTCTTGCAATTAGTAAGTTATGTAGACCTATAATATTTATCATGTTAGTATGAAAATATGAAGAGCTATGCCCTAATAAAATACACATTGCTTGAGCAAAGAGAATAGATTGATGAAGAAAGTATGAAAATGTAATTTAAGCGACAAAAAATACGGAAGGTTTGCGTTGTTGGATGTGATACCCACGGCCTTCTTATCTACCTGCGCCGAGCGGATTTTCCGCTTTGCGCATAAAATCTTACGCAAACGTGGCGCAGCGCAGTGGACGTTCAATATGCGTATAGATAGATATAGTATACGTGGCAGCCATACTTAGCAACGAGTGTGATACGTGTTATATCTTACGCATTAACATTATTAACACACACACCGCACCGTTCACCCGTCACCGGTCCTAATTTTCGGTGCGCGTGAATCTTGCCCATGTTTTGTTCTCTCTTTCTTTTCCTGGAACATGATTTTGACGGAAAGTGAATCATATTAATGCGTGGAAAATTAATATGGACGTGGCAAGCAATAAAATTAATGAGAGGTTTGCGATATATTCGAAACACGCTGTAGTGAATGAGCTTGTAAGATTTTATTTACAATAAATAATACCACCATTCACCATGCAGTGGCGTGATATCAGGCAGCATTGCAACTTTCCCAATTAAACATGCACGTTATGTTTTGTTTTTTGTTTTTTGTTTATAAAGAAAATGAAAGTATTCGATGATGTTGAGAGCAAAGGGTGCCTTGAGTTTTCTTCACCTAATTTTTTTTTTACCAAAGATTTGCAAAATCATGCATAACTTTTTTCTGTTATGTAAAATATGAGTGGGCTTTTTATGGAACAAAAAAGACATTGCACAATCGTGAGAACGCTGCAATGGATTTCTTTATGGTTTTGAAAATAATATCGCTTCATTTAAAGGTCTGTAAAGTCACATAAAAACAATGAATATCAGTGCAATGAAGTAACTTTAATTATACATTTTTTTTTTTTTTTTTTTTTTTTTATAAAAAGTTCGATGAGAATTTATACGCAAATCATCTCTTGAACACATGATCTAATGTTTTTTACAATGTATAAACAATCATTTTGACGGCGATGGAAAAAAAAAATATGTAATGTTTCCTCGGATTCGTTACTGATTTCGTTGGATCCAAACATGGAAGGCTTTACTTCCTTGATCTCGAGCAAATATAAGCATACACACCACCAACCAACACTTTTATATCACATCGACACTGATGACGTTATAATAATTGAGAGAAGAAAAAGAAGGAAGTAGAGAGTCATCATAAAGAAAGGAAAAGAGTAGCCGCAATGCAAAAATGCGCAACGGATACGTTACAAAGACCGTAATAATTATATCACGGGAATGGAAAGAAGCGAGACTTATCGTTTTGGTACAACTGTTGACTATGTTGAGTGTTGACTAGCCGTTGACTGTTGACTATGCTGAGTGCTGTGTGCTGTCGCTGGGATCGCCGCGGCATCAAAGAAGCGAGAGAGAATCTTAATCTGGAATTATTTTAGATGCGCCCCCAGGCCTCGGGGGCAATGGGGGGGGGGGGGGGTATAGGCGGAGAAGTAAGAGCAACGGTGTATAGCGGAAAGTAATCTCTCTGCCTTCCCCCTCCCCCATTTGAAGGTCCCCGAGGAAGATGGTACCAGCAACTGCACCAGCACCTAGATCTAGAAGTCTCCTCACTTTTCTCGCTTTTGTTTTAAACTAGTCAACCAGCTCATGTCAACCCGCTGTGTATAGATGCCGCGACGATCTGGTTTTTTCTCTCTCCCCCCCCCCCCCCCCGGACACACCTGATTATTGACCTGAGGATATATCTAGTTTTCAACCGGTTTCTCAAACCTTGTTCATTCGCTTCCGTATACTTGGAACTTGGTGGATTTCAACTTCTGAAAAACTGTATCATAGTATGTATTGGACTCAAAAAAGTTTCGATCGGGTTCTGGGCCCAAAAAGGGTTGGGACTAGACGCCGGACGAGGCGGTCCTCGAAAGACGTTGGATGGTGAGCTTTTACGCGGGGATTTAAGTGGCTGCAAGTGCTCACCAATGCAATCGTCTGATGCAGGGACGGGTCAACGGGTCCTTTATGGAGTTCGGTGCGTCGGTATACAAGCCGTGACGTAAGTCTTGCGTCAATGATTTGATGCAACCCGCTTCACACGTAAAACCAACGCACTCTCTTCTCTTTCTTCCCCTTTGTTCTAGTAGCATAAACAAAGGTGCGGGGACTTCGTGTAATGCGGGTTGCGTCGAATCGCCGATGCATGACTTGTGCCACTATGCGGGGAGGGGGGGGGACGGAAAAAAAAGATTAGTGAAAATAACCATACGGATACCTGATTTTGGCACCTGCTAGATGTTATGGTAAACTTGACCAGAAGTATGGTACATTTACCGATACTTTGAGTAAATTCGACATGCAATCAGGTGACATCACCTAGTATCTAGTCAAAACATAGTATACTTCTGGTTAACATTACCATAACATCTAGCAGGTGCCAAAATCAGGCATCCGTATGGTTATTTTCACCATAGTTTTTTTTCCCGTGGGGTTGCTCTGTCGGGGACAAAAATAATTTCACATGTACTCTTATATACATTTCGGCTTAGGTAGGCCACTTGCGATGCTTAGATTCATTCAGATAAGTATCGCGGGTGGCCTACCTTTAGGATTCGGTTTGACATTATTTATGTTCCCGATTTTTAAGTACGTATTGTTGCTGCACTTTAGGACTGAGCACCTAAAAGATTATTGTCCCTGCAAAAATATCACCAACGTAAATTATGTAGCACGTGTCTTAGCTTTGAAATAAAGTTCTCGAACATCTTCAATGTTCCGAATTTTTGCGCAGAAGGCCACAGAAGGCTTCTGTACATGCAGTAGTTTCAACAGTTCAATTTTTATCGAATACAAGTAAAAGGCCCTTTGGTGAGGACACGTTACTTGTGGCATATAGGTGCGGGTACAGGAATGTCTCTCTCCCTCTCCCTCTCCTTCTCTCTTTGCCTCTCCCCCTCTCTCTCCCTCGCTCCCCCTCTCTTCCACTCCTCCCATTTGAACGCGTGCGTTAGAAAATGACGGAAGAGATGACTCCATCTGCTATCCTTCACGAACACATGTATTTAAACGGAGGCTAGAGAGAGAGAGAGAGAGAGAGAGAGAGAGAGAGAGAGAGAGAGAGAGAGAGAGAGAGAGAGAGAGAGAGAGAGAGAGAGAGAGAGAGAGAGAGAGAAAAAAAAAATCCTGTATCCGCGGATGATGCCGAAAGTCAGTGCTGCCAGATTTGTTGAAAAAGATAATAAAATCCCCTGAGACTTTATGTATAATGTGTATTTTTTGCCAAATCTGGCAGCACCTCATGGTGCCTATATTGTGTACGCACAGTTTCAGCAAATAAACATAAAGCTTAAGTATGACGATAAATAATGCGCGAGTTCCACTCGCAATCCGAGTTCATCAGTACTATTTCTTTCAAACTTTACATATGCGAGGACGCAACCGTTCCCGGTTTTTACGTGCTTTGGAATAGTTCAATATTTGATGCCTCATAATATGGAGGAGAAGGAGGAGTCAATGACCGTTTTTGAACAATAAACAGCGCCATCTTCAGTCCTACAGGTAAAATCAAACGGTGGGGGAAGGGAGGGGGGTAAGAAACGCACTCGATGAGGTGGAGGTGTTTGACTTGACGTGATTAAGAATTCCATTTGTTTACTCCAGAGGAGAGGCGAGCGAAGATGCGCAGCTATGGAGTTGAGTACGTATAAGAAGAGCGAAGAGATTGAAAAGAGGCGGTAAAAAAAAAAGGGACTAGAATTTAATTACCGGAGTTAAAAATGCATTATTCAGCACGAATGCAGTTACTTAATGAAAAATCGGGGGACGGGGGGACTGAGTCATTAGGGGAGGCGCGCAAATGAATGGGAATACTGATTACTGAATACCTCGCCGTTTCTATGGGCTCAGCCGATCGCGCCGATCTCGAACGCAAATGAAAGCGAGGTTGCAGTCGCCATGATAATTATCTTTGCGTAATTAGTTTTCGCGGGATAATTAATCAGGGCAGTCTTGTATATAATAATCGAAAATTTCTTTCATCGAAAAAGTTTAGGAGCTTCATTTTCCTACAAGCTAACTAATGAGGCAATATCTGAAATGAATACCCATGAAACTTTAGGTGATCTCTTCCATAGCCAAAAACAGCATTAGGAGTACAAGGAATGTTCAGCAAACGTTAGCAATAGCGTCATATAACACCAATTCACTTGTTAGAGAAAGATACATTATTGCTAAAGGGTCACATATGAGAGTGAGAGAGATATAAAATGGAAAAGCACGAGCCAAACAAACCAAAATGAGGCTCTTATCGCTAACTTTTGTGCGAGTGAATAGTCGTCTACGTCTGGTGTAAAATCCAGCAAAAATTAGGACTAGCACATTTAAAAAAAAAAAAAACTACGAAATTTACTCAAAAACTCACAAAATGACTTTAAAGTTTAAAACCCTTTACTGCATGACTTTTTTTTTTTTCAATACAATAATTTTTTTTTTTTTTAGTACAATTTTGATCCTTGAGACAGGGAAAAATAGTGAAAAAATTCTTTCCATTATATTTCAATGGTAAAGAGCCTGAATATTAATTGTTCCGAATATGGCCTTCCCGCATTTAGGTATCCATGCAACCGAAAATAAAGTTTTCAGGCTAAAAAAAAAAAATTAAAGTAGTAAAAAATAAGTTAGTAAGTTTCAATACTTGTTTTTTTTTTGTATATGGTACCCCTGCGTTACTCCCAAACATAACAATGAAAATCGGGAAATCTCTATCAGATTTTCGGTGAGCTATTTTCAACCACTCTGCACGCTCTATATCCTGTGCTGTGCGCTCTAGGACAGAATAGACAATTCTTACTCGTTCAGTATCTGTTCCACATGTGACCCATCATGCAGCGACAGTACAACTCAAGTCCCCTACTTTTAGATAAGGCTTCAAAGTAATGGGGCTATTGCACACTTTTGCTATAAGCGATTTAATAGTCGATAATGGCGTAAAAACCTCAAAAAATAACGATGGCGGCACTAAAAACTTCCAAAATCCACTCCTAAACTCAATAAACGCAGTTATTTGCGCGAGCGTAATGGTGGCCGAAGGCACTAACAATGGGAGATTCCTATCTTAATTTCGTCACTCTTTCTATGCTGACAAGGATGATTCACAGAGTAATTAGTCATCAGAGTGATGATCCACATCCGATGAATGGTACCGCAACACCGAGTGACACCGGTGTCAAATGAAAGTAGTCTCTTATTGGTCACTTCTTGATGGAGTTTCAGAATTGTTAGATAGGAATCTCCCATTGTTAGTGCCTTCGGCCACCATTACGCTCCCGCAAATAACTGCGTTTATTGAGTTTAGGAGTTGATTTTGGAAGTTTTTAGTGCAGCCATCGTTATTTTTTGAGGTTTTTACGCCATAATCGACTATTAAATCGCTTATAGCAAAAGTGTGCAATAGCCCCATTGTTCCAGATCTGGGCTCATCTGCAGTTAAGGCGTGGCGTGGTGGTGGAGCGCTATCATGGGAGATTCTGATTTAATTTGAGACTTTTCTCTGTGTGTGTTTCTATAGAGAGAGGAAGACAAGTTTGATAAGAATCTCCTACGATTTCTGCATAGTTCCGCCATCTTTGCTGTTACATGGCGGAGCTATGCAGGTGTCAATGTGTTATGGAAGATTCTGTCTAATGGGTCTGTTGCATACTTTCGCTACAACAATATAGAACCTTGATTCTTATGCAAAATTCGGCGAAAATAACGATGCGCACATTAAAAACGTTCAAAGCCACTCATTAACCCAAAAAATCACTTCAATTTCAAACAGCCCGCGCTACACTAGACACTATTTGCACCGGTATACCACTACATAGACGGAACCACCGTGCATAAGTAAACAACGTCGTAACTGCAAAATGATGGAATTTCTTTTTTAATACGTGAAATATAAGCTGCATTTGCTCTCTGGTATTTTTGGTTTATCAAAGATTACAAAATAATATAAGGAATGTACGCATCTAAACGAAACATTCCAATGTTTGTAAGTTCTGTTCATGTTTACAAAAACGAGATGGTTCCGTCTATGTAGTTATAAGTCGGTGATATAGTGTCTAGTGTAGCGCTGGTTGTTTGAAATGGAAGGTATTTTCTGAGTTGATGAGTGGATTTTGAACGTTTTTATTGTGCGCATCGTTATTTCCGCCGAATTTTACGTTAGAAACAATGAGTTATATTGATGTAGCAAAAGTATGCAACAGACCCGTTTGTTGCTCTCTCCATAGAAGCAAGCTGAGGAGTGAGGATAGCCTCAAATTAGATTGGAATCTCCCATGGTACCTGCGAAGCTCCGCTACTTCGTCTTAAATTTTAAAGTTATTATGTGATTCTGTGAGAGTTTCATAATATTTGAGTAAGCTCAAAATGATTTTTGCTGGTTTTTAAGGAATAATTAACTATTCAATCGCATATAACAGCAAAAATTAGCAAGAGAGTTAAACTAACGGCTTTCATGAAAACATTAGGTTAAAAGAATATGTCTGTGATTGTTGTCACTAAAAAAGTCTACACAGGTGGTGGAGGATCATCCCCAACGAGGTACAGCGGATAGCTATAGAGAGGCTGATACTTGTTATAAAGTTCTCAGCGGCACGGCGTAGATTGCAATTTAGCAACGTTGCTGTTCCTCCATTTAAACCCATTAAAAATATCGAACTTTAGTTCGACCAATAGTTCGACAGTAGTTTGACCTTTAACATGAAAATGGACAAAATACAACGTTGCCAGATTGCACGCTACGCCACTGAAAGTTCTATCTTCTATCCCAAAGTGTGACCTAGCATGGGCGATCTGAGGGCCGATCATTTACTTCATCGTTAAACCGATCGATAAAACTGTCTACGAGTGATGCTATTGGTCGAAAATAAAATTGTAAAACTTGGCTGTTGCTATGGTAACCATCGTTAAGTCTCGTTTTATAAAGGCTATTCATGAGTGACCTTTAAAAAACGGACACTATAACGATGGTTACCATAGCAACAGCCAAGTTTTACAATATTCGACCAATAGCATCACTCATTGACAGTCTTATCGATCGGTTTAACGATGAAGTAAATGATCGGCCCTCAGATTCTGATTCGATCGTTTGCCTCATATTTTTTTAACCTTAAATCAAGTATTGTAAGTAATTAATCCGGTGGAAATTGGTTTTGATTGAAAGTGCAAGTGTTTAGAATATGTATCTGGACACACAATTTTAAACAATCCAGGTAAAAAAAAAAAAAAAAAAAAAAAAATTGGCTTGTTTCTGTCATGCGTACAAGTTTCTTTATCGTGCAAATCATTAAATAAAAACTGTTATGTCGATTTCTGTGTCCAGATAGCCACCCAAAAACACTCGCGTTTTCGTTCAAAACCAATTTCAAGTGAATTTGTCACAACTTGTCTTTTTTAGGTTAAAAAATATGAGGCAAACAAACCGAACCCGTGTGAAATGTCCACAAGAGCTTTCCATCATGCATGCTGTCTCCTTGAAAATTCAATATCACGTCCTATAATAATTTTCTCTATTTCTAAAGCTTTCGTCCCATGGAACTAACGGACTTTCTTTCACGTGTAAACAAACATCAGGTAAAGACATTTCTGTGACGAAGTCACTAAACGGCCGGTCGCGGTCTATACAGCAGAAACAAGTGGAGGATCATCCCGGAACCGGCTACCCGCGTCACAGGGAACGTCATCGTCAGTTAGATAAAACTGTTCCTGTAAAGTTGTCATCGTCATCAATGACTGCACCGACTGGCGACTGTTGACTGTCGGAGTCTCATATTGCTGATGAGTTGAGCGTCGAGTAGAACGAGCGAGAGAGAAAGAGAGAGAGAGAGAGAGAGAGAGAGAGAGAGAGAGAGAGAGAGAGAGAGAGAGAGAGAGAGAGAGAAAGAGGGGGGCGGAGGGAGAGACTACGTGCTCCGATTTTGATCAACTGTGACTGGTTTCGACGACCGAAGCAATGAGTCCGATTCCGACTGTTGAACCGTCTTGCCCATCCATCCGTGCTGTGTGCTGTGTGCTTCGTACTCGATACACACGCCTCTATCGAATAAGTCTCTCTGTGTTGCCAAATCAGACGAATATCGAATTTTGGGGGTTCATCGCTTATTGAATCGATGTTTAAGGGAATTCCTCACACCTGTCTATAATGAGACTCTGGCTCAATAGATGGCCCCACCAACCATGTTTTCAATTTTTCTTTAAAAGCTAAAAGTTTTCTTTTGAAGCATTAATTGAAAGGGGTGTCCCTACAGAAACTGCGTAATTTTTTAAGCCAAATTGCAAGAAGTTGCCAAAATTACAGTTGTAGGCCTATATTTCCTATAAAAATCAATGTAAAATAAACACAATTTTTAACCTCAATCTGGCAACACCAAGTTTGTCGATACCACGGCTCGGGCAAAATGGCCACCCCAGATTCTCCCCCATTAAAACCAACGAATAACAATCGATTTTCAGAGGATATCCGATTGGGCCGTAAGCCGAATCTCATTTTCGATTAAAGGTGATTCCTGGCGAAACCTTTTTAGATTTCAATCCGACGGATAGCGCTATACTAGTCGGTTTTTGGGAATGTCGTGCATGTTCGATATTTTAAACTGAAACCAAATAAAAAACGTGAAATCCGCAAGAACTTCAGCGCCTATAAAAATCGCTTGTGAATTATGAAATTCATTTCGCCATAAACTTAGTGAGTGCGAGCGAGTATGGTACGTTGATTATCTGCCTCACTCGCACTCATCACTGAGGCTTATGGGAATTTTCGTATTTCATAATTTCTGGCTTTATTTTTGAGTGTTTCCGCTTGAAACTTTCAGGGTATCTTTCTGAAGCATGCTTGAAGTCGTTGACGAACCTCAAATTTGTTTTTTCTGGCTTAAATTCATCAATTTTGGCCAAAAACTATTGACTTGTTGAGCAACGCGACGTGATGTCCACAATTCGGTCGTTGACCAGTGTAATCATCTGAACAAGCAGAGTGAAGGATTGAGTCCCGTCAGCGCTCTTGTGTCTTGTGAGGAATCATATCTCTTCGATGAGCTCATACATTACTGAGCCGATCACCCATCAGCCCATGCTATTCCATCCTGAAACAAGTTACAGGATATTTTCGACAATTTTTAAGAATATGCGCCATTTTTTGTTTTTGTTTCTTTTGTTTTTTTTGTTTTTTTTTTTTGTTTGTTCAGAGATGCGAGGATTTTCCTTCTATCTGAACTGACAACATTGGTGGTCGCGGCTATCTCGGGAACTACCTCAGATCGGAACCTCCACTTCCCCCCCTCCCCTCTCAGCTTCTACCTCGAGTTTTCCTATCATGGCAAAAACAACAAACGCATCAGTGACAAGACCAAGAACGACGATGGCGGCATTGAGCGTCCGACGTCTCTCATCTTGGGTTCACTAACACTTTGTCACCGAAGCCGCCTCCTTGCAAGTGCGTTTTTCAACGTAGTCAAATTGAGCGGAAGCAGATGCCCAGCCCACACTTCACGCAATGTAGAGCTTCACAGGCAGTGGCGTAGCATGCAATCTGGCAACGTTGTAGTGTGTCCATTGAAACCCCATGTAAAAGGTCGAATGCGAAGGTGTTCACCGAACACCCAACAGTTCGATCTTTTTCATGGGTTTAAATGGACACACTACAACGTTACCATACTGCACGCTACACCACTGGGTTCAGGTACCGCAGAAGAAATCAAAAAGATAACTCGCTCAAATTAAAAGAGTAGTTAAATATTCGTACCCTGCGCTGTTCATTTTGCCTACTCCGTTAATTGAAGGCGCTCGATAAAACATTATTTTGAGAGAGTTAGTGATTTTTGGAGTAACTTTAGTCGTCAATGATGGATAGATATATAAAATCAAACAACTCGGGCGTGGGATTGAAAGGGTTAGTATCTAAATCAGTGGCGTAGCGTGCATTTGGCATCGTTGCAGTTCGTCCATTTAAACCCATGCAAAATATCGAACTATCAGGTGTTCGCTTCGCATTCGACCTTTTACATGGGTTTAAACGAGCACAGTACACCGCTGCCAAATTGCACGCTACGCCACTGATCTAAATCGACCCTTACATCGCGCTTTTGGCAAATGTGTGCAACAGCACCATTGAATGAAGCTCGACCGACGCTCAAACTAGAGTCCCTATATGTAGAGAGTTAAGACAAGAGGGTAGTCAACTTCTGATTGGTCGATGAATTTTAGGCTCTACGGACGCCGCCATTGGATGCGATTTTGCACTTTTGTTTTGTTTACCAACGGTCTTTTACAGATAAAAGAGTTAATTTGTGACGAACCTGTTAATTTTAATCATAATGCACCACAAGAATGTCCATAAATCTCAAAAGAATCATTAAAAAGCGTTAATACATGTCGATCAACAAATGCAGGGAAAGATTACATCGTTTCAAACTTAGCGGAACTGTAATCTTTGCTGTGGAGCAAAACACAACAACGGCCTCAGAATGTAAAAAAATGTGCAAAATCGCATCCAATGGCGGCGCCCATGATTTCTCTTGTCTTAACTCTCTACATATAGGGACTCAAGCTCAAACTATATACGCTGCTTTTTAGAGCGCTTCGGAAAAGCACCCTGCACCGCGTCGCGCCGGAATTCGCGCAAGTGCAGCATCGCAATTCGCAAGTGTGAAGAGGTCTTCAACCTGTCGCGACTCACGACTCGCGATCGCCTTCCCGTTCCGTTTGTAGTTCGCCTTTCGTCAGACTCGTGATCTGACGCATCATAACTTGAGGGCCAGGCAGGCGGCAGGGCCCCCCTTCACACCACCACGCTACATCTCCAACCGTGGTCCCGTCCGCCGTTCCTCGCGGCTCGCGGCAAGAAACGATGGACTGGGGAAGGAAAAGGGAAGGAAAGGGAATGCTCACGCGAATCATTGCAATAAGGAGCAGCGAGCAGTCCAAGTCTCAACTCTCAAGTGCAAGACTCACTCTCCTCCACTCGCAGCTCGCGCCACAGGTTCGAGTGATGATGATGATGATGATTTTCACATTGCGCGCGCGCGCAGGGTCGCGTTGCGCGTCGGTCCGCGCCTTCTCACTTTGGAATGCGGTTCTTTCGCCTGTCAGCGTCTGGTCAGTCAGTCAGTCAAGTTTCACGATTCATTGGTATAGCGCCTCCCTAGCTCTGGCCATAGCCTAACCCTAACCCTAGTTCTGTCTAGCGTCCCTGAATGTAGAGAGTTAAGGTGGATCCTCAGTGTTTAGTTCCATATTCTGCCACCAGAGAAAGATACGATCTTTAAATGGAAAAAAATAATGGTAAACGCAAAAAAATGAAAAAAGGGCTTCGATGGAGCCTCGGAAGCATTCTAAGGAACGTTTTAGTGCAAACCTTATGCTAAAATGTTACGAATAAGCGAGAAACTATTGAATTTCGTAAACCCCCTAATGGCGTCCAATTCTATAAAGGACGCTTTTAGGGAGTTTACGAAATTCAATAGTTTCTCGCTTATTTGTAACATTTTAGCATACGGTTTGCACTAAAATGTTCCTTAGATTGCTTCCGAGGCTCCATCGAAGCCCTTTTTTTCATTTTTTTGCGTTTACCATTATTTTTTTCCATTTAAAGAACGAATTTTTTTCTGGTGGCAGAATATGGAACTAAACGCTGAGGATCCACCTTAAGACAAGAGGGTATAGTCAACCTCTATGATTGGTCACGAGTTTTAGGCTTTACGGGTGCCGTCGTCATTGGATGCGTTTTTGCACATTTGTTTACAAACAAAGGCATTCAACAGTATTTTACTGGCAAAAGAGGTTAATCGTCGAAGAACTTGTTACTTTTAATCATGATGCATCTCAAGAATGTCTATAGTGGAACTCTGGCAACCTTTTGCTAGTCCAAGCTGATGCAAAAACCAGCGAAAATCACGAAAATCCGAAATTTTTCGAGGATTCCTAACCATCACTCTCTTACACTCTCCCGTAACTTTCATGCGCGTATCCAACAATAGCCATTCAGTGATGAAGAGCACGAATTTAACTTTCTATATGTAATTTCAAGTACTTTTATGGAATTCCGTGGTATTCATGCCCCCAAGGAATTTCTGCTGTGGAACTTCATGGAGATCTTTAACCTGAAATATGACTTAAAAAACCAACATCATTTTGAATTTTGACTATAGCTGGTATTTGGATCCGTATGTCATTTTTTTCTGATTATTGCAAAAATATTATGGAAACTGAAATTCTGAATAATGGGTCTGTTGCACACTTCGGCTACAGCGTTTTAAAGTATCAATTCCTATGTAAAAAGCCGAGAAAATAACAATGGCAGCATCAGAAAACACTAAAATTTAGTGTTAAACTCACAAATTGCCAAAAACACTAGACACTATTCACCCCTGTATCTTTCCACCACGTGCACGATATTTCGCGAAATTAGCGCGGCACATTCAAATAATCACGGCCGACTGTCATCAAAGCTGACTTCATAAACAAATAAACAGTAAACACTGACGGCATCTGTTCGAATTCTTACGTTTCAATGTCCTCAATTCCTCACAAAAGGTTGTGAAAGGTACGGAGACCGATATTTGTGTCGAAAACTGGATGATTCCAACTTCGATCATCATGCTTGGAACTCCTGTGTGTTATTGTTTCGTTTTGATAAGTTTTCGACACAAATATCGGTCTCCGTACCTTTCACAACCTTTTGTGAGGAATTGAGGACATTGAAACGTAAGAATTCGAACAGATGCCGTCAGTGTTTACTGTTTATTTGTTTATGAAGTCCGCTGTGATGACAGTCGGCCGTGATTATTTGAATGTGCCGCGCTAATTTCGCGAAATATCGTGCACGTGGTGGAAAGATACAGGGGTGAATAGTGTCTAGTGTTTTTGGCAATTTGTGAGTTTAACACTGAATTTTAGTGTTTTCTGATGCTGCCATTGTTATTTTCTCGGCTTTTTACATAGGAATTGATACTTTAAAACGCTGTAGCCGAAGTGTGCAACAGACCCATTCTACAAGGTGGCAACATCGGCGCAGCTCTTATTCCATACTTAGGAATACTGACCGCTGTATAAACCGCGAACTTATTTTCCCGCCTCTTTCTGCGCGTAGAGAGGAGTTGGGGGTAATAAACAAGCGCCTTTAAAAGCGTTTAATCAATGTTGATGTGCGCATGTCATCGCTCCCTAATTGCTCATCCTTTCACTTTTCAACAAGAATAACCCAAGAAACTCGAGTCTTTCCTTTATGTATTCAATATCCCGGGAGCAGCCCTTTAATTATGTATTTAATAATACTGATGGATATCATGAAACGACAGGAGCTCAAACGGTGGAGCGCGGCCGGCATGGCGTAAAGTGAAATGAGCAGTCCGTTAGAGGTCGTTTCAGAAGCAGTGGCGTCGCGTGCCATCTGGCAACAATGTGCCACCTCCATTTAAAAGCATTCAATATATCGAATTTACCGTGTGCACTGTGCACCCCCTCAATTCGACCTTTTACACGAGTTTAAATGGGTAGAATACATTGTTGCCAAATTGCACGCGACGCCACTGTTCAGAAGTGTAGCCGCAGCTCGACGATAAGCTTCGGCAAAATTTAAATTTTCATTCCTTCAAATCAAAACAAAACTTGCACCTTGTGACTTAAATTTTTGGCTTTACAAGTGTTCTTTGGAGAAAATCCAAAGCTTGAGTTCAAATTCAATAATTTTTACCATGCAGTATGAGAAATAATGTTGGAAAATTTTTGTGATTGCAAGTATAAAAGCCATTGGTTCACGAATAACCCTTTCACGAGAGGTGCGGTACTTATGTATGTACTGTTACGTAACATTGGATTCAATGAAATTCAAATGGACATTTTGTGAACAGTTGCGAGATCCATCAAATTTCTTGGCAAATTGTCCTTTTTTGAACGGTCTAAAAAAAATCTAATAAAAACTCAAATTGCAAAATGCGTATGCATGAAAGGGGTTAACTAAAAATATAAAAGTATTTACAACTTTCATAATTTTCAAGCTCGTTGCATGTTCCTAAGCTTTGTAGAATAGGTAAATGTCTATTTGATAAAGCTTTCATGTATACTTATTGTGATGTTTTATTTTTTTCCTCTTACATGCCGGCCGCTGTGAGAAAAAAAAGCGCAAAATCTTCTCCTTCTTTTAAAAAAAAAAGAAACGGAGCCGCGAACCGTTAACAGGAAAAATTGTCTTATTCTCTAAGGGCCGGTTTTTGAGCGACCTTTCCAATGATTTAGCTCCTTGATTCTTAAAAATATGACTAATCAACCGACGTAAATCAAAGTTGCATTGCTCTGTCTGAACAAAAATATGATTTATGTTATGGGTGAAAAATGTGTCTGATTTCTCTACGGTCTGAGACAACCGGCTTCTTTTTGCAGCTGAGTGCAATTGAACCCATTCATGCAAGCTTTGTATCATTCCTG
Organism: Trialeurodes vaporariorum; assembly: GCA_011764245.1. Classification (NCBI taxonomy): domain Eukaryota; kingdom Metazoa; phylum Arthropoda; class Insecta; order Hemiptera; family Aleyrodidae; genus Trialeurodes; species Trialeurodes vaporariorum. The sequence continues at coordinate 21,976,007 of VMOF01000320.1, forward strand.
AGATTATAAATTTGTTCACAGCTGATACATTATGAACCTGTTTTTCCATTTTATAGGTCGGGACTTGCACCATCTACTTATGCTGTCTATTTTTAAACGTCAAAATTCGTTGTTGAACACTCACTGCAAGCAAATGAATACGAGTACACCGCGCATACTCACATAGTCGACCGGGGAATCGATCATAACAGTTGAAGGTTAGAGAAACATATCGATACAAGCTAACGTGTGCGTCTACCCGTGTTTATGTATGTTGTCTGTTTTTTGATTAAACGCAAATCGATGTCATTTATTGAATGGTTTCGAGTCAGTACACATTGAATATTGAAGCACCCATCAACTTAATTATTATGAGAAAGAAAACATACCATTTACTGCGCTCACCGTAGCCAGGATCTTGTCTTCTCTCTCTCTCTCTCTCTCTCTCTCTCCTCTCTCTCTCTCTCTCCTCTCTCTCCTCTCTCTCCTCTCTCTCTCTCTCTCTCTCTCTCTCATTCTGACTACACGTGTTAGAAAAGGACAGAAACAGGGGCAGAAGTCACGTGACAGCCCCTATATCCTATATCCATCCTTATCTAACATAGGAGTTTAAATGAGCTAAGAGAGAGAAAGACAATATATCATGGCTAAGGCTACGACTGCGCTATTGAGTTATTTGATTGATGAAACGCAATCGAAAACGGCTTTATTGATTTTCTTTCAAATTTTCAGTTAAATCCAGTATACAACAATAAAGTGGGTTTCTATGGATTCATAATCAATTAATCTATGATTATTGAAACGGTGAACTGCAATGTTTATGAAAATCAATATCTAAGTATTTAGGCATGGTATAGAAGGATTATAACACACCTTGGGGTCCTTGGGTTAGAATGAACGCATGTTACAAAATTAATTCAATTTCAAGAGACTGTAATTAATTTTCTTAGCCCTCCAGCAGGTCGGTAGAAAAACCGTGTCTCACAAGAAGAACATATTTTCAGCTTGAGTTTACATTGAAAAATAAAAAAAAAATCAGCCTACTCTGGAATCTCTTCAGCACCCTGAAATTGATGGTGGTGGTCTTAGACTATATGTTTGACCCGTCAATCATGATTTATGATTGATCTAGGGTTTGATAGACACCGCGCCGCTATATCTCAAAACATGAGATTTTTTTTTTCCTATTTAATTTTTTCAAGACGATTTTATTAATAGTATTCTCCACAAGAATATTAATTGATTTTTTAAAAGATAATAATAGTGATAAAAGTGTTAATGAACGAATTTTATAAAATAAAAGTGAATCTGGCTTAAAGCAAAAACGCGAAGAATAAACAAACAAACAAAATAAAAAACAAAAAAAGTAAACAAATAATTATAATCTATGTTTTAAATATTAAATGATTGATGATTACTTTTTAGTTAATTATACCTACTTTTCTCGTTTTAGCCTTGCCTACAGTCAAACCTGTAAGATTAGCTTAAGATTAGATCCAAATTGGCTCTATAGCATAGCATGTTACCTCCTGAGTAAGGCTTCCCGAAAGGACCAAAGCCAGCTGTTTTGCGTATAAATAAAATAATGACATTTTCCAATTCACCGATAGTTCCAACGACTGAGGAAAATATTATACTGTTCAGTTCAATGTATGACTGTACTGCACGAAAATACTCCGATCTGTTATCTTTTCTCAATCGGTGGTAAGACCGTTAATTTATTAATATATCAGCAAGTTTTTTTTTTAAAAGTCATCGAAAGTTTTTTTTAAAAATCCACCGGTTGAGAAAAGATTACAGATGCGGGTAATTTCGTGCGTTACGTTCAATACTGAACTGAACTGTGTAATACTTTCTCAACCAGTGGAATCAACTGCGTGAATTAAAAAATGCCATCAATTACTTACCCACAAAATGGCAGCTCTGGAAAGGACGATTATTATTTCCCGACTGTTCATGTATTAGGAATCTTAACAAAAGTTGATGTTTGCTCATTTTTCACTGTTTCAATGTGCTTATGCGCACCGCGGAAGGAAGATAGAGCAAAACCAGAACGCTGCGGAACATAGCTTTACGGTTCAGTAATCACATTGTGACAGATTTCCTCTCTGCGGTAAATTGCAAAGCTCGCCAGGATCGCCACCTACTGGGAATCATTCCAGAAAAGGCCGACCAGAATAGCACACAACCGGGACTATTTTAATATTTAAAAAAAACCGGTTGACTCACGCATTCCTTTATCGTACACTCGCTTGATCCGACGCACTATGGTCTGAAATCGTCTAAAAGTGGCCAAAAATCAGAATGTGAAAACCTCAAAAATTTATTATATCTATAAATTGTCAAGACCAATTTTAATCACAAAAAAAAACTTTCAACAAAGTTATTTAAACCTAAAAAATGTCACTGGAAAGTTTTCAATTGAGCTTAGAAAGTTTAAAATGATGATTTTTGATGAATTTTTTTATGACTGAGTTTTGTCCACTTTCTTCTGATCTCAGACCATAGTGAGGTGCAGTATAAGTATAGTCGTATGTATGTACCTACAAATATATAAATGCATGCATATGGTACTGCTCGGCTGCTCCCGATACAATGCTGCAATTCATGAATGAATCGGATCCAAACCAAGGAACTTCGACTACAACTCCGTCGCGACGCGTCACGCCGAGAATGAAAAAGTATTCAAGGAGTGGGTCGATACTTAAGACCTCGCCAAGAATCTTCCTCGATCCTTTCGCCGATGAATTTCGATGAGAGAACTCTGACGGACAAATTGTTGTTGTTTGTTTATACCTCGGCGAAGGCGGAACATGGTCATTTTTACATGCGCGCTCATTCGTCAAAATATAGAGTTGCGCTGGTAGTAACGGAGAAGTGAGCTTTGTTAAAGCAGAATAAAAAAACTCAGATACTAGTTAAATTAAAGATCCGAAAAATTGCTAAAAATAGCATACAAAAGTATGGAGGGTTTTTTTTTTTCTTTTTCTTTCTTTCTTTTCAAAACTCAAGAAAAGTCGTCACTGTACAAAATAACTTTTTCAGAGATACCGTTTAACGCAGTGGCGTAGCCAGGAATTTTTGAGGGGGGGGGGGGGGGGTCCGTGGTCTTATATTTGTCTAGGGGGGTCCAAAAGCCAAAATTCAGTAAAATTCCTTTTAAATCGCAAAATCCGCTTATGGCGTCATCACACACCACGTCTGCCTGCCAAGCCGGCAACCAGAAAAGTGCTTCGTTCTTCAATCAGCGTTAAAGTCTCTAGGTCAGCCTGCCTGCTCAAACGTCAAAACTTTACAATCAATTTCTATTTTCATCTATGGTTGTGATACCGCTAATTTTGCGCTATAATCTCTCGTTTTAGCCCAATCTGAACTGCAGACCCAAATTAAATGGGTCTTAGGAGCTTGAAATAAAGGACGGCTTTGTTTCTATCTAAGCGTTTAAGTCTCCACAGCTTTTTGTTCCCTCTTTCGCTCAAAGAGAGCCATTTGAACAATCACGTCAAATAGATCATTTTGACTATAGCCGCAGCCAGTCGCGTAGCCAAGGGAGAGGTTCAGGGGGTCCTAAACCACCCCTCACCCTCCCCCTCCCCTCTCCCCCCTTATTGCACAAAAATCTATGCCTTATGGTTTGTGCACGGAAACTCATGACCGGAGGACCCCTTTCGCCGTCCATAATTAAATTAGAATAATGAAATATATCCCTTCACTGCAGAGTGTTCCTAAATAGGAACAGTTCCTTTACTATCCACTAGCAGCCAGCACAGTCCCGCAAACAGAGAGCGCCACCACGTATGTAATCTCACATCAAATCATGAAAAATCAGGTCAACGGCAAAATTGTAACCTGAATCAAAAAATGTATTCTCATTATAATGACTGTCAATTTTTTGTCGGTAATTATTTTAAAATTCCTTCCAACAATTTTTATTTTTTACCAAAAAAGACGACTTTTTATTGAAAAAAAAAAAAAAAAGTATAAAAATCCCGCCTTTTTGCATGCGTTGCAGCATGTTGAAAAGATGGCGGAAAATTACATATTTGAGCATACAGATAAAAAAATAACGAATTAATTTTTTTTTACTATTTTCCCCCCTATTAGGATGACTAGATAAATTGAAAAATTCATGTTTCGTCAAAAAAGAAAAAATCGTGCAGTGAAAGGATATTGAACAAAAGTCGTGATATAAGGAAATAATTTTTAGTAGATAAAACAAGACTCACCATGATACGAGTATATCCTTGGCAATAAGATGAGAAGCACACAAATCGAACTAAGCCATCGCAAAGAGCGATAATTTTCACCGAACAAAATCACTAATCTTTTCCTCATTTTGAAAGGGCGCTGTTCATCATACAAACTTGAACCCTTTGTCACATTTCTTAACGCGTACGCACTCACGGAAACGGGAGCGGAAACGATCAGAAAATCGAAACATTTCACTCACATATCACATTATTTCAAACGTGAACATTTCCACTTTAGATCCTAGAGCAAGCGCTCTTGATAGTTGCACATTCTTGGAAGTCCGTTTGAAAATTCTATCGCAACGATACGAAACGAAATCCCGCAGTAAAAGACACCTGAAACAGAAGAACAAACGATGGTCAAGTTATGAATAAAAATCGTCAATAATCGTAATTTTACTGTGTTATAGACGGTTTTAGAGCAAAGTCATCGCGGTTCACCCACAATCAAAATTTCCGAAAGCAAAAATAATTTCACAAAAAATGTATCTATACGATTTTAGCAACAAAAAAGAGATACATTACATAGGGGTCACGGTCACGAGCGTGCACTGAAAACAAATAGATTTGTAAAATCAGTAAATTGAAGCAAATGCTAATTTTACCTGTAATTTTTGGTAAAATTGACGGTACATGTAGCTAGTTTTACGTTTTGGATTGTAAATTTTGCATAAATTTGGTTAATATTACTACAAGGATTGTAAATTTTTCCAATTGGTTTGTAACTTTTACAATTCAAAACATTGTGACTTTGGTTGTCACGCCATGATAGCCATGTAAATACCAAAAGTCACAATGTTTTGGATTGTAAAATTAACAATTTAAATCGAAAAATTTACAATCCAAATTGGAAAATTATTAAAACTTAAGCAAAATTTAATTCAAATAGTAAAATTAGCAATAAGTTTAGTTGGTTATACCAAAAATAACTAGTAAAATTAGCATCTGTTTCAATTTACTGATTTTACTAAACTTAATTTCCTTTTTAGTCATTTCATTTTTTTTTCCGTGTGAGGATGAGGGAGATAGTTTGGAACGCAACGAACTTTTTCACCGGATAACGTCATCTCTAAAACCATCTTGTGGCATCAAATATTCATCAGATTTATCCGCGCCCCATTTTTTTGTAGGTTACAAATGAGCCCAATGATTTTGATGTCATGGAAAACATTAAAAAAATGAGTTGCTTCTTTGTGTTTAAAGATGGCATCGAGTGATCATGATTCACCAGAACAGTGGCAGCGCGCAGAACCGCAGGCAATGTTATGCATTCAGTCCATTAAAATTCATAAAAAAAGGTCGAAATATTAAGAATGCACAGAGCACTTCATCAAATCGACATTTCATACGTGTTTCGATCCAATAGACGAAACGCAAATTCGCCAAATTTCATGCGCCGCTACAGCACCAGATCATTCGCAGAGGCGAGGCGTGCGATTTGGCAACCTTCCTTTCTCCCATTTAATTACAATAGAAAGGTCGAAATGCCTGGTCATCGCCGATGACTGAAGCGTTCGACCTTTTTGGTGAATTTAAATGGAGTAAATATATGGTTGCCAAATTTCACGCCTCACCACTGATCATTCGCGTGAATTTGCTTTTATCTCATCTCTACCAATAAGTCGGTTACGCTAGTTTCCGAATAGAATGCCACGCTAGCTAGCGTGTGGGTACTCGGATACCTTCGCCTCTATCTACCCCCACACCCAGAGCTGCCGATTTGCGTAGATTTAATGACATTTTGAAATTCACCGGTGATTCCACCGGTTGAGAAAAGATTACATAGTTCAATTCAGTGTATGACTGTAATGCACGTAAATACTCTGATCTGTAATCTTTTCTCAATGGATGGAAACGGCGTTAAGCAATTAAAATATACCGATTGAGAAAAGATAAAAGACGCTAGTATTTTCGTGCATTACAGTCATACACTGAACTAAACTCTGTAATCTTTTCTCAACCGGTGGAATATTCGGTGAATTTCAAAATGTCATTAGATCTACGCAAATCGGCAGCTCTGCCCACACCACAAACACCATCATCGCTACCTCCTTACACATACACGTCACCTCATGAACCCTAAAAAACCAACCAATGCTTGTTGCGTCAGCGGTGATTGTATGAAAGAATGAAACTCAAGGAGCACAAAGGCGTAATCATGTCGAGAGGTGAGCATCGTATTTGTAGCGCAACGCGATCAGAAGAGTCGGAAAATGAAAGCATGAAATCACACGAGGAAGAATGAAAAAGAAAAAAAAAATTGAGCTCTCGAGCTCTGAGAATGAGTCGACATAAGTTACGATAGGAATTCAATTAGCAGGCGGTATAGTATGTGTATAATTTGATTGGCTCAAATCGAGGAGCTCATTAACGCACGCGTATCTATGCTGTGTAGAGTTGAATATACGCGTGTTTCACGATGTACGCACGCACATTCTGATCTTAATTCGATCATCTGAAGAATGGTCCACATGAAGAAGAAGGAAGAGGGGGGGGTGCTGGTAACGACGACTTGCATTTTTAAACCCTCCATAGATATTTAGGAACACCGAAAAAGTAATAAGAAAAAAATAGTTTCTTTATCAGTGGCGGCTTGTGAGATTTTGCAACAGTGTTTTTTCCCCCAATGAAACCTTGGTGTAGCGTGCAATTTGGCAACTTTGCATTTAAACTCATGAAAAATATCGAATTATTGGGTGTTCGGTGAACACCTTCGCATTCGATCTTTTACATGGGTTTAAAAGGACAACATACAACGCTGCCAAATTACACGCTACGCCACTGACTGGGATGCAGAACGGTTTTACTTTTGGTTTAAATAATCGCTCAGGACTCTTCTCAAAGTAGAAAAATCAAATACACTATGTCGGCCTCCGTGGTCTGGTGTTCAGCGCAAACTGGTCACTAATAACGCAGAGGTCCTGAGTTTGAATCTCGTCCGAGGTGACAAGAATTGACGGTCTCAGATCTAGTCATCTCGGCAGGACATACGGATGTGTAATTCTCTCTCTCTCTCTCTCTCTCTCTCTCTCTCTCTCTCTCTCTCTCTCTCTCTCTCTCTCTCTCTCTCTCTCTCTCTCTCTCTCTCTCTCTCTCTTTCATTTTTCCTTCCTTTTCTCTCTTCCGTTTTGTCTGTTGGGCCCTAGTTGGCGAAACAGGAGGCATATAAACGTCCAAAAACAGAAAAAAAGAATAAAAAAATCATCATCAAGAGAAAGAGATCTTCCGCTCTTCTATATATATTATATATATATATATATATATATATATATATATATATATATATATATATATATATATATATATATATATATATTATATATATATATATATATATATATATATATATATATATATATAATATATATATATATATATATATATATTTTATATATATATATATATAGCGAAATGAAACAGAGCTTCCTTTTCCTATAGAATTACAATGAGGATGCAACGTGTAATTGCTTCATGGAATAGCATCCAAGAATGAAATAATTTATGACTTTTCCAAAGGTTATTTCTGTTCTATGGACGTAATTTCCGACCTGCTTAAAGATGTTGAAACATTTATGAGGGACGGTATCTAATCCTCTGCAACTACAATGGTTGTATGGGCACGAGCACTAGATGCAGAGGGAGAAGGAAGAGTGAAAGAGAGAAAAGGGAGGAGGGTGTCATAAATCGATTTCTAAGAACTAAACGCATTTCTGCGGCCGATCGGAGGTGCATGCTTTCTTGCATTTTTAAAGCGACTTGAACTTAAAAACTGCCCGATGATCTTCGGATTGAATCGGAAATTTATTCTTTTGTAAAGTGAAATGCATTCGAGGCGACGAAGGTGTACAGTGAGGACCGTGTCCTGACGGACGTCACGTCTCGCAGTGGGAAAATCGTGACTTTTTTAGGATACAAGAATAAGTAAACATTAATCTCTGACTGAACAAAATCATCTACCTTGCAATTGGCTATTATCATTTTTGCACCAACCGGGAAAATAATGATTTTATTTTTTATTTTTTATTTTTATATATGAGAAGTGATCATAATTTTCTGACTGCTCTAGAGTTGTACGTTCAACTATATATTTTTTAACCCTTTCAGGGATTGTGGGACACATATGTGTCCCACTTAACTTAACATGGATTTAATTGAATTTGAATCGACATTTTTCAAAAAGTTGAGTGACCCCTCAAAGTTCTTAGAAAATCGTCTTCTTTTGAACGGTTTAATAAAATCTCAAAAAAACTCAATTCCCGCAATGCGCGCAGGAAAAGGGGTTTGTTCACCATGGTTCATTTATTTCATTCCATTGATTGACCAAATGATTACAAAGTGTTTAGTTCAGTTCAGTAACTACGAAGTGTTAAATAAAGAGCGCGCAGTTTGGGAATCAATCAATTAGGCGCTTGCCTCGCAATAATTATCAAAGTCGAACCAATTGTCCCACAATATACAGTGTGTCCCAGAAGTTTTAACTCTAGCCCAAAGTCGAAAAATAGGTACCTTAAATCGATGAGCTACAAGTCTGCTAGTTATAGTTGTGTGGATCAGCCGAAATTTTTCATTTTGATTAACGTAAAAAAATTCTTTCGACCTTATAAGATAACAAAGCAGACCAGTTTTTTATTCACGTGGTGTGTTTTTTGCCTTGCGCCTGGATTTCTGGGACATACTGTACATCAACACTGTGGTCTGAGATTTTCAAAAAACGGCAAATAATTAGAAAGTCAATTTCTCATCAAAACGCCATCATTTATAAATTGCCGAGACCAATTTTAATCTCAGAAAACACGATTGTCAAGTAATTGAAACCAAGAAATGTCACCTGGAAGTTTTAAAATTAAGCTTGAAAGGTAAAAAAACGATGATTTTTGAAAAAAAAATTTCTTTAACTTGGGGCGCCTTTTTTCCGATCTTACAATGGGGCTCTTGCAAACTTTTGCTATAAGCAAATAAATAGTACAATCTTATGTAAATACCAGAAAAAAATCACGAAAATCACTCTAAGGAAGTCTAAAATTCAGTAATAAACTCACATAACTGCTATAACGGCAAGATGGTGATGGCGGTTCGACGCAGATATCATGGGAGATTCCTGTCTATTATGTCACTGTCTCTACGGAAACACAGAGATATGTCTCAATTTAGATACGAATCTCCAATGATACCTGGGTCGAACCACCATTAAGCTCGATTCTGAGAGTGAATTTCGTGATTTTTTAGTGTGCGCATCGTCATTTTTACAGGTATTTATGTAAGAATCAACTCCTCAATCCCCTATAGCAAAAGTTTGGAAGTGCCCCATTACATATTAAATGGTACATCGATCCGAACTCGACTTGCTCCCCGCTCTGTGCGACGGACGTAGGCAAGGCACCCCGCACCCGACCACAAAGCTCGAGTCGGATAGATGAGAAATGACTAGGCAATATAGAATAGGCAATACAAACGGCTGCATGGGAATCGAACTGGAGCCCTTTTCGTAATCATTGTCTGCGAGTATAATTTGCTTGTCCTGCAGTCGATTACAATGCGGACAAGGAGATGGCGACGCGACGGTGGCGGCCCCTATGGCTCAATGACTCGAATCACAGTTCGATCTCCTATTTTTCCGATTCCTTACGCGCTCCATATTCTAAGACATTGACAATTGTCGCGAGATTAGTTCGGGGATTTAAATCGCGGACAGCGCTGCCGTCTTGAAATCAAATACCACGGCTAATGCCTCGCACCAAGTGTCAAATATACATGTTGCGTTAATCTTTGATCGAGAAGTTTAGGGAAATAGACCTGTTTAGTGTGACGTCACGAAAAAAATTGGTTCCAAACAAGGTTATAGATTAAAGAGGTATGCTCATCTGACTTCGCGCCTCAAAGTCAGTAGCGCGAAGTTCAAAATCCAGATCCAAGATGGCCGGAAAAAGCAGAAAACATTGTATACTCTTTCCAGAAAACATCGGGCTATTTTCTGCCTTTCTGGAGAGGGAGCCCAATGTTTTCTGGAAAGAGTATACAATGTTTTTTGCTTTTGTCGGCCATCTTGGATCTGGATTTTGAACTTCGCGCTACTGACTTTGAGGCGCGAAGTCAGATGAGCATACCTCTTTAATCTATAACCTTGGGTTCCAAACAAATGCTCCATCTTACTCGCTCTCGTGGGTTTTCCCGTAAAAAACACGATCCAAATGTTCAAATATTTGTGCTAGTGAACAACAAGTTTTCTCAGATTTTACTACACCACAGGATTCAACGTACCTTAAAATATGAGCACGCTGCAACAAAATTTTTGAAACATAGCGCATTAATGTACAATTACAGTTATATCGAAGGAAATCCTATTTTTTGTCCTTGTCACACTCACAGTTTCTTTTGGG